>JALAZF010000677.1:649916-1299833 GCA_022829125.1 Lathyrus tuberosus
GCCCCTATTCAAGCGCTGTAGACCTGAATGCCTGAAAGCAATTGCTTTCGGACTTTCAAGGTATATAGTGATTGAATACCAAATATAACCAAAAATTTGCTCTGGATGATGAGGAAGAAACTTCCACGACATTGCTGGCTTGAATCTTCAATGAAACATTGTCGGAGAAAACTGTCTTTTGAATGACACCAGACGACTACTGGCTTGCCACACTGCTGGTGGACTTTAATAATGTCTTTTATGCAATTCCAGACGACTACTGGCCTGCCACGCTACTGGTGGACTTTAGAAATGTCTTTTTGAACGACGCCAGACGACTACTGGCTTGCCACACTGCTGGTGGACTTTAATAATGTCTTTTATGCAATTCCAGACGACTACTGGCCTGCCACGCTATTGGTGGACTTTAGAAATGTCTTTTTGAACGACGCCAGACGACTACTGGCTTGCCACACTACTGGTGGACTTTGCAGCTTCGTGCCACCCGAAGATGGACTTTTGCCAATCCACTGTTGGACTTTTGCCACCCGAAGACGGACTTTTGCCAATCCACTGTTGGACTTTTAGAATATGCCACCCTTAGATGGACCTTTCGCCAATCCACTGTTGGACTTTTGCCACCCGAAGACGGACTTTTGCCAATCCACTGTTGGACTTTTGCCACCCGAAGACGGACTTTTGCCAATCCACTGTTGGACTTTTGCCACCCGAAGACGGACTTTTGCCAATCCACTGTTGGACTTTTAGCTGCTTTGCCACCCGAAGATGGACTTTTGCCAATCCACTGTTGGACTTTTGCCACCCGAAGACGGACTTTTGCCAATCCACTGTTGGACTTTTGCCACCCGAAGACGGACTTTTGCCAATCCACTGTTGGACTTTTAGAATATGCCACCCTTAGATGGACCTTTCGCCAATCCACTGTTGGACTTTTGCCACCCGAAGACGGACTTTTGCCAATCCACTGTTGGGCTTTTAGAATTTGCAAAATTGTATTACTCTCTGCATCTGTGTCAGACATCTCTGCTGACTCTGCTGAGGAGCAAAGACCAATGATTTGACTTTGGAGACTCCTGAAAGGATAACCTCTCCACTGGAGAATGAATGAACAATCCGTCTGCTTCGAATTGTCAAGCTTGCCAAAAATAAATTGGACTTGAAGAATAATAAATCTGCCAGGAATCACTTCATCTGTTAGGGGAATGAATTCTGGTCACAGCGATTCCGCTGGGGATGAGAATTTCTTTGCATGGCGTCTTGCTAGGGAGGAAGAGTCATAAAAAACTCTGCTTGAGGATCTATCCAATCCAAGACCCTTTATAGGGGTTATCAACCTTCTGACCTGGCTGGGGAAAGACTGTACCATCCTTGTTGAGGAATAGACTCTGCCGATCCTATAAACCTCTGCGGGAAGAACAACAACTCAGCTGGGAGTTGCTGACGAGATTCGATGCTGACCTCTGTGGGGATACCATGACCAGAGATACGATCTTGCTGGGTATCAGGGCTACTCTGCCAGGGATATGCAAATCCTGGTTAGAACATTCCACTGCAACTTGCTAGGAAAGAGTCCTTAGAGATCTGTTGGGGAATCCCAAAGCAAATCCACAGTATTCTGCTGAAGAATATGACTGTCAAGCTTAGGATAAGTACCACAATGCCCCATGTTAGGCGAGCTTCCCTTTAGACAATTCCGTTAGGGATGACGAGTTTATAACAAACTCTGCTGGCGGAAACTGCTTTAAAACGTCTCGTGCTGGGGAAAGCCTTTTGAGAGGATTTTACAGAAGACCAACTGTCCTCAAACTCTACTGGGGATGACCAACACTTCATGCTGGGGAAACAAACATGCCCCATGCTTGGACAACACAATAATTCGTCCCCGAAGAGGATGTCATAAGAGGATTTTACAGAAGATCTAGCCTCTTCAAACTCTTGTGACTTCGCTGGGGATAATGACCATCAGTTTCGGTGTCGACGAGACCCCTCTTTTGGGGAACCTGTGACCGTTATCGACATAGAAAAGCTTGTAGCTGTTGGAAGGACTGAATAAGAGAATCGACTTAATAAGATGCAACGGTACCCAGTTGAACTTAATTCACTGATATCGACCCGTTATGAACAATCGTCGACCGAACGATGAACGCCGATCTCCTTACCCATAATTGCCCCAGTCTTTTGCGTGGGGTGATTTATTGCTAGTCTTGTGCTTAAAATCATCTGCACCTGCTACCTGCAACAAAAGAATATGCCCACATGCCCCGAATATTGCGTGGCTAGAATCCACCATCCGGGAATATTCAACATTCGAAGTAATTTCAAATGTTTTTTTTGCGCATGTTATTGCAAGGCTGCCATGTTTTCAAATGCAATGTTTTATCAAAAATTAGGACGTTTTTGCAAACAAAGCAATAAAACAAAAATAGAAAGCTTTTTATTGAAATTCAATTTATTGACTGAGAGCCCAGAATAGGCAATTACATCCGGAAGCAATCCCTGGAAAGAGGTGATCGCTGAAAATTGAGAAAAGAAACTATCCTAATGGCAATGTGAAAACGGAATTCCACTGAGTTTCCATTCTGTTATGACCAGTATGTCTTCAAAACTCCCCGACCTTGCCTTCTGAGGAATGATCAGACCGATTCCTATCCTTCAGAATGCCAGTTGTTCAAACGGTAATGGGGGATAGATAACTCAGACCATAGTCATTCGCTTAAATCCCTCTTTTGTGTGGACCGCCCTTTCAGGTTTTCGATCCACCAGGATACCCTTTTTTGCCTAAGTTGCCCTTTCGGGTTTTCAACTTACCGGGTGTACAAATTTTTTCAATTATATCCCTAATTTTTGCCCGAACCTTATTCTGTTTTTGGTTCGCCGGGATGCCCTTTTTTGCCTGGATTTTTTATTTTTATTATCCAGCGGGTCTTATTCATGCGAAGTATTTTTTGACTACGTCCGAGTTGACAGGGGATGAAAAGTCTTCGCCATCCATGGTTGTAAGCAATAAAGCTCCGCCCGAAAAGACCTTTTTAACCACGAATGGACCTTCATAATTGGGAGTCCACTTGCCCCTGTGATCTGTATTGGGAGGAAGGATCCTTTTGAGTACCACCTCTCCGACTTTATAAACCCGAGGACGCACCTTCTGGTCAAATGTCTGTTTCATTCTGCGCTGATATAGTTGCCCATGGCATACAGCCGCCAATCGTTTTTCCTCAATAAGGCTCAACTGATCAAATCGGGCTCGTACCCATTCAGCCTCATCTAGCTTAACATCCATCATGACTCTGAGGGACGGAATCTCCACTTCAACTGGTAGTACTGCCTCCATACCATATACAAGTGAGAATGGGGTTGCCCCAGTGGACGTGCGTACCGACGTTCGATACCCATGCAAAGCAAATGGTAACATCTCATGCCAATCTTTGTACGTGACAACCATCTTCTGCACAATCTTCTTGATATTTTTGTTGGCCGCTTCGACCGCGCCATTCATCTTTGGGCGGTACGGAGAAGAATTGTGATGTTCGATTTTGAAGTCCCGGCATAACTCAGCCATCATCTTATTGTTCAAATTAGAACCATTATCAGTAATGATTCTTTCGGGAACTCTATATCTGCAAATGATATCCTGTTTTAAGAAACGAGCGGCCACTTGTTTTGTAACATTGGCATAGGATGCGGCTTCAACCCATTTGGTGAAGTAATCAATTGCCACCAAGATGAAACGATGACCATTGGAAGCTGTAGGCTCAATCTTTCCGATCATATCAATGCCCCACATGGCAAACGGCCAAGGCGGCGACATGATACTCAACGGATTTGGAGGCACATGCACCTTGTCTGCATAGATCTGGCATTTATGGCATTTGCGGACATATTTGCAACAATCTGACTCCATAGTCAACCAATAATATCCCGACCTTAACAACTTTTTAGCCATTGCCTGCCCTCCGGCATGGGTACCGAAAGACCCTTCGTGCACTTCAATCATCAACAAGTCCGCTTCATGTCTATCCACACATCTAAGCAGGACCGTGTCAAAATTTCTTTTATACAGCACGCCATCTTTATTCAAGAAGAAACTACCAGCTAACCTTCTCAACGTCTTCCTGTCTTTGGACGATGCCCCGGACGGGTACTCTTGACTTTTCAAGAAACACTTAATGTCATGAAACCATGGCTTGTCATCAGACGTTGCATCGACCGCAAACACAATTGCTGGTCTGTCAAGGCGGGATACCTCAATCTTAGGTACATGGTTCCATCCTTGCACTTTGATCATGGAAGACAAAGTGGCCAAGGCATCCGCGAACCTATTCTCATCTCGAGGAATATGGTACAGTTTCACTGTTGTGAAAAATGTCAGCAATCTCCTCGTATAATCTCTATACGGCACTAGATTTGCTTGGTGCGTGTACCAACTCCCTTTCACTTGATTGATTACCAAAGCTGAATCACCGAATATATCAAGGGTTTTAATCCGTAGATTAATCGCCTCCTCGATCCCCATTATACAAGCTTCGTACTCTGCTTCATTGTTGGTGCATCCGAAAGTTATTCGTGCAGTGAAAGGCATATGAACACCTTCCGGCGTGATAAGAACTGCTCCAACTCCACACCCATTCATATTGACAGCCCCATCAAACATCAGACTCCATTTGGATTCAGGGTCTGGCCCCTCCTCCGGAAGGGGTTCCTCGCAATCTTTAGCTTTGAGAAACATGATGTCCTCATCAGGGAAGTCAAACTTCATGGGTTGGTAATCATCAATCGGCTGTTGCGCAAGATAGTCGGACAAGATACTTCCTTTGATGGCCTTTTGTGAAGTGTACTGAATGTCATACTCTGTCAAGACCATTTGCCACCGTGCAACTCTGCCTGTCAATGCTGGTTTCTCGAAAATGTACTTGATAGGATCCATTTTTGAAATCAACAAGGTTGTGTGCCTAACCATATATTGCCTCAATCGCTTAGCGGCCCATGCAAGCGCACAGCATGTCTTTTCAAGCATTGAGTATCGGGACTCACAATCATTGAACTTTTTGCTCAGGTAGTAAATAGCATGCTCCTTCCTACCTGTCTCGTCATGTTGACCGAGAACACAACCCATGGAACCTTCAAGCACTGTCAGATACATTATCAGCGGTCTCCCTTCAACTGGAGGCATTAGAATCGGAGGTTCCTGCAAGTATTCTTTTATCTTATCGAATGCCAATTGGCAATCGTCATTCCACCTGACCGTTTGATCTTTCCTTAACAATTTAAATATTGGTTCACACGTGGCTGTTAGGTGAGATATGAACCTTGCAATGTAGTTCAATCTACCCAAGAAACCACGAACCTCTTTTTCTGTTCTCGGTTCAGGCATTTCTTGTATTGCTTTCACCTTGGCAGGATCAACCTCGATTCCTCTTTCGCTCACAATGAAACCTAACAACTTTCCAGAACGCACCCCAAACGTGCACTTGTTTGGATTTAATCTCAGACAGAACTTTCTCAACCTTTCAAACAGCTTTTTCAGGTTAACCAGATGTTCCTCTTCTGTTCTCGACTTGGCAATCATATCATCTACATAACATTCGATCTCCTTATGAATCAAGTCATGAAACAATGTCACCATCGCCCGCTGGTACGTTGCCCCTGCGTTTTTCAACCCAAAAGGCATTACTTTATAACAATATGTACCCCACGGAGTAATGAACGTGGTCTTCTCCATATCTTCAGGTGCCATCTTGATCTGGTTGTACCCGGAGAACCCGTCCATAAAGGAGAACACTGAAAATTGAGCTGTATTATCGACCAGCACATCAATATGAGGTAGTGGAAAATCATCTTTCGGGCTAGCTTTATTAAGATCTCGATAATCCACACACATTCTCACTTTTCCATCTTTCTTCGGTACTGGCACGATGTTGGCTACCCACGGAGGATACTTTGTCACAGCAAGAAACCCAGCATCCCACTGCTTCTGGACTTCCTCCTTAATCTTTAAAGCCATGTCGGGGTGAGTCCGACGAAGTTTCTGCTTGACTGGCGGACATTCCTCTCTTAATGGCAGCCTGTGCACGACAATATCCGTATCCAACCCCGGCATGTCTTGATACGACCAGGCGAAGATGTCAACATACTCGCGCAACATTTCCGTCAAAGTTTGCTTCACATCTGCTTGCAAGCTGGCACCAATCCTGATCTCTTTCTTGGCGTCCTTGGTACCAATATTGATGATTTCTACAGTCTCCTGATGAGGCTGGATGACCCTTTCCTCTTGTTTCAACAATCTGGCCAATTCTTCAGGGAGTTCACAATCTTTCTCATCCCCTTCTTCGGCTTGATAAATCGGATTGTCAAAGTCATACATAGTCATATCAAAATCGTTATCAGTGGTATCCGGAGGATCAAGTCTGCATGAACGGGTTCATGCCTTATTTTAGAATTTATTTTTAAGCAAAACAAAAGAAAATGAAACATTGCCATTTTATTTTTTTTTGTGCAAAAATAAAAACTGAAAGACAGAGAACAAAATTTGATTGCAAAACGTCCTTTATTAATGATTAAACATTGCAAATGCAACCATGGTGGCCCTACAAATGAATCTATACGCCTTGGGCAGAGCGCAAGATTTTGACATGCATTATGGTTAGAAAAAACAAAGAAAAATTACTCTGTCTGAAGAGTAACCCGGATGACTTCTTCAACGAACCAGTTCTGCACTTGTTGTCCTGGAACATGAGGGCGTACCCAGTTGTCCAGGTCACAATCACTGTCAACACTATCCTCTGTGGCTGCACAAGACTGGTCCGTGTAGATAATTCCCCCACTATTGAAAGTAATGGGTCCCCTGCTCCCCGCATCTGAAGTTGTAGAGGGATGATAACCAATACCAAATTTGTCTTCCTTCATTGGGGTCTCTATCAACCTGCCCCAACCTTGGGCGTTGCCTGCCCTGACGACTTCGACAGCTTGTTTGTAAGATGAAATGGAGGTACCAGCCCCAACTGGTACAGAAGAAGACTCAGGTGCATCGTCAATATTGACTGCTTCAAATGATTGGCACAGCATCTCATGAATTTCCCCATCCATTTCAATGTACTTGAACGTGGACAAGTGACTCACAAAGATGTCTTCTTCCCCACACACTGTCACAACCTGCCCTTCAAACTCATACTTCAGCTTTTGATGTAGAGTAGAAGTAACAGCCCCGGCTCCGTGAATCCAAGGGCGTCCCAATAGGCAGCTATATGCAGGTTGTATGTCCATTACATGGAACGTGGATTTGAATACCTGTGGTCCAATTTGTACGGGCAATTCCACCTCACCAAACACAGATCGTCTAGTTCCATCGAATGCTCTGACCACCAATTCACTAGGCCTTAAGATCAAACCGTCAACTTCCAGCTTCATTAATGCCTTCTTGGGCAAGACATTGAGTGATGAACCAGTGTCTACCAGTACATGAGATAACACTGCGCCCTTACACTCCATCGTGATATGCAAAGCCTTATTATGGTTTCTTCCTTCAACAGTCAAATCTCTACTTGTAAAGCCCAAGCCATGGCTAACATTAACATTGGAGATTACGCCCTCGAGCTGATTAACAGTAATTTCCTGTGGCACGTATGCACTCTTCAACACTTTCAACAACGCCTGCCGATGCGCATCAGAGCACATCAATAGTGACAAGATTGAAATCTTTGAAGGGGTCTGATTCAGTTGGTCCACAATCTTATAATCGCTTTTCTTGATTATCTTCATAAATTCTTCCATTTCCTTATCAAAAGTAATCTTTGTCTCTGCTTCAGGTGTAGGCGCACTTTCAACCACCTGTTTACCCTTAGCCTTTGCTGCAGCTTCTGCCTCTTTATCACTTCTCAAGGTTTGGGGAGCGAACAACCTTCCACTCCTTGTAAAGCCCCCTACACCCCCTACATTATCAATATTTGGGCTGACTGACGGCTCAACTTCCTGCTTTTTACCTTCGTAATATACATCTGCCCCATAGTGCCATGGGATAGCCTTCGTAGACGTGAACGGAATTGGTCCTGGCACCGTGATAGTGACAGGACTGGGCCTTTCGGGCGCAACACTCGCCACGGGAACTGTATTGACCGGCATTTGAATCTCAGCGGGAGTGTAATAGATGGTCACGGTTGATATCTCATCAGTGTCTTTCACGACTCTGTCGAACTGTAGACATCCTTCATCGATCAGATTCTGTAAACCCATCTTCAACTTATCACAGCCGTTCTCCTGATTCATACACTCAGAGCAATCTTGATTACAGCCCGGGAACACCTGTCCCTTCAATAAACGATCTTTTACAACCAACAAAGAAGTTTTCACTTGATGAACGTCTAACACCAAATTCAATCTCCTCCCATCTTCAATAGCGTACACATTTGCTGCACTATGATCAGGCATGGGATGCTGAGTAATATTAGGAGCGGGAGAGAAATTGATGGCTTTAGCATCAATCAAATCTTGTACTTTATGATGGAAAGCCCAGCATTTTTCAATGGAGTGCCCCTGAGCACCTGAGTGGAACTCACAACGAGCATTAGCATCGAAGTTAGGTGGCAGGTTTCCAGCAACCGGAGCTTTCATAGTACGGAGTTCTACCAACTTTAACTCGAGTAGCCGGGGCAACAGCGCGGCATAAGTCATAGGGAGAGGATCCATCTTACGATCCCTCTGTCTAGACCTTTGCTGGAAAAAAGGTTGTTGTTGTTGAACTTGTTGTTGGGGTTGTTGTTTCTGAACAGACGGTGTGGGGATTGTTACAGCATCTACCTGATAATAAGCTCGAGAACGCCCTCTGCCTCGTCCTCTAAACACAGCATTCGTATCACCTTCTCTTCTTTTCTGGTTACTAGCAAACGGTTTCTTCGTCCCCGAAGAGCCAGCCCCACTCACATCCTGGATCTTTCCAAGCTTTAACAGACTTTCTATTCTTTCTCCCGCAATCACAATATCAGCAAATCCAGTTGACGGACAAGCAGCTAATCTATCCAGATAGGCCCCTTGCAAGGTGCCCATGAACATATCTGCCATTTCTCTGTCTGACAAGGGAGGTTGGACCTGGGCAGCCATTTCCCTCCACCTCTGTGCATATTCTTTGAAACTCTCCTTGGCATTCTGGGACAATCCCTGCAATTGGGTGCGGTTGGGCGCCATGTCAATATTATACTGGTATTGCTTCAGGAACGCTTCTGCCAGATCTTTCCAATTCTTCACAGCAGCTCTATTCAACTTCATGTACCAGGTCAAGGACGCCCCAGCCAGACTGTCCTGAAAATAGTGCATCCATAGCTTCTCGTCATCCGTATGGGCTGAAATCTTCCCAAAGTAAGCTTGAAGATGCGTTTGGGGACACGCATTGCCGTGATACTTATCAAAAGTGGGAGGTTTGAATTTAGGGGGAATTCTGACTCCTGAGACCAGCCCCAAGCTGGTAACATCAATACCCATAGAGTTCTTGCATTCTATGGCCCTGATATTCTCTGCTAACTCATCATACCTTCGATCCCCTTGATTACCCACATCAGCATCCAGCAGAGTAAATTGGTCTTCTAGAGTATCTTCAAGAGTAACACCAGCATGCCTACCATTTCCATTACCCCGATTATTACCACCAGGAGGAGGGTTGCCACCGGGAGGAGGAATGCCATGTCCCTGTGAATTGTCATGCTGATCACCTTCGGGCCCATTGTCTGGACGCTCTACCAGAAGCCTCAATCTCTCCTGATTTTGCGCCATGCCAGTCATGAGGGTCATGAACTGGTCCATACGCGCCCTCATTTCAGCCAAATCACTTTGCACTTGATCCATGATTCTTACTTGATTCCTTCGCGTCGAATATCGGTGAATATGACTCTCCGCTATACTGCCTGAAACCAAGTAAAGGTTAGAGTCCCTGCAACGAGTACCTGAAAAGCAAGTAACAAAAAAATGCAAAATGATATGCAATGCCATGCAATGCCATGTTTGTCATTTCCGAGGTGCTTTATACCCTGATTCCAATCCAACCACAGAAATCTGAAGACCAGAAATTGTGATATAAAGAGACGTGTCGTGGTCATGTGCTTGTGTGCAGCTATCTGATAAGGAATAATTCTGAATAAAACTGCTCATACTCATTCAACGAAGTATTCAAGTACATTTAAGAAAGGTTCAACCGCAAATGCAATACAAGGAAAAATGGATCCATCAACAAGCCTGATGGTAACCATTAACAACAGAATATAAGGAAAAGAACATCAGTCTGACAATTCCACATCCTTCAGCTTATCACTTGAGTATTTGATCTCCTCAAAAAGTATACGGGTACGCTGGTAATTCGGCTTTTCAATCATTTCTTTGATCAAGACATCCCTTTTCTCAAGAGCTTCAGTTAAAGAACCCATATGCAGCATCAGAGCCTCGTCATCACACACTCCTTTGTGTCTCTTTATGCCAGCTTGCGTCTTGAGTATCTCCCTTTCTATCATGACTTCTTCAAGCTCTTTCTTGGTGTTCCTCAGCTCACCTCTAGCTTCTTCTAGCTGTTCTTGACTCTTACCGAGGCTTTCCCGATACTTTCTCCTCTGCTCATGCGCCTTTTCAAGCTCTTCGTCCTTAATCTGCAATTGTTCCTGTAATTCAGCATTCTCTATCCTAACTTCGTCCCAAGCGTGCTGAAACTTTGTTAACTTTCCTTTGGTCTGTGCTAACGCCTGTTTGGTTTGCTTGTGGGCTTGAGTAGCATCATCAGCACCTTTACTAATCTTCCGGAAATGTTGGGCTCTTCCAGCAAAGTCTTTTTCTTTTGCAGTTAGGATTTGTTCAGCATCTTGGGCTTTCCGCTCCAGCTCTTTGTTGACATGTAGAGCATTCTGAAGACGGCTACTCAACTCGGAATTCTCTCCTTGAAGTTTTTTCACCAAGGCTTGCAACTTGTCAACTTCTTCCACAGTAGCAGTGCTTCTTGCTTTCTCATTCTCCGGATACAAAAGGGGTGCCTTACCAAAAGGCAAGAGAAAATCTTCAACTCTTTTCTTCACCCACTCTTCATATGCTGGATAAACCCGGTTGTTGGGCTTTCCTAGAGTAACTTTCCCCTTTTTTAGTATGCTACCCCAGCTTTCAGAAGCTTTCTGTGCTGCTTCCCACCCATCTGATGTATGAAAATAGAGGGACTCCTCCACATCTCTCTTAATAGGCGGACCTGTCAGGGCATACCCAAATTGTCGAATGGCCAAAGAAGGATTGTAGTTAATCCCACCCAGTCTTCCTATCAGTGGAACGTTAGGGAACTTACCACAGCTGTGGATAATATTCTTGCCAATCAGCCCATGATCTACCCATACGATGTCCTTGGCCACCAATCCCATTAAACGCTGTTTCCACTCTAGAGAATCTTTGGAATCCACAAAAGCCCCTGATTGTGGTAAACGGCCTGCAAACCACTTATAGAACAAAGGTGCACAACAACGAATTATCCCTCCTCTTTTCTTTTCGTTTCGGTTGTACAACGAGTAGTGAAGATCTCCCAGTAGCGTTGGCACCGGGTTCTTCATCATGAATATTCGTATAGCGTCCGTATCAATAAAATCCGGCTCGTTGGGAAACAACACTATGCCGTATATACAAAGGGCTAGCAAAGCATTAAAAACAAGCCACTTCTCGCCTTTAGCTACTTCCTGGGCCTTCTTAATCAGATATTCCAGCTTGTAACCACGAATCTTTCCTTTGTTGGAGACATTGTCGCCTAACTCTGATTTGCTCAAATAAAGAGCACCAGCCACCTTTCCAAAGTCAAGATCCCCCACTGATCCAAAGAAAGGGGGCTCCTCCTTGATAGCAATCCCCAACATGTTGGAATACTCCTCCAAGGTAGGAACCAACACATAGTCTGGAAATACAAAACATCTCAGAGGCGGATCATAGAACTGCATCAACGTATGGAGACCTCTGGCTTCATAATCACTGACATTACGGACCATAGATAAAATCCACCCATATTTCTCTTCAAAAGCTTCTCGTACTGCAGGACTCGCCATTCCCTTCAGCATAACAATAGGGCCTAAAGTAGGCGTAAGGAACTTATAGCTGATGATATTCTTCCTCTCTTTAGTGTTCATCTTTGCAGGGACCTGATGACTGGAATCAAGGGTAATATATGCACCTGGAAATGAATAAACATGTATGTTAAAATATGATAATGCAATGCAAAGGGCAATGTGATCAGGTAATCAGGTGCCTGTGCTGAACTGTGAACGGTGTCAGTGTAGCTCTGAGACTAATATAGAACCAAAGATAAGAACCATCTGAATACAATAGGATGAAACTTCCTTTTTGTGCAATGATGATAGAAAACCGGGTATGTAGGAGGTCATGGTTACCTGCAAACCTGTAAACAACCCGCCCTTCTCACATGTGGGTACTAGGATGTTCAGTATCCCGGGCTCTCAGGTCGAGAAATGATGATACGTTCACCATTTCTGGTTTGGCATCATCATCAATCGAGGAGGCCTCAACTGATTCTCCAAAACAAAAAGGTCCTCAGCTTCTGGCACTGAGGTCGAGAAGCAATAGTACATTCATCCCTCAGGGTACAGTACTATCGCCAATCGAGGAGTGCCTTCGCTGATTCTCTTTCAAAAAGGGATGTCCTATAGCAAGTTCCCAGCATTGGGTCCTCGGATCGAGAATGTGCAATGGGTTTGCCACGGAATGTGGTCTGCCACTGTCACAACTCGGGAGGAGTGCCGCAACTGAGTCCTCGGGAATGGTCACCAGAGTCGACAGTTCCTCAAGAGAATAACCACTGGCCTGCATAACATGCAGTAGCAGAAAGCTCCTGATAGAACCTCGTCTGGTTGTGGGTCTCATGAACAACAATACGTGGTCACCACCACGCAAGCGTCATGACTATCCACTCTAATACCTATGTGTGTACTCAAGCCTTGGTAGTGGGCTTATCTCTCAGAACACCCATCCCGCCAAACAGACAAAACAGTGCAACACAATATAATATATGATATGCAATGCTAAAATGCGGTAAATACAGTAATGTACAATAAAGCAGTAAATAACCATACAATAAAACAGTAAATACAGCACAACAGTAAACACCCAATGAAAGAAAACAAACAAGCGCCAGGATTGACTCGCTTAGGATGGACCAGTAATAGGTCAATCTGTCCCCAGCAGAGTCGCCAGCTGTCGCTCCCGGGATTTTCATCCTAGTACAAACGCGAAAGTGGCACCAAAACAGAGTCGCCAGCAATGTGTATTTATCCCAAGAGAGGGAAAGGAAACACCGCATAAACCTGAAGGAAGGGAAAAGCATGGTCTTGCGACCAAGAGAACTGGGTTCGGGAGTCGGTTACGCGAGAGGAAGGTATTAGCACCCTCTCGCGTCCATCGTACCCGATGGGATCCACGCTTGCTTGCTCGATCAAAGGGTGTAAAGGAAAGAATACTGGAAAAGGAACTGAAAGAAAGAAAGGAGAAAGAATGGAAGAGGAACGAGAAACAAATGTAGGGAAAATAAAAGAAGTGCTCGCATGGGCCCTACCCCACTGCCTACGTATCTCATCGGGAGCATGAGAATCAGAGCGACGTAGTTCCCCTCACTAGGGATGAATTGTTTGTGTTTTTTAGGGAACGGCTAACGTTCTAGCTCAGGTGTTGCAGTCTCGCCGGTCCGAGTGCGTTACCATCTTGCAAGAGAACGAGTAGAAGCACGTTCGTACGCTGAGAGTGAGTGAGGTGAGAAAAGAACTCCCGAAGGAAAGACGTTATTGTTTGTTTTTGTCTTTTAGAAGGAAGTGTTTTGGATTTTTTTGCATATGACAGTGTATCTGGATCTTAGTCATTGGAATGTGTACATTCTCACATTCCAAGATGGAATGAGTAAGAAAGCACACTAAGAGTGAAGAAGACCCTCACACTTAGTTCCAATTGTCAAGGTTCAAACACACTAGCATACTTGTGTGTTTTTGTTGATTAAGAAATGAAGAAGTTTTTTTTATTATTTGCACCTTCAACAAGTATTGCATTTAAGTCCCTCATACAAGATCAAATGTTTAACACATTGACCCAAGATGGGCTATATGCTACACATTCTAAGATTACAAGAGAAGACCCCTTATAATCTTTTCTTTATATGAAAGGCCTAAATGCAATAAATGCCTACCTTTATTATATGTTTTGAATTTTCCTTGAGAGATGAGAAGATGAAAGACTCAAGAGAGGGTAAAGGTAAAAATCTATATGGACTAAGACTCAATCCTAATTGATTAGTTAAGGGAGTGATCCTAAAGTTTGTGAGGTTTCAACCTAAAGTCTAAAGAAAGAATGAATTAAACAATTCACTTCTAAAGTAGAAGATGAATTGTAATTCACAAAGGGAAAGTGATGAGTTATTAAAAGAAAGCACATAAGTGCTTAACAAAACATAGAATGGAATTGTAAAAGAGAAAGGATAGAAGTTGAATGTGGATTCCTTATCCACACTCAATTGAAACTTACCAAAGCCCCTACATGGTTAGTAAACATGTATAAGAAGTATAAGAAGTAAAAGAACATGTAATGCATCATAAAACTCAAAAGAATTAAATGAGAAAACAAATCCTAGAACCACAACCAGAATGGGCATCATATGGACAACAAGTGAATATCATCATACAAGTGCAAGTGAATAAGCAATAATCATCATCCATTAGCATTTAAACATGTTACAAGAAGAAGGGATAGATGAAAGATGGAAAGAAATGAAAAGGACATGCATAAATGGAACATGTACATCAACAACCAGAATTGACATGAAATGAAAAATGATTCACCAACATCTCACAAGTATTTATGAAGTAAACATCAAAACATTTAAGAAGTGATAGAAGAAGTAGAATTGAAATGGAAGTTCAAAAGAGAACACAAGTACAAACACAACATGTTAAAGGTGCACAAGGTTTAAATGAAAGTCAACATGCAAGGATGACATATAATATGTACCAATGACCTATAATGTCAAGTGAATGGTTCACCAAATATGCAAATGATCATGCAAGTATACACAAAAGAAAACATGCACCAAAGATTACAATGATATGACATGTTATAATGCTTTAAATGAAATGCATCAAACAAAAATCAAATGGCCTCATGAAAATTATGAAAACATGGTATTGGAGTTCACTAATCAGAGATGAATCACATATCAAAATAGCATATCAAAATTCAAAGCAAAATGACTTCAAACAAAGCAATTAGGTCAAGTTGAAATATCATGCAAAGTGGTGCAAAGATAAGCATCAAACATGTCATAAAGTGATCCAAAAAACCAAACAAAAATCATTTAACATGCTTCAATGTATTAATGACTCAATGCAAAAAGAAGAGCATCAAAACAATTTTTAATGATCAAGAACAAAATTAAACAAGATCATGTACCATATTAAGAATGCACATCAAAGAAATTCAAAGAAAATTATGGAGCAGGGGCAAAAAGGTCATAAAATCAGAAAATAAAATCATGAAAAATTTCCTAAATGTTTTAATGATGCTCATGAATTTTTGTGGAATTTTATGATGATGTTTGATATTTTTAAAAATTAAAAAGCAAACGTGTATAAAAATGAAAAAATAAAATAAAATGGAAATAAAGAAAGGGGGTGCAAGCATAGCAATTACTCAGTTCAAGAATGGTTTGGGCTTTAAAACAGGGAGGTGCAAATAGCATTCTGGCTAAGTCCAATAAGCGCGCAGTACACAATATTATCATGGAATTCAGTCAACAAAAGTCAAATCATACCAGCCATAGGATCAAATCCCAGTCAAAGCAAAAGTCAAGGTAATCAAAATCAACGCATGTACACGAATGACCATACTCCTTACCATGTGCCACACCACATAATGCTTAAAAGAAATCAGAAATAAAACACGTGCGGTGCACGCCTATTTTTATGTGTTGGCAGCATGGTGGCCATTAGATCACACTCATCCAACGTACCACATTTAAACTGAGCATAAAACCCTAAACTGAAGTCCACCGGCCGGAGAGGGACCTCCGGTCACCTTCTCCGGTCACTCACCACCGTCTGCAACCTTGATTTCTCCAGAAATCCACAAAACGTATACCAATAGAAAGAGGAACTAATGTAGAACACGAATTCAAGAACAAAATGCACAAACAATTCATGATATGAGAGAATCCAGCAGAAACAGATTTGCCCTAACATTTGGTCTATGCCTCTAAAGGCCTATCAACTAGCCAGGCAAGTTCTTGAGCTTATAAGAAGCTGCAAGAACATGAAAACAAACTCACATCAAGTCTATAATGGATGAAACTCGTACCTAAATATTGGAGATTTGGAAGTACTCTTCAGAAAACCAGAGATCTTAGCTTCTTCTTCAACCTTGGAGCTTCACAAACTTAGCAAAATGAATGCTATATAACCAGTGGTCTTGAGAGCAGAGAGATTCAATGTTGAACAATGCTTGCAAAACCTTGAGGACTGTGTAGAAAAACTTCAATCCAATGCCATTGATGATGATGAAGATGAAGTAGATGAAGGGAAGATGGTGAAGCTCGTGTGAAATCAGAGGGAAAGTAGAGAGAATGTGAGGGAGAGTTTGAAGTGTTTTGAAGTGAAAAATGAGAAAAATGAAGCTGAAAAATGAATTGTGAAGTGTGATTTTGTTTTATAGTATGAATTAACCATGGTTAACTGGGTGAATTAACTGAGTTGAAGTGGTTTAAGTGAGTCATCCCTAACTAACTGAGTCAAGTTAGTTAGGGAGAGCCATGATATGGTGTGGCTGGTTCATAACAAACTATGGTGGAGGTGAAATGAATTGAATGGAAAGGCTGTTGTATCACAAAACTTGTTCAGCAAGCTTGTTATTTCTACTTTCATGCATAATGAGGCACGTGCTATGGTGTGTATGAAATGTGTTTGGTTTAAAAAGGCAATGGATAGCTGGTATGAATAATGCACGTGCAATCTTGTAACCACAACATCAACAACATTGGTTCTGTTTCTGATTTTTTATGACAGTTGAGAACAATGGAGATATGGTGATTTGATGATGTTTTCCTCTCTACTCAATGATTGGTTTGGTGAGTTTTTGGATTCATTTGAAAGAGGGGATGTAAGAGGACATGCTTGGTATGAAAAATGAATTGAAATAAGGCTTGGAAGAGGTTGAAAAATGACTTGGAATACACAAGTTTGGGAACTGGTTATGGGGCGTGGCAAGCAAGTCATGGCATGGCGACTTGGCACACAAAATTTCAGCACAATCAACATGACTTTGAACCAATATATCTCCACTATAACTTGATCAAATGGAATTTTGTCCAACATGAGTATTGAAGATGACACTACAAGGAACAACTTTGATGTTGAAAAGTTTTGAAAATGAAGCCTCTAACCATGAGAAAAATAGGTGTACATTTGGCCCACCAACTGTTTGTTAAAATGACTGCGCGCGTGCCCTGAAAATCTTGGTCATGACCTAGTTTTGAACCTACTTTGCTCAAACTTTGATCAATCATATCTCACTCAATTTTTATCCAATGGAGATGTTCCACACATGGATTTGAAGCTTAAAACAAGATCTTTTGTTGTGGCCGAGTGGAATTTTCATTTGGTGCTTCAATTTTAAATGGCCTTGGTTCAAACTCTGATGCAAAATGGCCAAAACTTACTATTTTTAGTAACCCTACTTCACCCAAAAATGGCAACTTTCCACATCTTGATTTTTTCATGATTCCTTTGGAGTTTCTTGACCAAATTTTGCACATTGGACACATATAACATGAATTTTATGACTTTGGCCTCAAAAAGTCAAGAGTTGACTTTTTCCTCTGATTATTTGACTTGGCCCCAAATTTCCTGATTTTTTATCTTTCTTCCAATTGAACCACCTCCAAAACCAATTGAGGGGCAATTCTCCATACACATACACTTAAGGACATGTAGAATACCATGATATCAAGTTTTGACCAAAAAATCAGAGATACCCTGATTTAATTGTAAACCCTAATTTTGACCCCCTCTGGTTAGGAGGAAATTGCACATCTTCCAAATCCAAATTCCTCAGAGTATGTTGTGTATCCTCTTAAAGGAGGATGAGAAATGCCACTTGAGGATGATTTTGGATCAATGAGCTATCTCTTTTGAGGGTTTTCCTTCAGTTTTTGAACCTCTTGCATAGTGAAAGATGTAATGCTTCAATCTCCCATTGTATCTCACCTTCTTGAGGTTATGGAAGATCAATTGGGATAGTATGAGACATGAGAGACCTCTTGGCTTGCCTAGAGCCAACTTGATTGACCTTTTGTGCTCTGAAGGATCCATTGATTGTCCACCTTCCACCTGATCACATGCCCTGATGGTAAGAAGGATGCTATGCTTCATTTTTCTATGTTAAATGCAATGTAATGTTAATGAGATGGATATGATATGATAAATGATAATGCCATGCTATGATGACAAAGAGGGAGAGCAAATTTTGGGGTATTACACTTAAAGAACAGGAATAACCCGGATCCTTGAATCAAATCCATGAGTACAGTGTTGCTCATATAAGAACTGATTTTCTCTTTAAAATCAGTATACTGGACCTGTCACTTAACTGAAACAAACAACAGCCTCCATCTCGGGCTTCGTACGAGATACAAATAAAACTCTCTTGTTGAATCAATTAGCCTACATCACGGGCTTTATACGAGATACCAAAAGACTTCATCGTCGAGTCAAAACCTTTTAGCCTCTCTCTCGGGCTTTGTACGAGACACATAATAGCCTCCTCTTAGGCTTTGTATAAGAAAACCACTGGTTGGTCCAATCAACCTTTTAGCATCAAAGTTGTGCCTCGTTCACAGTACACAAACATCAACAACTCCTTCCCCTTCATCTAATCGCTATAAGCGGAAAGCCTCTGGATCATCTATATCCATGCCACTGTCCCTCTTTTAGCATGAGAAATTCCTAAGGAAAGATAGCATTGCTCTACACTGAGTTAAAGTCTTTTCCTTCATGATAAAATCCCCTATAAAGGAAATTATGGCATTGTCGGATTCACACATCCCGGTTAACGTAATTCTCCTTTATAAACAGTTGTGACATGCAACCCCCTCTTTAGAGATGACAAATTCTCTCTAAAGTTGAGACCCTTTTAGCTTCACATCTTGGGCTCTGAACAAGATACAAATAGACCTTTCAACTTCACATCTTGGGCTTTGAACAAGACACCAAAAACAACCATTTCCTCCCATAGAATAGGAGGAACTACGAACGCTCTGATTTCCCTGTTTCGGTAAACGGGAATACGTAGGCATAAGATTGAAAGAAAAATCTTAGCTAGCACACTAAACAAAAACCCAAAATCCCATACTCTCATGTATCTATCAAAAGCATCAGTCCTAACATCCTAATCCTCGTTCCCCGCCAGAAAATCCAAGAAAGAGAGAAAACCGTATTGGCAAAAATACAAATAACCAGTACAAAGGCCCCCCCCACATTGATAGCATTCGTAACCTAACAGACCGCTGTTTAAACTCAGTATGAAAAACAGGGTTAATTGGAGACATCTATTTCCCTTCCTTCATCAGCTTTAATAGGATAAAAAATGAATCGACCTGTAGTAAACTCAACCGCAGAGAGCGACCAGCGCTTAAGAACCGAGTCCAAAACCGCTCGCTACACTAAGGACTCATTCCTTATATATGGAGGTCAGGAAGAGCTCGCGGTAATTGGTTACACTGATGCTAACTTCCAGATAGATAAGGATGACTTTAGATCGCAATCTGATTATGTGGTTTGCCTAAATGGTGGCACTGTGAGATGGAAAAGTTCAAAGCACGAAACAATTGTTGATTCTACAACCGAGGCCGAGTATATTGCTGCCTCAAATGCAGCGAAGAAAGCTGTTTGGATCAAGAAGTTCATTAGTGAATTTGGCATAATCCCTAGCATTGTGGACCCCATTGATCTCTATTGTGATAACAATGGTGCTATCGCATAAGCTAAGGAGCCTAGATCTCACCAACGATCTAAACACATACTTAGGTGTTATCATCTCATTCGAGAGATAATAGATCGTGGAGATGTGAAGATATGCAGAGTACCTACACTTGACACTAATGTTGACCCACTAACAAAACCTCTTGCGCAGCTGAAGCATGATGGTCATACTAGATCTATGGGTATTAAGGGTATGCATGATTGGCTCTAGTGCTAGTGGGAGATTGTTGGTGTAAGCCCTAGAGGCCAATACTTTTGGTACTTGTATCAAATTATTTATTAATAATAAAAGGCATTTCTTTATTATGTTTGTTTTTCCAAAATGATAAAGTCCCTAGAATAGCTAGTTCGTTTAATGAAACATTAAGTATGACTTAATCATGAGATTCCATTAAACATAAGGACACTATTCTTAAAGCATCCATAGTCGAGCTTTAATGTGAAATGGGATAGCCTTAAAGCATTAAGACTATTATGTAGATAGACTGATGATCACATCTCATGGATCATGGATAAGGAGTTATCAAGTCTTGACATAGGTATGAATATTAGGAGTAATATTTATACTGGATTGACCCACTATGAGGGTACTACATAGAATGTTATGCAAAGTGTCATAAGTTACTCTCATGGTGATAGTGGTGTATACCACCCTTCGACCTGAAACTACTATGTACCCTAGATGTAGAGTCAAGTACTTTATTGCTGATCAAACATTGTCCGTAACTGGATGATCATAAAGACAGTTGATGGGTACTTCACAAAGCATGCTGAGGGACATGAGTAGCCTAGATGGAATTTGCCCATCCTGCATAACAGGATAAATGTCTAAGGGCCCATATTGAACTGGACAAGGATGACAAGGTATATGCCTTGTGTTCAATATAGACATAGGGGCAAAAGGGTAATTGTACACACAAGTACTATCACAAAAGGTTTTGTCAGATCACATGAAAATTTTGTGACTTGGGTAGCAGTGATGTGTTTCTAGATACCGCTCACTATTTATTATGTTAAATACATGATTTAATATAATTGCCAACGTCGCAAAATCCTACAGGGTCACACACATAAGGACAGTTGGAGAAGAGATAGAGTAAATAAGGAACACCGTAATGTACGGTGCACTTAAATGGAATACGGAATATGGTAAGGTACCATGATATATAATAATAGTTATTATTAATTTTATAAGAGTTATAAAATATAATAATAATAAAATTATATTTATTATAATAATAGTTATTATAATAATATAATAATATTATTATTGAGTTGGGCTTTTAGCTTGTAGCCCACACAAGTAGTTCTATAAATAGAACCCTTGTGCAGAAGCTCAAAGGTTGTTATTGTTGAAACCCAGGCCGTATTCTATTTTTCCTCTCCCTCACTCAAAACCTTCAATCGTAATCAGCTAGCACTGTGACTGAAGGAAGCTGTTCGTGTGGACTGAGTAGAGAAGTTGTTCATCGTACAACGCTCATGATCATCCATAGATTTGGAATCAAAGGTTACATCGCCACAAGAGGTAACCTTTCTATCACAGATCATGATCTTTCGTAAGGATCTCTAAAGGGAAATTTTGTTTTCCGCTGCGTTTAGATCGCAAATTTCCCTTTATATAAGGCATAATGAAGATCCCCCAACAAGGTCGGCAGTGGATTCTGAGTCATAAATATCCTGATAGCATCCATATCAATAAAATCAGGTTCATTCGGAAACAAGACAATTCCATACACACGGCGAGCCAGCACTGCGTTGAAAACAGTCCATTTCTTTTCTTTAGCCGCTTCTTGAGCCCTCTTCACCAAGTACGCCAAGTGATAGCCACAAAACTTTCCCTTGCTAGAAATGTCAGCCTCCAAAGTTGATTTGGTCAAATAAAGAGCATCAGCCACAGCTTTGAAATCAAGGTCTGTCTTGGAACCAAAGAACGGAGCACCTTCTTTAATGGAGATTCCCAAGATGTTTGAATATTCTTCCAGAGTAGGAACCAATACATAATCTGGCAACACGAAGCATCTCAGGGGAGGATCGTAGAATTGCATCAAGGTGTGCAGGCCATTATATTCATAGTCGCTGAGGTTACGAATGAGAGATAAGATCCAACCATACTTCCCTTTGAAAACTCCCGACACTTACGGACCGGCCATATCCTGTAAGCTGCCAAGCTGGCCAAGAGTGAGCTTCGGGAATTTGTAAACAATGATGTTCTTCTTACTTCTCTTAGTGTCCATCCTAATAACTGCCCATTGACTGGAATCAAAAGATCAGATACTTCCTGGAAATGAAAAGTATGAATGTCAGAAAAATGATGATGCAATGCAAAGCATGGGATCAAGGTTGCCACATAAATTGGACAACTGCTGCACTGAACTAACTGAATAATCTCAAGATTCTGCCTAAATTCCAGAATAACCAGAATAACCACACCGATAAATCCATACTGATAAGAAAATCCAAAATATCGGGTATGTTGAAAGTCAGGGTTACCTGCAAACCTGTAAACACCCCCCCTCTCACATGTGGGTACTAGAAACGAAAGGTCCTCAGCTTCTGACACTGAGGTCAAGAAACAATAGTACATTCATCCCTCAGGGTACAGTACTATCGCCAATCGAGGAGTGCCTCCACTGATTCTCTCTCAAAAAGGATATCCTATAGCAAGTTCCCAGCATTGGGTCCTCGGATCAAGAATGTGTAATGGGTTTTCCATTTCTGGTCTGCCATTATCACATCTCGAGAGGAGTGCCGCAACTGAGTCCTCGGGAATGGTCACCAGAGTCGACAGTTCCTCAGGAGAATATCCACTAGCCTGTATCAACATATAGTAGCTGATATCTCCCGATAGAACCTCGTCTGGCTGTGGGTCTCGTGAACACCCCACGTGGCCTACACCACGGGAACGACACGACTAGCCACGCTAATACCTATGTGTATGCTCAAGCCTGGGTAGTGGGCTTATTTCTCATAACCCCTCAACCTGTCAAACAGAAAATCCAGTACAACACAACACAGTCCAGCATAATAATGAAATGCAATGCAATAAATGTGGTAAAAATAGTAATGTACAAGAACACAGTAATATACAGCAAAATAAAGCACAACAGTAAACACAAAATGAAATAAAAACAAACAAGCGCCAGGATTGGCTCGCATAGGGAACTGTTATCCCCAGCAGAGTCGCCAGCTGTCGCTCCCAGGATTTTCATCCAAGTATAAACGCGAAAGTGGCACGGAAACAGAGTCGCCAGCAATGTGTATTTCTCCCAAGAGAGGGAAGGAAACACTGCGTAAACCTGAGGGAAGGAAAAAGATCATGGTCTCGCGACCAAGAGAAACGGGTAAGGGAGTCAGTTACGCGAGGGGAAGGTATTAGCACCCCCACGCGTCCATCGTACTCGATGGGATCCATGCTTGTTGTCTCGATCAAAGGGTTTCATCATCTGGAGCTCCACTGCTACTGGAAAGGAAAAGGAACGGGAACGCAAAAGATCGAAGAAACGAAGAAGAAGAAAAAAGAAGTGACTCGATAGGACATCGACGTCCTAGGCCTACGTATTCCCTCGTGCAATGGGAAAGTCAGAGTCAACGTAGTTCGGACACGAACTAAGGGGGGAGGTAGCTCTCCAAGACATCGCCGTCTCGTGCCTCCGTATCCTCAATCAGACTAGAGAGAGGAAATTAGAGCAGTCGTAGTTTGACATAACAATGTCGATGTTTTTTATGAGCGACGTTTAGTTCGCGTCCGGTAGTTAGGGTCGATGCCTGTTTGCGACGAGACGGAAGTAACGTTCCCTTTTCTGAAAATAGTTTTAGACTTAACAATCCCGAAGGGTGAAAAAGGTTTGAGTTTGTTTTGAGTTTTTTTAGACAGAAGTGGATTGAAGTTAATTCATAACTTGCATTGC
The DNA here is from genome assembly GCA_022829125.1 of Lathyrus tuberosus. Classification (NCBI taxonomy): domain Eukaryota; kingdom Viridiplantae; phylum Streptophyta; class Magnoliopsida; order Fabales; family Fabaceae; genus Lathyrus; species Lathyrus tuberosus. Next base: position 673,843 of record JALAZF010000677.1, read on the forward strand.
ATCCAAGTCTACAACATAGGAACGAATGCGTCGCATATCGTCCCCAACAGGACGTACGCTAAACACCCTAGAAGAATGAATGGAGACCCCCCATTCCTCACTTCTCACATACAAGGCTCATGTACAATACACGTTAAATTTATTAAGTGTTTTAGAATGGTTATGAGATGAGAATAGAAGACTCAATGGAAAAGAAAACACTAAGGGGAATTCTATCCTAGTGTTGTCATGCAAAAGATGGCCCTAAGGTTAAGTTTGAAGGCGAGCACCTAAATCTAAAGAAAATAGAGGGATAGCACTACCTAATGCTTATCCTACCTCACCTTAATAAAACATTAAGGATGAGCTAGGATCCCAAGGGGTATGTGAAGACGTTAATCACAAACAAGCATTGCTTCATGTAATCCACACACAAAAGAGAAAGAGTAAAAGAAATGAGAGATGAAAGTAGGAATGAGCATGGATAAACATCCACATGCTCATGTGTTTTACCTCTGCCCCTACATAAAAGGTTAACACAAAATAAGCACAAGTATTGAATACAAGTGAAAGAAAGTAAAACAAACAAATTTAGTTGCCTCAAGAAGACAACCTAAGAAGTAAACAAGGTTTGAACTGAAAGGAATGAGTCCTAAAGGTTAAGGATCATACAAGGTCAGTAGGTATAGTTCAAGGTATCCTACTAAGGCTAACATGCTAAATGAAAGCAAATAATGTCAAACTATGCATCAAATGATCATACAAATGCAAGTTATGCACTAACTATGCAAAATGAAGGTATATGATTCATGAATATGAATAAATGCATGTACAAACCTTTTAGCATCAAACTTGTGCTTTGATCAAAGCACACGAAAATCAACAATCCCTCTTTAGAGATGACAAATTCGCTCTCAGTTAGATACCTTCCCTTTCCCTTCCAACTTCACGGAATAAATAAGAAATCAGAAAGTAGCACCCTTTCTCCTTGAGGAGGAAAACCCAAACTTCAGCGATAAGGTGGTCGCGTCACCGACAAAAATTTCTCGCTACAGGAAAATGGCGACTCTGCTGGGGAGTCATTGTCTGTTAGGATCATAGGATCATAGAGGTCTAAGATATTAGGGCAAATATATATATATATTGCTTTTCATAATTGACACCTGTGTTTACTTTTCTGCTAATGGGAATGCGTGTGATGCCGCATCTGGAAAGATTTAGTATACACCTAAGATAAGTGATGGCATTATACGGATAATCATACGGGGAGTGAATCCCAGATAAGAGGTCTCGATCGACCATCAAATCAGTGGAGATTCCCTTTGCGGATTCAATGCCTATACGACTTCGGTTGTTGAAAGCAGATTGTTCCATTAGGTTATCTGAGAAACTAAGGATTTTAGTATACTGAAACCATTTTGTAGTGCGGAAGCTATCGAAAATAGTTGTCACGCGATACTACCCTCATTTGAGACTACTCTAAGATACTACAGCTCGCTGGCGATCCGCTTGTTGTTGCTATCCCAAGAGGGGTCAGTGATTTTGAGGACAGGTACAAAAAATCACCAGTATAAACCTTTGGGGATGGGTAGAGCCTTGACTTCATGACACCGACCCTTTGACCCCATGTATTTTCTATGTTTTTATGTGCTGCATTCATACATTCATTTCATTAAAAAACATTAAAAAACAAAGAAAAAATCTTCTCTTCTAGTCTCTCTTTTTCAAGTTAAACTAAGACAATGATTGCAAATGTCAGATAAAGAGATTGCGCTAATGGATTTAGGTAGAAGGAAAACTCACAAGTACACCTTCAAGGTTCCAAAATTAGAGGATTTAAGAGGATTGGAAGGGATGATAACCAACCCTGAGGCTTTCAGAGCTAAGTATGGAGGACTGCAGTCTCTGTTAAGGGTCCATGTAATCGAAGGAATCCTGTCCACACTAATCTAGTTCTACGATCCGGCCTATCATTGTTTCACATTCCCAAATTATCAACTAGCACCAACACTGGAGGAGTACTCTCACCTGACTGATTTGTACATTACTGACCACGCTCCCTTTTCTGGACTGGAAGAAATTCCAAAGGATCAAACCATTGCAAGAGCAATTTATTTGGACGAGTCAGAAGTCAGGACTCATATGACCACTAAGGGTGGAATCCAGGGTTTGCCAGCCCAGTTCTTGATAAAGAAAGCTCTGTACTTTGCTAGTATAGGGAATGTGGCCGCTTTCGAGAGCATCTTTATTTTGCTCACCTACGGGTTATTTTTGTTTCCCAACATCGATAACTTCGTAGATATCAATGCCATTAAGATTCTTCTGATTGGAAACCCTGTACCGACCTTGCTCGCTGATGCTTATCATTCTGTACACTTAAGGAATTTGTACAGCGGAGGAATGATCACATGTTGTGTACCCCTGCTATACAAATGGTTCACTTCCCATTTGCCAAAGTCTGCTGCATTTTGGGATCAAAGGAATACTTTACGTTGGTCACAGCGAATCATGTCTCTTACCAACTCTGACATCAATTGGTACAATCGAATCTATGACGGGATCAGAATCATTGACCATTGTGGAAATGTCCCAAATATACCCCTCATAGGAACTAAAGGAGGAATCAACTATCATTCAGTTTTAGTTCGTCATCAACTCGGATACCCGATGAGGCACGTCCCGTGAAATGCTCATCTGGAAGGTCTTTTCTTCAAGGAAGGATAAAATGAAAGGGCACTAAAGACAGAAATAGTGCATGCCTGGAAACACGTTCATAGGAAAGGAAGAGAGTCTCTAGGAAAACCAGACTGTGTCTCGGTGGAACCTTATCTCCACTGGGTACAAACTAGAGCTCTCAAGCTGAGGATGCCTTACCCTCATCAGGAAGTTCTTCCGTTAAGGGACCCCGTCCTTTACTTTATATCTGATATGGAAAAACTTTAGGTTACTCTCAACAAAGTTCAACAGGAGAAGAGGTCTTGGAGGAACAAGTACCGTATTCTCAATGTGGAATGTAAGGAAGTACAACAACTGTTAAAAGAAAAGGATGCCCTGATTGAGATTTTGGAGCAACATGCTGTAGAAAATCAGGATGACCAGAGGAATTTTCTCGCTCCTATCACTTGGCAGAGGGATGACAACCCAACAACGGCCTAAGAGCCCCGGTCAAAGAAAAGGAAAGTACCAGAACCAGCACCTGAGCTCGCTTCAGAGAGGACTCAGGACCCATAAGTTTAGATTTCCTTTTGTAGCACTATGTAAATTACTATATTTCCATTTCCGCAATCTTTGAATTCAATAAAACGGAGTTTCCCCACTGTTTGATATTTGCAATCCAATTGTCGAAGTTTACTTTGAATAAACAAAAAAAATATATATACAATTAATATAATCATTGCATATCATCCATCATTCTCACATAACGCATTCTTCTTACCTACGAATCTCAAGTTTGCGTCTCGATTCTAGAGTCAAACTATTTCATTCGTACAATACTCGGGCCAATCGATAGAAAAAGATGGATAATCTCGAGGAAGAGAACAGAGAGTTAAGGGAAGAGATCGACACTCTGAAAGAGGATCTGAGAAAGCTTCATAACGATATGCAAGCTCTAGCAGAAGCTCAGATGTAACAACAAAGAACTGTGATCTCAGAGATCACATCAATGCCCATAGTGGAGAAGTATGATCCTAGGTATAAAATGCCGAAAGATCATCCTTGGGGCATGCCACTCAACTATATCCTAGAAGGATATATTCTGCCGATCACTGAAGATCCGGAAACTGCAGCAGGAACTGCTGGGCCTGAGGTTACAAACTTCGGGAAAGCGAAAATGCCATGGGCATGACGGCAACTCCTGAAGGTTACAAACTTTGGGAGAGGGAAGGACCTAGAGTCCTTACCATGATGACTATACCACCACCCGTGGTACACACTATCCCGGAAGGACAGATTCCACAGATACCTTCTGGTGGAAACGAAAGTATGTTCGAAAGAATGAATGAGTTCCAGGAACAGTTCCTGGAGATGCAGAAAGAACTGCAAGCCCTTCGCGGTCAGGATCTATTTGGAAAAGACGCTGCAGACCTTTGTTTGGTCCCCAATGTGAAAGTTCCGCATAAGTTCAAAGTGCCCGAATTTGAAAAATACAAGGGTAACTCTTGCCCCCAAAGCCATTTGGTGATGTAGCGAATGTCAACTCAGACAAAGAACCTGGAGCTACTGATTCACTATTTTCAGGATAGTTTAACCGGTGTCTCATTCAAATGGTACATGGGTTTAAACCGCACTAAGATCGGCACTTTCAGAGATCTTGGCGCTGCCTTCGTTCAGCAATATAAGTATAACCTGGACATGGCCCCGGATAGAGATCAGCTCAGATCGATGTCATAAAAGGACAGGGAAACCTTTAAGGAATATGCTCAGAGATGGCGTGAAATTACCGCTCAGATTTGTCCACATTTTGAGGAAAAAGAGATGACAAATATCTTCTTGAAAACCTTAAGCTCATTTTACTACGACAGAATGGTTGCCAGTGCGCCCAGTGACTTCACCGAGATGGTGGGCATGGGAGTTCGTCTTGAGGAATCAGTCCGAGAGGGACGTTTAGTTAAAGACGCTGGATCATCAAGTAATACAAAATGATACAGTAGTGCTCTCCCTAAGAAAAAAGAGCAGGATATTGGGAATATCTCTCTCAGAAAGCAAATGCGACAGTATCAACCAGTAGCAGCTGTAACTCCTGCTATCAACCCTGTGTCTGTTCCTATGTATCAACCTCAAGTTGCTCAGAGCCAACCAAATCAACAACAATTTCAGGAAAGGACACAACAGCCTCTTCAGCAGGCTCGTCCTCCATATAACAACAACCGTACAACTCGACCTCAAGGGTTTGATCCTATACCAATGTTGTACGCAGAACTATTTCCACTCTTACAGGTCAAGGGGCATGTCCGAACCACGTCTCCTCTTACAATACCCGAGAATCTGCCTTTTTGGTTCAAAGCGCACCAGACTTGTCCTTATCATCAAGGAGAACCAGGGCATAACATAGAAAACTGTCTCAGTTTCAAATCCGATGTGCAAAAGCTTGTTAGGAGCGGGGTTTTATCCTTCAAATATACGAATCCTAATGTTCTCACGAACCCGCTGCCTCAACACTGGAAAGCTGCAGTAAATTTGATAGAAGGAGAGTCTAACAACAGCTATCATATTCATGATGTACTCTTATTAAGGGCGAACTTGGTCAAGATGCATCGCAGACAAAGCGGGTATGGCTATATACCACCTTATAACTATCACCAGTGTGATATCTGCTCTAAAGACAATCAAGGATGTTCTGTGGTGCAATCAGCTCTACAGGAACAGTTGGATCTCGGACGGATCCAAGAGCACCGAGTTCGTGGGGTCAACATGATTTACGCAGATTCCAACATCATTCAAAACCATGACATCCATGCGATGAATGTCAACTTGGTGGCAATGCACTCAAGGCAAAACCAACATCATAATCTGCCACGGCATGATTACAATTCATGTCTGACTTGCTCGGTAAACAAACAGGGATGCTATTTTATACAAGAGGCCCTCCAGCGTCAGATGGATCTTGGATGGATTCAGGATTACCGCAGAAGAAATAAGTATCAAGTGAATATGATTCAAATATTTGACATTTGCTTTATGAATACCAGCTTGGTGGAGTTACACGCTACGCAAGTCTAGCTCGGTTTCCTAACTTCGCATAATTATCAGAACAGTAAAGTATGTCGTGAGAGTAACTAAGGGTACGCTCTCATGCAAAGAACTTTGCAACACTTGTTAAACAACAGGTGGCTTTCTATCTATATGGATGAAGACACGCAACAAATTAGTGTGGTTAATGGGAACCCTACTAGGCATCAAAATCAGGATGTTCGATCAATGGAAACAGATCTAGTGAGGTTACACTGCATACAAAGCGGACGTGGCCAGGTGCCACCACATAACTACGAGCGATGTGGAGTCTGCTCGAAAAATAACCAAGGATGTTACCTCGTGCGAGCAGCCCTTCAGAGTCAGTTGGACCATAAAGAGATTCGACCATGTCCAAGTTCTGGGTTAATCAACTAGACGCCAGACTATTTCACTGATCAAATCAAGGACGTTGTCGTAATCTCTTATCATGAGAGGACCAAACATGTTTGTACCATCATCCCTTTACTTGACGAATCGAAAGTTCCTAACCAGGAACTGATTAAAGTTACCTATGACAGTCAGAAAAATTAGAAGGCTCCTGTAGTTATCTATCTGCCAGGACCACTACCATATGAATCAAATAAGGTTATCCCTTACAAATACGGTGCAACAACAATTGAGAATGGAAAGGAAATTCCATTACCCTCCATTGTGCATATTGCAGATATCAGTCGAGTAACACGGAGCAGTCGAATCTTCAACAAAGGAGTTGGAGAACCTAAGAGAGAAAAGGAACCTCAAACAGAAGTTCCTAATCCACCAGTCAGTTAATCCAGTGATCCCGACCTTTCAAAGAATGATGATGAGATGCTGAAGCTCATCCAAAGGAGTGAATACAACATTGTTGGTCAACTGTTACAAACTCCTTCAAAAATCTCAGTGTTGTCGCTTTTGTTCAGTTCCGAAGCCCACAGAGAGGCTCTACAGAAAGTCTTAGAATAGGCCTTTGTGGAACAGGATGTGTCAATATGACAGTTCAATAGCATCGTCTCTAACATCACTTCCTGCAACAACTTGGGGTTTAGTGACGAGGAATTGTCGGAAGAGCGCCCAAGTCACAACATGGCGCTCAATATCATAGTCAACTACCAAGACGATGCTTTAGCCAGCGTACTGGTAGATATCGGATCGGCTCTCAACGTTACGGCAAAATCCACTCTAATGCGACTATCATTCAAAGGATCTCCGATGAGAGGCAGTGAGGTCATCGTCAAAGCATTTGACGGATCCCGAAAAACAGTTATCGGCGAAGTCGACCTTCCCATAACTATCGGTCCTCACACTTTCGAAGTCACTTTCCAGGTCATGGACATCTGAGAAACATACAGTTGTTTGTTGGGAAGACCTTGGATACACGAGGTTGGGGCAGTCACTTTGACACTTCACCAGAAGCTGAAGTTCTTCAAGAATGACCAACTAGTCACAGTCTGTGGAGAGCAAGCCTTGATCGTGAGTAACTTATCGTCATCCACTTGTGTAGAACCAAAAGAGGTTGTTGGAACCCAGTTCCAAGCACTAACAGTAAGTAATGACAACCAATCAGAAAAAGGAACATTGATTTCCTCGTACAAAGATGCTCTCAAAGTAATCGAGAGTAACAACGCAAAAGGATGGGGACAGCTTGTCATTCCTACTGATAACAAGACAAAGAAAGGTCTTGGATTTTCCTCAACCTGTACCCAGACTACTAAAGATGAAAGTTTTCATCCCATTCAGAATTTCTTCCACAGTGGAGGTTTCCTTCACCCAGTGTCTCAAGAAGTACATACCATCAACTAGGGAGATTCCTCCAACACAGATGAGGAATGGAAGTCCTATCTTAACGAGGATGGTTATATGTCTCAGGAAGAGGTGCCTACGCCATTTTTCTATCCCACACAGAGTCTGAGATTCATATCAAGGTCAGACGTCGAAATGATATACGGAGATTATGATCCGGAAGGATGCCGTGCTCCACCAAATTCATTAGAGGAGGACACTCCAATGAAATACAACTTTGACCACGACTATTATGGCCCGATGGATGGCCTGCCTATGTGGCAGCCGTACCCAGGAGACTCGGGGCAAGAGAATTAGCCCAACGATGCTTATCAGCTCAGCATCATCGAAAAGAATACCTGTGTCCCCACTGAATCAGGGGATGAACACTCAGGGCATTCAGAAAATATCCAGCACGACGATGAATTTTCAAAGTTTGCAGGACTAGAATTCATTAACTATGCTTCTCCCGAGGTCAACGTCATCGAAAGGGATGACTCCTCCAGTTCCAAAGAGGTGTGGGACACCTTGGGACAACCGAGTGGCAAATACGACTTCATGGTCAAATACACCACTTCTGAAAGCTCTCGTATTAGGCTAGAAAACATCTAGCCAACTGGATGGGGAGATTTACCTGAGAGCACAAATACTATGCAAAATACAACTGAGGAATCCTCCTACGATAACTCTGCCTGGGAGACAGACTCCAACGATCCAGCTCCGCCAGAAATCAGCGTCATTTCTGAGGGCAAACCAAGAAAGAAGGTACCACACTTTGTGATTCACCGAGGAGTTCGCCACCAATGGGTTGCAGTCGATGTTCTGAAGATCGTTCATAAGTCAAAGTAATTGCCCTCTTTATCTTAACCTTTCACCCTGCCCAGGTGAAACGGATGTTTTGATAGGGCTCACTTTCTGTAAATATACCTCTTCACTTTTCCCAAAGAGACAGAGTTTTGTTTTATAGGGCTGTAGTTTCAAGAATCGACAAAATCATAAATAAATAAACATCGTTTTGTAATTTTCGCATTTATTGTTGTTTTCTCTTTTTGCTTTTTCAGAAAATGGTAATCCTAAAAAACAAAAAATAATAAAAACAAGCAGTTTTCAGAAAAACACTGCACACACTTTTGTATTCTTTCTATCTCTTTTAAAAACAAATCATCACGTCATGCAGATTGCTTGTTTTAAACCCCGTTGAAACATACGATCCGATGCCTTCTCCCAACTTTGAATGCCCGGTATTTGAGGCTGAAGAAGAAGATGACGAAGAAATTCCAGAAGAGATCTCCTGATTACTCAAACAAGAGGAAAGGTCCATTAAACCTCAGAAGGAGCCGTTGGAAACGGTCAACTTGGGTTCAGAAGAAGAGAGAAAAGAAATCAGGATTGGGGCGCTGCTTAGTCCAACTTTCAAAGAAAGTTTGATAAAGCTTCTCAAAGAGTTTCCCGATGTATTTGCTTGGTCCTATCAGGATATGTCAGGGTTGTATACCAGCATCGTGGAACATCATCTACCATTAAGATCAGAATGTCCGCCAGTAAAACAGAAGTTAAGACGGACTCACCCAGACATGGCCATTAAAATCAAAGAGGAAGTACAGAAACGGATTGACCCGGGTTTCCTCGCCATATTAGAATATCCTCAATGGTTAGCCAACATAGCACCCGTTCCAAAAAAGGACGGAAAGGTCAGAATGTGTGTAGACTACGGGGATCTGAACAAGGCCAGTCCAAAGGATAACCTTCCCTTACCACACTTGACATGCTGGTAGACAGTACAGTAAAGTTCAAAGTTTTCTCCTTCATGAATGGATTCTCGGGCTATAATCAAATCAAAATGGCGCCGAAAGATATGGAGAAAACTTCATTCATTACCCCATGGGGCACTTTTTGTTACAAGGTAATGTCGTTCGGTTTAAAGAAAGTCGAGGCAACCTATCAAAGGGCCGTGACTACTCTTTTTCATGACATGATACACAAAGAAATAGAGGTATATGTCGATGATATGATTGTAAAATCTAAAACAGAAGAGGAGCATGTGACCCACCTGTCAAAACTATTCGAGCGTCTGAGAAAGTACAAACTCCGCTTGAATCCCAATAAGTGCACGTTCGGTGTCCGTTCAGGGAAACTTTTAGGGTTCATCGTCAGCCAGAAAGGAATTGAGGTTGATCCTGACAAGGTCAAGGCCATTCCAGAAATGTCTTCTCCAAAGACTAAAAAACAAGTCAGGGGATTCTTGGGACATTTGAACTACATTTCCAGATTTATATTCCTCATGACCGCGACATGCACGCCGATTTTCAAATTACTCAAAAGGAATCAGGACTGCATTTGGACAGAAGACTGCCAAACCGTCTTCGACAGTATCAAGGAATACCTGTTAAACCCACCAATTCTATCTCCTCCAGTGAAAGGAAGGCCACTAATCATTTACTTAACAGTCTTGGAAGACTCCATGGGTTGCATGCTTGGTCAACAAGACGAAACTAAAAGGAAGGAGTCTGCCATCTATTATCTGAGTAAGAAATTCACAGACTGTGAAACTCGGTACACTATGCTCGAGAAAACTTGTTGTGCTCTGGCTTGGGCAGCCAAACTTCTTCGCCAGTACATGATTCATCACACTACTTGGTTAATCTCAAAAGCGGATCCGATCAAGTACGTCTTTGAAAAACCTGCTCTCACGGGAAGGATTGCCCATTGGCAGATGTTGCTATCAGAGTACGACATCAAATACCACGCTCAAAAAGTCATTAAAGGAAGTATTTCAGCTGATCATTTGGCTCATCAACCAATTGACGATCGAGAATCAGTCGGATTTGACTTCCCAGACGAAGATGTCATGTACTTGAAAATGAAAGATTGCGATGAACCGCTACCCAGTGAAGGGCCAGAACCAGGTTCCCAATGGGGACTAATCTTTGATAGAGCTGTCAATCATTATAGAAATGGAATTGGGGCAATCATCATAACACCTCAGGGTACCCACATTCCTTTCACCGCCCGACTGACATTCAAGTGTACAAACAACAAGGCCGAATACGAAGCTTGTATCATGGGTCTCGAAGAAGCGATCGACTTAAGGATCAAAAACTTGGATGTATATGGCGATTCAGCCCTGGTTATCAACCAGATCAAAGGAGATTGGTACACATACCAATCAGGACTGATTCCTTACAAAGACTACGCGAGAAGGTTGTTACCATTCTTCAACAAAATCGAGTTTCATCATATCCCTCGTGAAGAGAATCACATGGCTGATGCATTAGCCACTCTCTCTTCCATGATTAGTGTAGGTCAATGGAACGACTTACCTAAGATTGGCATAATGCGCCTTGAAAGGCCGGTTACATCTTCATGATTGAAGCAGTCATAGACGACAAACCTTGGTATCACGATATCAAATGCTTCCTTCAGAAACAAGAGTACCCACCTGGGGCATCCAGAAAGGACCAAAAGACCCTCAGGAGGCTAGCAGGCAGCTTCTTTCTTAGCGGTGATACACTCTATAAGATAAACTTCGACATGGTCTTGCTCCGATGTGTAGACAGACCAGAAGCAAACATGTTGATAAAAGAAATTCATGAAGGATCCTTTGGCACTCATGCCAACAGACACACAATAGCGAGAAAAATTCTAAGAGCAGAGTACTACTGGTTGACCATGGAATCCGACTGCTACAAGTACATGAGGAGGTGTCACAAGTATCAGATATACTCAGACAAAATCCATGTACCGCCAACACATCTCAGAGTTCTCTCTTCCCCATGGATTTTTTCCATATGGGGAATCAACATGATTGGCATGATCGAGCCCAAGGCTTCGAACGGACATCGGTTCATCCTGGTAGCCATTGATTACTTCACCAAGTGTGTTGAAGCAGCATCAAACGCCAATCTAACCCGACAAGTGGTGGTCCGATTCATCAAAAACAATATCACCTGCCGTTATGGTGTCCTGGTCAGATCATTATTGATAATAGGTCTAACTTGAACAACAAGATAATGAAAGAGTTGTGCGTTGAGTTCAAGATCGAACACCATAACTCATCTCCCTACCGACCCAAGATGAACGGGGTGGTAGAAGCGGCTAACAAGAACATCAAGAAGATCGTTCAAAAGATGGTTATAACCTATAAAGACTGGCATGAGATGCTACCCTTTGCTCTTCATGGTTATCGCACATCTATCCATACTTTAACAGGGGAAACCCTTTTCTCTCTAGTATATGGCATGGAAGCAGTGCTCTCCATAGAAGTAGAGATCCTATCAATCCGGGTATTGATGGAAGCTAAGCTAACAGAGGCTGAATGGTGTCAAAGTCAACACGATGAGCTGAATCTGATCGAAGAGAAGCGAATAACGGCTCTGTACCACGGTCAGTTGTATCAACAAAGAATAAAGAAGGCGTTCGACAAAAAGGTCCGACCTCGCGTCTTCAGAAAAGGAGACCTTGTGCTAAAAATATACAATCATTCCTAACTGATTCTCGGGGCAAATGGACCCCGGACTATGATGGCCCCTATGTGGTCAAGAAAGCTTTCTCAGGCGGCGCCTTGAGACTCGCAACCATGGATGGAGAGGAATTTTCCTACCCCACAAATGTTGACGCAGTCATGAAATACTTTGCCTAAATAAAAAAGAAACGTCTCGGTGGATTGAAAACACGAAAGGGCGGTCCAGGAAAAAATTAGAGACATGATCAATAATCATCCTGGTGGATTGGAAATCTCAGAGAATAATCCAGGAAAAAATTAGGGATAATGGCATGTAACTATGTTCAACAAAAGGGCAAGTCCCTCAGCAGCAGTTACAACATCAGCCAAAAAAACTCCAGTCAAGGTCATCTTCGACCAAAGCTCAGGATGTCTAGAATTCAAAGTTGGTAGAAGGATAGCGGTCGTTATGTTTCAATGTAGCCCTTTTCCTGAAATTACCATTTTCTAAACTTTGTACATACTCTATGGAATCACGCGCTTGGCTGATTTCCATCCTATCAATAAAATTTGAGCCCTAGTGCTTTTGTTTGCAATTTTTACTTGTCTTAGCTTTACAAAATGACATTTTAATATGATTAACGATTCTTGAAATGAAACAAAAATGAATTTACTTGTTAAAATTTTTTTGCTTTTCAAAATAAGGATGGCAATTTCTTTTGACTGTTGAACATCGAAAAAACATCGATCGCTACTCCAGAAGTAATCGAGCTTCAAAGTGCAGAATCCAAGTACTCCTTCTAAACCAGTGCACCTGAATGAAGGATCAACTATGTCAGAGACCGTGTTTCATCTGACACCCCCGGCAGAGTTCTCATCTTCTAAGCCTAACCAACGGTGTTCCCCATGGGGACTATCTCTCCTAAGCAATGCAGAATTTCTATTTTGAACTCAGTGGTACCTCTTCGTCCCCCGAAGTGGCCGAGTATCCAGTCATATTCATCCATTAGTCTGTATGTCGTGTGAGTTTTGTCAGCATATACATACATATATCATGCGTTATTGATTTACATTCACTTTCATATTGCATCACTATCACTCTGGTCAGTCTTATCCCCAAGTGATAAAAGTCCTCTCGGTCGCGTTGTCAGTTCTTTCCTTGTCAGGAAATGTCGCGTCTGAACAAGCTCTCTTCCAGTTTATTTCTGGATTGAAGTTGGTCCCTTAACCACTTTGATAACTTGAACCTCTGAAAAACAAGAAGACATTCTGACATCAAATATTTTTCCATCAAATGGCATCTCCTTAAGAAAATTCGGCGAGAAGTTTGAGGAAAACCGCTACGAACAGTGTCCCTTATCAAGAAAGTTTATTGACAAAAGAAACTAAGACCAGTTCCTTGGTAAGAAACCAGGACCGAGGGGAAGTTTAATTCAGAAACTGAGACCAGTTCCTTGGTAGGAAACCAAGATCGATGGGAAGTTCATTTCAGCAACTGAGACCAGTTCCTTGGTAGGAAACTAGGATCGAGGGGAAGTTTATTTTAGTAACTAAGACCAGTTCCTTGGTAGGAAACCAGGATCGAGGGGAAGTTCATTTCAGAAACTAAGACCAGTTCCTTGGTAGGAAACCAGGATCGAGGGGAAGTTTACCTTTTCTAAGCATCATTGCTTAGCAAAAGAAGAAGGATGCGTGAACTACCATTCCTAACCACCATTAAAATTTCGGGTATTCTGATATTTAATCCTCTTGCACCCCGAATGCCCGAATACCTTCGCGATTCACACCTTCGGGTCCAAGAAGATTAAATAGGGGCATCTGTCATACCCCAAATTTTGACCACTAAGATTTCCCATCATTGTGTAAATCATCAGCACAATATGGATGTACCTTTGTGCCTCATCAATCTCCTCAAGGGTTGTTGAGTACTCACTGCAATCAAACTTAGGGTTTCAAGCCCTCTCAGAGCTTTTAGGCAAAGGATCAATCAAGAAATGACATGATCCTCAACTTGACTAAACCTCTCAAACATCCACAAAGGATCAAGAGGACTCCCACTTCAAGAATCAAGCACAATGTTGCAGCATTCCAGGTGGATCAAGCCTTAAGATCGCCAGGGTCACCAAAGTAGGGTTTTGGTCGACCAAGGCCTCCAGATGGAATTTTTCCTCTGGGCATGAGCCAATGCTTCAAAGCACAACCTAATATGCTCCAAGGGACATGCTTCCAAACCTTGGGACATGATTCAATACACCCTATAACACCTATGAAATCAGTCCATCAAGTTTGGTTTAGGTCAAGGACTTGATTTCATAGAGGATCGCACAGTTTAGAATTCATCTAATAAAAAGTCAATTGTGCCCAAAAATCAAAGTTTGACTTTTTGATTTTTTGATCAATTGTGGTTCCCTAACCCTAAAATGATGTTAATGTGTGATTGGAATCATCATCCATCAAGAAAAATCAAGAAAAGTGGGATAACTTGTAAAAGGGGTAACCATAAAAAACTTAGAATTTTTCTAAGTTATGGAACAAAGTGGCTAGGGTACCAACTTCCAAGGATCATAACTTGAGATCCAAGCAACCATTTGGGCTGATCCAAAGATGGATTGTAGCTCTCTTGGCATACTTTAAAAGTATCAACTACACCTCATTCCAATTCATCATGGATTTTGAGTTATGGTTGGATCAAAATAGCTGAAAACATGAAATGTCACTGTTTCCAACACTTAGTGAAATTTTCACTAAGTCATAATCTGTTTCACTTTTTCCAAAATGTAAGGGCATTTTTCACTTGGATCCAAAAAGTGTCAAGACAAACTATGATCACAAATATGTTGTATCATATGAGAGCTTTCTAAAATGGCCAAGAACCCCATGAAACTCCACTTGACCTAAGAGTTATGACAGTGGCAATATGCCATGCTGCAACTGTCATAACTAGGCAGATTTGTGCATTTTGGTCGATTTGAGCAATTTGTGCAAATGACAAACAAGTTTATCCATCTGAACACCTCAGGGAGAGACCAAGAAGGGCGAAACACTGATCCATAAGCCTCCCAAGTCTTTGGAACTAAAAATAGCATGCCAAACCTAAAAAAACCCTAAAGAGGGAACAAGACTCCAATTTTGTTTTGGAGCATTCAATGGATGCACCAAGGTGCCATGAACTGAGCCATTTCCAACTGAATGAGTCAAGGCTGATCTCTGAAGTAGGGAACCAAAGGCCTGTGCTCTAACCTCTAGTCAATGGCTATAGGAGACTTGGATTCCTATTGATCAACATTTGCCAAACCTCTGCAGCAGTTGCCATTCACTATTGCAGCCAAAACAAACTTTCTCTACTATAAATAGAGCTCATTTGTGCTCAGTTTGAGTACACCAAAGCACTACAACACTTGCTTTCCTCAAAATCTCTTTCTCTAGGCAAAAATGCCTTTTTTAGCAAGGTAACTCTGAGTTTTTGAGTTAGAGAGCAATTCCATCACAGCTCATGATCCAAACACATCCAATATGTCATATCTAAGCTGTCCAAACTCTCACAAGTGACCTGTAACACCAAAATCACAAAGTCCCCTCTCAAAACTTCAAAATATGACTTTTTTGCATTTTTCAAGCCATGACTTGATTCTGTCACTTTCAAAACCAGATAAAGCCTCAAACACACTCCAAATATCATCCTTGAACTGTCCCAAATGGTTCCCCACATCTGGAACACCATTTGAGAGAGTTGTTATTTTGGTCACTTTTGCCCCTTTTGCAAGAAAGGGCCAGTTTCCATTCCTGAGGTTTCCAACTGATTCCAATCATCCTAAAAGCTTCTAAGGGATCATTTGAGAGTGTTCAATGCATCAAAACATTTCTGGAACAAAGCCCTTGACAAATTACCCAAAAAGCTCCTAAAGAGGTAAGCATCTCCACTTGAACTCTTTAAAATATGCATTGTTTTGAGGTTCACTGATCATGCACATCTCATACATGTTATATATGTTGTGTTTGGACCAATTCATCATGTGATTCATGCCTGTACCATGAGGTAGCCCAGAAAATTCAAAGGGAGGCCTATTTCAAAACCACTATCGGGATTTTCAATAGGAGCCTCATCTGAAAAAGCCACCACCACCATTGGATTCCTTGTGAAATTCTAGGCAGGATATACCTAAATTTTGTCCCAATCCATGGAGAAATGAGAAAGTTACAAGCCTCACGTTTTTGGCCAAAACCTTGCCTTGCCTTGCCTTGGCCAGGCCAAAAACAAGGCAATCCTTGTATATTTGTGGGTGGGTTTTGATACACGGATGTATCACCACCCTAGTGGTAGAAGGCGCGCACTGCACACAAGAGGTCTGGGGTTCGAATCCCCCTCGCCCCAGACCCCTTTTTAATGTTTTTTTTCCATTTTTTATTATTTTTCTTATTATTTTTAATGAATTGAAAAATTAATAACTCCCTCAATTTTAATTATTTTTTATTGGTTATTTTTGCAAAAAAATCACAAAAATGTTGAAATATTTTATTCCACAAAAAAATCAAATTTATATTATTTATTTAATTTAGTTGGTATTTTTATGAATAAATTCATTTTTAATTGTTTTTAAACATTTTAAAAGTGAATATTCATCTTGAAAAATCAAAACCAAATGAGTTTTAATTCATCTTGTGATTAAAAACTCATTTTTCAAACCTTAACCAAAAATTACAAGTTGTTTATTCAAATCTTATTTGGTGTTTTATCATTTTTTATTGATTTTCTTTAAGAATTTACTTTTAAAAAATGATGAAATTAGGATTTTGATTGATTCAACCCTCATCAATCATTTTAAAACACTCTGGGCCTCTTGAGAGAGTGTAAGTCCCATCCTTTCATAAATGAAAACTAATTTTGGGCCTCAGTGTATTGTATAAGTCCCGATACCGTAAAAAAAGTTCGGCACGATCATCGCCCTTTTTAAACAAAAACCTTTTTGGACCTCTCCTTGAGCTGTAAGCCCCATCACTTGTACAAAAATAAATCTTTGGGCCTCTAATAGAGTGTAAGATCCAATCCCCTTTTAACCAAAACCATTTTGGGCCTCAGATATTGTATAAGTCCCTATGCGTTAAAAGAAAACCTTGGCACAATCGTCGTTTTCCAACAAACCTTTTTGGGCCTCTCCTTGAGCTATAAGCCACATCCCCTTATACATAAAAAACCTTTTGGGCCTCACATATTGTATAAGTCCCTCTGTACAGTTTACAAAACAACGGTGCGATCATCGTTAAAACCTGGGCCTCTCCTTGAGCTGTAAGCCCCAACAATCTTTTCAAAGCACTTTCTCCTTTGATTTTGAATTAAAATATATGTTGTCATCAATACTTTCTTTAATTTCTTTGTTGAACAACTAACCAAACAGCATGGAAGCTCTACAACAGGTAAGTGTTTATCCGCGTTCATTTACCGCTTTCATATATATAACTGTATTGTGAGGTTGTTTCACTGTAAGTCTTCTTTCACATCCTTTTATATACTTGTCACATATCCATTGTGTAATACTAGTATAGTTATTTAGAGTTTTCCCCGGCAACTACGTCTAGCACTAGGTAAAGCCATGTTGGTCACTCATAAATACAAACAAAACTAGATCCCCCGTAGGATTCCAGATACAGTCTTCCCTTCTCTTGGGGTTAAACAATATGGAACAAAGAGAAAGGCAGTATTCTCGGTGAACCTTTTCTCAGACTGTCACCCTTAGAAATTGTCAAAGAAACTCTAACTCCCCAGAGATGATCTTTTCTCTGTGAATGGCGTCTCTTGAGTTTCTTCCAAATTCTTGAACTTTCCTGGAATGATCTCTTCTCTGTGAATTGCATTTCTTTAACTTCTCTTGGTTTGGGGACCCACAGGCTTCCTAAAAGCATCCCCGCCTCCTCTTGGACGTTGTACAAGGACCCTTCGGCTTCTTAGAAGTTCTCATGCCTTCTCTTGGGCTTAATACAAGGACCCTGATGACCTCTTAAAGGTATAAGACAGAACTTGGTCATCCTTTGTTAGAGCAGTCTTTCCAGCGTCAAAAACTACGGCCATTTTAGGGTTGATACTCATCCCTTAATGTCCGTGCCTCCTCTTGGGCATCATACAAAAGATAAAACTATAGACTTGGACAGTCTAAACTCCTTGAGTCTCAAAAACATTCGCAAGTTCCTTTCAAACATAGGAAAAAACACCGATCACTCTGAAACCCGGTCTCTCTCATGAGAGTTCCCCACACTTGGACCTGCTTCAAGATCTCAATAATCCACAGCGGTAAGTCAGCCTCCTCTTGGGCTTTGTATAAATGATTCTCCCTAGAGGAGCTAACCTTTTCAGACTCTCTTGTTGAGTCAACCACTTTTAGCCTCCGTCTTGTGCTTTTTACAAGACATATAAAAACCCACTCTCTTGTTGAGTATAAAAGATTCTCTTGTTGAGTCCACTTTTAGCCTCCGTCTTGGGCTTCATACAAGACACATAAAACACTCTCTTGTTGAGTATAAATGACTCTCTTGTGGAGTCAATCTTCTTTTAGCCTTAATCTCGGGCTTCGTACGAGACAGCAAATCACTCTCTTGTTGAGTATAAAAGACTCTCTTGTTGAGTCAATCAACCTTCAGACTCTCTTGTTGAGTCAATCACCTGTTCAAGACTCTCTTGTTGAGTCAACTCTTTTAGCCTCCATCTCGGGCTTTGTACAAGACACATACAAGCACTCTCTTGTTAAGTCAAACTCAGTTTAGCCTCCATCTTGGGCTTTATACAAGATACATTCTCCCCAACGGAGTCAAAAATCCCTTTTAGCCTCAATCTTGGGCTTTGTACAAGGCAGAAAGAACATTTCCCCCAGAAAAGTCAACTTCTAGCCTCCTCTTAGGCTTTGTATAAAGAAATCCCCGGTTGAGTCAATCAACCTTTTAGTATCAAACTTGTGCTTTGATTAAAGCACACGAAAATCAACAATCCCTCTTTAGAGATGACAAATTCTCTCTCAGTCAGAACCCTTTAGCTTCACATCTTGGGCTTTGAACAAGATACAAATAACCCTTCAGCTTCACATCTTGGGCTTTGAACAAGATACAAATCACCTTTAGCTTCAATCTTGGGCTTTGAACAAGACACCAAAACATCTCTTTCCTCCCATAGAATAGAAGGAACTACGATCGCTCTGATTTCCCTGTTTCATTAAACTGGAATACGTAGGCATAAGATTGCAAAATCTTAGCGAGCATACTAACCAAAAGCTTAGGTCCAGTACCTTACCCAAAACATAAACAAAACTCACTCTCCCAGTCATACTTTTCCAAGAAACTTTCCCAACCCATCAGCAGATAAACACTATCAATTACAAAGCGAAACCTAAAGCTAATATCCTGTGGATAACCACATATAGGATGGGTAATTGACAACTCCCCATTGTATAACCTGACCTGACTCCCTGAATCTCTTAAAGTGTTTGTTCAGTTAAACATTCGTGTGCAAGGTTAGTTTTAGATACCTTTCCTTTCCCTTCCAGCTTTACGGGATAAATAAGAAATCAGAAAGTAGCACCCTTTCTCCTTGAGGAGGAAAACCCAAACTTCAGTGATAAGGTGGTCGCGTCATCGACAAAAATCGCTCGCTACACTAGCCTTAATCTTGGGCTTTGTACAAGACTGACAAAATATTTCCCCGAAAAAGTCAACTTTTAGCCTCCTCTTAGGCTTTGTATAATGATCGCCCCAAAAGAGTCAGTCTCTTTTCAGCCTCAATCTTGGGCTTTGTACAAAACAGATATAAAAACTCCCTAGTAGAGTCAACCTTTTAGCTTCAACCTTGGGCTTTGATCAAGGCACAAAAAAAACCAACATCCCCTCAGAGGAAATCAAAAACTCTCTATAGGAAGACATTTCTCTGTACATCAAAACAGAAAATCAAAACAAACCTTAATCCCAGATAACTGCTGTAAGTGGCACACTTGTAGATTCAAATATCCAAGTTGTAGTCCATCTCTTATCCTGGTAAACCTCCTTTCATCTAATTGTTGTAAGTGGCAAGCCTCTGGATTATCTACATCCAAGCCAATGTCCCTCTCTTAGCTTGAAAGACTCCTAAGGAAAAATGGCATTGCTCAACACTGAGTTAAAGTTTTCTCCTTCAGGACAAATCCCTTATAAAGGAAATTATGGCATTGCTGGATTCTTATATCCCAGTTAAAGTAATCCTCCTTTATAATCAGTTACCCAACAACTGTGATAAACAGATGAGATATCTCCATTAGAGATGACAAATTCTCTCTCAGACAAACCTTTTAGCTTCAATCTTGGGCTTTGAACAAGACACAAATATCCTTTAGCTTCAATCTTGGGCTTTGAACAAGACACCAAAACATCTTTTTCCTCCTAACTACGATTGCTCTGATTTCCCTGTTTTCTTTAACGGGAATACGTAGGCATAAGATTGCCAAATCTTAGCGAGCACACAAATAAAAAACTTTAGGTCCAGTACCTTCACACAAAACAAAAACCTTAGGTCCAATACCTTACAAAAAACATTGGAAAAACCCGAAATCAACAAAAACTCTCTCTCTCTCTCTCTCTCTCTCTCTCTCTCTCTCTCTCTCTTCTCTCTCTCTCTCTCTCTCTCTCTCTCTCTCTCAAACACTCCCAAAGGAGAAACTTTCTCAATCAACAGACAAACACCAGTAAATAGAAAACAGTAGAAATTGCTAATGACCTGTGGATAACCACATATAGGATGGGAAATTGACAACTCCCCATTGTATAACCTGACCCCGAACTCTCCAATCTCTTAAGCATTTATTAAAGAAAACATTTGAGTGCCAGGTTAGTTTTAGATAGCTTCCCTTTCCTTTCCAGCTTCATAGGATAAATAAGAAATCTGAAAGTAGCACCCAATTCCAACCAATGGCGATATGGTGGTCGCGTCACCGACAAAAATCGCACGCTACAATAGGTTGCACCCTTTCTCGGCCCGGTGCCACCAAACGTCCCAGAGGACGAGGATGATGGGTCCGATGACGAGTATGAGCGAAGAAACCAATCTCCAGCTCATAATGCACCCCCTCCACATGCATCACCTACACAACTCTACTTTTTACTAACCCTTCTGCAGGTACTCCTACAGTATTTTATAATACTAAAGAGATGTGGAGAGCACAAGAAGCTTGCGAAGAAGAGTGTGATGGCCTGTTCTATGCCATGTATGAGTAGCAGCAGGACATGATGGAATCCATGCGTGAGTCGCAATGGCAGAGTGAGCGATCTATGCGTTCTATTTTAAAGTCTCAGCTCGTCGTAGCTTCTCAGGAGCAACGTCAACAGGCCTACCTTGATAGACGATTCGGGCTAGTGGAGGCTACTCAGGGTTCCATACTAGGAAACCTCTGTGAACTCCGAGATCCTAATGCCTCACTAGCGTTGAGGATTCAGCAGCTTGAGCTCTCACATAGTGCCCAACACCGCAGCAGGAGCCGTCACCCCCGACGTTCAGAGCAGGGAGGAGAGCGTACTAGCGGTCAGCAGTAGCATTATCCAGGTTCTACCTAGTTCTTTTCCACCTTTTATCGAAACATTGAAGACAATGTTCGGTTTAAGTGTGGGAAGGGGTATTTACTGTTTAGTTTTCCTTTATGTTTTTTATTTTATCGCTTTCTAGTTTATTTTCCAAGTATGTTTTTAGTTTATTTTTACTTAGTTCTAAATAATTACATTTGCTTGACGAGTCATTTGTGTAGTGTGTCTATTTTTCTTATTTCTTGAGCCATAACAAAAAAAATTTATAGGTAAACGGCTTCTATTTTCGAAAATTGGGGTTGTTAGACAAGTTAGGATCATATGCAGAGACTTGGGAAAAATTGTGAAAAATCGATATCGTTTTAACACCGTAAGTTTCTCAATTATAGGACCCTATCCAGATACTTATTATGATGTGCCCTTAAAATCTCGTCTTTAAAATTTGCTCCCTAAGTAGTTTATTTCAGCAGTCAACACCATCTTAGTCGCTGTTAAGTGAACGAACTGATGCAAATAGGTGAATGATCCCACAAAAGAGGAAAAAAAGAAAGAAAAAGCGAAAATATAATAAAAGAAAAGAATTTGAAAAGGATCCACCTTCTAAGTTAGGTAACCCTCACCCGATTATTTAGCCCAACGGTAGCGAGACTTCCAAAAATTATGCTTGTGTATCTGTGTTAAAGTGAAAAAAGAATTGAATTTTGGAACAAATGTGGATCAGGATCACCAACAGGTTTGTTCACCATGCAAGTACAAGATAACGGGTTTAATGTGATTGCGCCTAAATGAAAAGGTGATGGGAAAGGAATGAGTACAGTAGGCCTAAGTATAACATCGTGATATGGATTTGTTCATATAAGAGAGAAACTTATGACCGCAACATGCGGAAAGGGTTACCACGATATCATTGGTTCACGAACCAGTACTTATCAAAGCAACCTTGATCAAACTAAATTCTCTAGCCCAGATTTAATCCTTGTGTGTTGCTGTTTATCTTTTGTGCTTATATGAGTGTTGCTTGAGGAGAAGCAAAGGTTCAAGTGTGGGAGAATTTGATAACACCGAAACACACTGCGTATTTGGCTCAGATTGCACATGGTTATTATAGTTTATTTACTATTTTTCTTGTATTATTCTTATGTTTTATGTTGTTTTCAGGTAAAGTGCTTTAGTGGAGCCGTCAGTGAAGGAAAGAAGCAAAAAGAGCGAGAATCGAAAGATTTCAGTGGAAAATACACACATGGCGTTCCACATGGCGTTGGCCAAGGAGGACACCATGACGTGTAGGGTTTTACCCACGTCTCAATGGTCAAAAGACCACATCCTCCACCTTTTTCACACATGGCGGGCGCCATGGGTAGATGGCGGGCTCCATCTTCCTAAAATGCACCTTGGTCAAAGGCATTTGGAGGAAGTGGCCATGACCAGAGGAATTTTCTCCACACATTTTCTGAACGTTTCTTGTAACTTCCAAGGGTTTTCACACTATAAATAAGCCACTAGTTTCCATTTGTTGATCATCATCTCTTAGTTACATTATACGCATAAATTCAGTTTGTTTAAAGCAATAATCCGTCATATCGAGGGGTTATTGCACCATTGTTGTAATCGAGATTGAAGCACTTTAGAAGTAGAGTAATCTTGCCGCTATTTTACTTTCCAAGTCAGATTTACTTTCCAGCATTGTACCAGATTAAAGTCTCTGATTTGGAGCAGGTTTATTATTCAATTCGCATTTTACTTTTTACTCGCACCGTCTTTACTTTATTTACATTCATGCACTACTTTACTTAGTTTATTTCCTGCCTTGCCTTTAATTCGTTTAATTATTTGCACCACTTTTACATTCTTTATTTTATTGCACTTCTCGTCTAAACTTCTTTGTCTTAAAAGATTTGTTTTCAAACCGAACTTAAGCGTGACACTTTCATTCTCACTTTTGAAAATCAATCACACCCTTTACACGTTTTTAATTTCCTAAATGATCTATCCATCAAATTTAATTCATGCCATGTTTACCATAATCATGTCTAGCTAAATCTTTAAGTGTTGGGATGTGAGGACCGTCGTTTCGATGGTACTCCATATGTTGTGTTTGTAGAAATACTTTAGGGGTTGTTTTGGTTTTAATGCAATTTTCTGAGTCTAACTTGATCGATCATTACGTAAATGGGACCGTGTTTCTATTTGCGTAATGATCGTGACTATGTCGGGTAAGATCAAAATCCGTCCGATACATATGATAAAAGTTGGTTAGTTTTTAATTGATAAAAATAGTGAAGGTGCTTTGTTAATTAATTAGGGGAATTTAATATTATTAGAAAGTGATTTTAAAACTATTCTCGGACGCGTTTATAGATTTAGGACCCGATTGGCCGAGCATATGCCGGAAACCCTTTGATGTTAAATGTCCCCAATCAAAAGCACTTTTTAATCAAGTCTTAGAGGTGATTATATAAAAAAGGACTTCATCACTTGAACGCAATACGCGACCGGTGCAGTGTGAGCGACTGGTATAGATTAGAGGGTAGGTCTGGTTTCGATCACGCTAACGCGGCAATTCCTTTTTAATTAACTATTTTTCTAAGGAAGAAAATATTTCCCCATAAGTGTCTCTACTTAGACAATAGGAGTACCATTTGATCGATACGAATTACATACCAGTACCCTTTATCTGAATTCATTTTTATTCTTTATTCTCTGTTGCCTACGCACTTTATACTATTTCTATTAGCCTTAGATAAACAACATAACAATAGTAATCGATAGATTGACATTGGTCTATGTGGGATCGATAACCTTTTATATTACTCTGGCGTATTCCGTATACTTGTGGAAAGCATGCATCACTTTCGCATACGATTTGAACATATGACTACAACGATAAATTATCCACAACACAAAGCACACACAAACAAATTTATGGGTATTGTTGCAGACGTTTTGCACGTGAGACCACATCAATCAATTCTCCCACCAAATGTCAAGGGTATTGTCATATACTCTTTTATCGTGCGACTAAATCAATCACATCGGACCGAGTTTTCACTTGGGGGAAGGGGAACCGACCATTGGTCAGGAACAACCCCAATGACGTCTACTAAACTTTAAGGGAACACCTCATAAGTTCACAAAATATATAGAGCTCTGCACTCAGGACCATACATATACACCTCATGCAAGTAAAATAAAGCATTTTATTCGGAAATATATACATATATATTATTCAATTACAAAGTACTTTGCATACAGTACACACAAAAAAGGCATAGTTACTCCAACAAAGAGACTATACCCTTGCTTACAGTACAAAGTGTTCCACTTGCTGCAAGGCATACTCAAAATATTGCGACACCGTCCCAAGGCTGGAAGCCGCACAATCAGCCAAATTCAGAGTCAGAGAAGTGTTCTCAAAGCACAGAGACTCTAATGCCTCTATGAGCTGATGAAAGAGATGCTTGAGCAAACGATAAATTATCATGAGAAGTATCTAGAGCTTGGCTCTTCCTCGCCACAACCTTCACCAAATGAGTCACCTGACTGGCCAGAGAGCTAGGGAGATTAAGGGGAAGCAAGCATCTTTATCTCAGTAAGGGAAGTAGAAGATGTTTGTAGTTTCTACAGGTATCTATCTTGCTGAAGCGTTAGATTACGAACATTCTTTATCAACTAATCTTTCTCAACATGTGCTGGTCAGATCAAAAAGTGTCCCAGCGACTAGCTCCATCGAGGGACAAAGCAAGAGCGACACACTGAGTATACCGAGCCAAAATTGCCAATTTTTCCTCTACGGAATGCCTAGACAGATTGGCCAAATATGAGCAATAATCCTTAAAAGGAGGGGTCTGACGTTCTTTGGAGGAACGTGAGCCTGATTCTACCAGCAATAGATAGTTCGGATGGCTAAAAGTACTATCTAGCCTCCGAAGAGTATTTAAAGCAACAACACCCCAATGAGAAGACTTCCTTCAGCTTCGGACTACCATATTCCCAGCATTAGGAGCCAAAGTTTTATTTCATCATTCATCCAATTTGCACACAATCATGATCAAATAAACACATCATGAATAAGAAAATTAAAGACAAAGAAGCCAAGAGCTTTTGGAACTTGCAAAAAAATGACTCTTCTTTCTTCTTGAGAGCGAACCTTCATCATCAATTGGATATCAATGAGGCGCTGCAAGCATTTCAGTTGGCCTCCTCCATGGGGATACCTCCCCTGAAGTAACCTATGTCATTTATGAAGTTTATCAGCTGTTTCTTTTGGTAAAAATCTTCTATAGTGAGGTCCTCCTCTTTATATACATACACCCATTCTCCAAAATAAAGTGACTGTCATTCCAGTACTTGGGGAATAACTAAGCAATAAAGGGCAGGCGAAGACCCAAAACTGAGAAGGTGTATTCATAAAAAAATGATGGCGAAATCGTCATACTCACTACATATCCTCTCATTCTTGTTTGGGTTCAAGACACCTTAATGCAAAGAGGAACCAACTTCAAGAAAGACCCCATCAAATTTACTTTCTCTAGCAAAAATAAAAGAAGTTGAAATTCTGGCATAGTAGACAACAGATGTCCTAACACATGTCAAGACATTGTTCTACATAAACATTTAAACAAGGAACAGAACAGCAGACTGATACCTTGAATATCTGAATTGCAGAATCACAGATGTTACGACATCTGATCCAACATGTTAATCAAGACTAAACTGAAAATAGCATAATGATAAACAACACAGAATATGATGACCCAGTTCAGTGCAACTCACCTACATCTGGGGGATACCAATCCAGGAAGAAGAATTCACTATCAGTAGTATAGTTTTATGTAAACAACCTCAGGTTTACAGAAAGCACCCACGTTAACCTGTCACTACCCAATGAAGACTTTATCATTAGAAGTCACATCTAATTGATAAGAGAACCCCCTCTCACTCCCTAAATCACAACCTGTGATTATCTTACAGTTAATATCTCATAATTGTATCATCCCTATTAAAAGACACCCCTTCCAATACAAAGTTCAGTTAAGCATCCTTGACTAACAAGTTAACTTGGATTTTCTTCAAAGCCTCAACCAAGAACAATACATGATTCATTACCTACGGGTTTCTGAATCTGTACAAGTGCCTATATCTACCACACTGCATCAAATTGATACAGAGGGAGACTTACAAGAGAAACCTACGACTCTCAAACCCTAAACACTACTTTACAAAATAGGATTCTTAAGTCTATGTCATCCTCTCTCTCTATTGCATTAGGTCTTTGTCTTCTTTTATAGTCTTTTGCTTTGTTGGGCTTCATATCTTTGGTCCTTGATCCACTGCCAATCACGCCTTGAGTCTTGGAACAGATTTAAGCAAAAACCTGCTTTGACAGACATGATGTTGAATCTTTATGCTGTGAGATTTCACTCGACATCTTCAGTCTGGTATTGAAACCTTCATGTTGGAACATGTTTCACAACATTATGTTTTACCAAAATTTAGTCAAACTCTTCGATCCACCAAGCCTTTAGGCATGTAACATCTTCTCAAACCACAGCTCCCGTAAACTGCATGAGATAGACCTTTTTGATGCATCCATAACTTCCATTCTACTGTAGATCACCTTATCTTAAGCTGATGTGCCACATCACCAGCTAAGATCCTGAGGTTAAGTTAGATATCAGAACATTCTAATAGGACATCCAGCTGCTGAATTCAGCTCCTCCTTCTGCCACTTAGAAGAACCTCCTCCCTATTACTGAACAAGAGTTCCATGCTCTCATAGACTTGATTCAACAACTAAGTTTGAGTAGATAACCTCCATCCTGCTTAATCATGTCACAGATACTCCATACAAGCTCACTCCTTGATGAATAACAATCTGCTTTGAAACTTCAAAGACGTCACACCTGCCACGTCTAAATCTTCAGAAGAGTAAGTAGTCCTAGACTACACCATAGTCATACCAAAAAAATGCCACTTTCCTTAGTAGAGCGGTCTGTAGAAAGTCAGAGATAACTGCCACTTAACCTTGACCTTCAAACTGAGCATGATCATATGCTCCCAAGTACCTAGATCAGAATTAAACTAATCCAAGTTGTGCTACCACCAGCACTCCATTCCTCCTAGATCAGAAATAAACTGATCCAAGAAGTAACCATCAAGATTATGATGTCTTCATCTTCATCTTCCAGCACCATTGTCTAGGCCAGTTTCTTGCCAGGAAACTCTCCAGAGATCACATGCTTCTCTCACACCAGACTAAAGCAGATTCTTAGGACAACACCCAAGATTAAAACAAATGCTCAAGTGAATGCAGTACCCCTCCCATGATTCTGCACAAACTCTAATGATGAGATGTTCCAACATCATGTTGAACATCAGTATTCTTGAACTTCACATTTAAGGATAATCAATTAAATACTTATGAGTAACACAAATAGCAATTGATCTTAAATCCTTGTTCAATAATCCTGCTTCACTTTTGAAGACAAACTCCACTAGATCACTGCATGAACACTTATCAAGTATTCAATCTTTTGCAAGTATCTTCTTTGACAGTGTTGAGATACCAAGGTTGCCACCCTTGACTCAAGTAACTAAGATTCTCTCTGAATGAACCCTATTCACCTCAACAGTTCTGAAAACTTTAATCAGATTGGATTCACTCTTAGGATTAAGAGAGATGAATCCTTCCTTGCTGTTTTTGGATAGTGAAAACAAATCACCTCCACTTTCTTCAAATTTATGTTTCATAGAAACACCTTCTAGTCAAAAGAACAACTAGAAGACTCCAGATGCACGACTGAGATGCCTTTATGAGTGGACTTGAGAGAATTCTCAAGTATCGGTGACACATTTAGCCGACCAATAATCTATTAAATTCCTAAAGCAAGAATTTGACAAACCTAAACTCAACTCCTCTCCTCTTCAACTGACTTCAAACTGCACCATGGAACTAAGCTTCCAAGTACTAAGTCACCATAACAGACACCTACCAACAACTCTCTCTACTCCATTGCTCCCGACTTTGGAATAAAAATATGCAGATATCTTCAAATATAGAGGTCGACGCTTCAGATCTTCCACCATCTGTCATCAGTAACAACTCCAAAATCCCATAATTATATAGCTCTTCCATCAGAAACACATGCAGCGGAACCACCAAGGAACAAATTCAACTTGCCCTAATAAGATGTCAGAACATCTTATAAGACACCCCAACAAGAGAACTAGACACTTCTCCTGCAGTTGTTGTAGAACCTCCACAGTAACACAAACAACCTCTGTTTTGTTACCTTCGGTCCAGAACATCCATCCCATCCATTAATACCCTTAAGTGTGTCTGAGTTGATTGATCTGATCTTCAAAACTCCTCCTTGTTTAAATGCCAGAAAGTATCTCCCAAAGATCTCATCCAGAAATAGACAGGATGTCTGCTCTGATAAAAATTGAAATTTTGGCATAGCAGACAACAGATGTCTTAACACTTGTCAAGACATTGTTTTGCATAAACATTTAAACAAGGAACAGAACAGCAGACTGATACCTTGAATATCAGAACTGCAGAATCATAGATGTTACGACATCTGATCCAACATGTTAATCAAGACTGAACTGAAAATAGCAAAATGATAAACAACACAGAATATGATGACCCATTTCGGTGCAACTCACCTACATCTGGGGGATGCCAATCCAGGAAGAATAATTCACTATCAGTAGTATAATTTTATATAAACAACCTCCGGTTTACAGAAAGCACCCATGCTAACCTATCACTACCCAATGAAGACTTTATCATTAAAAGTCACAACTATTTGATAAGAGAACCCCCTCTCACTCTCTAAATCACAACATGTGATTATCTAACAGTTAATACCTCATAATTGTATCATCCCTATTGAAAGACACCCCTTCCAATACGAAGTTCAGTCAAGCATCCTTGACTAACAAGTTAACTTGGATTTGCTTCAAAGCTTCATCCAAGAACAATACACGATTCATTACCTACGGGTTTCTGAATCTATACAAGTACCTATGTCTACCACACTACATCAAATTGATACAGAGGGAGACTTACAAGAGAAACCTACGACTCTCAAACCCTAAACCCTACTTTACAAAATAGGATTCCTAAGTCTATGTCGCCCTCTCTCTCTACTGCATTAGGTCTTGGTCTTCTTTTATAGTCTTCTGCTTTGTTGGGCTTCATATCTTTGATCCTTGATCCACTGCCAATCACGCCTTGAGTCTTGGAACAGATTTAAACAAAAGCTTGTTGTGACAGACCTGATATCGAATCTTCATGCTGTGACATTTCACTCGACATCTTCAGTCTGGGATTGAAACCCTTCATGTTGAAACATCTTTCACAACATTATGTTTTACCAAAATTTAGTCAAACTCTTGGAGCTTTCAACAGTGGAGGAGTAAACATGTTCCACCCACAAATATTGTGCATTCTTTAAGGATTTTTGAGCGCTATTCTATGAGTTTTTTTACCCATAATACACTAGCTTTTCAAATGTATGAAAGTGAAGTGTCAAAGAGGAAGATAACTGTAACGCCCCGATTTGTTTAATTGTATTTATTTATTTCATTTATGTGAATTTTGTGAAATGTGTGAATTTATTGTATTTTACCTGCTAATTGAGTTAATTGGTTAATTTCTCTGATAGGTAAAATATTTGCATTAAATTATATTTTTCTTTTTAACTTTTATTGCACGATATGTTTTTCATCGGTATGTTTATGTTTTATCGCGTTTTGAGAGCGTTTGGGAGATATTTGAGCGTAAGGGGAAAATGGTCAATTGATTAGTTAGATATTTATATAAATAGAGAATAGAGAGAAAAAGAGAGAAAGAAAAAGAAAAGAAAGAAAAGGGAAAGAAGAGAAAGAGAAGAGAAGGAAAAAGAGAGAAGAGGAGAAACAGGAAAAATGAAGAAACTCCGTTTCAATTGCGAATAATCGGGTAAGGGTGAGAAGTTTCGATTATATCTTGCTTGTATATGTATATGTATGTTTTCTTGGATTGTTTTGGTTATTTTCTTCTAGTTTTCATTTTAGGTTGAAATGGTAGAAATGAATAGAAATCGATGTTTTCACGGTCGAAAGTCGGAATAAGTCGCGTAGTGGAGTCGAGTGATGTTAGGCCGTGATTTAGTATGATCGTTTGATTGAATTGGGTTGAATTTGTAACTTTTGCGTTTTTGATATATATCGATGTTTTTGTGCAAATTGATGTTGTGATCGAGTAAAAGTGTTTGGATATGTCTGGTAACATTGGTATAGGTTGATATTTAATCGGGAATGGTTGTATGTGTGTTTTCGAGTGCTTTTTATCGAGTTTGGAATTGGGTTAAATTGATAAAACTATGTTTCAAAATATTTCAACAATGGAAAATGTGTTGGATGGCTTTTTAATGATGAAAATATTGTAGTACGTTGAATTCTGAGATCGCAGCTTTTTACGGAATCAAAAACGGATGTCCGAAAGTCTTTTGACGGTGTTTTTAAGGTCAGTCTACGCAGGTAGCGCGCTTAACGCGGTCTGGGCAAAAATGAAAAATTTCCGAAACTTCAAAAATTCATAACTTTCAAACCATAAGTCCGTTTTGACCCCCGTTCGAAGCGTTAGAAAGCTAATGAAATATTATTTCTATTAAAAATGGTTTGGAGGGCAGTAGATGAATTATTTAAGTCGTGGTTTTGTAAAAATGTTGGGATGCGTGCGGTTGGTGTTTTACCGTGTGTTGTGCTATTGTTATATAACGTGGAGCTTTTATGTGGTTTATATGATGTTGAAGCATGTGATAAGTTATTGTAATTGTTGTGGTTGATGGTGAGTAATTCTTGATGTGAATTGAGATGAGTGTATATGCAAAAATGCTAATTGTTGTGGCTTGTGGATTATGATGAAATGCATTGCTTATGTGACATTCAATGTGTGTTATCATGCAATATGCTTTTGATATATAATGTATAGCTTGTGTGCTGTTATATGATGTGAATATATGTGATGAAATGTTGTGATGATGATTTGTGGCCTAACGGCAAGTAAATGCATTGTGTTGTGTTTGGTTGTATATGCATGATTATGGATGTTGGAATGGTTCACATGGTTGTATATATGTATCAATTTGATTGTCATGAGTCATTGTATGCCAAGCATCATGATATGCATTCTTGTGATGTCGTGTGCCCTAGTGGGTGTGAGCGACGAAACGATTCCAGAGGGAATCTGCTGTAACGGTCGTGTGCCTTATACAAAGAGGACCTAAAGCAACGTTATAGACGATCGTGTGCCTTATACAAAGAGGACCTAAAGCGATCGGATCGTGTGCCTTATGCAAAGAGGACCTAAAGCGATCCATAAACATCGTGTTCCTTATACAAAGAGGACCTAAAGAGACGGGGAACGTCGTTTGCCCGACGGGGAGTTACACTAAGTAACAAGTGATGATTCCAATAATTCCTGAGTGAATTAATGATGAGAATGATGGATGGATCGTACCGCATTGCATTGCATAGAGTCGTTGTGTCGGTCTCTGTGCATTTGCATAAATCATGAATGGATTGATTATGTGTGGGAATTTGTGAATGGATTGATTATGTGGGGGAAATTGTGAATTGATTGATTATGTGTTGAGCTCGTGATAGCATTGGTGATTTGATATGCATTCGTGATAAATGCACTGGTTGTGGATAATATGTTTTATGTATAGACATATGCTATGTGATGTGGTGGTGTGTTTCCATATGTCATAACTTTGGTATGCATTATGTGTGAATATGTGATTATGTTGGATAATTGATATATGCTATGTTGTTGGATTATTAGATATATGTTATGTATATGTGGCATGCTATATGTATTAATATGTGATGCTTGTGGTGAGAATAATTATGCATGTGAATTTATATGTGTTTGCATAGTATTATGCAATCTTGATTTAGTTGTTATTTCTCACCCTTCTGCTGTGGTTTGTTGCTCTATGAGGCAATTGCAGATTAGTGTCTTGGAGGCTTTTGTGAAGATTAGTTCTCCATCCTTTTGTCGGTCTGTCTGCTCTGATACGTAACACGGGAGTCGGGGAACGCTTTTGTTATATATGTATATATTTGTTGGATCTATTTTGTATTACCTTTGTATGAATAATTTGATGTTATAAAACAAGTTATTTTGTAAAACAAATCAGTTATGGATCTTTCCGCTTTATTCCATAATTGAACTTTCCTTTTGTTGGAAAAAGTTTCCCTTTTATGTTTATTCCATATTGTGTTATGTATCAAATTTATGAGCAGGGATTGTATTTTCTTTCTTCAAATGTGGCATCCTTATTTCTGTCGAAAAGAATTTATTTTTTATTCACTCTGATTTATTTATGTATTATTTAGTGCGAGGGGAATTGGGGTGTTACATTAGTGGTATCAGAGCAGGTCGGTCCGTCCGGCCAAGTTGTTGAGTCAGTTGGTGTGACAGTTGAATACTGTCGATGTTCTTTGTCCCTTAGTACGTGATATATGTGTGAAACACTGTCAGTGCTTTCTAGTTTTCTAATCTTTTATCTTCAGGATTGAGAATGAGATAAGTGGGGGAGAAGCTTGTACTTCTCCAATTTGATTCATTTGTGTGTCGTTGGTTGCAAGAGTGTAAGTGTTGTTTGGACAGTGTTGTTCCCGATTCCAGAGGGAATGCGGAGGTAAGGTTTATGTCGACTAAGGAGTTGTGCCTTAGGTAGTTTGGTGCACAATATGTAAGAAATGCTATTATAGTTTGGTAAAGACGGTTTATGCCCCCATCATGATTGTCGGCTGTCTATTGACAAATTGAGGAACTGATCACCCTTAATCTCTTGTTGATAGTAGACGGAATTATGTTGGATGGAATAGACATGTCTTTCCAGCTTTAATAGTATGTTTTGTGAATCATTTGGAGCTAAGCCAATGAGTACAGATTGTTTTGACGAGTCGATGAAGATTCTTATATCTGAAGGTGAGGCGGATTCGAGGTTTTTGTATATTGGTCAAGTTGGAATGTCTCTGAGGGAGAATGATTGGGTATTATTAATGGTTGTTCTCAGAGAGTAGAGAGTGAACTTAAATTAGACGAAGGCGAATAGTTGAGGTTTATATCTGCTAAGTAAGTAGAAAACTCTTAGGAGATGAGACTAAGATGTTGTTATGTTTGTGATGATAGTTTTCTAGAAATTGACAGAAAGGCCACGGTGATGGGCTGTCAGTTGTGCGTGATTTTTAGATGTATTTCCGGATGGAATATTGGATGTTAGCATTAGAAGTACCCGGACTGATAGAGCAGTTGGAAGATTTACTGGAAAGGAGAATTGTGAGGTCAAATGTGTCGTCTTGGAGAGCTCCAGTATTGTTGGTAACAAAAAGGAGGGATGATTGAACGGAATAACAAGCATGATGTGTATAATGGTATTGAGACTTTGGAAAGCGAAACTTAGAGTTCTGGTGAGGTTTGGAGTCTTTGGAGTTTTAGAGCATTAATGGAAATCTTGAGAAAACCCTTATGTGTGGATGTAATATTGATATTAAGAGTTCCTTTTGGTGGGTTGTTGATACTTGTTATGCTGGTTGGACCTGATTTGAGATGAAAATGGTGAGTTTTGGGAAGGACTGTCGAAGGGTTATTTTTCTGAAAATCGCAGTGCCCGCTTAGCGCGGTTTCGAAAATTTGCAACCTCTCCAGGCAGTGAGGAGCGCGCTTAGCATGGGGTGGAGCCCGCTTAACGCGACCTGGAGCAAAAATTAAAACTTGTTTTTTTCTAAAATCCATAACTTTTGATCCGTAGCTCGGATCGAGACGTTCTTAGTACCGTTGAAAAGCTAAGGAGATGTTCTTTCTTATAAAAATGGGTTTTGAGATTGGTGGCCGATTTAATTGTGTCGTGAATTTGGATAAGTTCGTAGTGGGTTTAATTGAGAATATTCGGATCTGTTATAAACTCAGAGGAAGAACAGGTAGAGTGTTTGAGAATTGAATTACAAGTGTTGAAAAGAGACAAAGTGTTATGCTAAGTTATTCAAGTGAGAATTTTGGTTGAAAAAGATTAGTTTCTTAGATATGTTATTTCAGATGATGGTATTGTTATGGATCCATCGGAAGTATATGCAGTTCTACAATGAGAGGCTCCGAAGTTGGTTAAGGTGATTGGAAGCTTTTTGGACTTTAGTTGGTTATTACCGGAGGTTATGGAAATTTTTTCCAAGTTAGCATTTTCGTAATGACAGATGACTTGTAAAGGGTAAGTCGTTTGCGTTGGATGTTCATTGTGAGGAAAGTTTGAGAGGGTTAAAGTAGAATTTGTCTACGGCTTCAGTTTTGATTCTGTGTGATCCTAATTAACCGTTTGTGAGGTATTGTGATGTGTCTTTGATGAGTTTAGTCAGTGTGTTAATGCAAGAGGATAAAGTCGTAGCTTATGCTTTACGACAATTGAGGATTCATAAGAGGATCTATACTAATCAGGATTTGGAATTGGTTGCGGTTGTATTGTGTTGGAAAATTTGGAGGTATTATCTTTATGGTTCTAGGTTCGAAGTGTTTAGTAATCACAAGAATATTTAGTACCTGTTTGGTCGGAAGGAATATAGTATGAGACAGCGAGGATGGTTGGAATTTGTGATGAGTTATGACTTTAGCTGGAATTATCCTATTGGTAAGGTTAATGTCGTGCGTGATGAGTTAAGTCGAAAGTTTTTATACATGTCTGTTTTGATGGTCAGGGAGTTAGAATTATTTGAGCAGTTCAGAGACTTGTGTCTGGTGTGTGACTTGTTAGAGTTCAAAGGTTGAACAGTGGAGAACGGTAGGAAGGATGAGACCGTGGGATGTTCTATAATGGAAGTGATAGGTGGAAGGTTCCAATATTAATCATGTACTAATATGTAAATGGATGTATTAGTTACATGTTTGATGGGTAAATCACAACGTTGTTGTATTGATGTTATGTTTGGTATTCTGGTTTTGTTGATGTTGTTGAGATGTGTTGTGTTGTGGGACTTTAGTTTCTTGTCTTTGTTGTTGTCTCGTTTCCATGGTGCTGGTTTGAGTGCGTGTGGTTAATCCCTATGTGGGAGATTAGGGGAGTGTTACCTGGGTGTTGGTAACATGGTTTTCTTTGAGTCGTGAGTTAGTCGTCAAGTGCATTGTATGGGCTTTGCATCTTGTCGTTGTAGTTGTCGTCGTGGTCGTGTCGTTGTTGTAGCTGCTGTTAGCAAGGTGGTTTGTCAGTTTGTGTTATTCGTGGTGTGCCTAGGGTTGGCATGTTAGTTGGTTAGTCGGATGCGAGAGTCGTATCCGGAGTTGTTCATCTCAGTTATATTTTCGAGGACGAAAATGTCTAAGTGGGGGAGAGTTGTAATGCCCCGATTTGTTTAATTGTATTTATTTATTTCATTTATGTGAATTTTGTGAAATGTGTGAATTTATTGTATTTTACCTGCTAATTGAGTTAATTGGTTAATTTCTCAGATAGGTAAAATATTTGCATTAAATTATATTTTTCTTTTTAACTTTTATTGCACGATATGTTTTTCATCGGTATATTTATGTTTTATCGCGTTTTGAGAGCGTTTGGGAGATATTTGAGCGTAAGGGCAAAATGGTCAACTGATTAGTTAGATATTTATATAAATAGAGAATAGAGAGAAAAAGAGAAAAAGAAAATGAAAAGAAAGAAAAGGGAAAGAAGAGAAAGAGAAGAGAAGGGAAAAGAGAGAAGAGGAGAAAGAGGAAAAAATGAAAAAACTCCATTTCAATCGCGAATAATCGGGTAAGGGTGAGAAGTTTCGATTATATCTTGCTTGTATATGTATATGCGCATGTTTTCTTGGATTGTTTTGGTTATTTTCTTCTAGTTTTCATTTTAGGTTGAAATGGTAGAAATGAATAGAAATCGATGTTTTCACGGTCGAAAGTCGGAATAAGTCGCGTAGTGGAGTCGAGTGATGTTAGGCCGTGATTTAGTATGATCGTTTGATTGAATTGGGTTGAATTTGTAACTTTTACGTTTTTGATATATATATCGATGTTTTTGTGCAAATTGATGTTGTGATCGAGTAAAAGTGTTTGGATATCTCTAGTAACATTGGTATAGGTTGATATTTAATCGGGAATGGTTGTTTGTGTGTTTTCGAGTGGTTTTGATCGAGTTTGGAACTCGGTTAAATTGATAAAACTATGTTTCAAAATATTTCAACAATGGAAAATGTGTTGGATGGCTTTTTAATGGTGAAAATATTGTAGTACGTTGAATTATGAGATCGCAGCTTTTTACGGAATCGAAAACGGATGTCCGGAAGTCTTCTGACGGTGTTTTTAAGGCCAGTCTACGCAGGTAGCGTGCTTAGCGCGGGGGTTTGCACGCTTAGCGCGGTCTGGCAAAAATGAAAATTTTCTGAAACTTCAAAAATTCATAACTTTCAAACCGTAAGTCCGTTTTGACCCCCGTTCAAAGCGTTGGAAAGCTAATGAAATATTATTTCTATTAAAAATGGTTTGGAGGGCAGTAGATGAATTATTTAAGTCGTGGTTTTGTAAAAGTGTTGGGTTGTCGGGTTTTTATCGCGTTAAATGCGTGCGGTTGGTGTTTTACCGTGTGTTGTGCTATTGTTATATAACGTAGAGCTTTTATGTGGTTTATATGATATTGAAGAATGTGATAAGTTATTGTAATTGTTGTGGTTGATGGTGAGTAATTCTTGATGTGAATTGAGATGAGTGTATATGCAAAAATGCTAATTGTTGTGGCTTGTGGATTATGATGAAATGCATTGCTTATGTGACATTCAATGTGTGTTATCATGCAATATGCTTTTGATATATAATGTATAGCTTGTGTGTTGTTATATGATGTGAATATATGTGATGAAATGTTGTGATGATGGTTTGTGGCCTAAGGGCAAGTAAATGCATTGTGTTGTGTTTGGTTGTATATGCATGATTATGGATGTTGGAATGGTTCACATGGTTGTATATATGTATGCATTTGATTGTCATGATTCATTGTATGCCAAGCATCATGATATGCATTCTTGTGATGTCGTGTGCCCTAGTGGGTGTGAGCGCCGAAACGATTCCAGAGGGAATCTGCTGTAACGGTCGTGTGCCTTATACAAAGAGGACCTAAAGCGACGTTATAGACGATCGTGTGCCTTATACAAAGAGGACCTAAAGCGATCGGATTGTGTGCCTTATACAAAGAGGACCTAAAGCGATCCATAAACGTCGTGTGCCTTATACAAATAGGACCTAAAGCGACGGGGAACATCGTTTGCCCGACGGGGAGTTACACTAAGTTACAAGCGATGATTCCAATAATTCCTGAGTGGATTAATGATGAGAATGATGGATGGATCGTGCCGCATTACATTGCATAGAGTAGTTGTGTCGGTCTCTGTGCATTTGCATAAATCATTAATGGATTGATTATGTGTGGGAATTTGTGAATGGATTAATTATGTGGGGGAAATTGTGAATTGATTGATTATTGTTGAGCTCGTGATAGCATTGGTGATTTGATATGCATTCGTGATAAATGCATTGATTGTGGATAATATGTTTTATGTATAGACATATGCTATGTGATGTGGTGGTGTGTTTCCATATGTCATAACTTTGGTATGCATTATGTGTGAATATGTGATTATGTTGGATAATTGATATATGTTATGTTGTTGGATTATTAGATATATGTTATGTATATGTGGCATGCTATATGTATTAATATGTGATGCTTGTGGTGAGAATAATTATGCATGTGAATTTATATGTGTTTGCATATTATTATGCAATCTTGATTTAGTTGTTATTTCTCACCCTTCTGCTGTGGTTTGTTGCTCTATGAGGCAATTGCAGATTAGTGTCTTGGAGGCTTTTGTGAAGATTAGTTCTCCATCCTTTTGTCGGTCTGTCTGCTCTGATACGTAACACGGGAGTCGGGGAACGCTTTTGTTATATATGTATACATTTGTTGGATCTATTTTGTATTACCTTTGTATGAATAATTTGATGTTATAAAACAAGTTATTTTGTAAAACAAATCAGTTATGGATCTTTCTGCTTTATTCCATAATTGAACTTTCCTTTTGTTGGAAAAAGTTTCCCTTTTATGTTTATTCCATATTGTGTTATGTATCAAATTTATGAGCAGGGATTGTATTTTCTTTCTTCAAATGTGGCATCCTTATTTCTGTTGAAAAGAATTTATTTTTTATTCACTCTGATTTATTTATGTATTATTTAGTGCGAGGGGAATTGGGGTGTTACAATAACTGCTAAACCGGGGAAATGACTCAAAGAAAAAGATCATTGAAACTTCAATAATTATACTCTAGCATGCAAAAGGAAGTAAGCATTATCAAACCTGTCAAATCACTCGCACGTAACACTCAAGTGTTCTAGTTCCCAGAAGTTGTAATGATAACATCTATGAAAAGACGCTTGAAGTATGAGGCATTAAATGAGTGAATCCCCAAGAAGCTGGAACGTCTCCTTTTGCTCTTTCAAACGTAAATGCAAGAGTGGTCAGCAGTCGAGGCTAAAGTAGCAAACCATTGCCTGTGGCAATAGTACTGGGCCGACCATAATGATCCTGACCGATAACCTAGAAGGAATTGCAATCCCAATCCTTATAGAATCTTCTCAGCACACGAGGATTCTCTTCTTGAGGATCACAAATGATCTAAACTGCAAATACATCCAACGACTCACGCAACTTACTTATAAAAAATAGCGAGTTTGTTATTCTCTCTCTACTATATATATAGAGAAGACGTTAAATTCAGGTAATAAATTTAAAACTTAATTTCAATTCACTCTTCTCCCACATATACTGACTTGAGCGTTGGAGTGTTAACTTGACATGCCACTTTCCTCTCCACCACAACGAAAGCTTAGATCAGTCATCACCGTCAATTTTTTCACCCCTCTTTTTTCTCTTAAGTGTCTCTCATAAAAAAAATTAAAACACATTTTAAAGATTTCAGATGAAATATGGGACCCGTTTGTTTTGTTTTTTTTTAAATGATTTTTATAGTGTAATATAATTTAGTGAAGAAATTTTTTACAAATAAACTTTTCATAAAAGCTTCCAATGAAATTTTGGTTTGGATAATTATTCTTAAAACGTTGTTTTAGGTATTTTATCATTTTATCGAAACTTTTTTTGGATATCAAAATTTTAAAAAATCACTTAATTTTGAAGCTATTTCAAATAGCTTTTCATAAAAATCATTTTTGAAAAACAACTTTTTGAAATAATTATGATTTTGACTATGTTTTGATCTTCAATAATGTATATTTATGTTATACAATGTCAAAATTAGTTTTTAAATTTTTAAAAAACAAATTTAAAAAATCTTGTAATATTTTGAAAAACGTTTTTGTAAAATCTAATTTTAAAAATAAAATAAAAAATCTATTTTTTTAAAGATAAAACAAACTGGCCCATATTATGTTTCTGAGAACGACTACATTTCTCTAAAATGTGATACGTTTCTAAATAAAGGTATAAACACATTGCATTCTCGCCAAATAAATGATGTTTTCGCAAATCTTGTTAAAGAGATTTTGAAGAGGATTACCACACAAACAACTCACTTTATTTCATGTCATATATATATATACAATTTTTAGAAATGACTCCTTTGATAAAGATTGAAAGAGATAATTAAGCAACTCACTTTTTGTTGTCTAAACAAAAGCAATCGACAAATTTTTTTATTTGGGTGAAAATATTTGTATCCCAATGTTAGTATCTTAAATTTCAACATCATTGATACAAACCGACTGCCATTTCAAATTTCACCAATATGTAGAAACAATAGGAGACTGGTTCTGCTTCACTACCACCCTTAGTCATAAATGAAACTTAAAAGTTAAAATAGGCAGTATCTGAGATCGATGATGCTTTGTCTTTTTTGTTTTTGAAAATAGCGTTATCTTTGTTGTGCACCGCAAATATAAGTGATTAATTATTTAGGAACCACAAAAATCATACTTGTACTACTGATTTGTCGGTGGATTCTCTTATTATTAAGGTACAAAATTTAATGATTCAGGTCGGCAGCGCTGTTGGTTTTTGAAGTGGATTTCATATTTTTAATTTATTTTAGTATGAAAAAAAATTGGCAAAATAACTTTTTTCGTCCTTTAACTTTACACCATGGTCCAAAATGGTCCCTTAACTTTAAAAAGTGGCGATTTCGTCCTTTAACTTTTTAAAAAGTGTCAAGTTAGTCCTGCCGTTAGTTTGACCAAACGTCTGTTTATATTTACTTACGTGGCAGGTGACTTGGAATTTGTTTATCGTCTTCTTCCTTGGTTGTGCATTCTGCAGACGCCCATTCTTCTTCCTTGTTAGGGCAAACTGAAATCATCTTTCATCCTTACAATTTTTTTCCAAAGCAAAAGCTAGGGTTTAGGGAAAATGAAATCGGGTACTTCTTCTTCTTCTTTGAGCAAGAGAAATGCAGAAAATGGGGATTCAACAGTCAGTGGAAATCGTTGGAGGAAGCCCTCTTGCTATTGTGGAGACATGGCTATTCTGCAAAGGGAAAAAATAGTGAAGAACATGGGAAAGTTATTTTGGGGTTGTCCCAATTTTAAGCAAAATGGATGCAATTACTTTGGTTGGTACCATGAAGATGCATTTGATGAGAAAGAAGAGCTTTTAATGCATAGGATTGGGGTGGCTGTAAAGGGATTAGATGAGGCAAAAAAAGACATTGAAGAACTTGGGAAAAAGCTGATGAATATTGATGCTGAAATGAAGATGATGATGAAGTGGAAAAAAATATGGAATTTGTTGTTTCTAATTGTTATTGTTGTAATGTTATTTAGGTTGAATTAGGTCACTTATGTTGTGTATGTGAAAGTATGTTTTGTCCCCATTTAAATGTATTCTGGTTTGAATGTTGTTTGTAAGGTTGAATGTTGTTTTTGAATGTTTTATTAATGAAAAAGATTTGCTGTTATATTGTATCATTTGTAATATTTGGACATGACCTATAATATTTGGACATGACCTATAAGTATATGGTACATGACCTATAATTTGGAGCTGTAATATTCTGAATGTTATTGCCCTATAATTGGGACTTATATCAGATTGACCTATAACAGATTCAAAACAGGTTTATAACAGAAACATAATTACAAACTGGTTCATAAAAGGTTAAGAACCATAACAACATTCTTGTTGATTACATAACAGACCAGAAACATAACTAAAAACAGGTTCATAACATGTTCAGAACCAAAATAACATTCTTGTTCATTACATCACAACCTTAAAAATGCAAACAAAAAACATGTTCACTTCATAACAAAAACCACAAAACCATAGTGACTAAAACACCTAATCCTAAATATGTCTAGGGATTCTTCTTTGCAGCTGTTCTCTTGGTGGGAGTAGATCTTCTAGTGACTGGACCAACAGCATTCTTTGATGCAGACAACCTGGTTGTAGGGCCTGGTGGAATAAATGGCCTTGGAGCTTTTTTCACTGGTAGCTTCTGAGTCTTCCCCTTTGCAGGACCATGAGTCTTCTGAGCAGTAGATTCTTGGGCAGTTTGAGATGCTTGACTGGGTTGCACAGCAGGCTGAGTAACAGTTTGAGTAGATTCTTGGGTAGAGTTTTGAGTACTCTGTTGTGCAGCCTGACTACTTGTGTCCTTACAAGTGGACTTGTAGTGCCCTGATTTCTTACACCTGCTGCACTTCACCGAGAAACCAGTTCTTCTCATCTTGTTATCAGATCCATCAATCTCTCCTTGTTCTAAATGTCTTCTCTTTTTGGGCCTACCAGGCATCTTCTTGAACTTGGGTGGTTGCACATCAGGATATGGTGTCTTAACCCACAAGTTAGACCCATTAACAGGGTAGATGACATGTTTATAAACTGCCTTGTATTTTGAAACTCTATAGTATTCAGGGATGTAACTTTCTATCCTGAAATTCCTACTCTTCATAGCAGACAATGCATGCACACATGGGAGTCCTGTAAGTTCCCATCTTCTGCATGAACATACATGGTCTTTCAGGTTCACAACATACTTATCAGCCTGATTCTCCAAGTGCCTTACTTCAAACATATGCTCATCAGACATCCTAAAGAACCAAAGAAAACAGAACAAATGATTCACTTGCATGCCATTGTTAATTCAACTGAATAATTACTAGTGTATTGAGCTGACATACCTTACAAGCCAATTGTTGGTGTAGGTGCTTGTGATATCAAGTTTCTTTCTAATATTAGGCAATATGTCATTCTCATCCAAAGTACCAAACCTCATTCTGTTGATAGCCCATCTCTCCATCATGTAGATTCTTATGTCTTCAAGCATAGTGATTAAAGGTTTGGCCCTTGCCTCAAGAATCACACTATTGAATGATTCAGACATGTTGTTGAGAACAGCATCACATTTGTTTTCAGTCCTGAAGTATGACCTACTCCAAAACCTTGGTGGGGTCTTAATCATATGCTTAAAAGCTTCCTCATTTATAGCCCTCATTCCCTTCATCTCTCTTTCCCATGCTTGTGGGTAAGTTGATTTGGCAGCCTTCCATATAATATCCTTCAACATTTTGCCAGGAAACCTCTTCCTAAAGTTGTTGTACAGATGCCTAACACAAAACCTGTGCTCCACCCTAGGCAATAGCTCTTCCATAGTGGGTAACAGCCCCTGCAATAGGAAAAACATAAGAAATACATAAGGAAAAATATAAGAAAAAGCTAAGGAAAATGATAAGAAAAACTTGCCTTTTGTTGGTCTGATATGAAGGTGTAAGTCATGCATTGCTCTTTGCCTCCAAGGTCATCAATTAGGAGCTCTAAGAACCAAGTCCAACTGTCCTTGTTTTCACCCTCCACAACTGCATATGCTATGGGAAGCATCTGATCATTAGGATCCCTCCCTATAGCAGCCAGAATCTGGCCTCCACACAACCCCTTGAGAAAACATCCATCTAAACCTATTACATGTCTGCACAGCTTAAAGCTTTCTTTACATGCAGCATAGCATACATATAGCCTTCTAAAGCATGGTCTATGATCCTCAACACCTTCTGGTACAGGATCCACTTTGAGTTTCACAGTTGATCCAGGATTGGCTCTTAACAATTCATGACAGTAGTCATACACCCTTGTGTAATCCCCCAAGAATGATCCATCAACAAAATCCCTTGCAGCAAACCTTGCTCTTATTGCCTTTGTTTTGTTTACCCCAACATTCCATTTTTTTTGGGCCTTTTCTTTGATATCCTTTATCTTCAACTTTGGATTATTTTTCAAGCTATTTTGGATTCTTTTACTCAACCATTTGGTACTCATCAGTTTCACATTATATTCCCTACTGCAACTATGCTCATCAACCACTTTCCTAAGTTGCCAAGTGTCTTCATTGGGCAGCTTGCTACAGTATGCCTCCCAATTACAACCATCTTTGCATTTAGCCCTTACCCTAACTTTGTCATTCTTTACAAACCTAAGATTTCTACCATTCTGCACAGCATAAGTAGTTATTGCCTCCTTAAAGTCACCCTTTGAACAAAATAGACTCCCACATCCCACTTGTAATCAGCCATGTCTTTTGGTTGTCTA
This sequence comes from Lathyrus tuberosus, assembly GCA_022829125.1. NCBI lineage: Eukaryota > Viridiplantae > Streptophyta > Magnoliopsida > Fabales > Fabaceae > Lathyrus > Lathyrus tuberosus. The sequence goes on from JALAZF010000677.1 coordinate 717,910, forward strand.
AAAATAGGATGTTTTTTTCTTGGAAGTCCAATACTTTCATCACTATCACAACCACTCTCCATGTCATCAGCATCATTGTCACTGCCTTTATCTTCACCAGCCTTCCCTTTGTGTTTATGAACTTTGCTACTACCTTCAATTTCATCATGAATTAGGGATTCAACTTCATCCTGCTCAACCTCATCAAACCCATCAGACTCATCATCAAAAGCCACATCTTGTGCACTATCATACTTGTAGTCCTCATCTTCACTATCATCAGTACTTAAACCATCATCAACTCCATCTTCCACTTCTTTCTCAACATTCACTTCTTTCTCAACAGTCACTTGTTCCTCAACATTCACTTGTTTCTCACCAGTCACATGTTCCTCAACATTCATACCTTGTTCCTCTGCATTAACTTGTTCATCACCATTAAATTGTTCATCACCATTATCTTGTTCCTCTACAATAACTTGTTCTTCTACATTAACCTGAACAGGGGTGGTATTTTCACCATGAACAACTTCATCAACCAGCTTACTAAGTAACTCCTCCACCTCATCCACAATTTCTTCAGGGCCCTCACCAACTATGTCATCCACATCAACTTTGTCACAGTAGTCAGGTTGAGACAACGTGTGTTGAATGCAAATATCAACACGTTTGTGAACCCTATACAGGTCTGCTATTTCTAATGCACCCTTGTCATTAATTAGTGCATTCATACCAAACTGCGGATCCTTGTAGTAGATTGTTTCAAACTCCGTATAACCCAAATCTTTTAACACACCCACTAGCTCAAAATAACTCCATCTGTCTACATCTACCCTCAAATCATCAACTACACCATTCGCATATACAATCAGACCCTCATCAGTAAATTCCCCACTATGATGAATTTTGAGTTCAATAATTTCATCCATGATACCTAACCAGACCAAAATATCTACAAAATTAGGGTTTACCCTATCAAATCTACAAGAAGACTAAAACTGAATACGAACCCTAATTTTCGTAACTTTTAACCCTAACAAATATGAAAGACGAATTAACTAACCGTTTGATCAATGGCAGATGAAGATCTTCACTCCTTTTCGTCTGGAACCATCTCGTCTGGTGAGAAATCGTTCGTTTTGCACAGCGTCTTCTCCAATTCGCATGCCCTAGCAGAGTGCTACACCACTGAGAAGGAGATTGAATGGACTTTTCATTTTCTGAAGATCAATTAGAACATTCAACACTTCCACGTCACAACCATATCTCCCACGTGGACAACATTATCAAAAAGGGACTAACGGAAGCTAACAGAAGGATAAACGTGGCACGTTTTAAAATGTTAAAGGACTAAATCGCCACTTTTTAAAGTTAAGGGACCAACTTGGACCCTGGAGTAAAGTTAAGGGACGAAAAAGGTTATTTGCCCAAAAAAATTTCAATTTTTTTATCTTTATTTTCTTTTGATTAAGTTTTTATTTCTTTAGACCATTAATATAGTATTCATTATTATTATTTTGCTAACATATATATTTTTATAATATTTTAATTCATCTTACTATTTTACTAATAACATGTTTAATATTTAAAAAACATATTTACTAGTTTCTTTAGAATGACACTAAGTATAAAAGATTTGAAAAACAACAGTATTTTTACTTCTATTTTTTAGAGGTCTTTGGTCTTATGTAATTTTTTAATTGACCTGAAAACTCTGTGATTCAATAGCGATTTGAGAATTTTACTATAATTTAACTGTCTTTCACTTGTGTTTTTGGTGTATCCTATGTAGCTCATATATTTGTTTCAATGATAACAAAATATGCCTATCTTAAACAACTCAATTTTTTTCGGTTGATTTTTTATTATTGAGAAAATTAACCTCAATTAAATATATATTAAATAAATAATATATTAATGGTCATATACGATTAATGAATTAGTCTCTACAATTTTATACAAAAAGTATTTGATATATATATAATTTTTTTTAATATAACATATTTATTCAAAAAAAAAAAACCAAAATAAATAACATTTCAAATTAATTACCAAAATGGCGTGGTTTAAAACTGCACCAAAAGGGTGGCGCCATAGGATATGGCGCCTTAGGTTAAAGGGTAAACCCTAAAAACCATACCATATGGCGCTTTGGTTGATTTATTAAGTGCCATATTTTTTTTCTGTTCTACAGAGGGAGGCGCCATATGGGATGGCGCCTCAGTTCACTTTCTTTTTCTTTCTTTTTTTTTAATTTTTAATTTTAATTTGTAAATTGAAAAATTTATTGGAAAAAAAATTAGGGTAGCCATAAAGACATAAGAATGTTCAGGATAAAAATTAGTACAATGGATGGTAAAGAAAAATTCAATGATCGTGCCTATCTAAACGTCCACCGGTTCCACATGCAGGGGCTCTTGCGCGGCGTCTTTGTCTACCACGATTTTATTAAGGTGTGGCTGGTCTTTGCGTCTGTTGAGATGGTCCCGGCGTATCAGAAAAATTCTGAAGCATTTGTCCCCAATAGCCGAAGGGGTTGCCGCCAACGACGCTTCCGTAATCCAGCTGCATACCCATGTTTTTGTAGTTTGTAAGGGGGGTTGGGTTGGTTGTAGACGATATGGTTGGCCGAAATGTTGCATTGAAGGGTGTTGGTACCGATTCAGTGGTTGGTGTAAGGTTTGGTAGTCGAATAGTGGGTAGGTGTGTTGGTTGTAGGACGTTTGTGGTTGTTGGTTGTAGGAAGATGAGGTGTTCATTTTCGGGGGGCTATGGTGGGCTGGGGTGGGTTCGAAAGACTCGTCAAGGCTATAGGCATTAGTGGTGTCGGTGTAGGTGGGATGGGGGTAGGGGTAAGGCTCTTCTTGTTGTGACTGAGTCGGTGGCATGATGGGGTAGGGGTAAGGCTCTTCTTGTTGTTGGGTATAGCTAGGTGTATGATGTTGGGCATGTGGCTGGGTATGTGGCTGTGCATGTGGCCGTGAGGAAGAGGCACATTGGCGGGGGTCAATTAGATACGTCGGCTGAGAGAGGAATGGTTGAGGTGTTGTAACAAACTTAAACCAAGCCATATATTGTTGCGTTGGTATAACATCTTCTACAACGGCGTCGGATAAGACGTGCTGGTGTCGATTCTTCCAATGTTCACATATCTCTGTTGCAAAGTTCGTCCACTCACCCACTGCCAACTGTGTGTCCACTCTACGCAGATAGTATGAATTAAAATATAAATTATTTGCATAAAGGAATCAGAATAGTCATAAAGTCCTTGTGAGATTCTTGGCGTGAGAGTGTGGTCTTGTCACGCAGAGAAACATACAGTTAATGATCACATCCTTTGTTAACATTTTCTTCCCAAGACTAAACTTTGCCAATAAAAATAATAACAATAATGATAAAGCATTCAGAAGTGTGGTCTTATCATAATAGTAAACCATTCTGAAGTAATTAAACTCCCAAGACACTTTACTTGTAGCAACCAAAAATAATAATGCAGAGGCATGCTAAAGAATATTGGAAGGCAAGTGTAGGCATGCAAAGTTGTGTGGTCTTGTCAAGGCTAGTCTAGCCATGCAGAGTTGTGTGGTCTTGTCAAGGCTAGTGTAGCCATGCAGAGTTGTGGGGCCTTGTCACGCAGAGCAGCACATGGTTCATGCAAGGCAATGGTAAACCATTCTGAAGTAATTAAACTACCAAGAGATGTAAGTTGTATCTACTATACGCCTATTAATACACATGAAACATACAGCTTATCATCACATCCTTGAGTTAACATTTTCTTCCAAACATTAAAGTTTGTAAACCATTTCTTCCAAACACAATTTAGTAACGTATTTTGTTATGGCTCAAAGACCACAATACCTGATAAGTGCACATCTCAATGGTGAGATATTTGAATGTCCCATCACAGGTTTCAATTTTAGGGATACGAAAGTGACTAGGTTTTTAATCGATAGAAGATCAAATTTTTTACATCTGAAAGCCAGGTTAGAAAAGAAAATGCAGTGCGGTCCAGTTAGGCAAATCGTATACAAAAACCCTATGTTTTTAGCCGAGGACGAACCATCAACGAATATTTTTTACGACCCATACATGCAGACGGAGGGAGTATTAAAAGTTGGAGACAATTTTCGTACGAAAGAAGATTGTGTCCGAGCAATAAAACAATACCACATGAATTTATCTGCAGATTATAGAGTCGATCGAACAAATCCTACTCTATACAAGATCTACTGCCGTAACGAGATATGCCCGTTTAGATTAACAACATCTTTCCAAAAGCTAAGCGATTCTTAGAAGATAGGGTCAATGGGTCCAGAGCACACTTTCATAATCACAAATCCAAGTCAGGATCATCGCAAGCTCAACTCTCAGTTGATCTGCAACGAAATTCTATCAGTCATTAGCGACAATCCTTCTTTGAAAGTGAGTACAATAATAGCGCATATGGTTCAAAGATACAACTACACTCCTTCGTGCAGGAAGGCGTGGATTGCTAGAACTAAGGCGACCGAAACGGTTTTTGGAAATTAGGAGGAATCTTACAAAGAACTTCCAAGATACCTGGTGGCACTAAAACACTATGCTCCAGGGACTGTTGTCATATTGGAGACGTTGCCGGCATATACGCCACACGGGATTTGTGTAAGTGGAAATGGCATTTTCCACAGACTCTTCTGGGTGTTTGAACCATGCATCAAAGGATTTGCGTAATGTAAACCTATAATTCAAATTGATGGAACATGGTTGTACGGGAAATATAAGGGCACGCTATTGATGGTCGTGGCACAGGATGGCAACAACAACATTTTCCCTATCGCCTTCGCTCTAGTTGAAGGGGAGACTGCTGGAGGTTGGAGTTTTTTCCTAAAAAATCTTCGACAATACGTTGCTCCCCAACCTAACTTATGTTTGATCTCTGATAGACACCCCTCAATCGAGAGTGCTTACAACAATCCTGATAACGGTTGGCAGGATCCTCCCTTAAGCCATGTGTATTGCATTAGACACATCGGTCACAATTTCATGCGGGAGTTCAAGGACAAGGGGCTAAAGAATATGGTTACTAACGCGGGCTATGCACTAACAGAGCCTACCTTTAGATACTACCGTGACGAGATCAGACTTACAAACATAGATGCATTGAGATGGATTGATAACATTCAAAGGGAAAAGTGGACAAAGGCATACGACAATGGGCAGCGATGGGGCCACATTACAACAAACCTCGTTGAATCTATGAACTTTGTATTCAAGGCCTCCGAAACCTACCGATAACAGCTCTGGTGAGGTCAACATATTTTAGGCTCGCTGCACTCTTTGATACCAGACGTACCAAGTGGGATTCGGTCTTACAATCTGGGCAGCTGTTTAGTGATAGTTCAATGACATTAATGAAGAATGAAGCTGCAAAGGCCAAAACACATGTGGTCACGGTGTTTGACTGTACTAAAGGTCACTTCAGTGTTGCAGAGTCTATTGATCACAACGAAGGAAGGCCTAGGGGATGTTACCGAGTGGAACTGGATAGGACTTGGTGTGACTGTGGAAAATTTCAGGAATTTCGTATGCCTTGCTCCCATGTTATAGCAGCCTGTTCCAAGGTCCGGCTGGACCCAACTAACTATCTCTCTGTTCTTCACCAAGTCATTACTCTATGCAATGTCTACGACACTAGCTTTCAAGTCGTAGCAAAGGAGGACTACTGGCCTCCATACGAAGGCGAAATTGTGTGGCATAATGATTTGATGCGAATAAATAAAAAGGGTCGCCCTAACAATACCCTTATTCGAACGGAGATGGATGCAGCAGACAAAATGGCGAGGTTATGTGGTTTGTGCCACCAGCCAGGCCACAATCGTACCAAGTGTCCAAATGTGGGCTCTAGCACAACATCATAGTTTCAACTGTAAACTTGTTTATTTATAACAACAACAAATTTTATTTCATTGATGGGATACCTAATTGATTACAATGACATAACATAACATAACATAACATAACTTACTAGCTTAACATCAACAAATAACCACGATATAACCTAATACCAAATCAGAAAATAACAACAACAACATACCAAAAATAAACAACCCAACACATCAACTTATCTCGGAAATTACAACCATCAAGTTAATTTTCTTTGGACTTATCATCATCATAAGGACACCAGCATCATTTTGCACTTTTCTCCAAGTGTGAGTGACTCCATTTGGAGCAGACTCCTCAACCTGCCTCTCAATCTTCCTGATCTTTTCACCTGCCTCAAATTCTCCTTCTAGCCAGCGATAAAGTTCCATATGCAAATGCTCCAACGTCTGCGTGTTCCAGAGTATCATCTTCATCGGAGACTTGGCAGTTGAGAATACAACTAGGGCATTTCTTTTCATCAATGGAAATTCTGGAAACGGTTCCTCCGGTGCTGATGATGATGACGATGGACGGCGATTTAACCACTCAGACATGGTGGGAAAGGAGAGATTAGGATATTGGTGAGCGAAGGGAGGAAATTAGGGTTTTGGTGAGAAGTGTTGTGGAGTAACAAATGAGGGTGCAGTCTCATTTATAGAAACATGAAACATTGTAACACCATTAATTTAATCAATTTCCAAATTAAAATAAATAATAAAAAAAAGGCATCAACTGAGGCGCCATATGGTATGGTGCCTCCCCTTCAGGCACGAAAAAAAAATTAGGACAAACTCACTTTAGCCTGAGGCGCCATATGGGATGGATTTTGCCTTTTAACTGAGGCGCCATCCCATATGGCGCCACCCAGTTAATTTTTTTCAAAATCATGCCATTTTGGTAATTAATTTGAAATGTTATTTATTTTGGTATTTTTTTAAAAAAGAATATGTTATATTAAAAAAAAAAAAAAAAAAAAAAAATATATATATATATATATATATATATATATATATATATATATATATATATATATATATATATATATATATATATGTGTGTGTGTGTGTGTGTGTGTTGCATTAATTTATTGAAGTTACTTTAACCATTCATTTTTGCTATATAATTTCTCCATTAAAGAATTAAGAAATGTTTCTTCATCCCATAAAACACTCTTTGATACTTCTATTAAAGATTCTCTAACTACTATTAATAAATGTATTTTTTTAAAATAAAACTCAAATGAGGCATTTGGTATGAAATATAATGAGTACTTGTTTGTTTGTGTTTGTTATTTGATTTTCTTTATATTCATGTATTAAGAATGAATTATCTATATTTTTTTAGTAATGAACATGTCTAATAATTATTGATAGACTTTTATGAAAGTGCATTTAATTGACGACAAAAGTGCCTTGAATTGTCGTCGTCAAGTAATAACATTTATATTTATATGTTAGAAAAAAAAAACAAAACAGACAGACAAAAATAGAAATATAATTATAACACAAGAATATAATGAAGAAATTTAAAAGAGAAAAAATAACTATCATTGTCAATAGATAATCAGAAAATGATATTATGTGAAAAATTGCTACAATACACAATATACCCTCTACTAATTCAGACTCTCAGTACAATCATACTCTTCAAAACAAATATTTAACTGCATCTCACAATACTCTAATACAAGAGTATAGGAGAACAAAGAAAGTCAAATACAAGTTTAAGGTGCTTTTGACTGAGTGATGTAGGACTTCAAAGAACTTGTATCGTATATATAGCATTGGACTTTCTTTTCATTCATAAAACTAAGGGATGTGGGACTTCTTCAACGTGTATACTTTCAATTAACCCCAACAATCTCCATCTTAATTGAAAAATAATACATAAGGTTTCATTGTCTTCACCGACAATCATACTCCACCATAAAAAGTATAGTCATTTGAAACTACACAACTCCAAGAATTTTCACATTGTCTTCACCGACAATCATAGTTCTAAAAACCTATCATACTCTACTTTGAAAGCTCCTAGTGTTTGACTAATTTTTGCTAAAACATAATAATGAGAAAATTGAAGAATCTGCAGAAGAAAAAGATGTCGAAGAAGATGTCCTAGCTTGGAGACACGACATCCTGGCTGACGTACTGAGTTAGCAAGTTTTAATCTGTTGCAAGAATTAAGGAGGGGATCAGGGAATCACAGGACCAAAGATAGAAAGCCCAACATAAGACTATATAAGAAGACTTAGACCTAGGGTTTTATTGTATAGAATGTATCTTTGTATCACTTGTAACTTTGTAACCTAAGTCTCTTTTGTGAAATAAGGGTTTAGGGTTTGAGAGTCGTCGGCTCTCTTAGGAGTTATAAGTCTCCCTCTGTAACATGGGATGCAGAGTGGAAGGCATTGGTACAAGGACAGAACCAGAAGCCGTTAGGTAATGGTTAGTGCACCATTCTTGGACGAAGATTTGAAGCAAGTCCAAGATAACTTGTTGGTCAAAAAAATACGACAGAGATTCTGAATTGGCATAAGACAGAGATATCACAGGTTGTGATTAAGGAAGTGAGTAGGTCTTTCATATCAGAGTTGTAAACGATGGAGTTTAACTGTGGTAAAGATGTTCATTAAGGGTAGTGATTAGGATAAAGTTGTAAATGAGGGATTTTAGCTTTAGGGTCATACTACAAAATAGTGAAGTCTTCTTCCTGGATTGGTATCCCCCAGAGTAGGTGAATTGCACCGAACTGGGTTAACATATACTATCTTATTTAACATTATACAATTTACAGTCAGTTTTGATTAACATATTGGATCAGATGTCATAACATCTGTGTTGCTGCAGTTTTGATATTCAAGCTATCAATCTGCTGTTTTTGTTCCTTGTTTAAATGTTATGCAGAACAATGTCATGACATGTGTTAGGACATTTGTTGTCTCCATTTCCAGAATTTCAATTGGTATCAGAGCAGGCCTCCTGTCTGTTTCTGGATGAGATCTTTGGGAGATACTTTCTGGCGTTTAAACAAGGAGGAGTTTTGAAGATCAGATCAATAAACTCAGACATACTCAAGGGTATTAATGGATGGGATGGATGTTCTGGATCGAAGGTAACAATCTGGTGGTTGTTCATGTTGCTGAGGAGGTTCTACAACAACTGCAGGAAAAGTGGCAAGTTCTCTTGTTGGGGTGTCTTATAAGATGTTTAGACATCTTATTAAGGCAAGCAGAATTTGTTCCTTGGTGGTTCCACTGCATGTGTTTCTGATGGAATAGCTCTAGAATTATGGGATTCTGGAGTTGTTGCTGAAGACAGATGGTGGAAGATCTCAATCGTCGGCCTCTATATGTGAAGATATCTGCATTCTTTTATTCCAAAGTCGGGAGCGATGGAATGAAGGGAGTTGTTGGAAGATATCTGGTATGGTGACTTGGTACTTGGAAGCTTGGTTCCATGGTACAGTGTGAAGTCAGTTGAAGAGGAGAGGAGTTGATTTCAAGTTTATCAAGTTCTTGCTCTGGGAGTTTGATAAACTATTGATCGGCTAGGTTGTCAAAGATACTTGAGAATTCTCTCAAGTCCACTCATAAAGACGTCTCAGTCGTGCATCTAGAGTCTTCTAGTTATTCTTCTGACTAGAAAGTGTTTCTATGAAACACAATCTGAAGAAAGTGGAGGTGATTTATTTTCACCATCCAAAATAGCAAGGAAGAATTCATCTCTCTTAACCTTAAGGGTGGATCCAATCTGATTGGAGTTCTCAGAATCGTTGAGGTAAATAAGGTTCGTTCAGAGAGAATCTTAGTTACTTGAGTCAAGGGTGGCAGCCTTGGTATCTCAACTATTTGTGTCAAAGAAGATACTTGCAAAAGATTGAATACTTGATAAGTGTTCATGATGTGATTTGGTGGAGCTTAGCTTCAACAGTGAAGAAGGGTTATTGGACAAGGATTTAAGATCAATTGCTATTTGTGGAATTCACAAGTATTTAGTTGATTATCCTTGAAAGTCAAGATTGCTGATGTTCAACAAGATGTTGGAACATCTCATCATCAGAGTTTGTGCCGAATCATGGGAGGGGTACTGCATACACTTTAGCATCTGTTTTAGTCTTAGGTGTTGACCTAAGAATGGGCTTTAGTCTGGTATGACAGAAGCATGTGATCTCTGGAGAGTTTTCTAGCAAGAAACTGGTCTGGACTTTGGTGCTGTTGAAGATGAAGATGAAGACATCATAATCTCAATGGTTACTTCTTGGATCAGTTTATTTCTGATCTAGGAGGAATGGAGTTCTGGTGATGGCACAACTTGGATCAGTTTATTTCTGATCTAGGTACTTGGGAGCATGGGATCTTGCTCAGCTTAAAGGTCAAGGTTAAGTTGCAGTTTTCTCTGACTTTCTACAGACTGATCTACTAAGGAAAGTGGCATTCCTTGGTATGGATATGGTGTAGTCTAGGACTACTTTATCTTCTGAAGATTCAAACGTGGCAGGTGTGAAGCCCTTGGAGTTTCAAAGCAGGATGAAGGTTGTCTACTATAACTTGGTTGTTGAATCAAGTCTATGAGAGCATGGAACTCTTGTTCTGTAATAGGGAGGAGGGTCTTCTAAGTGGCAGAAGGAGGAGCTGAATTCAGCAGTTGGATGTCGTATCAGAATGTTCTGACATCTAGCTTAACATCAGAATCTCAACTGATGATGTGGCACATCAGCTTAAGATAAGGTGATCTACAGGAGAATGGAAGTACTCGATGCTTCAAAAAGGTCTATCTCATACAATTTGCAGGAGCTGTGGTTTGAGAAGATGTTACATGTCTAAGAGGCTTGGTGGATCCAAGATGTCTTGCTATGAAGCAAGTAGTTCATGTGACTTGAAGATTAGATTTCATTGGTAGATCAGTGTATCTTGTGGGAGTTTTAAAGAAGAATGAGATCAGTCAAACAATGGAATTTAATTGATCTTTACTGTGCATTCAAGCAGGATACTTGAAACTAATTGCTCTTGTGCAGAAGGGTGGTTGGTTGAAAACGTAAGGAGGATCTGGTTCATATTGGAGCTTGTGGCAGAAGTTCTCAGTTTATGGAAGATTACCTTCTTTTGGTGGATGAGAGTTTATTTCTCTCTAGGTTTCTGAAGTTCTCTTTTTTTCAAGCTGGTGGTGCAGTGTTGTTTGAAGATCTTCAGTTGGATTATTATGCAGATAGTAAGTCCAGTGGTGGAGCATATCAAGAACCATGGTGTGTGGTGTCTGTGATGTGTGAAGGATGTCCTAATTGATGTTAGAACATTATCTGGGTTGGTTATCCTTGTAGGAGGATTCTTAAGTTTTGGTCTAGGAACTTGTTGCCTACATCGTGTCTAAGGAGTATCTATCTTGTCATACGAGAGAATGATGGAGTAGAAGAACTGCCTTGGGAGGATGGTGTAGAGAAGGCTGAAGTGGATCATGCGTTGATTGCATGGAAGTCTGAATATGGATATTCACCAGTTGATCAGAAGTATTCCAAGTTATCATATGGGAGAATGATGAAGGAATGACTGTCTTGGATTGTTGGGTGTCTATTTATTGATTGACCTTGCAAAGGTCAGATGGAAAGCTTGTGGAGGGGATAACGCCCCTATTGGTAATTCATGCTAAAAGGAAGTGGATCAGTTTGGCAGCTGTGAAGTTCTGAGGCATGTATACGGTATCTGACACTGTTGGAAGAAAACAAACTAAGAGGTATGGTATCTCTTTGAGGAATGTGGATCATTCCAGATCAATTGGATTTTATCTCAGGGAACAAGGAGATCTATACATGAGAATTCAAGAGGAATTCGTTTTGTGTATAGATAGTTTCTGGAAGAGGGGGATCAATGGAGCTTTGATCTTAATCCAAGAGTTTGTTAATTTAGGATGGTGATCCTAATGAGTCCTCACGGGAAGCATGATGGTGTTCATGTGTGAGTGATTATTAGTTCTTGTCAGAAGAATCAATAAGTGGAGTTGATGATTGTGTTCAGCAGATAAGTTGGACAGAGGGTGGGCTCTTGAAGACATGAAGATGCGTCTTATGTTTTCCATTCATCAGCATAGTGTTCATTGGGGGAGCACTGGTTATCTTAGATAGGGGGAGTTGCTCCTTGATCTAAGATATATTACTGCAGAGGTGCAGTTCAGGTTCTAGTTTGTATTGTGCTTCAAGCAAGTTGTGGTTATGTTTCCATCCTGGGAGGATGAAATGTCAAGAAGGATGTCTTGACATTTTTGTACTGTTACAAGTAGGGGGAGACTTGGCAATGCAAGTTCGATGATTCTTGATAGATACCTAAGAATCATTGATTTAGTCTGGGAGAATTTATTTTTCTCTGCTGACTAAATTTAGAATCACTGAAAGTTTATCATCAATGCTATTATTTCTGGATGAAGGTGTTTCATTTAGAATTATGGAAGGAAGAAGATGATTCAGTGTGTCCTTTTTTGAAAAACCAATAATTGAACTCTTTGGCAGGTCTGAAGGCAAGCTAGAAGAGACAATGTCTGACATAATGTCAGGACATTGTTTTTAAAACATGTTTGCATGTAATAATGTCTTTGGATGGTATTCTTAAAAGAAGAAAAAGTTAAAGCAGTCTTGGCCGGTGCGCTTTTGGTGGAGTTATTTCCTTTGATTAATGTTCCTTAGACCGGCGTTATTTTATGTGGTTCGTTACTTTCTAAGGAAACTGCTCAGCTATAAATAGGATTGCCTTGGACTTCTTTTGTCTCAATACTCTCTTTGGATTGGCGTCCGATGGTTCTTTTAATCTGGGTGAGTTGCGTCTGGGTTTGGAGCTGTCTTGGTCACTTTTGCCAAGTTTTGGCTAAAATGGGGGAGAATGGTTTTCTGGTGTCTTTTGGGATATGCTAGTTAAGTTGTTCTAACATCTTAACATCATGGTCCCCTTTGTGTCTTATGATCTGAGTTGTGAAGCAGGTTGTGTCTTGTGACCTGAGTTACGCAATCTATGTTCTCAGTGTCACGAAGCCTACAACTGTTGTTTCTTTTCTGATGGAGTCTTTTGTTTTTCTGAACCTCTCTTAAAAGGAGGGGGAATAAGTTGATGGGGAGACTCTCTCAGACCTTAGCTCCAATCAATTCTCAAGATGAAGGAGTCTTGATGAAGGAGTCTTGCTGATTGCAGAATGCAAAAGAAAATGTTTTTGCCAAAATTTGTCAAAAGGGGGAGATTGAAAGCTCTTGGTGTTTGACTAATTTTTGCTAAAACATACTAATGAGGAAATTGAAGAATCTGCAGAAGAAAAAGATGTCGAAGAAGATGTCCCAGCTTGGAGACTCGACATCTTGGCTGACGTACTGAGTTAGCAAGTTTTAATCTGTTGCAAGAATTAAGGAGCGGATCAAGGAATCACATGACCAAAGATAGAAAGCCCAACAGAAGACTATATAAGAAGACTTAGACCTAGGGTTTTATTGTGTCGAATGTATCTTTGTATCACTTGTAACTTTGTAACCTAAGTCTCTTTTGTGAAATAAGGGTTTAGGGTTTGAGAGTCGTCGGCTCTCTTAGGAGTTATAAGTCTCCCTCTGTAACATGGGATGCAGAGTGGAAGGAATTGGTACAGGGACAGAACTAGAAGCCATTACGTAATGCTTTATGCACCATTCTTGGACGAAGCTTTGAAGCAAGTCCAAGATAACTTGTTGGTCAAGAAAACATGACAGAGATTCTGAATTGGCATAAGACAGAGATATCATAGGTTGTGATTAAGGAAGTGAGTATGTCTCTCATATCAAAGTTGTAAACGATGGAGTTTAACTGTGGTAAAGATGTTCATTAAGGGTAGTGATTAGGATAAAGTTGTAAACGAGGGAGTTTAGCTTTAGGGTCATACTACAAAATAGTGAAGTCTTCTTCCTGGATTGGTATCCCCCAGAGTAGGTGAATTGCACCGAACTGGGTTAACATATACTGTCTTATTTAATATTATGCGATTTATAGTCAGTTTTGATTAACATGTTGGATCAGATGTCGTAACATCTGTGTTGCTGCAATTCTGATATTCAAGCTATCAGTCTGCTATTTCTGTTCCTTTTTTAAATGTTATGCAGAACAATGTCTTGACATGTATTAGGACATTTGCTGTCTGCATTGCCAGAATTTCACACTTAAAGGAGAATATACTTCACTTAAAGTTAAACAACTTCAAGAGAAAAAAACACATGGAAAACCAGGTTGCACTACTATGGAAAACACATTACAACGGTTGAAAAAGGGATACCACCACGTCAAACCAACCGTTGTGAGGTAATGTGTGATTGTACGTATAATGTTTTCCACCACGATCGTGCAACCGTGATTATAAGCTATGTAGCGCGCTACCTACCACAACGGTTACTTTAAAAAACTGTTGTGATATTCTTTAATGCATAACATCTAACAATGGTTGGTATAGACAACCGTTGTGATATATACACTGAGTTTATTATAAACTATGTGAAATGCTTATTTCGCTAACGTTCACTAAACATATAACCTTTTAATATGATCTAGAACATTATAATATGAAAAATTAAGTTATATTAGAAGAACAAGTTCACATTCAATGCTTGACAAGAGTTCTTCAACTCCTTATCTGCATTTTGACTCTTTAACAGTTAGAACTTTGTTTAATGATCCTAGTTCTTCAACCACCTCTTCCTTCACCTCTAGTTCATTTTGCAAAATAATATTTACTTTGCAAACAAAATTAGAGGTGGAGAAATGGGCGGTTGAAGAACTACAATCATTAAATAAAGTTTTAATAGTTAAAGAATAATATGCAGATAACAGACTGAAGAATTCTTGTCTAGAATTGAACGTGTACTTGTTTTCTAATATAACTTTATCTATCATATTATAATTTTCTAATGCAATCTGAAAAGTTACATATTCGGTAAAGGGTTGGAAAAAAAGTCAAACCACATAAGCTATAATAAACTCATTTTTTAAACACACATTTACACTAACATTTGTTAACAACATTCATCAATAACAAACCATAAACAACATACACGATACAACAAACATATTAACTCATAGAATGTTTCAAAAACGTACATGTCCCATAAATCCTGACTTATTGCAACGTTCACTTTAGCTTCTTCCTCATTATTGAAACAAGCATCCCTACCTACAAGTCAAAACAAACACAAAGTTCAAACATTATGAAACAAGCTATTGAAACATAAACAATAATACATAAAACAGATTTTGAAACATAAGCTATAGTGAAGACGAACCTGCAAAGTAGAAATTTGCTAAGATTTGATGCAACAAAGGTATCATTCGAAGAAGATGAATTGGCTGCATAAGTTTGGGGTTTCCATATGAGAGAAATGTGTGATAGAGATGTTAGAGTTTTGTTTTGAGAGAGAAGGGTGAAAAATATGTTAGGGTTTTGTTTTGAGAGAGACTACTGTAATGTACTGAAGAAAGAGATAAGTTCGCTTATATATAAATAAGTAATACCTTTCACCACGGTTGACAAAATGAACTATGATGAAATGTTTGCAACTTACACCATGTTTGATTATAAAAACCGTGGTGATATACAAGGTCAGGCCCATTATGTCATGATAAATGAAAAATTGTTGGTGCTAAGATTTTAACCCTTTCACTCCAGGTATAGTTCACTACGGTTGGTACTTATGACTGTTGTAAAATGTCCTTTAGTAAATAAAAAAAAAACACCTAAAAAACAACTATTACCATGGTTAACAAGAAGACCATTGTAAAATGGGTGTTACGAAACGTCTATTTTGTAGTAGTGTTGAAACTTTATAGTGCGACTTACATGTTGGTCGGAAGCTCTACAACCATCGATATAATCTCACACCTTGTGTAATCTTAATTGTATCAACACATCTTTGACTTGAACTTTCCACAAGTCAAATTAATTGTTCTATCAATTTTCTTTAGCCTAAATTGCACAGCGAAATATATATATATATATATATATATATATATATATATATATATATATATATATATATATATATATATATAGTGTAGGCTTAAATATTTTGTTGGTCCCTGTAATTTAGCGTGTTTTTGAGTTTGGTCCCTGTATTTTTTTTTGTCTGAGTCTCTATATCTCACTTTTTGCGTGTGGTTTAGTCCTTAAAGTCAAAATCCGCAGGTTTCCTACGGATTTACTTCAATTTTTCCTACTGATTTTGGCTTTAGGGACTAAAACGTATGCAAAAAGTGAGATACAGGGACTCAGACAAAAATAAATAAATTACAGGAACTAAACTCAAAAACTCGCTAACTTACAAAAATCAAAAGTGCATTTAAGCCTATCAGGAGAGGATAATGTGGACTCCCTTAACTTCTATGGTGACTTACAATATATTCGACTTAACTTTTTCACTTTTTTGGGGAATGTGCATCAAATGGCATTCATCACAAGGGCCGATGGCATTGTGATGGTTTGCTTATCCTACACTATAATTTATTTCGTGGCATTTATTCTTGCATTCTTACGATCATTATTTCACTGTGTATTTCTTAATAATTTTGTAATTTTCTGTATTTCTGTTTTGTTCTAAACATCAACCTATAGTATATAATTAGTAGATAACAAACACCACATGGTTTTTTTTGTTAGTGAGAAATGAGAAATAATATGATTTTTTATATTAATAAAAAGTTAAGAGAAAATTTTACATAAATAACCAAATTTTTTAATTTTAATACCAAACTAACTACCATTTCCACATAAATTCTAATATAATCATATTTTTATTGGAGTGTAATCCAATATTCAGTTAGCATTTCATCTTAAGTGTAATTTAAATTAATTTGAGATTCATTTAGTTTGATAGATGAGTTTTAGAATGTTTATAAATACTTAATTTTGTTCAATTAGAGTAACAGGTTGTAACAGAATTTTAAATTCTAGAAAGTTAGTTGGAACTTTCTCTCTATCTTTTCTCTTTTCCATCATCATCATCTTCACCTCCTTCCTTCTTGTGTGATTGATTTCGTTTCTTGAATTTGTGTTGAATTTAGGATCGAAATCATAACAAAATCACATTTATTGATTCTGAGAGATTGGGAAACATGAGTGTTTGGTGAGATCTTAGTGAATTCTTGCACAAGATCGAAGATGAACGGTAGAAACAGTAGCTTGAACACGAAGTTTCCAGTTTTTATGGAAAAATTGGAATTGCTGGATATTTTAGATATGTGTGTGTATTTGGCGCTCAAGATGTTCTTGATCTCATCAATGAAAGTTATGTAGCGGTTACAGAAGATACAACTGAAGCACAAAGTGAAAATTTTGGCACGCAGATACCAGATGTTGAGACTGATGTCACAACACTAGGATCAAAACACAGCTTGAACACACAATAACTAAAAACTGTAAATTGCAGAAAATAAATAACACCAAAGTTATTAACCCAGTTCGGTGCAACTCACCTACGTCTGGGGGCTACTATGCCAAGAAAGAAATCCACTATTAGTAGTATTAATTCGAAGCTAAACAATCCCAGTTTACAACTCCTCACTTAATCCCTACCCAGTGCAACTTCAACCTAAAAATCATCATCTAGATATGAGAATCCCCTCTCACTTCCTAATCACCCCAGTGATATCAAACAGTCTCAATCCCAGTGACTGTATACAAAACAAACAATAGAAGTAGCACACTTCCAAGACAATATTTGATCTTGCTTAAAAGTTTCAATCAAGAACAATACACTCTTTACTTAAATTCTTAGAGTGAACAATGAACAATCAGTCAAACTCAATGCATCAAAAGATACATGAGTGACATACAATTAACAAACGAAAACCTTAGGGACCAACCAAAACAACGACTAATCCTAATTCTCTAAATTCTTCACGATATGCTATCTTCTTCCAATATGGTTTTTCTTCTCTTTAAATAGCCTCCAAACCTACTAGACTTGGGTTTCTTGAGGCGTACAAATAGCAGCAATCAGTATAAACTGGCTGCAAATCAACATGCATAATAATAGGAGAAAAATACAAACTTTCCTAAAAAGGCTCAAGGATCCTTTTTATGAAAAGTAACAGAATCTGCAATAAAAAAAATTCCCACAATATACTCCCATAAAAGTCGCCCACGTGTGCATTAAAACACACTCAAAAAACACACTAAAATTACCAAAATAGTCATGTGCTAACTATCTGGTATTACATGTCTTGGAACATGTCATAACATCATGTAGAACATGATGTCTGACTGACATGGCAGAACATCTGGTTTAACATCTTTCTAACAACATGTTGTTTTACCAAAATGCAGCCAATCTAAAAACCACAGGACTTACAATCTCCCCCTTCGGCAAATTTTGGCTAAAACAACCTTAGCCCACATCAGAGATATACATAGCGGAAACAAAAACAGAAACAAAAAAACCCAAGAACCACAATGTTGTCACACTAAAAAAAAATCTAACAGCATAATGTCAAGACATTAGGTCTGACATCACAAAATAACATAAGCCACAGAGAGAACATGTAAGTCATGTACAAACTGCAATCTTGCAGCACCAAAACAGACAGGTACACCGCTCTCCCTATCACATAAAATCAGTTCTCCCCCTGAAGGAGAAAACCAAAAACACAAAAAAAAACTTGAACACTTTAAGTTCCCATAAAGATCAGTAACAACCACCTCATCCTCACTCCCCCTGAAGACTACAACCTACTGCAGAGAACAATAACTTCTCCCAAACACTTAAAAGAGTTCTGCATCTTTCAAGTAACAGCAAACAAGCATGACAGACTATCATGCTCCCCCTAAATAGTTGCACAAGTTCAACAACAAAAACACAACTACTCTTTCTAAGCGGTAGTACACAACTACTCTTCCTAAGCAGTAGTACACACATGACATAAAGTCATGACATCTGATATAACATCAGAAACCGCAAACAAACAAAACAACACTTTACTCCCCCTTTTTAGCCAAAAATTGACAAAAATAGAGTAAATGTAAACAAACACAAATAGAAACACACACATGGAAGCATAAAAGAAACAAAATGCATACAACGCAAGTTCAGATGGAAACACACAAAACCAGATGGAAACACACAAAACCAGATGGAAACAAATAAGTAACAGTCATTGCTTCCTGTAGGACATCAAACAAATTCATACGGTGCTAAAAGAAAAAATCCTGGGTAACACCCAAAATTGACTGAAACAGCAAGACAAATAGAACCATTCATCAGTTGCTAGAGGAATCATTTGTTCTGTCAGTAGCACGGCTCGTACCATCATCACCATCATTGTCCCCTTCAATATTATTACCAGCAGCATGCCCTTCTTCAGTCAGAGATCTGATCAGTCTCTCAAACTTTAGCTTCCTTTCGGTGCTTGCACGAATCACACCATTCAGCTCCTTGCAGGCCTCTTTCAGTTCAGATATAATTCCAGCCTTTGAAGTTGAATGCCTGGTCTCCTTAGCAGATGTCAGAATGATGTTTGGAACATGTGTTCCTGTAAACAGTTTATAGTGGAGGGACGGGGTGGACTCCCTTTTGTAGGCACTAGTCAAGATACCAGGATGCTGATTAAGTATGATACCACATATAAGTGAAGGAAAAGCTATCGGCATCTTTACTGCACACGTTCCAGCATGCTTTAACGTTTGGTCAAAGATGTAAGTCCCATAATCAAAACTTTCCTTTGTCCCAATAACATAAATGAACCTATCCAAACTAGTAGAAATGGTTGATGTGTGGTTCAGATGGATTGAAAACCTTAAAAGGTAATCCAGGAAAAAAAGTTAGGGATTCATGGCAAGTAACCACGTCTGACGAAGTTCAGATCCCCAGCGGTGACACCATCCGTCGAAAAGACTTCAGTCAAGGTCACCTTTGACAGAAGCTTAGAATGTCCAGAATTCAAAGTTGGTGGAAGGATAGCGGTTGTTAGGTTTCAATATAGTCCCTTTCCCCTTAAATTACCATTTTCTAAACTTTGTAATACTCTATGGTGAGCGCTTGGCTGATTACCATTCTATCAATAAAATTTGAGCCCTAGTGCTTTTTGTTTGCAATTCTCGTTTATTTTACTTTATAGAATGCCATTTTAATATGATCAAAGATTCTTGAAACAAACAAAAATGAATTTACTTGTCAAATTTTCTTCTGCTTTTAAAATAAAGATGGCAATTCTTTTTGGCTGCTTAACACGAAAAGGAACATCGATGGCTTCTCCAGAAGTGATTAAACCTCAAAATGCAGAATCAAAGGATTCCCTGAATGAAGGATCAACTACTTCAGATAAAATGATCCATCTATCATCCCCGACAGAGTTCTTACCTCTGAAAAACATTTGACGGTTTTTCTTCCCAGTAAGGTCTACCCCTCATAAGCAAGAAAGGATCACTATCTTGAGCCAATGATACTTTTTACCCCCCGCAGTGGCCGAGTATCCAGTTGTGCTCATTCACTAGTCCATATGTCACGTTTGTTTTGTCAACATAAACATACATACATCATGCATAATTGATTCATATTTATATTCATGTTGCATTAATATCACTCTGGTCGTACTCATCCCCAAGTGATAAACGTCCTCCCACCGGTAGAGTTGTCAGTTCTTTCCTCATTCAGAAATGCATCGTCTGAGTAATCTCTCCCCAGTTTATTTATGGTTTGGAAACTGTCATCGACCACTTTGATAACTTGAACCTCTGAAAGGCAAGAAGACAATCGATTGACACCTTTGGAACCTCACTCTTCACCATTGAAGATGATATTTTCTCTTTCCCGAATTAAGGAAAATCCCCAGCGAAAGCCTCTCACTAAAAGACTTTCGGCAATACATCGGTTTTTCTCCCAAGAAATTCGATATTAATGAAGTCGTCAGCACCTCAAAATTGGATCACATCACATGGCATTTCTCCGAGAAAGATCTCAAAGGAAAGTATGACATAACCTCACCAAGTGAAAAACGGTCTCTCAAGAGACTTGTTTTCCCCAGTAGAGTCGACAAATGGCATCTCCAATAGAGAAGTTTGCGCACTTCTACAACTCAGACTAATGGGTTTCCCCAACAAGTCTGACCTCAGACTTTTTCCATCAAATGGCGTCTCCCTAGTAAACCTAGATGAGAAGTTTGATAAAGAACGCTACGGATAGCATTCCTTGTCAAGGAAGGAACTCGAAAAGAAGAAACTGAGACCAGTTCCATGGCTGAAGACCATGATCGAGGGGAAGTTTATTTCAAAAGAAACTGAGACCAGTTCCGTGGCTGAAGACCAGGATCAAGGGGAAGTTTATTTCAAAAGAAACTGAGACTAGTTCCATGGCTGAAGACTAGGATCGAGGGGAAGTTTATTTCAAAAGAAACTGAGACCAGTTCCATGGCTGAAGACCAGGATCGAGGGGAAGTTTATTTTCAAAAGAAAACTAAGATTAGTTACGTGGATGAAGACCAGGATCGAGAGGAAGTTTTACCCTTTTCTAAGTAACATTGCTTAGCAAAAGAAGATGGATAAGCGAACTGCTATTCATAACCACAGTCAAAATTTCGGGTATTCCGATATTTAATCCTCTTGCACCCTGAATGTCCGAATATCTCCGCCATTCACACCTTCGGGTCCAAGAAGATTAAATAGGGGCATCTGTCATACCCCAAATTTTGACCACCAAGATTTCCCATAATTATGAAGAACATCACCATAATATGGATGTACCTTCGTGCCTCATCACTCCTCTCAAGGATTGTTGAGCATTCACTACAACCAAGAATTAGGGTTTTCAACCCTTCCAGAGCACTTATACAAAGGATCAATCAAGAATTGACATGATTTTCAACTTGTCAAGCCTCTCAAACATCCATAAAGGATCAAGAGGTCTCCCATATCAAGAATCAAGCACAAGAGTGCAACATCTCAAGTGCATCAAGCCTCAAGATCGCCAGTGTCACCAAATTAGGGTTTTGGCCGACCAAGGCCTCCAGAGGAAAATTTTCATCTGGGCATGAGCCAATACTTCAAAACATGATCCAAAATGCTCAAAGGAACCTTATAAGTCCCATCATCAAGTCAAAATGGCCTCAGAGGAAGCATTCATAAAAAATCAGGAATTAGGGTTTCTTGACCTAATTCACCCCTAAGTTGAATTTTAAGGCAAGACATGAACCAAGACCTCAAGACATGATTTGAGGGCCTCAAATACACCAAATTGATCCATTTACAATAATGGATTGATCCAAGAAGCTTGATTCACAAGTTTCAAATTCATCTGGACCACAATTAGGGTTTTGAAGAAAAAGTCAACTGTACCTTTGACTTTGGACCAATACATGTTCCCAAACCTTGGGGCATGATTCAAGACACCCTAAAACACCTATGGAATCCATCCATTAGGTTTGAATTAGGTCAAGAACTTGATTGCATAGAAGATCACACAATTTGGAATTCATCTGACAAAAAGTCAACTGCGCCCAAAATCAAGTTTGACTTTTTGAATTTTTTCACAAAAGTGGCTCCCCTAAGTAAAAAACAATGTTAATGCATGGTTTTGATCATCATCCATCAAGAAAAATCAAGAAAAGGGAGGTTAATTGAAAAAGGGGCAACCTTAAGAAACTTAAATTTTCTAAGTTATGAAACAAAATTGATTTGGTACCAACTTTGCAAGGCCATAACTTCCAAACGACAAAGCCATTTGCTTCCATCCAAAGCTCAAATGAAAGCTCTCATAACATACTTAAAAATTGTCAACTACAAAAGATTCCAAATCCTCATGGATTTTGAGTTATGGATTGATCAAAATCACAAAAACATGAAAATGACCACTTTTTCCAACACTTAGTGAAATTTTGGATAAAATCTGTCTTAGTTTTTCACCAACTTTGAGGCCATTTTTCCCATTGATCCAAGTTTATTCAAGACCAATGTTGGACATCAAAGTTAAAGTATGTCATTAGGGCTTTCCAACAAGTACCAGATCATCTCCAAATTCAATTTGAGCAAGGAGTTACAACCCTTGGAACATGGCACCAAAAGCTAATTTCTTCCCAAGGCAGATTATAGGTCATTTGCTCGAATTGGTTAATTTGTGATATTACAAGTCTTGTAATCCTTCTAGAAACATTAAGGATCAAATCAAAGCAAAATATCTCTGAGCCACAAGTCTCCCAAGTCAAAAGATCATCATTTATGCATGTGATATCCAATGATGCAAAAACCAAAAAACTTCAAAGTTGTCATGGAGCATTCAATGGATGCATCAAGGTGGCATGTAATGAGGCAAATACAACTGAATGAGTTAAGATAAACTCAAGCATCAGAAGACCATAGGCCTGCAAGATTGACCCAAGTCAATGGCTAGAGAAGACTTGAGATTCCTTTTGAAAACCAATGGACAATGGACTGTACCTGCCACCATTCACTATTGCTGCCAAAACAAACTTGACACACTATAAATAGAGCTCATTTATGGTCAGTTTGAATACACCAAAGCACTATAACACATGCTTTCCTCAAAATCACTCTCAAAAAACCAGATTTTGCTTCTCATTCAAGTAACAGTCGAATTTTCCATTTGAGAGCAATTCTATCAAAACCAATCATGCCAACACCTCACATACATCATATATGAATGATCCATGACCTTAAAACTCTTCTGGAACACCTGAATCACAAAGTCACCCCCATTTGCTCAAGCTTTTTTGCCTGTTTGCAGTTGAGGTGCCACAACAAGTTCTAAGTTAATTTAATCCATTCCAAGCATTCAAATACATTACTTGAGGTCCATTGAAGCTATCCAGATCATTAAAAAACATCTGTAACACCTCCAACATAGAATTCGATCACCAGCTGCAAAAGGTAAGCATGACACTCTCAAAGTCTATGATTCATGCATCATAAATGTGTTTTCAAGTTACAAACATGTTTCTGCACATATATAGAGTGTTTCCCCTCAATCAATTGCTATGTATGAATTGTGTATAGGATTTCATAGTGTTCTTGCAGAAATTAGGGTTCTTGAGTTCATCTTCTGATTTCTCACTCCACACTTAATACAAATGCAATTAATTTATATGGTTGTAATCCTTGTTAAAAAACGAGCAAATTTCATGTTTACAAAAGTCATTTTCATTAAGTAATTAGAGAGATATGGGAGGTTTTGCAAATCTGGAGAGGCAAAGCACGCGCGAGCAAGAACATGTGTTCTTGGCACCATTTTTCAAATACTTGAATATTTGAATATTTGATATTTTTTATTAATTGATTCAAAAATTAATTTCTCTCTGGATTTTAATGTTTTTGAATTGATTCTTTTTTTCAAAATTCACAAAAATGTCAAAATATTTTATTCTACAAAAATTTAACAAAAATATTATTTATTTTATATATTTAATATTTTTGTAAAGAATTTATTTTTATTTGTTTTTAAGCATTTAAAAATATTTCTTTCTCTTGATTTTTCAAATTCAAATGATTTTCAAATCATTCTATGGATAAAACATAATTTTTCAAACATTAATCCAAGATCACAATTTGTTTTTCATACATGTTTGATAATTTTGATCATTTTAATTGATTTTTATTCAAATCAAAATGCATTTTTAAATCAAATTAGGGTTTTAATTGTTTCCACCCTCAGAAACATTTTTCAAAACATTTTTGAGCCACTTGGTAGAGTGTAAGTCCTATACCTTTGTAAATAAACTTTTTTGGACCTCAGTCATTATATAAGTCCCGATACGATTTAAAAAAAAATTCTCGGCGCGATCGCCGTTTTCAAAACAATTTTCAACTAGGCCTCCCCTTGTGTTATAAGTCCCATTTTTATTCTTTTCAAACACTTTTTGGGACTCTAATAGAGTGTAAGACCCAACCTCCTTTCTACATAAATAATATGGGCCTCATTCATTGTATAAGTCCCTACGTGATTTTCAAAATAACGGTGCTATCACTGTTTTTCATCTGGGCCTCTCCTTGAGTTATAAGCCCCAACTCTTGTATAAAAATAACATTTTTGGGCCTTTAAAAGAGTGTAAGACCCATCCTCTTTTAAAATACAATAATTTGGGCCTCAGTTATTGTACAAGTCCCTCTATGGTTTTCAAAATTACGACGCGATCGTCACCTTTTCTAAAGAATTCATCTGGGCCTCTCCTTGAGTATAAGCCCCAAACTTCCTTTTAAAACAACTTTCCTCTTTGATTCAAATTCAAATTCAAAGTTTTATCAAAACTTTCTTCAATTTCTTGAGAATAACTAACCATACAGGTGTAGTTACTATGCTTGGGCTTGCACAACTGTAAGTTCCACTATCACTTCAATACATACTTGTTTATATATTTCATCTGTATATGTATATGCTTGTATATACTTGCTTAGAGTTTTCCCCAACAGTTAGGTCTATATTTAGGTCAAACTAGTGGTTACTCTTTCAACACAGTCAAAACTAGTTCCCCATAGGAAATTCCATATACAGTCTTGCCTCCTCTCGGGCTTATACAATATGGAACAGAGAAAGGCATTATTTCTGGTGAAAATTTTCTCAAGACTATCACAACTTAGAAATATTTGTACAAGAAATTCATTTCCCCAGAGAGGATTATTCCCGGTGAAACCTCTTTTTAATTTCTTCAAACCCTAGAACTGTTCTGCAAAGAAAGGACTTATTCCCGGTGAAACCTTTCTTGAACTTTTCTTTGGTTTGGACCCACAGGCTTCCTAAAAGCATCCCCATCCTCCTCTTGGGCTTAGTACAAGGACCTACAGGCTTCTTAGAAGTTCTCATCCTCCTCTTGAGCTTAGTACAAGGACCCGAAGACCTCCTATAGGTATATAACATAACTTAGTCTTCTCTACTAGTTCAATCCTCAAGAGAGTCAGAATTCCAAACATCTAACCATTGTAGGGTTGACCTTCATCCCTTAAACCCTCAGCCTCCTCTTGGGCTTCATACAAGTAGACATGGACAGTCTCAGCCTCCTCTTGGGCATCATACAATGATCATTCTCCAGCTAAGAGTAAACCTCTTCATACCAGTAGACTTGGAAAGTCTCATCACCTCTTGGATCTCAAGGAAACCCTCAAGTTTCCTAAAAGAACAGGAAAAAACCCTGATCATTTCATCAATCTCCAGCAGAGTTTGAAACCTCCATAGGTTTTCATACTCAAGGTTTAAACCTTTACCATCAATAAAACCCTAGCAGAACCAGAGCCTCAGGTCTCTGATATCTCAACTCTTCTTCAATCCCCAGCAAGAGTTGATTCCCCAATACATATTGGACCTGTCTCTGGATTTCAACAATCCTCGGCAGAAGCTAGCCTCCTCTTAGGCTTCATATAAGAATTTCCCCTAACCAGCCTCCTCTTTGGCTTTATATAATGATTTTCCTCAATAGAATTAGCCTCAATCTTTGGCTTTGTACAAGACAGATAAAAATCCCTAAGCAGAGTCAATCTCTTTTTAGCCTCAATCTTGGGCTTTGTACAAGACAGATAAAACATTCCCTAGTGGAGTCAGTTCCTTTTAGCCTCAATCTTGGGCTTTGTACAAGACAGATCATACTCTCCAGCTGAGTCAATCTCTTTTTAGCCTCAATCTTGGGCTTTGTACAAGACAGATATAAAACTCCCCTAGTAGAGTCAATCTTTTAGCTTCAACCTTGGGCTTTGATCAAGGCACACAAAAATAAACCTCTCCTCAGAGGAAATTAAGAGTTCTCTCTGTAGGAAGACATTTCTCTGTACATCACATATTAAAACAGACAATCAAAAACCCTAATTCCATATAACTGCTGTAGGTGGCACACTTGTTGACTCAAAAATCCAAGCTGTGGTCCCTCTTTCAGCCTGGTAAACTTTCTCTTTCATCTAATTGCTGTAATTGGCAAGCCTCTGGATTATTTACATCCAAGCCAATGTCCCTCTCTTAGCATGAAAGAATCCTAAGGAAAAATGGCATTGCTCTATACTGAGTTAAAGTTTATTCCTTCATGACATCACCCTTATAAAGGAAATTATGGCATTACTAGATTCATATACCCCAGCTAAAGTAATTTCCCTTATAACCAATTACCCAACATTTTGTGATGAATAGGTGAGATATCTCCCTTTAGAGAAGACAAATTCTCTATCAGTCAATCCTTTTAGCTTCAATCTTGAGCTTTGAACAAGACACAAATACTCCTTTTAGCTTCAATCTTGGGCTTTGAACAAGACACAAAACACCTTTTCCTCCCATAGAATAGGAGGAACTACGATTGCTCTAATTTCCTGAGTATCTTTACGGGAATACGTAGGCATAAGATTGCGAAATCTTAGTGAGCACACAAATCAAAAACTTTAGGTCCAGTACCTTCACAAAAACAACAGAAAACCCAAAAATCACCAAAACACTCTCTCAACACTCCCAAAGGAGAAACTTTTCCCCAACCCACAACAGATAAACACCAGAAAATATTTAAACCAATAGAAAAACATGCCACAAAAGGTCTGTGGATAACCATATATACACTGGGTAATTGACAACTTCTCTTTGTATAACCTGACCCCGAACCCCCAATCTCTTAGCATTTGTTAAAGAAAACATTTGCGTGCAAGGTTAGTTTTAGATATCTTCCCTTTCCTTTCCAGCTTCATAGGATAAATAAGAAATAAAAAAGTAGCACCCAATTCCAACCATTGCGGTAAGGTGGTCGTGTCATCGACAAAAATCCCACGCTACAGAAAAATGGCGACTCTGCTGGGGAGTTTTTAGGATTAGAGTTCCTAAGAGGTCTAGGATTTGCTTGGCATTTATTTCTCTATTTACGTACTTTTTGCTGTATATATTATTTACTGTCATATTACTTGATACCCGTGTTTAAATTTCTGTTAACTGGGAATGCGATTAATACGCATTTGGAAAGTTTGAGAGAACATTAAGATAAGTGGTAGCATATCCGGGAAACGCTTATAGGGAGTGAATCCCGACCAAGCTAACTTGGCAGTCCACCGAATCAGGTGAGGTACCCGTGTGGAAATATTGATGTTGAACGACCAATTGTCGTGAAAGCATCGTTTATCCCAGTGCGGTACCCGTGACCCTGAGGATTTAGTAGACATTTAACCATATGGCTATTTGGTAGTGCGGTGACTATCGGGAATAGTTGATACGCGATACTACATTTAAAAGAGATTCATCCTAGGATATTACAACTCGCTCGAGTGAATCAGCTTGCTGTTGATATCCCTAGGAGGGGTCAGTGACTTTGGGAACCTTTTAGAACCCGTTCTACAGGTACAAAAATTGACCAAAATAGTACAACCTTTGGGAATGGGTAGAGCCATGACTCCATGCTCGTGACATTGAACCCCTAAACCCATGTTTTCAAATGTTTTTGTTTGCTGCATTCATGCATTCATTAAAAAACTCTTTTCAAACAAGAAAAAAATATTTTTTCAAAAGAACTAAAACAATAATTGCCAATATCAGAGGTTGCATTGTGGATTTCGCTAGAAGAAAAACGCAAAGTACACCTTCAAGGCTCTGAAACTAGAAGACTTAAGGAAATTGGGAAGGATGGTTACCAATCCCGAGGCTTTCAAAGCTAAGTACGGAGGACTGTTGTCTCTATTAAAGGTCAACATAGTTTAAGGAATCCTGTCTACACTGGTACAGTTCTACGATCTGGTTTTCCACTGCTTCACTTTCCCGGATTACTAACTTGCACCAACATTGGAAGAGTACTCCCACCTGATTGGTTTACCTATCACTAATCAATATCCATTTTCCAGACTGGAAGAAATTCCAAAGGATCAGGCCATTGCAAGAGCAACTCTTTGGATGAGTCAGAAGTTCAGACTCACATGACTACTAAAGGAGGAATCCAGGGTTTACCGGCTAACTGACTTCGAAGACGTCTTTGTCCTGCTCATATACGGGTTATTCCTCTTTCCCAACATTGACAACTTCGTCGATACCAATGCCGTTAAGATATTCTTAATAGGAAACGTAGTACCAACCTTGCTCGCAGATGCTTATCATTCTGTACACTTAAGGAATTTGTACAATGGAGGAATGATCACTTGCTGTGTACCTTTACTCTACAAATGGTTCATTTCCTATTTGCCCAAGTCTGCTGCTTTTTGGGATCACAAGAGTACTCTACGTTGGTCACAGAGGATTATGTCCCTTACCAACTCTGACATAGATTGGTACAATAGGATTTACGAAGGGATAGAAATCATCGACAGATGTGGAAATTTCCCCCAATGTACCCTTCATTGGAACTAAAGGAGGAATCAACTATCATCCAATTTTAGCTCTCCATCAACTCGGATACCCGATGAAGAATATCCCACATAACTTTTATCTGGAAGGTCTTTTCTTCAAGGAAGGAGAAAATGACAGGGCACTGAAGAAAGAAATAGTGCATGCCTGGCAACATATTCACAGGAAAGGAAGAGAGTCTCTGGAAAGACCAAACTGTACCTCCATGGAACCTTATCTCCACTGAGTGCAAACTAGAGCCCTCAAGCTGAGAATGCCTTACCCTCGTCAAGAAGTTTTTCCCTTAAAGGAATTTGTCCTTTATTTCATGTCTGATGAGGAAAAACTCCTGGTTGCTCTCAACAAAGTCCAACGTGAGAAGAACTCTTGGAAGAACAAATACCAAATCCTTAATTTGGAATATACCAAGATTCAGGAACTGTTAAAGGTGAAGGATGCTCTGATTGAGATATTAGAGCAGCATGCTATAGAAAGTCAGGAAGACCGAAGAAATTTACTCACTCCTTTCACTTGGCAAAGGATCGTCGACCCGACAACGGCTGAAGCGGCCCGATCAAAGAAAAGGAAAATATAGGAACCAACATCTGAACTCTCTTCAGTGAGAACTCAGGATCCATGAGCTTAGACATTTTCCTTACATCACTTTGTAAAATATTGTACTTTTATTTGTAAAATACTGCAATCTTTCGAATTCAATAAAAAGGGGTCTCCCGCACTGTGTGATGTTTGCAATCTAATTGTTAAAGTTTCTTTTGAAAACAAAAACTAAAAAATATGTCTTTGCATATCATTGATCATTCTCACATAACACATTTTTTATCCTTGAGTCTCACGTATGTGTCACAATTCTAGAGTCAAATTGTCTCATTCATACAATACTCGGGCCAACCGACAAAAGAAAATGGACGATCTCGAGGAAGAGAATAGAGAGCTGAGAGATGAAATCGACGCTCTAAAATAAAGTTTGAAAAAACTTCACAGCAACCTGCAAACCCTGGCAGCAGCCCAGGAGCAACAACATCAAAGGACTGTGATCTCAAAGATTACATTTAAACCCATATTGGAGACACATGATAATCATCCTCGGTACAACATGCCTAAGGGCCGCCCCTGGGGCATGCCTTTCAACTTTATACCTAAAGGGTATATCCCACCGGTCACTGAAGACCCAGAAGCCGTAGCAAGAACCACTGAACCTGAAGGTTACAAACTTCAGGAAAATGAAGATGCAAGGGTTACGACAGCAACTCCTGAAGGGTACAAACTTCAGGGCACTGAAGCGCCAAGAGTCACCGCTGTAATGTCTATACCACAGCCAGTGGTACACACTGTCCCGGAAGGACAAATTCTACAAGCAATTTATGGTGGAAACAAAGACGTCTACGAAAGGATGAATGAGTTCCAGGAATAATTCTTGGAAATGCAGAAGGAACTGCATGCCATTCACGGTCAAGACTTATTCGGAAAGGATACCGCTGACCTCTGTTTGGTCCTTAATGTAAAGATACCGCACAAATTCAAGGTGCCTGACTTTGAAAAATACAAAGGCAACTCTTGCCCTCAAAGTCATTTGGTGATGTACGCTCGAAAAATTTCCACTCAGACAGAAAATCAACAGCTACTAATCCATTATTTCCAAGATAGTTTAACCGGTTCCGCACTCAAATGGTACATGGGTTTAAACCGCACCAAGTTCAGTACTTTCAGAGATCTCGGGGCAGCCTTCGTCCAGCAGTATAAATATAACTTGGACATGACACCAGATAGGGACCAACTCAAAGCAATGTCACAAAAGGATAAGGAAACCTTCAAAGAATATGCTGAGAGATGGCGTGAAATCGCCGCCCAGATATGTCCTCCTCTTGAGGAAAAGGAAATGACAAAGATCTTCCTGAAAACGTTGAGCTCATTTTATTACGACCGAATGGTTGACAGTGCGCTTAGTGACTTCACTAAAATGGTGAACATGGGAGTACGCCTTAAAGAAGCAGTTCGAGAAGCACGACTGGTCAAAGATGCAGAGCCATCTAGCAGTACCAAGAGATACGGTAGTGCTTTCCAAAAGAAGAAAGAGAAAGATATTAGTAATATCTCTCTATGAAAGAAAAGGCGAAGGTATCAACCGGTAACAACAGTAACTCCTGCTATTAATCCAACGCCAGCTCTGACATATCAACCTCAGGTTGCTCAGAGCTAACCAAGTCAACAACAGTATCGGCAAAGGCCGCAACAGCCTTTTCAGCAGGCTCGCCCGCAGTACAACAACAATAATTGTACTACACGACCATCAGGGTTCGACCCTATACCGATGTTGTATGCAAAGTTATTTCCACTTCTACTGACCAAGTGGCACGTTCAAACCAGGACTCCTCTTACAGTACCAGAAAATCTACCATTTTGGTTCAAAGCAGATCAAACTTTCCCTTACCATCAAGGAGGATCGGGACATAACATCGAGAATTGTCTCAGCTTCAAGTCTGATGTACAAAAGCTTGTCAGGAACAGGATCTTATCTTTCAAAGATACTAATCCAAATGTTCAGACGAACCCATTACCTCAACATGAAAAGACTATAGTGAATTTGATAGAAGGAGAGCCTATCAACAGTTATCAAATTCACAATGTACGCTTACTGGGAATCAACCTGGTAAAGATGCATTGCAGACAGAGCGGGTACGACCATGTGCCATCTCACAACTATGATCAGTGTGATATCTGCTCCAAGGACAATAAAGGGTGTGCCATAGTACAAGCAGCTCTGCAAGAACAAATGGATCTGGGCTGGATTCAGGATCACAGGATTCGAGAAGTAAACATGGCCCATGCACACCCCAACATTGTTCAGAACCACGACATCTGTACAATGAATGTTAATTTAGTGGCAATGCATTCAAGACAAAGTCAGTATTACAATCTACCACGACACAATTACAACGCTTGTCCAATATGCTCAACAGACAATCAGGGATGTTCTTTTGTACAAGAGGCCCTCCAACATCAAATGGATCTTGAATGGATCCAGGACTACCGTGAAAGGAATGACCATCAAGTCAATATGGTTCAGATCTTTGACATACGCCTAATGAATACCACTCTAGTGGAATTGCATGCTAAGTAGGCCAGACTTGGTTTTCTGGATTCACATGATTATCTAGACTGTAAAGAATACTGCAAAGACGACCAAGGGTGTGCGCTTGTGCAAAGGACTCTTCAACTTCTGTTGGACCACTGGTGGATTCCGATCTACCTAGATAAAGTCACACAACAGATTAGCATGATTGATGGGAACCCTGGTAGACATCAAAGTCATGATATCCGCTCGATAGAAACAGATCTAAGTAAAGATGCACTGCATACAAAGCGGATATGGTCGGGTACCACCTCACAATTATGAGCACTGTAGAGTATGCTCGGAAAATAACCAAGGATGCTATCTAGTGCGAGCAGCCCTCCAGAATCAGTTGGACCGGAAGGATATTCGACCATGTTCAAGTTCTGGGTCGATCAACATGATACAAGATTACCTCCCTGGTCAAAGCAAAAGCACTGTCATAATCTCCAATCACGAAATAACCAAGGACGTTTGTGCCATAATTCCTCTGCTCAACGAGTCAAAAGTCTCTCTTGACAGTAGAAGAATTCTCAACCCTGAACCAATCGAGGCTACCTACGCGGTCAGAAAAACGAAAAAGCCCCTGTGGTTATCTACTTGACAGGTCCAATACCGTACAAGTTAGAAAAGGCTATCCTATACAAGTACGGTGCAACAACCATAGAAAATGGAAAGGAAGCTCCATTACCCTCCATTGTGAACATTGCCAACATCAGTTGAGTTACCCGGAGCGATCAGATCTTCAACAGAGGAGTTGGAGAACCTACAAATTTGAAGGAACCTCAAACGGAAAGTCCTAACCAACAAGTTGGGCAATCCAGTAATCCATAACCTGTAAAGAACAATGATGAAATGCTGAGGCTTATCCAGAAAAGCGAGTACAACATTGTGGATCAATTGTTGCAAACTTTGTCTCGAATCTCTGTGTTATCTCTCCTACTTAGTTCAGAAGCTCACAGGGAAGCTCTACAGAGGGTCTTAGAGCAAGCCTTTGTAGAACAAGATGTGACGATAGGACAATTTGACAGCATCATCTCCAACATCTCTTCCTGCAACATCTTAGGATTTAGTGATGAAGAACAACCGGAAGAAGGCAAAAACCATAATATGGCACTCAACATTACAGTCAACTACCGAGATGATGCTTTAGCCAGCGTACTGTTTGACACAAGATCATCTTTGAATGTTATGCCAAAATCAACTTTGATACGACTATCGTTTCAAGGAGCTCCAATGAGAGGCGGTGAGATTATCGTCAAAGCCTTCGACGGATCCAGAAAAACAGTTATCGGCGAAGTTGATCTTCCCATAACCATTGGTCCTCACACTTTCCAAGTCACATTCCAGGTCATGGATATCCGAGCAGCATACAACTGTTTATTAGGAAGACCTTGGATACACGAAGCTGGGGCAGTCACTTTGACACTTCACCAGAAGATGAAGTTCGTCAAGAATGAAAAATTAGTCACAGTATGTGGAGAGCAAGCCTTGATTGTGAGCAACTTATCATCTTTCTCCTGTGTCAAACTAGAAGAGGTTGTTGGAACCCAGTTCTAAGCGCTCTCGGTGAGCAATGAGAATCAACAAGAAAGAGGAACATCGATTTCCTCATACAAAGATGCTCTCAAAGTAATTGGGAGTAATGACATAAAAGGATGGGGACAACTTGTAATTCCTCCGACCTGTGCCCAGACTACAAAGAAGGACGAAAGTTTTCATCCCATTCAGGATTTCTTCCACAGTGAAGGCTTCCTCCACCCAGTGTCTCAAGAAGTACACACCATCGATGGGAACGACTCCTCTGATACGGATGAAGAGTGGAAATCTTACCTTAACCATGACGGTTATATGTCTCAGGAAGAAGTGCATATGCCATTCTGTTTTCCAAAGCAGAGGCCGAGATATATACCAAGATCAGACATCAGGATAATTTATGGAGATTGTGATCCTGAAGGATGTCGTGCTCCACCCAATTCATTAGAGGAAGACAATCTAATGAAAGGCAACTTTGACTACAATTATTATGATCCACTGGATGACTTGCCTATCTGGAAGCCATACACGGAAAACTTGGGGCAAAAGAGTCAGCTGGACAATGCCTATCAGCTGAGTAATATTGAAAAGAATACCCATGTTCCCACAGAGTCATGGAATCATTACTCAGGACATTCCAAAAATGTCCAACACCATAGTGATGAATTTACAAAGATTGCAGGACAAGAATTCATTAACTACACATTTCCTGAAATCAGCGTCATTGAGGAAGATGACTCATCCATTCCCACAGAAACCTGGGACACCTTGGGACAGCCAAGCGGCAAGTATGACTTCTTAATCAAATACACTGCTCCCAATAGCCCTCGCATCAGATTCGAGGACATCCAGCCAACTGGATGGGGAGATCCTCTTGAGAATGAAAACACTGTGGAAAATACAACAGAAGAGTTCATTTATGACAACTCTGCATGGGAAGAAGACTCCAATGATCCTACTCCACCGGAAATCAGCGTCATTTCTGATGACAAACTAAGAAGGGAAGTACCAGACTTTGTGATTCACAGAGGAGTTTGCCGCCATTGGGTGTTGTCGATGTCCCGAAAGTCGTCTATAAGTCAAAGTAATTACCATCTTTGTTTTAGCCTTTCACTTTGCCTAAGTGAAATGGATGTTTTTATAGGGCTCACCTTTCTGTAAATGTCCCTCTTCGCTTCGCCCAAAGCGACAGAGTTTTGTTTTATAGGGTTGTGTTTCAAGAATCGACAAATCATGAATAAATAATGTCATTCTGTCATTTCCGCATTTATTGTTGTTTTCACTTTTCTTTTTTCAGAAAATGGTAATCCTAAAAACAACCCAAAAAAAAAACAAGCATTTTTCAGAAAATACACTGCACACACTCTTGCATTCTCTCTGTCTTTTCTAAAAACGAATCATCGCGTCATGCAGATTGCTTATTTTAAACCCCATTGAAACATACGATCCAATGCCTTCTCCCAACTTTGAATTCCCGGTATTTGAAGCTGGAGAAGAAGAGGACGAAGAAATTTCTGAAGAAATCTCCCGACTACCCAGACAAGGGGAAAGGTCTATTGACCCTCACAAAGAGCTGTTGGAAACGGTCAATTTAGGGTCAGAAGAAGAAAATAAAGAAGTTAAGATTGGGGCACTGCTCAGTCCAACTGTTAAAGAAGACTTGATAAAACTTCTCAAAGAGTTTCCAGATGTGTTTGCTTGGTCCTACCAAGATATGCCAGGGTTGGATACCAGCATCATGAAACATCACTTACCATTAAAAACAGAATGTCCTTCAGTAAAACAAAGACGGAGACAGACTCATCCAGATATGGCAATCAAGTTTAAGGAGGAGGTACAAAAGCAGATCGACGCAGGTTTCCTCGCAACCTCAGAATATCCTTAATGGTTGGCCAACATAGTGCCAGTTCCAAAAAAGGACGGAAAAGTCAGAATGTGTGTAGACTACAAGGATTTGAACAGATCAAGTTCGAAGGATGACTTCCCCTTACCACACATTGACATGCTGGTAGACAGTACAATAAAGTTCAAAATCTTCTCTTTCATGGATGGATTCTCGGGCTATAATCAAATCAAAATGGCGCCGAAATATATGGAGAAAACTTCATTCATCACCCCATGGGCCACCTTTTGCTACAAGGTAATTCCGTTCGGTCTGAAGAACGCGGGGGCAACCTATCAAAGGGCCATGACAACTCTGTTTCACGACATGATGCACAAAGATATTGAAGTGTACGTCGATGACATGATCTCCAAATATAAAATAGGAGAAAAGCATGTAACACACCTGTCAAAATTATTCGAGCGTCTGAGAAAATACAAACTCCGCTTGAATCCCAATAAGAGCACGTTCGGCGTTCGCTCAGGAAAACTTTTAGGATTCATCGTCAGCCAGAAAGGAATTGAGGTTGAACTTGACAAGGTTAAGGCCATTCAAGAAATGCCTTCACCAAAGATTGAAAAACAGGTCAGTGGATTATTGGGACGTCTGAATTACATCTCAAGATTCATATCCCTCATGACCACGACATGCGCACCGATCTTCAAGCTACTCAGAAAGAACCAAAGTTGCATATGGACAGAAGATTGCCAAAAAGCTTTCGACATCATCAAAGAATATCTGTTGAATCCACCGATTCTGTCTCCTCCAGTGGAAGAAAGACCACTGATCATCTACCTAACAATCTTGGAAGAATCTATGGGCTGTTTACTTGGCCAACAAGATGAGAGAAAAAGAAAAGAGTCTGCCATTTACTACTTACACAAAAAGTTCACTGACTGTTAAACTCGATACACTATGCTCGAGAAAACTTGCTGCGCTGTAGCTTGGACAGCCAAACGTTTACCCCAGTACATGATTTGTGACACTACTTGGTTAATCTCTAAAATGGATCCGATCAAGTACGTCTTTGAAAAGCCTGCTCTCACAGGAAGGATTGCCCGTTGGCAGATGTTATCAAAACACGACATCGAGTATCATGCTCAGAAAGCCATCAAAGGAAGTATTTTAGCAGATCATTTGGCTCATCAACCGATTAACGATCAGGAATCATTTGAATTTGACTTCCCAGACGAAGATGTCATGTACTTGAAGATGAAAGATTGCGATGAACCGCTACCAAGCAAAGGGCCAAAACCAGGTTCCCAATGGGGACTAATATTCGACGGAGTTGTCAATACTTATGGAAACGAAATTGGGGCAATCATCGTAACACCTCAGGGTACCCACATACCTTTCACTGCCAGATTGACGTTCAAGTGCACAAACAACGAGGCCGAATACGAAGCTTGTATCATGGGCCTCGAAGAATATATCGACCTAAGGATAAAGAACTTGGATGTGTATGGAGACTTAGCCCTAGTTATCAATCAGATCAAAGGAGACTGGAACATATACCAATTAGGATTGATTCCTTACAAAGATTACGCGAGAAGGTTGTTACCATTCTTCAACAGAATCGAATTTCATCACATCCCTCGTGAAAAAAAATCACATGGCTGATGTACTAGCCACTCTCTCTTCCATGATTGTTGTAAATCATTGGAATGACGTACCTAAGATTGACAAAATGCCCCATGCAAGGCCCGTCTACATCTTCGCAATTGAAGCAGTCATAGATGACAAATCATGGTATCATGATATCAGATTCTTCCTTCAAAAACAAGAGTACCCACCTGGGGCATCTAGAAAAGATAGGAAGACCCTCAGAAGACTGACTGGCAACTTCTTCCTGAACGGTGATACACTCTATAAGAGAAACTTCGACATGGTTTTGCTCAGACGCGTAGACAGAAAAGAAGAAAAACTGTTGATAAAAGAGATTCACGAAGGATCCTTTAGCACTCATGCCAACGGACATACAATGGCAAGAAAAAAATTTGAGAGCAGGATATTATTAGTTAACAATGGAATCTGATTGCTACAAGTACATGAGGAGGTGTCACAAGTGTCAGATATACGCAGACAAAATCCATATACCGCCAACGCATCTCAAAGTTCTTTCTTCTCCATGGCCTTTTTCTATATGGGAATCGACATGAATGGCATGATTGAACCCAAAGCTTCAAACGAACATCGGTTCATCCTGGAAGCCATCGACTACTTCACCAAGTGGGTCAAAGCTGTATCATACACCAATGTAACCCGACAAGTGGTGGTGTGATTTATCAAGAACAATCTCATCTGCTGTTATGGTGTTCCAAGCCAGATCATTAGTGATAATGGATCCAACTTGAACAACAAGATGATGAAAAAGTTGTGTGTTGAGTTCAAAATTGAACACCATAACTCAACTCCCTACCGGCCTAAGTTGAATGGAGCGGTAGAAGCAGCTAACAAGAATATCAAGAAAATCGTTCAAAAGATGGTAGTAACCTACAAAGACTGGCACGAGATGCTACCCTTTTCTCTTCACAGTTAACGCACATCCGTCAGCACTTCAATAGGGGCAACCCCTTTCTCTATGGTATATGGCATGGAAGCAGTGCTCCCCATAGAAGTAGAGATCCCATCAATTAGGGTATTGATGGAAGCCAAGCTAACAGAAGCTTAATGGTGCCAAAGCAGGCACGATGAACTGAACCTAATCGAAGAAAAAAGAATGACAGCTTTGTGAAGACATGGCTTCTCAAAGGTTTTGATGACGACACTTTCTACAAAGAATCATTTCAAGTCAAAGATGGATTAACAAAAAGTATTGATCAAGTCTCTTGCTCAAGAATCCATTCTCAACAATTATCAAGGCATTATGAACATTATGAAGAATGGATTGCTCAAAGGAATAGGTATAACACTTAACCTCTAAGTGATTATACAAGTGTTCAAAATATTCCTTATTTATGCCATGATCATTAGAAACAAGTTTTTGTTGCATAGAAAATTTTTTCACCTCTATTTTTAACTTTTTTTTTTCAGTTCTGGGCTAGAGTAACCGGTTACTCTAAATAAAGTAACCGATTACCCTTTGAAAACTTTTAATAAAAAATTGTGCGTTACAGGCAAGTGACCGGTTACCCATTATAGAGTATCCGGTTACCACTGGACAGTGGCCAAAATTTTTTTGCACCTTTTTACTGAAACGTTTTTCATTCTTCATCTATTCAATCATGGAATCCCTTAATAAATTATACCCTTTTGTAGAGGTATCTGAGGGCTATATAAACAACATTATTTCAAATTTCAAAACCACCTCCTTACAAAATTTAAAATTAATTTCTCATATTCTTTCAAACTTTAAAATTTTCTAAGTGTTCATCCAAAATTTTCTAAAAGTGAAACTTTGCATAAACCTTCGTATTGAGCATCATATTTTCATTTCATACAAAGAACACTTGTATAATTACTGTGAGAATTAAGTGCTACAAAGGAGAAAATCAATCTTGTGATTGATAAGTGTCAAAATTCCATCTTTTCCAAATATACAAAAACCAGAATTATATCTCTTTGTCACATCTTATTTTTAGGATTGTTAGAAACAAGATTGTGAAGTTGTAAACCTTGTTATCTGGATTGTGGATACAAGAGGTCCATTATGAGAGGATTGTTCTCAATTGGACTAAGTTGAAAAATCCAAGAGGGTGTTCTTGGTGGTTTATTGTTAGTGTCTTGTATAGAAAGACTAGGAAGAGTCTTGTTTTGTCCTAACAATAGTGAAATCTCTTTCAAGTTGAAAGGGGACTGGAGTACTCTCGACCTGTGAGGGGAACCAGTATACTTCCTGGTGTTCTTTATTTTCCACAAGTTACAGCTTTTCATCACTTAGTAATCGTTAGGAAAGTAAAATATAAGGAACCGTAAAAAATCCAGAAAATTGTCTGAGTACCTAATTCAGCCCCCTCTTAGGCACTCTTATAACTTATAATTGGCATCAGAGCAGGTTATAGGTAACCTGTTCCTACCGATCCAGCATGGCTTCCGCAAGCACAAACCCATTATTCAAAGACGGTGGAAGTAGTAACAAACCCCACTTTTCTCTGGAGAATATTTTGACTTTTGGAAAATCCGCATGAAGGCACATCTTGAAGGACAAGGAGAAGGTATATGGGAAGCCATTGAGAATGGTCCGCATAATCCGGTTAATGTGGTCAATGGTGTTGGTACTCCAAAGTTAAAAATTACATATGATGAAGATGACAAGAACAAAATCTTGAATGAAAAGAAAGCTATCAATCTTCTTCAAAGTGCATTAAGTATGGATGAGTTTTTCGGTGTCTCTCAATGTCTATCAGCAAAACAAATATGGGATACTTTGGTGGAGACTCATGAAGGAACCGCTGAAGTAAAAAGATTAAGATTAATCACATTGTGTCAAGAATATGAAATGTTTAGAATGCAGCCCGGAGAATCCATTGTTGCATTACAGAAAAGATTTGTTCACTTGACGAATCATTTGATTGCACTCGGGAAGACTTTTACAAATGAAGAACTTAATCTTAAAGTGCTAAGATCCTTGACTAGAGAATGGCAACCAAAGGTGACGGCTATATCGGAGAAGAAAAGTCTTTCTACCATGACGTCCGCATCATTATTTGGAAAACTCCAAGAATATGAACTTAAACTTGGAAGACTTGAAAAGCATGAAAGCCAAGAGAAGAAATCTAAAGGCATTGCTTTGAAAATAGATTCAAAGGAAGATAAAGATGATGAATCACCGGAGGAAGATGAAAATTTCATGCTCCTTGTAAAAGGGCTTGGTAAGTTCTTTAGTAAAAATGACAAATCCTTTTATGCTAAAAAGAATAAACATTTCAGGAAAAAGGAGGCTTCCACTTCTATGCAAGATGTCACATGTTACAAATATGGAAAGCAAGGTCATATAAAGCCGGATTGTCCAAAATTCCCTAAGAAAGGTGGCTTTAAAGGCAAGAAGGATTTCAAGAATAAAAAGGCGTATGTTGCATGGGAAGATAATGAGATAAGTTCTTCATCCGGATCGGAAAGCTAAGAAAGTGCAAATTTAGCATTGATGGCTTCACACCATTCCGACGATGAAGGAGATGAGGTTAGTAATAATTTTCCCTTTTTGATAGTGATGCACAAGGTGCCATTAATGAATTGTTAAATGAATGCAAAATTTTGTATAAAACTATATCATCTCAAAAGAAAAAAATTTCATCTTTAGAAGAAAAAGATATGTCATTGGAAAAGGAGATTGAAAATGAGAAACAAAAGATGATTAGTGAAAAACAGAATTTTGTATGTAAAAATTGTGAATCTCTCTCTTTCCAAATTGTTCAATGAAAAAGAGTTATTGAAAAGTATGAGAAAGGACAAATTGGATTGGAAAGAGTCCTTAGTCAACACAGATATTCAAATGATAAAAGTGGACTTGGTTATTCAAAGTTTTCCAAACCAAGTTCAAGTAAAACTATCTTTGTTCAGCATATGGATCAATCTTCCTAAGAGAAAGTGAACAAACCAAAAGTTGTGCATCAACATCCTAAAAGGAAAAGATTTGTTAAGAAGAAATCTTATGTTCCTAGATATAGAATCAACTTTGAACCTACTTGTTTTTATTGTGGTATTGTTGTCCATACACCTAATGCTTGCTATGTAAGAAACTTTAGTGTTGCAAGTGGGAATTATGTGTGGGTTAAGAAAGGTACTAATTATGCAGGATCCAAAGCAGTTTGGGTACCTAACAAGACCTAATTTGTTTTGTAGGTATGCTTGAAGGCCACATCAAATCTTTGGTATCTAGATAGTGGTTGCTCCAAGCATATGACGGGAGACATTCATAAATTTTCAAATCTAGTGCTTAAGGCCAAGGGTTTTGTTACATATGGAGATAACAACAAAGGAAGAATTCTTGGCATAGGCAAAGTTGGTACACCACCTTTCACATCCATTGAAGATGTTCTTTATGTCGAAGGACTAAAGCATAATCTTCTAAGTATTAGCCAACTATGTGACAAAGGCTTCAAGATCAAATTCACCAAGGATGAATGCTTAATTGAAGACGAAGTCACACATGAGGTAAAACTTAAAGGTACAAGATTTAATAATATTTTTATGATTTCCCTTGATGACGTTTCTTTGAAGGTAAAATGTCTTATGGCAAACAATAATGATTCATGGCTATGGCACAAAAGGATTTCTCACATTCATATGGAGCATTTGAATAAATTAATTAAACATGATTTAGTTATTGGTTTACCAAAGATAAAATATGTCAAAGATAAGTTATGTGATGCTTTCCAAAAAGGGAAACAAACCAAGTCAACTTTCAAATCTAAGGATGTGGTGTCTACTTCAAGGCCACTACAATTGTTGCATATGGACTTATTTGGTCCATCAAGAACAAGAAGCTTCGGAGGTAATGTATATGCTTTAGTTATTGTTGATGATTTTTCTAGATATACTTGGACATTCTTTTTAGTGCAGAAAAGTGATGCATTCAAGGCGTTCAAGAAATATGCGAAGCAAATTCAAAATGAGAAATCACTAACTATTGCCTCCATAAGAAGCGACCATGGTGGAGAATTCCAAAATGCCTCTTTTGAAGAATTTTGTGAAGAACAAGGAATCTCCCACAACTTCTCGGCACCAAGGACTCCTCAAAAAAATGGAGTGGTGGAGAGAAAGAATAGGTCATTGGTGGAACTTGCAAGGACTATGCTTAGCGACTCAAATCTTCCAAAGTTTTTTTAGGCGGATGCGGTAAGCACGGTATGCTTTGTAAGTAATTGTGTTAACATTAGGCCTATTCTAAAGAA
Source organism: Lathyrus tuberosus (assembly GCA_022829125.1). Lineage (NCBI taxonomy): Eukaryota > Viridiplantae > Streptophyta > Magnoliopsida > Fabales > Fabaceae > Lathyrus > Lathyrus tuberosus. Next base: position 760,418 of record JALAZF010000677.1, read on the forward strand.
GACCCCCTATGAACTCTTCAAAGGGAGAAAACCAAACATTGCTTATTTTCACATCTTTGGATGCAAGTGCTTTGTTCTTAACAATGACAAAGACAATCTCGGTAAGTTCGATGAAAAATCGGATGAAGGTATATTTCTTGGTTATTCTCTTTCTAGCAAGACTTATAGAATTTATAATAAAAGAAATTTAACAATTGAAGAATCTATGCGTGTTAAGTTTGATGAATCTAACCCCTCCAACGAGGATATTGTTTTATGTGATGATGATGATATTGTAGAAGTTCATCAAGAAGATACTTCAAATAAGAATCAAGTGGAACATCAAGTAGAACCGATTCAACAAGAGCCAAATGACAATGATCTACCAAAGGAATGGAGAACTCATAGAGATCATCCAATTGATAAAGTTATTGGTGATATTAGTCAAGGCGTTGCAACAAGATTAAATCTCAAAGATGCATGCTTGAACATGGTGTTTGTCTCACAAATTGAACCTTCGAAAGTTGATGAAGCCTTAGGAGACGACCAATGGATTATTGTTATGCAAGAAGAGTTAAACCAATTCGAAAGGAGTCAAGTTTGGGAACTTTTTCCTAGGCCAAGTGATAAACACATCATAGGTACCAAATGGGTGTTTAAGAACAAACTTGATGAGAATGGGATAATTATTCGAAACAAAGCAAGGTTGGTGGCTCAAGGTTACAATCAAGAGGAAGGCATTGATTTCGAAGAAACATTCGCTCTGGTTGCAAGGTTAGAAGCTATCCATTTATTACTTGCTTATGCTTGTTCATTCAATTTTTTGTTATACCAAATGGATGTCAAAAGCGCATTCTTGAATGGCAACATCAATGAAGAAGTCTATGTCAAACAACCCTCAGGCTTTGAAGACTTCTAAAATCCTTCACATGTCTTCAAGTTGAAGAAAGCTCTTTATGGCTTAAAGCAAGCACCTAGGGCATGGTATGATCGACTTAGCAACTTTCTTTCTAAAAAGGGATTTGTAAAAGACAAAGTTAACAAGACATTGTTCATTAAGAAAATCAAAGGTAATACTTTATTGGTTCAAGTCTATGTCAACAACATCATATTTGGTTCAACAAACAAAGATCTCTCTGAAGAATTTTCTTTGATGATGCAAGGAGAATTTGAGATGTCCATGATGGGTAAGCTGAATTATTTTCTTGGATTACAAATTAAGCAACTAAATGATGGCATTTTCATCAACCAATCCAAGTATTGCAAAGAGTTGTTAAAAAGATTCGATATGGATGGTTGCAAGGCAATGGCTACTCTAATGGGATCCGGAACTTATATTGATCAAGACGAATCGGTGTTTCAATTGATATCACAAAGTATCGAGGTATGATTAGTTCTTTACTATATTTGACGGTAAGCCGTCCTGACATAATATTTAGTGTGTGTTTATGTGCCCGCTTTCAAGAAAATCCAAAGGATTCACATCTCACTGATGTTAAAAGAATCATGAAGTATCTAAAGGGAATGACAAACGTTGGTCTATGGTATCCAAAAGGTAGTATGTGTGTTTTAGTTGGTTATTCTGACGCGGATTATGCAGGATGTAAAACTGATAGAAAAAGCACAAGTGGAACATGTCACATACTAGGAAATGCATTAGTATCGTAGGCATGCAAGAAACAAGCATGTGTTTCTCTTAGCACGGCAGAAGCAGAGTACATAGCGGCGGGTAGTTGTTGTGCGCAAATTCTTTGGCTCAAGCAACAACTGCTTGATTATGGACTTAATCTCGGATGCATCCCTCTACGGTGTGACAACACAAGTGCAATTAGCATCACAAAAAATCCAGTCATGCACTCAAGAACCAAACACTTCGACATCATTTTCTACATGATCATGTGCTAAAAGGAGATGTTGAAGTCTCATTCTTGGATACACATAATCAACTCACGGATATTTTCACAAAACCGCTCGCAAAAGAAGCATTTTACAAGATTCAAATGGAACTTGGCATTCTAGATGAAGGTGATGTGTAAATCTTCAATAATTATTCATTATATACTATAATGAAGCAAAGGTACACAAAATTTCAATTGTTTTTAATTTTTGCAATCTCTCATTAAAATGTTTTATGTGAAATTTTTGCTTTTCTTGATTTTTCATGAACTTAAATAAATTTTCATGACATGAGTATGTCACTCAAAGTTTCATTTTAATATGTATTAACATGTCAAGACAATTTTTTTTTGAAAAATCAACTATTTTGAGAGATATAAAGCTGCTGTTTTTCAGTTTTTGCATAAGGTAACCAGTTACCCTATATGAAGTAACCGGTTACCCTTTCAAATTTTCCAGCCTCTGCACGCATTTTACACTAAGTAACTGGTTACCCATTATAGAGTAACTGGTTACCATTGACATTATCTGAAAAATATATTAATTTATTTTAATTCGTTTGCTTTATGTTTTCATGTGTTAAATGATATTTGTTTTTGGGTGTCATAAGTGTTTTTATTTTAATTTCATTTCATAAGCCTTGGTCTTGGAACCTTTTATTTCAACTCTTCATCCCTACACTTCTTCTTCTACCATTCCAACTTCCTCCATTAACAACAATAACTCCATTCAAAGAGAAATCAAAACCCACTCACGTATTACTCCTTATAATCCCAAATCTTACAAACCCTCATCACCAAACACCCCTCCTCTCCTAATCCTAAAATCCTATCTCAAAACCCTAACCTTCAAGCTCCTTCAAATGGCTCCTCCAAGACATGATAAGGGGAAGAATAAAATGGGTGAAGGAAGTTCTGACCCAGTGGAAGAACAACATGCACCTACTGTCAAATCTAGAAGATTGGATTTTGCTGTTCGGACTCGGCCCCTAATGGCGGTAAAGTACGTTAATTTCAAAGCTTTTCCTAATCATAACTTTTTTTTTCGTACTCTGTTAAAGGATTCTGGTGTGAAAAACCTAGTTGCTGAGAAAGGTCCATATTATCCGGATTTAGTTAGGGAATTTTTCTCTACCTTAGTATTTACTGCCGATGATTTTGGAGATGCTGTGATAAATGATGTGGTTAAGAAAGTCAATATTCGTATGGATTTAGCTGATTTGGGATAATGTTTAGGAATTCCATCAAAAGGGGAAGAATTGCGTCACGGTGTTCTTCCTGCCACTGATGTCTAGAAAAACTTTGATAGTTTGGATTATTTTGTTTCAATTTCTAGAGACACTCATGAGGATGTCTTGAGTAAGCAAATTCCAAATTCAACCAGGGTTGTGAAATATGCTAATCTCTTAACTGTTAGTGATAGGATGCTTCACTAAGTCCTTGCATATATTCTGGTTCCAAAACATTCCAACCACTCACTAGTAAGTGAATTAGAGATGGAACTCATAAGGGCTATGAAGTTGGATATGAAGATTAATTGGGCATATGTAATCTTGTACAACATGAGGCACCAACTCTCTCTTAGTGGTGGACTTCCCTATGCTAGAATCATTTCAAGAATTTTGGAGTATAATGATGTTTTGCTTCATAGAGAGCCGAAGACCGAGATGACTACTAAAGTTTGTGAAATTAATGCTATAACCGCAACCATAAACACCGGAATTTTTATTGCTCCCAATGGAACCTTCCGCTACAAAGATGAACTTGCTCCTCCCATTACTCCACCGATTTCGGAAGGCGGTATCACAAATGAATTGCTCTATTCTGAAATGCGAATCATGAAGGAAACCATGGACCGCAATCTTCGTGAAACCACACGTGGCATCAATGCGCTTAGGAAGCTTTTCCGGTCCATGAATCGATCCTGTGTTGTTATTGAAGAGAGTGAAGAGGAAGAAAATGAAGAAGGAGAAGATGGTGAAAGTGAAGAGGAAGATGGAGACCATATGTATGAGAGTGATTAGACTTATGTTATGTTTTTGCATGTTTTTATGTTTTTAAGTTCTAGTATGTTTACATTCCTAGTTTAAGACTTTTGATGTTAAGCACTCTATGTTGTTTCATTTTGTCCGTACCAAGTTATAATGTATTGTTTGTTTTGAGTTAATTCTTGTGTGATGTTTTGTTTCATGTGTATGTGTTCCATATTTTTTTTCTCATGAACACTTGACTTTCAACTATCTTTTCCCATCCTTTTTGTTAATGACAAAGGGGGAGAAGAATTATTGCTGTTCTTTGTTGTTCTCTAACAAAAATTGCAGATTTCAAAAGCTCTTTCAAATCTTGGATTAAGGGGGAGCATCAATCTAGGGGGAGCTTGTTAGATATACCAAGATTGGATCAAATTTTCAAGAATTGTTTGTCATCATCAAAAAGGGGGAGAATGTGAAGACATGGCTTCTCAAAGGTTTTGATGATGACACTTTCTACAAAGAATCATTTCAAGTCAAAGATGGATTAACAAAAAGGATTGATCAAGTCCCTTGCTCAAGAATCTAGTCTCAACAATTATCAAGGCATTATGAACATTATGAAGAACAGATTTCTCAAAGGAATAGGTATAACACTTAACCTCTATGTGATTATACAAGTGTTCAAAATATTCCTTATTCATGCCATGATCATTAGAAACATGTTTTTGTTGCATAGAAAACTTTTTTCACCTCTGTTTTTAACTTTTTTTCAGTTCTGGGCTAGAGTAACTGGTTACTCTATATAAAGTAACCGGTTACCCTTTAAAAACTTTCAAAAAAATTTGTACGTTACAGGCAAGTAACCGGTTACCCATTATAGAGTAACCGGTTACCACTGGACAGTGGCCAAATTTTTTTTGCACCTTTTTACTGAAACGTTTTTCATTCTTCTTCTATTCAGTCATGGCATCCCTTCATAAATTATACCCTTTTGTAGAGGTATCTGAGGGCTATATAAACATCATTATTTCAGATTTCAAAACCATCTCCTTACAAAATTTAAATTCAATTTCTCATATTCTTTCAAACTTTAAATTTTTCTAAGTGTTCATCCAGAATTTTCTAAAAGTGAAACTTTGCATAAACCTTCATATTGAGCATCACAGTTTCATTTCATACAAAGAACACTTGTATAATTACTGTGAGAATTAAGTGCTACAAAGGAGAAGATCAGTCTTATGATTGATAAGTGTCAAAATTCAATCTTTTACAAATATACAAAAATCAGAATTATATCTCTTTGTCACATCTTGTTTTTAGGATTGTTAGAAACATGTTTGTGAAGTTGTAAACTTTGTTATCCGGATTGTGGATACAAGAGGTCCATTGTGAGAGGACTGTTCTCAATTGGACTAAGTTGAAAAATCCAAGAGGGTGTTCTTGGTGGTTTATTGTTAGTGTCTTCTATAGAAGGACTAGGAAGAGTCTTGTCTTGTCCTAACAATAGTGAAATCTCTTTCAAGTTGAAAGGGGACTGGAGTACTCTCGACCTGTGAGGGGAACCAGTATACTTCCTGGTGTTCTTTATTTTCCGCAAGTTACAGCTTTTCATCACTAAGTAATCGTTAGTGTAGCGTGCGATTTTTGTCGGTGACGCGACCACCTTATCGCCATGGGTTTCTCCTCACGGCAATGGTTGGAGTGGGATTCTACTTTCTAATTTCTTATTTATCCTATGAAGCTGGAAAGGAAAGGGAAGCTATCTAAAACTAACCTTGCACGCAAATGTTTAACTAAACAAATGCTTAAAGAGATCGGGGAGTTCGGGGTCAGGTTATACAATAGGGAGTTGTCAATTACCCATGCTATATGTGGTTATCCATAGATCGTTAGCAATTATCCTTACTACTTTCTACTTACTGGTGTTTGTCTGTTGTGGGTTGGGAAAGTTTCTCCTTTGGGAGGTTTTTGAGAGAGAGAGTTTAGATGATTTTGGTAAGGTACTGGACCTCAGTTTTGATTGGTGTGAAGGTACTGGACCTAAAGTTTTTGATTGGTGAGTGAAGGTATTGGACCTAAAGTTTTTGATTGGTGTGCTCGCTAAGATTTCACAATCTTATGCCTACGTATTCCCGTTCAAGAAAACAGGGAAATCAGAGCTATCGTAGTTCCTCCTGTTCTATGGGAGGAAAAGATGATGATTTGGTGTCTTGTTCAAAGCCCAAGATTGAAGCTAAAAGGTTGAGTATTTGTGTCTTGTTCAAAGCCCAAGATTGAAGCTAAAAGGTTTTGACCGAGAGAGAATTTGTCATCTCTAAAGGGAGATATCTCATCTGTTTATCACAACTGTTGGGTGACTGATTATAAAGGAGGATTACTTTAACTGGGATATAAGAATCCAACAATGCCATAATTTCCTTTATAGGGGTGTTGTCCTGAAGGAGAAAACTTTAACTCAGTATAGAGCAATGCCATTTTTCTTTAGGAGTTTTTCATGTTAAGAGAGGGACAGTGGCGTGGATGTAAATAGTCCATAGGCTTCCCACTTACAGCAATTAGATGAAAGAGAGGAGATTTACCAGGATAAGAGATGGACCACAACTTGGATTTTTGAATCAACGAGTGTACCACTTATAGTAGTTATCTGGGATTAAGGTTTGTTTGTTTTTATCTGCTTTGATGTGTGATAACACAGAGAAATGTCTTCCTACAGAGAGATTTTGATTTCCTCTGAGGGGATGGTTTTAATTTTGTTTTCCTTGATTAAAGCCCAAGTTGAAGCGAAGAGATTGATTGACTCCACTGGGAAGTTATTATACAAAGCCAAAGAGGAGGCTAGAAAAGACTGACTCAACGAGAGAGTGTTTATCTGTCTTGTACAAAGCCCAAGATTGAGGCTAAAAGAGAATTGACTCTTTTGGGGATATCATTATACAAAGCCTAAGAGGAGGCTGAAAGTTGACTTTTTCGGGGAAATATTTTGTCTGTCTTGTACAAAGCCCAAGATTGACGCTAAAAAAAGGGTTTTGACTCCACTGGGGAATATTTGTATGTGTCTTGTACAAAGCCCAAGATTGAGGCTAATTCTACTGAGGAAAATCATTATACAAAGCCTAAGAGGAGGCTGAAAAGAGGATGACTCTGCTTAGATATTTATATGGTGTCTTGTACAAAGCCGAAGATTGAGGCTAAAAGGGGAAACTGACTCTACTTGTGAGAGGTTTTATCTGTCTGTACAAAGCCCAAGATTGTGACTAAAAGGGGATTGACTCTACTAGAGAGTATGATTTGTCTTGTACAAAGCCCAAGATTGGAGGATGAGAAAAGGATTGACTCTGCTTAGGGAGATTTATATGTGTCTTGTACAAAGCCCAAGATTGAGGCTAAAGAAATTTGACTGACTCAGCTGAAAATATTTATATGGTGTCTTGTACAAAGCCCCAGATTGAGGCTGACTTTTGCTGAGAAAAAAGAAGGATCATTATAGAAAGTCTAAGAGGAGGCTGAAAATGATTGACTCAACAAGAGAGTGCTTTAAGGAAGAATATTGACTCAACAAGAGAGTGTTTTTAGGCGATTGACTCAACAAGAGAGTGCTGAAAGGTGATTGACTCAACAAGAGAGTATTGAAAGGTGATTGAATTAATAAGAGAGTGCTTTAAGATCTTTATATAAAGCCTAAGAGGAGGCAAGCTTCTGCTGTGGATTATTGAGATCCAGAGATAGGTCCAAGTTGGGGAATCAACTCTTGTTAAGGGTTTATAGAAGAGTTGAAATATCAGATGCCTTGAGGTTTTGATAAAGGTTTATTGATAGTGATTTGACCCCATCTGGAGAAATTTGGAAGAAAGTTTGAGTTTTAGAACCTATGGGGGTTTTAACTCTACTGGGGATTGATTAAATGACAAGGGTTTCTCCTGTGTTTGTAGGGAACTTGAGAATGTCTTTGGGTTCCAAGAGGAGATTAGACTCTCCAAGTCTACTGGTATGAAAGAATTTATCTTTGTATGATGCCCACGAGGAGGCAAGTGTTTTAAGGGATGAGAGTCAACCCTTAATTGATCTGAGGTTTTGACTCTTTGGAAAGACTGCTTTAACGAAGGATGACTAAGTTCTGTCCTATACCTGTAAGAGGTCTTTGAGTCCTTGTACTAAGCCCAAGAGAAGGTATGAGAACTTCTAAGAAGCCTGAGGGTCCTTGTACAATGCCCAAGAGGAGGCTGGGGATGCTTTTAGGAAGCCTGTGGGTCCAAACTTAAGAAAAGTTCAAGAAAAGTTTCACCGGGAATAATCTTTTCTTTAGTGAACAGTTCTAGGGTTTGAACAAATTCAAGAGAGGTTTCACCGGGAATTAATCCTTTCTGGAGGAACTGAATTTCTTTGACAATTTTCTAATAGTGACAGTTTGAGAAAAGTTTCACCGGGAATAATGCCTTTCTCTTTGTTCCATATTGTATAAGCCCAAAATCGTATCAGGACTTATACAATGAATGAGGCCCAAAAAGATTTATTTACAAAAGGGTTGGGTCTTACACTGTTTCAAGAGGCCCAAAAAGTTTTTAAAAAGATTTGTGAGGGTGAAAATAAGCAAAAACCCTAATTTGATTTAAAAATGTATTTTAATTGAATAAAAATTCAGTTAAAATGATCAAAATTATCAAACATGTGTGAAAAACAAGTTGTGGTCGTGGATTAATGTTTGAAAAATCATGTTTCATTCATAGAATGATTTGAAAATCATTTGAATTTGCAAAATCAAGAGAAAGAAATATTTTTAAATGTGTAAAAACAAATAAAAACATAATTCTTTACAAAAATACCAAATATATAAAATAAATAATATTTTTCTAATATTTTTGTAGAATAAAATATTTTAACATTTTTGTGAATTTTCAAAAAAAGAGCCAATAAAAAATAATTAAAATTGAGAGAGAAGTTAATTTTGGAATTAATTAACAAAAACAAAAAAAATGTGAAAAATAGCAAAAAAAATGGAGAAAATGATAAAATGGTCTGGGTGGGTGTTGAACCCACGACCTTCCATTCAAACACACATGCGCGCTACCACTGGGGTGGTGATACATCCGTGTATCAAAACCACCCCATGAATATATATGGGATGCCTTGTTTTTAGGCCTGGCCTAGGCGCCATGGCCTGGCCCTTGCCCAAGGCAAGGCCTGATTTTTGCCTCTTGCGTGAAGGCTCTAACTTCCTCATTTCTCCATGGATTTGGACAAAATTTAGGTGTATCCTACCTAGAATTTCATGAGGAATCCAATGGTGCCCTTGGAATTTTCAGAAAATGTTTCCATTTTAAAATCCGATAGTGATTTCAAAATAGGCCTAAATTTGCATGTTCTGTGCTATCTCATTGTACAGGCAATAATAACATGACAAATTGGTTCAAACACAACATATATGACATGTATGAGATGTCCATGATCAATGGACATCAAAGCAATGCATGATTTAAAGAGTTCAAGTTGTGATGCACTTACCTCTTGAAGCTTCTTGTGTTATCTGTCAAGTTCCTTATGCCAGAAGTAATTTAATGCTTTGAACACTCTTGATTGATCCCTTAGAAGCTTTTAGGATGATCAAAACCAGCTGGAATCCTCAAGAACAAGTATTGGCTCTTTCTTGCAAAAGGGGCAAAAGTGACCAAGATGGTAACCCTCTCAAATGGTGTTCCAGATGAGGGAAACTAATTGGGACACTTTGAGGATGATATTTGGAGTGTGTTTAAGGCCTTGTTTGGTTTTGGAAGTGACTGAATCAAGACATGGCTTGAAAAATGCAGAAAAGTCAAAATTTGAGGTTTTGGAGGTTGAATTTCTGATTTTGGTGTTTCAGATCAAGGGTGAGTGTTTGAACAACTTAGATTTGATATATTGGATGTGTTTGGATCATGAGCTGTGTTGGAATTGTTCTCTAACTCAAAAACTCAGAGATGACTTGGAAAAGAAGGCATTTTGGCCTAATGAGAGAGATTTTGAGGAAAGCATCAGTTGTAGTGCTTTGGTGTACTCAAACTGATCATAAATGAGCTCTATTTATTGTAGAGCAAGTTTGTTTTGCAAGAAATAGTGAATGGCAACTTGGACAGTCCCTTGGCCAATTATAGCATAAAGGCATCTTTAGTCTCCTATAGCCATTGACCTGAGGTTAGGGCACATGCCTATGGTCCTTTAATTCAGAGTTGAATCTTGACTCATTCAGTTAGGAATGTCTCAGTCCATGCCACATTGATGCATCCATTGAATGCATGGAAACAAAGTTGGAGTCTTTGAGCTTTTTAGCCTTTTTAGGGCATTTATGGCTACATGTAGTTCCTTGGACTTGGGAGGCTTGTGGATCAGATCTTTTCTCTTGGATGTTATCCTCTGATGTGTCCAAATGGATGACAAGGCTTGGATTTATCTGATTTGGCCAAATCGAGCAAATGTCGTATAATCTGCCTTGAACAAAATCAGTCCATGATGCCATGTTCCAAGGGTTGTATCTCTCTACTCAAATTGAATTTGGAGATTATCTGGTACTTTTTGGAAAGCCCTCATGGCATACTTCAACTTTAATGTTCACCAATGGACCTGGTTTAACTTGGATCAAGGTGAAAAATGTCCCTACATTTTGGAAAAAGTAAGGCAGATTCTGACTTATTGAAAATTTCACTAAGTGTTGGATAAAGTGGCCATTTTCACTTTTTGTGATTTTGATCAATCCATAACTCAAAATCCACGAGGATTTGGAATCTCTTGTAGTTGACATATTTGAAGTATGTCAGATGGACTTTCATATGAGCTTTGAATGGGCGAAAAAGGCCTTGTGGTTTAGGAGTTATGACCTTGCAAAGTTGGTACAAAATCACTTTTGTTCCATAACTTAGAAAAATTTTGGTTTCTCATGGTTGCCCCTTTTGCAAGAAACCTCACTTTTCTTGATTTTTCTTAATGAATGATGATCAATACCATACATTAACATTATTTTTTACTTAGGGGAACCATATTTGTGAAAAATTCTAAAAAGTCAAACTTGATTTTGTGCACAGTTGACTTTTTGTCAGATGGAATCCAAACTGTGTGATTCTTTGTGCAATCAAGTCCTTGACCTAATTGAATCCTAATGGATGGATTCCATAGGTGTTTTAGGGTGTCTTGAATCATGTCCCAAGGTTTGGAAGCATGTCTTGGTCAAAAGTCAAAGATACAGTTGACTTTTCCTTCAAAACCCTAATTGTGGTCCAGATGAAATTGAAACTTGTGAATCAAGTTTCTTGGGTCAATCCATTGTTGTAAATGGATCAATGTGGTGTATTTGAGGCCCTCAAATCATTTCTTGAGGTCTTGGCCTATGCTTTTCCTCAAAAGTCAACTTAGGGGAGAATTAGGTCAAGAAACCCTAATTCTTGATTTTTTTATGAATGCATCCCCTGAGGCTAAATTGACTTGATGATTGGGTCCATGAGGTCCCTTGGAGTATCTTGGGTTGTGCTTTGAAGCATTGGCTCATGCCCAGAGGAAAAATTTCCATCTGGAGGCCTTGGTTGACCAAAACCCTAATTTGGTGACACTGGCGATCTTGAGGCTTGATCCACTTGGAATGTTGCAACCTTGTGCCTGATTCTTGACGTAGGAGTCCTCTTGATTATGGGTGTTTGAGAGGTTAGACAAGTTTAAGATCATGTCATTTCTTGATTGATCCTTTGTCTAAGTGCTCGGAGAGGGCTTGAAACCCTAATTCTTGGTTATGGTGATGAGGCATGATGGTATATACATATTGTGTTGACGATTTGCACAATAATGGGAAATCTTGGTGGTCAAAATTTGGGGTATGACAGTTGCCCCTATTTAATCTTCTTGGACCCGAAGGTGTGAATGGCGAAGGTATTCGAACACTCAGGGTGCAAGAGGATTAAATATCGGAATACCCGAAATTTTGACGGTGGTTATGAATGGAATTTTGCTCATCCATATTCTTTTGCTAAGCAATGATACTTAGAAAAGGGTAAAACATCCCCTCTATCCTGGTCTTCAGCCACGGAACTGGTCTTAGTTTCTGAAATAAACTTCCCCTCGATCCTAGTCTTCAGCCATGAAACTGGTCTTAGTTTCTAAAATAAACTTCCCCTCGATCCTGGTCTTCAGCCACGGAACTGGTCTTAGTTTCTGAAATAAACTTCCCCTTGATCCTGGTCTTCAGCCACGGAACTGGTCTTAGTTTCTGAAATAAACTTCCCCTCGATCCCGGTCTTCAACCACGGAACTAGTCTTAGTTTCTTCTTGTCGAGTTTCTTCCTTGACAAGGGGTACTATGTGTAGCGGTCTTCATCAAACTTATCACTGAGTTTTACTGGAGAGATTCTATTTGACGGAAAAGATTGAAAGTCAGACTTGTTGGGGGTACCCATTTGTCTGAGTTGTAGAGGTGTACAAACTTCTCTGTGGGAGATGCCATTTGTCGGCTCTACTGGGGAAAACGAGTCTCTTGAGAAACTTCTTTTTTGCTTGGGGATACCACATCATACTTTTCTTTGAGATAATTTTGGAGAAATGCCATGTGATGTGATCCAATTTTGAGGTGCTGATGACTTCATTAACATTGACTTTCTTGGGAGAAAAACCAATGTGTTTCTTAGAATCTTCGGTTGAGAAGCTTTCTCTGGGAATTTTCCTTAATCCGGGAAAGCGTACATATAATCTTCAGTGGTGAAGAGTGACATTTGTCAAATGTCTGAGCCTTTCAGAGGTTCAAGTTATCAAAGTGGTCTAGGACCGTCTCCAATCCAGAAATAAACTGGGGGAGAGATTGTTTAGGTGGAACTTTTCCTGACGAGGAAAGAACTGACAACTTTGATTGACAAGAGGACTTTTATCAGTTGAGGAATGAATATGACCAGAGTGATAGCAATGCAATATGAATATGAATGTGAATCAATTATGTATGATGTATGTATGTTTATGCTGATAAAACAGACGCGACATACAGACTAATAGATGAACATGACTGGATACTCGACCACGGCGGGGGATGAAAAGTATCACTGGTTCAAAATAGCAATCCTGCCTTGCTTAAGGGGAAGTAATCCCTGTGGGAGAACACGTCCATCGGTCTTAAGAGGTAAGCACTCTGTCGGAGATGTCAGATGGAACATTGTATCTGAAACAGTTAATCCTTCATTCAGGTGTACTGGTTTAGAAGGAGTACTTTGATTCTGCACTCTGAGGTTCAATCACCTCTGGAGAAGCTATCGATGTTCTTTTTGAAGTCCACAGTCAAAACGAATTGCCATCTTTATTTTAAAAGCAGAAAAATTTTGACAAGTAATGTTTTATTTCAAGAATCGTTGATCATGTTAAAAATGTCATTCTATAAAGCTAAAACAAATTAGAATTTCAAACAAAAGCACTTAGGGCTCAAATTTTGTTGATAGGATGGAAATCAGCCAAGCGCGTGATTCCATAGAGTATTTACAAAGTTTAGAAAATGGTAATTTCAGGGAAAAGGGCTACATTGAAACTTAACGACCGTTATCCTTCTACCAACTTTGAATTCTGGACATCCTAAGCTTCTGCCGAAGATGACCTTGACTGAAGTTTTCTTGATAGATGGCGTGACTGCTAAGGAGTTGAACTAATCAAATGTAGTTACTTGCCATTAATCCCTAACTTTTGCCTGGATTGTCTTTTGAGATTTCCAATCCATCGGGATGATTTTTGCTTGTGTCTCTAATTTTTTCCTGGATCTCCCTTTCGGGTTTTCAATCCACCGAGACGTTTTTTTTATTATTTAGGCGAAGTATTTCTTGACTACATCAACATTTGTGGGGTAGGAAAATTCCTCTCCATCCATGGTTGCGAGTCTCAAGGCATCGCCTGAGAAAGCTTTTTTGACCACATAGGGGCTGTCATAATTCGGAGTCCATTTGCCTCGGGAATCAGTGAGGAATGATTGTGTCTTTTTAAGCACAAGGTCTCCTTTCTTGAAGACACGGGGTCGAACCTTCTTGTCGAACGCCTTCTTCATTATTTGCTGATATAGCTGACCGTGGCACAAAGCCGTTATTCGTTTTTCTTCGATCAGATTCAATTCATCGTGTCGACTTTGACACCATTCAGCCTCTGTTAACTTAGCTTCCATCAATATCCAGATTGATGGGATCTCTACTTCTATGGGAAGCACTGCCTCCATGCCATATACTAGAGAGAAAGGGGTTGCCCCTGTTGAAGTGCAGACAAATGTACGATAACCGTTAAGAGCAAAGGGCAGCATTTCGTGCTGGTATTTGTAGGTTACAACCATCTTTTGAACAATCTTCTTGATGTTCTTGTTAGCCGCTTCTACCGCGCCGTTCATCTTAGGTCAATATGGAGATGAGTTATGGTGTTCGATTTTAAACTCAGCACACAACTCTTTCATCATTTTGTTATTCAAGTTGGATCCATTATATGTAATGATCTGGCTTGGAACACCATAACGGCAGATGAGATGGTTTTTGATATATCAAACCACTACTAGTCGGGTTACATTGGCGTATGACGCTGCTACGACCCACTTGATGAAGTAATCAATGGCTACCAGAATGAACCGATGTCTGTTTGAAGCCTTGGGTTCGATCATGCCAATCATGTCGAATCCCCATATGAAAAAAGGCCATGGAGAAGAAAGAACTTTGAGATGCGTTGGCGGTACATGGATTTTGTCAACGTATATTTGACACTTGTGACACCTCCTCATGTACTTGTAGCAATTGGATTCCATAGTCAACCAATAGTATCTTGCTCTCAGAACTTTTCTCGCCATTGTGTGTCCGTTGGCATGAGTGCCAAAGGATCCTTCGTGAATTTCTTTTATCAGCATGTTTGCTTATGGTCTGTCTATGCATTGGAGCAAGACCATGTCAAAGTTTCTCTTATAGAGTGTATCACTGTTCATCAAGAAGTTTCTAGCCAGTCTTCTAAGAGTCTTCCTATCTTTTCTTGATGCCCCAGGTGGGTACTCTTGTTTCTAAAGGAAGCATTTGATATCGTGATACCAAGGTTTGTCGTCTATGGCTGCTTTGAACGTGAAGATGTAAGCGGGCCTTTCAAGGTGCATTATGTCAATCTTAGGTATGTCATTCCATTGACCTACACTAATCATGGATGAGAGTGTGGCTAATGCATCAGCCATGTGATTCTCTTCACGAGGGATATGGTGAAACTCGATTATATTAAAGAATGGTAACAACCTTCTCGAGTAATCTTTGTAAGGAATTAGTCCTGATTGGTATGTGTTCCACTCTCCTTTGATCTGATTGATAACCAGGGCTGAGTCTCCATACACATCCAAGTTCTTAATCCTCAAGTCGATCGCTTCTTAGAGATCCATGATACAAGCTTCGTATTCGGCCTTGTTGTTTGTGCACTTGAACGTCAGTCGAGCGGTGAATGGAATATGGGTACCCTGAGGTGTTATGATTATTGCCCCAATTCCGTTTCTGTAGATGTTGACAGCTCCGTCAAAAATTAATCCCCATTGGGAATCTGGTTCTGGCCCTTCACTGGGTAGCGGTTCATCGCAATCTTTCATCTTCAAGTACATGACATCTTCATCTGGGAAGTCAAATCTGACTTATTCTTGATCGTAAATCGGTTGATGAGCCAAATGATCGGCTAAAAATACTCCCTTTAACGGCTTTTTGAGCATGGTACTCTATGTCGTATTCTGATAACAACATCTGCCAACAGGCATTATTCCTGTGAGAGCAGGTTTTTCAAAGACGTACTTGATCGGATCCATTTCGGAGATTAACCAAGTAGTGTGACAAATCAGGTACTAGCGAAGACGTTTGGCTGGCCAAGCCAAAGCACATCAACTTTTCTCGAGCATAGTGTACCGAGTTTCACAGTCGGTAAATTTCTTGCTTTAGTAGATGGTATACTCTTTTTTTTTGTTTCGTTTTATTGGCCAAGTACACAACCCATGGAGTCTTCCAAGACTGTTAGGTATATGATCAGTGGTCTTCCCTTCACTGGAGGAGACAGAATAGGTGGATTCAACAGATATTCTTCGATGCTGGCGAAGGATTTTTCGCAATCTTCCGTCCATACACAGCTTTGATTCTTTTTGAGTAGTTTGAAGATTGGCACGCCCGTCACAGTCATAACGGATATGAATCTGGAAATGTAATTCAGACGTCCCAAAAATCCTCTGACTTGTTTTTCAGTCTTTGGCGAAGGCATTTCTTGAATGGCCTTGACCTTGTCAGGATCAACCTCAATTCCTTTCTGGCTGACGATGAATCCTAAAAGTTTCCCTGAGCGGACACTGAACATGCATTTGTTAGGATTTTAGCGGAGTTTGTATTTTCTCAGACGCTCAAATAACTTTGACAGATGGGTCACATGTTCCTCTTCTGTTTTAGATTTTGCAATCATATCATCGACATACACTTCGATTTCTTTGTGCATCATGTCGTGAAATAGAGTAGTCATGTCCCTTTGATAGGTTGCCCCGGCATTCTTCAAGCCGAACGACATTACCTTGTAACAAAAGGTGCCCCATGGGGTGATGAATGAAGCTTTCTCCATATCTTCCGACACCATTTTGATTTGATTATAGCCCGAGAATCCATCCATGAAGGAGAAAACTTTGAACTTTGCTGTACTGTCTACCAGCATGTCAATGTGTGGCAAGGGAAAGTCATCCTTTGGACTGGCCTTGTTCAGATCCCTGTAGTCTACACACATTCTGACTTTCCGTCCTTTTTCGAAACTGCCACTATGTTATCTAGCCATTGAGGATATTCTGAGGTGGCGAGGAAACCCGCGTCAATCTGTTTCTGCACTTCCTCCTTGATTTTGATGGCCATATCAGGATGAGTTCGTCTCAGTCTTTGTTTTACTGGCAGACACTCATATTTTAACGGTAGATGGTGTTCCACGATGCTGGTATCCAATCCTGGCATGTCCTGATAGGACCAAGGAAATACATCGGGAAACTCTTTGAGAAGTTTTATCAAGCTTTCTTTGACAGTCGGACTTAGCAGTGCTCCAATCTTGACTTCTTTCCTTTCTTGTTCTGAACCCAAGTTGACCGTTTCCAACGGCTCTTTGTAAGGTTCAATGGATCTTTCCTCTTGTCTGAGTAATCGAGAGATCTCCTCTGGAATTTCTTCGTCCTCTTCTTCTTCAGCTTCAAATACCAGGAATTCAAAGTTGGGAGAAGGCATTGGATCGTATGTTTCAACAGGGTTTAAAACAAGCAATCTGCATGACGTGATGATTCGTTTTTTAGAAGAGATAGAGAGAAATTCAAGAGTGTGTGCAGTGTATTTTCTGAAAAAATGCTTGTTATTATTTTTTTCGTTGTTTTAGGATTACCATTTTCTGAAAAACGAAAAGTGAAAATAGCAATAAATGCCGAAATTATAGAACGACATTTATTTATTTATGATTTTGTCAATTCTTGAAACTACAGCCCTATAAAACAAAACTCTTTTGCTTTGGGCGAGGTGAAGAGGGATATTTACAGAAAGTGAGCCCTATAAAAACATCTGTTTCACCTGGGCAGGGTGAAAGGTTAAAACAAAGACAGAAATTACTTAGACTTATGGACGACTTTCGGGACATCGACAACAATCCATTGGCGACGAACTCCTCGGTGAATCACAAAGTCTGGTACCTTCTTTCTTGGCTTGTCCTCAGAAATGACGCTGATTTCTGGCGGAGCAGGATCGTTGGAGTCTTCCTCCCATGCAGAGTTGTCGTAAACAAACTCTTCTGTTGTATCTTTCATAGTGTTTTCACTCTCAAGAAGTCGTACTTGCCACTCGGCTATCCTAAGGTGTCCCATACTTCTGTGGGAACAGAGGAGTCATCTTTCTCGATGATGTTGACCTCAGGAAAAGCATAGTTGATGAAATCTTGTCCTGCAATCTTTGCAGATTCATTGTTGTGCTGGATATCTTCGGAATGTCCCGAGTAACGATCCCATGATTTGGTGGGGACGCAGGTATTCTTTTCAATGATGCTCAGCTGATAAGCGTCGTTTGGCTGACTTTTTTTCCCCGAGTCTTCTGGGTATGGTTGTCGGATAGGCAAGTCATTCAGGGGATCAAAATAGTCATAGTCAAAGTTGCTCTTCATCGGATCGTCTTCTAATGAGTTTGGTGGAGCACGGAATCCCTCAGGATTACAATCTCCGTATATCATCTTGACGTTTGATCTTGGTATATATCTCGGACTCTGTGTGGGAAAGTAAAATGGCGTATGTACCCCTCCCTAAGATATATAACCGTCCTCGTTAAGATAGGATTTCCACTCCTCATCTGTATTGGAGGAGCCACCTTCATTGATGGTGTGTACTTCTTGAGACACTGGGCGGAGGAAGCCTCCACTATGGAAGAAGTCCTGAATGGGATGAAAACTTTCATCTTTAGTAGTCTGGGTACAGGCTGAAGAAAAACTAAGACCTTTCTTCGTCTTGTTATCAGTAGGAATGACAAGCTGTCCCCATCCTTTTGCGTTGTTACTCTTGATCACTTCGAGAGCATCTTTGTATGAGGAAATCGACGTCCCTCTCTCTGATCGATTCTCATTGCTCACCGATAGTGCTTGAAACTGAGTTCCAACAACCTCCTCGGGTTCTACACAGGATAATGATGATAAGTTGCTGACGATTAATGCATGCTCTCCACAGACTAGGACTAGCTTGTCATTCTTGACGAACTTCAGCTTCTGGTGAATTGTCGAAGTGACTGCCCCAGCCTCGTGTATCCAAGGTCTTCCTAATAAACAATAGTATGCTGCCCGGATGTCCATGACCTGGAAAGTGACTTGGAAAGTGTGAGGACCGATAGTTATGGGAAGATCGACTTTGCCGATAACTATTTTTCTGGATCCGTCAAAGGCTTCGATGATCACCTCCCTGCCTCTCATCGGGGCTCCTTGAAATGATAGTCGTATCTGAGTAGATTTTGGCATAACATTCAGAGCTGATCCCGTGTCTACCAGTACGCTTGATAGAGCATCGTCCTCGCAGTTAACTGTAATATTAAGCGCCATATTGTGATTTTTTCCTTCTTCTGGCAGTTCTTCATCACTGAATCCTAAGTTGTTACAGGAAGTGATGTTGGAGATGATGCTGTCAAATTGTATTATCGTTACATCTTGCTCCACGAAAGCTTGCTCTAAGACTTTTTGCAGAGCTTCCCTGTGAGCTTCGGAACTGAGCAAGAGAGATAGCACAGAGATTCTTGAAGGAGTTTGCAACAGTTGGTCTACAATGTTGTACTCGCTTTTTTGGATGAGCTTTAGCATCTCATCGTTGTTCTTTACCAGTTTCGGATTACTGGATTGATCGACTGGTTGATTAGGAACTTCTGTTTGAGGTTCCTTTTCCTTGGTAGGTTCTCCAACTCCTTGGTTGAAGATCTGACCGCTCCGTGTGACTCGACTGATGTCGGCAATGTTTACGACGGAGGGTAATGGAGTTTCCTTTCCATTTTCGATTGTTGTTGCATCGTACTTGTAAGGGATAGCCTTATCGGATTTGTACTGTATTGGTCCTGGCAGGTAGATAACCACATGAGCCTTTTGATTTTTCTGACCATCGTAGCTGGCCTCAAGTGGTTCGAGGTTGAGAATCTTTCTACAATCAAGAGGGAGTATTGATTCATCGAGTAGAGGGATAATGGCGCATACGTCCTTGGCCATTTCATGATTAGAGACTATGACAACATCTTTTCTTTGATCAGGGAGATAGTCGGGTATCACGTTGATCGAACCAGAACTTGAACATGGTCGAATCCCTTTCCGGACCAACTGATCTTGAAGAGCTGACCGCACAAGATAACATCCTTGGTTGTTCTATGAGCAAACTCTACAGCGCTCATAGTTATGTGGTGGCACCCGACCATGTCCGCTTTGTATGCAGTGCAATTTTACTAGATTAGTTTCCATCGAGCAGACATCCTGACTTTGATGCCTATCAGGATTCTCGTCAGTCATACTGATCTGTTGTGTAGCTTCATCCAAGCAGATTGGAAGTCACCAATGGTCCAACAAGTGTTGAAGTGTTCTTTGGACAAGTGCACATCCTTGGTCGTCTTTATGACACTGTTCACAGTCCAGATAATTATGTGAAGCCAGAAAGCCGATCCTGACTTTCTTAGCATGTAATTCTACCAGACTGGTATTCATCAAGTGAATATCAAAGATCTGAACCATATTGACTTGATGGTTACTTCTCTCCTGATAGTCCTGGATCCATCCGAGATCCATCTGACGTTGGCAAATTATGATATTGACTTTGCCTCGAATGCATTTCCACTAAGTTGATATTCATTGCACGAATGTCGTGGTTCTGAACAATGTTAGGATGTACATGGGCCATGTTGACTTCCCGGATTCGGTGGTCCTGGATTCAACCTAGATTCATCTGCTCTTGTAGAGCTGATTGCACTATGGAACACCCTTGATTATTTTTTGAGCAGATATCATACTGATTGCCTCAACATGAAAAAACTAACCCCATGAATCGATGTTGTGCCCCGATCCTCCTTGATGGTAAGGGCAAGTTTGATCCTCTTTGAACCAAAAAGGTGGATTTTCCGGTACTGTAAGAGGAGACCTGGTTTGGACGTGCCCCTTGACCAGTAAGAGTGGAAATAGTTCTGCGTACAACATCGATATAGGGTCAAACCCTGGTGGTCGTCTTGTACGATTGTTGCTGTTGTACTGTGGACGAGCCTGCTAAAGAAGCTGTTGTGTCCTTTGCTGATACTGTTGTTGATTTGGTTGGCTCTGAGCAACCTGAGGTTGATAAGTCGGAGCCGGCACAGGGTTGATAGCGGGAGTTACTGCCGCTACTGGTTGATACCTTCGCCTTTGCTTTCTGAGAGAGATATTACCAATATCTTGCTCTTTTTTCTTTTGGAAAACACTAAAGTATCTTTTGGTACTACTTGATGGCTCTGCATCTTTGACTAATCGTCCTTCTCAGACTGCCTCTTCAAGGCTTACCTCCTGTCGTAACCCAAAATTTGACCTCTTTTTTTTTTCTTTTGCATAAGCATGTGCACTCGCATCGCCGGCATATGCACCCGCACTTTTTTCTGTTTGATTTTGTTGCAGGAATATTCAGGTTTCAAGCCCGATTAATTGCATCCTCACAAGGTCATCACATCATCGAAACAAGCACAAAACAAGGGTGTCTATGCCTATTTATCAAAATAAGAGGTGGAAAATCGAAATCGGGACCTCAACACTTGTTTTTGAGTGATCTGGGAAAATTTTGCCTAGAGTAACCGGTTACTCAATATAGGGTAACCAGTTACTCAGTGCAAGTTTGTAGTTTCTGCTGCATTTTTGGGACAGCAACTCTGTATTCTCTTTGTTCTTGGATTCTACATGGTTCTAGCATTATGTGGAACATACTAGACATTTCAAGACTATTCAAGACACTCCACTTACATTTATTCCAATACCTCAATTTAAATTAAGTGCACCACGTTCCTTGATTTCCAAGCATGTCAACCTTTGATTTGAAGCATACATTGGGATTTCTACCGATTTAACTTCCTAACTAACCGAGTTAACCGCTTGACTCGGTGAGTCAAGTGTAACTAACTCCTAGCCTAATTCCAAACCACCCAATGCTAGCTCATAGCCTAAGTCCAAACCTCTCACACTCCAAACCAAAACTCTAAAAAAATAAAGCTTCACTAGTTTCACAAATCCTCCACAATCATTCTCACAACTTCTCACTCTTTACTCTCAATTCTCTCATTTCTCTCTGCATTTTTCTGCAACTTCTTCACATATTACTTCATCTTCTTCACCAAATCACACTAAAGCTCTTAATTCACCATTGAAGAAAAGCTACTTTCACCTTGAAAGTGCTTTTTCTTGAGCTTAACCTTCATCATCATTCCATTCTAATGGGTTTTGTGGAGCTTCAGTAGCTTTTGGATTCATCTCAACTGATTATTTCATGCTTCTTCGGTGATAATTCTCATTTCGGAGTTTTCGTCAAAATTTGCTTGGTTTCGATACGGTTCGAAGTGCAAGTGTAGGATACTCTGGTTTTCTCTGGTTTTCTTCACTTATCTTCATCACATTTCACCTGTAACAATCACCAAGCCAAACCTCCGGCTTGTAGGTTGGTCAATTCTCACTTAACTTTTTGTTTCGTCCACTTTTTGCGCGTTTACGATGTAGTTTCGACAGTTTTTTTGTTTTGATTAATCATGCGATTGTTTGATCTTTGATCTATAAGTTCATGCTTTCAATTGATGATTAATTGATCCTAATTCCTATAATTTTCGTGCACAAGTTCATACCATAGCATGTGGTAGTTTAAATAAGTGATTTAGGTACTGGAAATGCTTTTTCAACAACTGTTTTTGCCACTGTCACAGTGGTAACCGGTTACCCTATTTATAGTAACTGGTTACACAGTGTATTTTTCACCAACAACTGCAATTTTCAAGCAAGTAACCGGTTACCCTATTTGTAGTAACCGATTACCACTGTACAGAATGGCCATTTTTGAGTTTTTCTCAAGCTTGTTTGACATTCTTTCTTCCTCTAACTTCCAGGTATTGACATACTTGATATTTATGGATGTTTTAAGTGCTGTTAACCTCTGTTTAACGCATATTTACAATAATTCAATGATTGATTTATCAATTCCTGCAATTAGGTGTGTTCTTCATATTTGGTTGAACATGCTAATTCTTGCACAATCTTGGATCACTTGACACATGATTTGTGATACATGCTTGGCACTGTTTTACACTTTCATTTCTTGATCACATTAAGTTTGTTCTTTATTGAGCAAATTTAATCATGCATAATCAATCATTTACACCTTTTGCTTTAATAGTTTTCCATCCTCTTTGGAAAATTGTTAGCATATCAATTCCCCTTGATCAATTAATAGAAACCTTATTTCGATTGCTTGATCCTTCCTTTGCTCTTCTCTTTAGGATTCCTTTAGAGCTTTCTTTCTCTTTTTCCCCGCGGAGTCAGAGATTGGCATCACGCACTGGAGCATCGTACAACTTGGAGCTGTTACGCTGGCTGTTTCAACTTCTGAACTACACCATGTATGTTAGAGAAGGGATGAGAATGGATAATTCCTACTCTCATTCTGACCACTTCAGGTAGGGGACGAATGACCCTGTGCCTGGATTAGTCACCTGAATCTCCAGGCGGTAGCGTATCTCTTTCCCAAGTTGAGTCGATCCTCAATCACCCTTATCTCTTTCAATCAGTCTTTTGATCTATCACCATTCCCTTGGTTCACGATCATTAGCAATCTTCAGAGAGTCAATCTCTTGCTCTTGTTCAATACCTTTCCTTCTTCTCTTCAAGAGAATTTCAATTACCCTTTCTTGTGGCTAGTCATTTCTTTTGCTGATTCCCCATGAAAGTTGTAATCATTCTTCCTTTGGTTGATCACAGTCATATTGTTAAAACCAATGCTCTATTCCCCTTCAATCACACTCTTTATTCGGTTAAACACAGTTTTCCTGTTAAACACCAAAACCCTTTGTGGAGTTTGCAACCTTCTCTTGGTTCTTCTCCCTTTGATTGGTTAACCACTGTCAGTAAGTTAAAACACCAATTTGCACGTCTTCTCAGTTAATCACAGTCTATCTATTAATACTGAGCCCCTTTTGAGTTAATCACCTTCTCTTGGTTAATCACTCATTCTTCTCGGTTAATCACAATCTTTCTGTTAAAACCGAATCCCCAACAGTTAGCAACCTTCTCTTGGTTCGAATACTTGCACCCTTGGGTTAGTAACCTTCTTTTGGTTAAAGTACCCTTTCTTCGGTCAGGTACTGCTTGTTTAGTCAGTGTACCGAACGTTCTTTGGGTCACGACCTTCGCTTGGTCCCACACCCGTCCTTTCGGTCGTGACCTTCGCTTGGTCCCACACCCATCCTTTGGGGTCACGACCTTCGCTTGGTCCCACACCCGTCCTTTGGGTCACGACCTTGGCTTGGTCCCACACCCGTCCTTTGGGTCACGACCTTCGCTTGGTCTCACACCCGTTCTCCTGGTTTCAACATCACCCCTTTGCTCACTCCCCGGTGGAGTCTCTATTATTCTTTTGCTCCTTTATCTTCTTGGTTTCTACACCACTCTTGCACGTTATCCTCAGCACAGTTACTATCTTTTCCTTTGCATTCCTTTCTTGGTTATGACACCAATTCTTTTGCATCCCCAACGGATCTTTCTCTACCTCTTTTGCTCTTGGTTTTGACACCACTTTCCGTTCTTTTCTTGTTTTCCGTCTTAGTTCCATGAACTATGGAAGCTCTGATTCTGCATTCGTTCGAATGTCAGATACGTAGGCACGAGATTGCGATGATCTTGGCGAGCACACTTCCACACTTCCACCCTTCTTTCTTCCTTTCCCCTTCTTTTCCCTGGTTCCATGAACTACGGCGCTCTGATTTCCTCATTGCACTATGAGGGTACGTAGGCACGAGGGCCCTAATCCTCCACGAGCACACTTTCTTCTTTCTTTCTTTTCTCCCTTCTCTCTTCCCTCTCTTCTCTTAGCTAAAAGCCTTTAGATAGATAACCATTCCAAGCCTAGAGCAAGAGAAATGGTTCCCGTCGAGTACGACGGATGCGTAAGGTGCTAGTACCTTCCTTTTGCATAACCAACCCCCGTTCCCGTTTCTCTTCCCCTTGGGTTTTATCGATATTTTCCCTGTCCTTTAGGACTAAATAAAGTTCGGTGGCGGCTCTGTTGTATCTTTGAGTGTGTGTTTCACTCAGGTATAAACCAGCCATTTTCACCCCCATGTTTACCATTTCAGTAAAATCGCTGGGCGCACTGGCGACCATTCGGTCGTAATAGAATGAGCTTAAGGTTTTCAACAAGAGCTTTGTCATCTCTTTTTCCTCAAGAGGGGGACAGATCTGGGTGGCAATTTCACGCCATCTCTGAGCATATTCCTTGAAAGTTCTTTTGTCCTTCTGCGACATTCCTCTGAGTTGATCTCAGTCTGGTGCCACGTCCAGGTTATACTTATACTACTGAACAAAATCTGCGCAAAGATCTCTAAAAGTGTTTATCTTGGTGCGGTTTAAACCCATGTACCATCTGAGTGCGGCACCGGTTAAACTGTCTTGAAAATAATGGATCAGTAGCTGTTGATTTTCTGTCTGAGTTGACATCTTTCGAGCGTACATCACCAAATGACTTTGAGGGCAAGAGTTGCCCTTGTATTTTTCAAAGTCTGGCACCTTGAATTTGTGCGATATTTTCACGTTAGGGACCAGACAAAGGTTTGCGACGTCCTTTCCGAATAAATCCTGACCGCGAATGGCATGCAGTTCCTTCTGCATCTCCAGGAAATGTTCATGGAACTCATTCATTCTTTCGTACATGTCTTCGTTTCCACCAGAAATTACTTGTGGAATCTATCCTTCCGGGATAGTGTGTACCACTGGTTGTGGTATAGTTATTACGGAAGTGACTCTTGGTGCTTCCATGCCCCGAAGTTTGTAACCTTCAGGAGTTACTGTCATAACTCTTACGCCTTCGCTTTCCCGAAATTTGTAACCTTCAGGCCCAGCGGTTCCTGCTGAAGTTTCTGGGTCTTCAGTGACCGGCGGGATGTATCCTTCAGGGACAAAGTTGATAGGCATGCCCCAGTGGCGACCTTTAGGCATGTTGTAACGAGGATCAAATGTCTCCACTACGGGCGTATATATGATCTCTGAGATCATAGTCCTTTGTTGTTGCCTCTGAGCTGTTGCCAGGGATTGCATGTCATTATGAAGTTTTTCCAAACTTTCCTTTAGAGCGTCGACTTCTTCTCTCATCTCTCATCTCTCTTCCTCGAGATCGTCCATTTTCTTTTGTCGATTGGCCCGAGTATTGTACGAATGTGACAGTTTGACTCTAGAATCGTGACACATACGTGAGACTCGAAGATAATAAGAACGCGTTATGTGAGAATGATGAATGATATACTATGATATATATATATTTTTTTTAATCAAAAGAAACTTCAACAAATGGATTGCAAATATCATACAGTGGGGAGACCCCTTTTTATTGAATTTTGAAAGATTGCAGAAAGGGAAAAGTACAGTATTTGACAAGTGCTGTAAAAGGAAATGTCTAAGTTTATGGATCCTGAGTCCTCTTTGAAGAGAACTCAGATGTTGGTTCTGGTATTTTCCTTTTCTTTGATCGAGGTTCTTCAGCCGTTGTCGGGTTGTCAGTCCTTTGCCAAGTGAAAGGAGTAAGCAAGTTCCTTTGGTCTTATTGTCTTTCTACAACATGTTACTCTAATATCTTGATTAGTGCATCCTTTTCTTTTAACAGTTCTTGAATTTCGGTACACTCCACATTGAAGATTCAGTACTTGTTTTTCCAAGAACTTTTCTCCTGTTGAATTTTATTGAGAGCGACCTGGAGTTTTGCCTATCAGACATAAAATAAAGGACAGATTCCTTTAACTGAATAACTTCTTGACGAGGGTAAGGCATCCTCAGCTTGAGAGCTCTAATTTATACCCATTGGAGATAAGGTTCCACGGAGATATAGTCTGGTCATCCTAGAGACTCTCTTCCTTTCATGTGAACATGTTGCTAGGCATGCACTATTTCCTTCTTTAGTGCTCTGTCATTTTCCCCTTCCTTGAAGAAATGACATTCCAGATGAACATTATGTGGGATATGCTTTATCGGGTATCCTAGTTGACGGCGAACTAAAATTGGATGGTAGTTGATTCCTCCTTTAGTTCCTATGAGGGGTACATTAGGGAAATTTCCACAACTGTCGATGATTTTTATCCCCTCATAAATCCTATTATACCAATCTATGTCATAGTTGGTAAGAGACATGATTCTCTGTGACCAACGTAGAGTACTCTTACGGTCGCAAAAAGTAGTAGACTTGGGTAAATGGGAAATGAACCATTTGTAAAGCAGGGGTACACAGCATGTGATCATTCCTCTACTGTATAAATTCCTTAAGTGTACAGAATGATAAGCATCTGCGAGCAAGGTTGGTACGCGGTTTCCAATTAGAAATATCTTAATAGCGTTGGTATCGACGAAGTTATCGATGTTGGGAAAAAGGTACAACCTTTATGTGAGCAGAGCAAAGATATCTTTGAAAGCAATTATGTTTCCTACACTGGCAAATTATAGAGCTTTCTCCGTCAGGAATTTAGCTGGTAAACCCTGGATTCCTTCCTTAGTGGTCATGTGAGTCTTGCAATGGTTTGTTCTTTTGGAATTTCTTCCAGTCTAGAAAAGGGAGCTTGGTCAGTGATAGGTAAATCAGTCAGGTGAAAGTACTCCTCCAATGTTGGTGCTAGTTGATAATCTGAGAATGTGAAACAGTGATAGACTGGATTATAGAACTGAATTAACGTAGACATGATTCCTTCAACTACGTGGACCCTTAACAGAGACAACAGCCCTCTATGCTTAGCTCTGAAAGCATTAGGGTTGGTAATCATCCTTGTCAAACTTCTTAAATCCTCTAGTCTCAGAACCTTGAAGGTGTACTTGTGCGTCTTTCTTCTACCGAAATCCATAACGCAATATTTCTCTGATATTTGCAATTATTGTTTTAGTTTAATTTGAACAAGAAGAGAGGAAGAAGAAGGAGATTTTTTCTTTGTTTAAGAGTTTTTTAAATGAATGCATGAATGCAGCACACAAAAACATTGAAAAATATGGGTTTAAGAGTTCAACATCACGAGCATGGAGTCATGGCTCTACCCATCCCCAAAGGTTGTATTCTAGTCAATTTTTGTACCTATAGATCGGGTTAAAGGTTCCCAAAATCATTGACCCCCCTAGGGATATCAACAGCAAGCTGGTTCACCCGTGCGAGCTATAGCATCCTAGGGTAATCTCAATTTGGGTGTAGTATCGCATATCAACTATTCTCGATAGTTACCGCACTACCAAATGGCCATATGGTTAATGTCTACTAAATCCTCAGGGTCACGGGTGCCGCACTGGGATATCGTCTATTTTCACGACGTTAGTCGTTCAACATAGTATCCACACGGGCCCTCACCTGATTTGATGGTCTACCAGGATCGCTTATTTGGGAATCACTCCCTGTAAGTCCACCCGTCTATGCCATCACTTATCTTAGGTTTCTCTCAAATTTTCCACATGCGTATCAATCGCATTCCCATTGACAGAAAAATAAACACAGATATCAAGTAGAAAAAGAAATATATATATATATATATATATATATATATATATATAAAATATAGTATGATTGCTAACAACCTAGACCTCTTAGGAATTATAGTACTAGTCCTAGACAGATAAAATGACTCCCCAGCAGAGTCGCCATTTTCCTATAGCGTGCGATTTTTGTCGGTGACGCGACCACCTTATCGCCACGGGTTTCTCCTCACCGCAATGGTAGGAGTGGGGTGCTACTTTCTGATTTCTTATTTATCCTATGAAGCTAGAAAGGAAAGGGAAGCTATCTAAAACTAACCTTGCAAGCAAATGTTTAACTGAACAAATGCTTAAAGAGATCGGGGAGTTCTGGGTCAGGTTATACAATGGGAAGTTGTCAATTATCCATCCTATATGTGGTTATCCACAGATCATTAGCAATTATCCTTACTGCTTTCTACTTACTAGTGTTTGTCTGTTGTGGGTTGGGAAAGTTTCTCCATTGGGAGGTTTTTGAGAGAGAGAGTTTTGATGATTTTGGTAAGGTACTGGACCTCAGTTTTGATTGGTGTGAAGGTACTGGACCTAAAGTTTTTGATTGGTGAGTGAAGGTACTGGACCTAAAGTTTTTGATTAGTGAGTGAAGGTATTGGACCTAAAGTTTTTTATTGGTGTGCTCGCTAAGATTTCACAATCTTATGCCTACGTATTCCCGTTCAAGAAAACAGGGAAATCAGAGCAATCGTAGTTCCTCCTGTTCTATGGAAGGAAAAGATGATGTTTTGGTGTCTTCTTCAAAGCCCAAGATTGAAGCTAAAACGTTGAGTATTTGTGTCTTGTTCAAAGCCCAAGATTGAAGCTAAAAGGTTTTGACCGAGAGAGAATTTGTCATCTCTAAAGGGAGATATCTCATCTGTTTATCACAACTGTTGGGTGACTGATTATAAAGGAGGATTACTTTAACTGGGATATAAGAATCCAACAATGCCATAATTTCCTTTATAGGGGTGTTGTCCTGAAGGAGAAAACTTTAACTCAGTATAGAGCAATGCCATTTTTCTTTAGGAGTTTTTCATGTTAAGAGAGGGACAGTGGCATGGACGTAAATAATCCATAGGCTTCCCACTTACAGCAATTAGATGAAAGAGAGGGGATTTACCAGGATAAGAGATGGACGAAAACTTGGATTTTTGAATCAACGAGTGTGCCACTTATAGTAGTTATCTGGGATTAAGGTTTGTTTGTTTTTATCTGTTTTGATGTGTGATAACATAGAGAAATATCTTCCTACAGAGAGATTTTGATTTCCTATGAGGGGATGGTTTTATTTTTGTGTTCCTTAATCAAAGCGCAAGGTTGTAATCGTGCCGATCAGACAGGTATTGTAATCATGCCGTGGCAGATTATGATATTGTAAAATCAAGAGAAAGAAATATTTTTAAATGTGTAAAAACAAATAAAAACATAATTCTTTACAAAAATACCAAATATATAAAATAAATAATATTTTTGTGAGATTTTTGTAGAATAAAATATTTTAACATTTTTGTGAATTTTCAAAATAAGAACCAATAAAACATAATTAAAATTGAGAGAGAAGTTAATTTTGGAATTAATTAACAAAAACAAAAAAAATGTGAAAAATTGCAAAAAAAATGGAGAAAATGATAAAATGGTCTGGGTGGGTGTTGAACCCACGACCTTCCATTCAAACACACATGCGCGTTACCACTGGGGTGGTGATACATCCGTGTATCAAAACCACCCATGAATATATATGGGATGCCTTGTTTTTAGGCCTGGCCCAGGCGCCATGGCCTGGCCCTTGCCCAAGGCAAGGCCTGATTTTTGCCTCTTGCATGAAGGCTCTAACTTCCTCATTTCTCCATGGATTTGGACAAAATTTAGGTGCATCCTGCCTAGAATTTCATGAGGAATCCAATGGTGCCCTTGGAATTTTAAGAAAATGTTTCCATTTTAAAATCTGATAGTGATTTCAAAATAGGCCTAAATTTGCATGTTCTGTGCTATCTCATTGTACAGGCAATAATAACATGACAAATTGGTTCATACACAACATATTTGACATGTATGAGATGTCCTTGATCAATGGACATCAAAGCGATGCATGATTTAAAGAGTTCAAGTTGTGATGCACTTACCTCTTGAAGCTTCTTGTGCTATCTGTCAAGTTCCTTGTTGTTATACCCCAAATTTTGACCACTAAGATTTCCCATCATTGTGTAAATTATCATCACAATATGGATGAACCATTAGTCTCCCCAAAGATGGGTGAGCATCCACTACCATCAGAATTAGGGTTTCAAGCCCTCTCAGAGCTCTTAGACAAAGGATCAATCAAGAAATGACATGATCTTCAACTTGTCTAGCCTCTCCAACATCCACAATGGATCAAAAGGACTCCACTTCAAGGATCAAGCACAAGGCTGCTCCCTTCTAAGTGGATTAAGCCTCAAGATCGCCAGTGTCACCAAATTAGGGTTTTGGTCGACCAGGGCCTCCAGATGGAAATTCTCCTCTAGACATGAGCCAATGCCTCAAGGCATAACCTATGATGCTCCAAGGGACATCATAAACCCAATCACCAAGTCAATTTAGCCTTAGGGGATGTATACATCAAAAATCAGGAATTAGGGTTTCTTGACCTAATTCACCCCTAAGTTGACTTTTGGGACAAACCATGAGCCAAGACCTCAAGGGAGGATTTGAGGGTCTCTAACACACTACATTGATCCATTTACAAAAATGGATTAATCCAAGAAGCTGAGAAACAAGTTTCAATTTCATCTGAACCACAATTATTGTTTCGCGAGAAAAGTCAACTGTACCTTTGACTTTTGACCAGGACATGCTCCCAAACCCTAGGACATGATTCAATACACCATATAACACCTATGAAATTAATCCATCAAGTTTAATTTAGGTCAAGGACTTGATTTCATAGAGGATCGCACAGTTTGGAATTCATCTGGCAAAAAGTCAACTGTGCACAAAAGTCAACTTTGACTTTTTGAGATTTTTCACAAAAATGGGTTTGTAACCCTAAAATGATGTTAATGTGTGATTTGAATCATCATTCATCAAGAAAAATCAAGAAAAGTGGGATAACTTGTAAAAGGGGTAACCATAAAAACTTAGAAAATTTTCTAAGTTATGGAACAAAGTGGCAAGGGTACCAACTTTGGAGGATCATAACTCCTAAGCCACAAAGCCATTTTTCCCCATCCAAAGCTGGATTTGTAGCCCTCGTGGCCCTCTACAAAAGTGTCAACTACACCTCATTCCAATTCATTATGGATTTTGAGTTATGGAATGATCAAAATGACTAAAACATGAAAATACATCATTTTCCAACACTTAGAAAAATTCTGGCCAAGGCAGATTTTGTTGGAAACACCAAAACTTGTGAGATCTTTTCACATAGTTGCAAGCTGAATCAAGTCTAAAGGTAAACATCAATGTTGTTGCATATGTTTCTAAGAATCCAAAGAACCTCTCAGCATGAATTGATTCAACTTGAGCCAAGAGGAATCCATGCCCAAAGTCATGCTGCTGCAAGCTGTTTTGGAAAAATTAGTTTGCAAGTTTGCTTGCCACACACGATTTCTGAATCAAAACCAAGGATCATTATGCCACATGTACTCAAACCAATCACAATGCATCTGATCCAACCTACAAAGCTGAGTCACAAAGCCAAGGAATCTTCCAACCTGAAGTTCATGCATTTTGGCACATTTTGCCTTGAATTCAAAGGGCATTAATGTGGAATAGTGCATTGTCAAGATTCTCACTCTCCTCAGTCAAGTTCTCTGATTAAACAACAATTAAAATGACTGAGGAATGTGATTTCAGTCAAGGCATAGCTGATCTATTTGGAGCAGCTGTTACACCTAATGCAAGAAGCATTTATGTCCAACCAATCCCTTTGAAGGTGATCTGATCCAGCAGCCATTCACTATTCCTCCAAGACAAGAGTTGACCACCTATAAATAGAGGTTCCAATGGATCATTCAAGGCACACCAAAGCACCTGATAGCACTGCTTTCTCTCATTCTCTCTTAAGTGCCAATTTTCTTTGTTTTTGAGCAACCACCATCGGGTTTTGAGTTGCAGCCCTAAGCAATCCATTCCAATTGCTCAGACACATCACATATGATGTATTTGAGGTGTCCAAACACTTAAACACCAACTGTAACACCCCTAGCTCAAAATCACTCTTCAACTAAGCCATTATGCCTCAATTATGCAGTTGGAGTTCTCCAACTTGATCCAAAGGTTTGCAGAGTGTTCCAAAGCTTTCAACACACTCCACAACATCCATTGAAGCTGCAGGGATCATCAAATCGCATCTGGAACACCATTTGTGCAGAGTTCCATTTCAGCTTGCATCAAGGTAAGCCTCAAAACTCCATCTTCATGATCCATGCATATTTCCTAGCATTATATTTTTGCCAATTGCTTGCCATCATATGTTAAGTGTTTTCCCTCAAAAAATTGGATCATAGCCCTCATAACCATGTCGGCACGACTGCTTTTACAAAATTAGAGTTCATACTGTTGTGATGATATAACTTGCTATACACTGAAAATGAATAAAATCAAGTATTGCCATCTTGTTCCTTGTGAAAAAACGCACGAGTTTGGTGTTTGAATCATGTCAAATGGTTGAGAGATGAGTGAGATAGGGTGCTTCATGCACGAGCTCGAGGAAGAAGATGGCCATGGCGCCATTCTTCAGGTTTTCCAACCAAGTTCTCTATATATTTTTCACTTGCCATATGTTTAATGAATTGGCATTGCGCCCCAGTGGTTGATCAGCTGGTTTTGTGTGTATTGGCAAGCGAGAGGTCTGGGGTTCGAGTCCCCCTCGCCCCATATCTCTTTTTTGCCACCTTTTCTTATTTTTTGTTATTTTACATATTTATTTTAAATGATTTGAAAAATTAATAACTCCTTCAATTTTAATTAATTTTTATTGGTTCTTTTTGTAAAAAAACACAAAAATGTTGAAATATTTTATTCCACAAAAAAATTAAGTTTATATTATTTATTTAATATAATTAGTATTTTTGTGAATAAATTCCTTTTTAATTGTTTTTAAACATTTTAAAAATGAATATTTACTTTGAAAAGCAAAACCAAATGAGTTTTAATTCATCTTGTGATTAAAACCTCATTTTTCAAACCTTAAACAAAAATCACAAGTGGTTTATCCAAACTTATTTGGTATTTTTATCATTTTTATTTGATTTTCTTTAAATATTTACTTTTAAAGGAAAACAAATTTAGGGTTTCTTTGATTTTCACTCAAACAAATCATTTTTTGGCCTCTATTAGAGTGTAAGACCCAGCTCCTTTGAAAACCAAACCTTTTGTGGGCCTCAGTCATTGTATAAGACCCATTGCATTTTCAAAAATCTCGGCGCGATCGCCATTTCAAACAAAAATCATTTAGGCCTACCCTCGTGTTATAAGCCCCATTTCTTTTCTTTCAATCATTTTGGGCCTCTAATAGAGTGTAAGACCCAATCCTTTGTAAATACAAACCTATTTTGGGCCTCAAATGTTGTATAAGTCCCGTTGTATTTCAAAAGTTTGCCGCAATCATCGCCCGTTTAAAACAAACCATCTGGGCGTTTCTTTGAGCTGTAAGCCCTACCACTTGTATAAAAATAAACCTTTGGGCCTCTTGAGAGAGTGTAAGACCCATCCCTCTGTACAGAAAACCTTTTGGGCCTCAGTCACTTGTATAAGTCCCTGTACAAATTCAAAACAACAGTGCAATCACTGATAAAACCTTGGGCCTCTCCTTGAGATGTAAGCCCCAACAATCTTTTCAAAAGCACTTTCTCCTTTGATTTTGAATATAATATTGTTATCAAAGCTTTCTTTGTTGAACAAACAAACAAAATAGCATGGAAGCTCTACAACCGAGTAAGTGTTTACCCTCTTTCATTTACCGCTTTCATATGTATATAACTGTATTGTGGGGCTGTTTCACTGTAAGTCTTCTTTCACAAACTCATATCAACTGTGTAAAAATAGTATAGATATTTAGAGTTTCCCCGGCAACTACGTCTAGAACTAAGAAAAACCTCATCTCTTTATCTCCAAGGTTCACCCGGATATACCTCAACCCTGAGAATTTTCTTTTACAACAAATTTAGATAACTAGATCTAAGAAATCTCCCCCTTGAACAGTTCATATACAGAAGGCCAATGTTCCAAGTGAAACCCCTTCTGGAACTATTCATCAGCCTCCTCTTGGGCTTAGTGCAAGGACCCACAGGCTTCCTAAAAAGCATCCCGCCTCCTCTTGGGGGTTGTACAAGGACTTGAAGTCTTCTTAGAAGTTTTCACAGCCTCCTCTTAGGCTTTGTATAATGATTCTTCCTCCGGGAAGATAGCCTCCTCTTGGGCTTCGTACAAATTATCCCTCGGCTTCTTAAAAGTTTCCAGCCTCCTCTTGGGCTTTGTACAAATTGTCCCGACGACCTCTTAAAGGTATAGGAATAGAAATTAGTCATCTTAATAGAACAATCTTTCAAAGAGTCTAGATCTTTCTACCGCGAACGTACTGTCTCTTAATCTTTCTTAAGCATAGTACAAAAGATAAAACTCTTGACTTGGACAGTCTAAGACCCTTGAGTCTCAAAGACATTCAGCAGACTTGGGCAGTCTCAATACCCCTCGGATTCCCCGTTTCCTTAAAGAACAGGAAATAATCCCGGTCCTCAGATCAAATCCATGAGTACAATATTGCTCATATAAGAACTGATTTTCTCTTTTAACCAACATACTAGAACTGTCACTCAACTGAAACAGTGATCCTAGCCTCCTTTTGGGCTTTGTACAATGATTCTCCCCAGCAGAGTTAACCTTTAGCCTCTATCTCGGGCTTCGTACGAGATACAAAAACACTCTCTTGTTGAGTATAAATGACTCTCTTGTTGAGTCAAACAACCTTTTAGCCTCTGTCTTGGGCTTCGTACAAGACACATATAAAAATCACTCTCTTGGTGAGTATAAAAGACTCTCTTGTTGAGTCAATCCACCTTCAGCCTCCATCTCGGGCTTCGTACGAGATACCAAAACACTCTCTTGTTGAGTATAAAAGACTCTCTTGTTAAGTCAAACAACCTTTTAGCCTCCGTCTTGGGCTTTGTACAAGACACATATAAAAACACTCTCTTGTTGAATAAACCCTTTTAGCCTCTATCTCGGGCTTCACACGAGACACAAAAGCATACTCTTGTTGGGTCAATAGCCTCCTCTTAGGCTTTGTATAAGAAAACCCCGGTTGAGTCAATCAACCTTTTAGCATCAAAGTTGTGCCTCATACAAACATCAATAACTCCTTTCCCCTCCATATAATTGCTGTAAGCGACAAGCCTCTGGATTATTTACATCCACTGTCCCTCTTTTAGCATGAGAAATTCCTAAGGAAAGATGGCATTGCTCTAAACTGAGTTAAAGTCTTCTCCTTCAGGATGAAAATCCCCTATAAAGGAAATTATGGAATTGCTGGATTCACATATCCCAGTTAAAGTAATTCTCCTTTTTAATCAGTCACCCAACAATTGTGACAAACAGACCCCTGTAGAGATGACAAATTCTCTCTAAAATTCAACACCCTTTTAGCTTCACATCTTGGGCTTCGAACAAGATACAAATAGACCCTTCAGCTTCACATCTTGGGCTTTGAACAAGATACAAACCACCTTTAGCTTCATATCTTGGGCTTTGAACAAGACACTACAACACAGTTTCCTCTCATAGAATCGGAGGAACTACGATCGCTCTGATTTCCCTGTTTCGGTAAACGGGAATACGTAGGCATAAGATTGAAAGAAAAATCTTAGCGAGTACACCACATCAAAAACCTCTAGCCATAAATCCTCACATATCCATCAAAACATCCGAGTCCGTATCCCCCACCAAAAGTCTAAACTCGTTCAAAATAAACCTAAGAGTGGCCCCCCCACATTGATCGCATCTGTAAACCAACAGTTTTGACTATTTAACCTCAGTTTGGAAAGCAGGGTTACTTGGAGACATCTATTTCCCTTCCTTCATCAGCTCCAATAGGATAAAAAATGAATCGACCTGTAGTACCCTCCCAGAGCGACAATGCTTAAGAACCACGTCCAAAATCGCTCGTTACAGAAAAATGGCGCCCACCGTGGGGCCAAAAAGTTTGTCATCTCTGGGGTAGAAACCAAGGAGTGGGGACTTCACTGGCGTTAAGACTTTTTTGTTGACTTCACTAGGATCTTAGGTCAAAACCTTTAAGTTGGTAAAGTGCCACAGAATGGCGACTCCGCCGGGGAGCCATTTTCTGTCAGGAACATAGAATTCATAGCTCTTAAAAGTCTAGGACATTAGGACAAATATATATACTGCTTTTCCTAATTGATATCTGTGTTTATTTTTTTACTAATGGGAATGCGTGTGATGCCGCATGTGGAAAGATTGAGTATACACCTAGGAAAAACCTCTTTCAGTAGTGCAGAAGCCATCGGAAATAGTTGTCACGCGATACTACCCTCTTCTGAGGTTCTTCGAAATAACATCACCTAGCACGGTTCCCGGCCCGCTGATGTTATCTCGACAAGAATCAATGATTTTGAGAGACAGGTACAAAAATCACTAGTATAAACCTTTGGTATGGGTAGAGCCTTGACTTCATGACACCGACCCTTTGACCCCATGTTTTTTCTATGTTTTTGTGTGCTGCATTCATGCATTCATTTAAAAAAACATTAAGCAAAGAAAATTTTCTCTTCTAGTCTCTCTTTTTCAAATTAAACTAAAACAATGATTGCAAATAGCAGAGAAAAAAAGATTGCGCTCATGGATTTTGGTAGAAGGAGAACTCATAAGTACACCTTCAAGGTTCCAAAGTTAGAGGATTTGAGAGGATTAGCAAGGATGATCACTAACCATAAGGCTTTCAGAGCTAAGTACGGAGGTCTGCTACCTCTGTTAAGGGTCCATGTGATTGAAAGAATCATGGAGGCACTCATTCAATTTTACGATCCAGCCTATCATTGTTTTACATTCCCAAATTACCAGCTCGCACCAACGCTGGAGGAGTATTCCCATCTGATTGATCTACCCATTACTGATCAAGCTCCCTTTTCTGGACTGGAAGAAATTCCAAAGGATCAAATCATTGCAAGAGCAATTTATTTGGATGAGTCGGAAATCAAGACTCACATGACCACCAAGGGAGGAATCCCAGGTTTACCAGCCAAGTTTCTGGTAAAGAAAGCTCTATACTTTGCTAGTATAGGGAACATGACTGCTTTTGAAAGCATCTTTGTTTTACTCACCTACGGATTATTTTTGTTTCCCAACATCGATAACTTTGTAGATATCAACGCCATTAAGGTTTTTCTCATTGGAAACCCTGTACCGACTTTGCTCGCAGATGCGTATCATTCTGTACACTTAAGGAATTTATACAGCGGAGGAATAATCACGTGCTGTGTGCCCCTGCTATATAAGTGGTTTATTTCCCATTTGCCTAAATCGGCCGCTTTTTGGGATCATAAGAGTGCCTTATGTTGGTCGTAGAAAATCATGTCTCTTACCAACTCTGACATAGATTGGTACAATAGGATTTATGACGGGATCAGGATCATTGACCGTTGTGGAAACTTCCCCAATGTACCACTTATAGGAACTAAGGGAGGAATCAATTACCATCTAGTTTTAGTTTGTCGTCAATTTGGATACCCGATGAGGCATGTCCCGCGTGATGCTCATCTGGAAGGTCTTTTCTTCAAGGAAGGAGAAAACAACAGGGCACTAAAGATGGAAATAGTGCATGCCTGGAAACATGTTCATAAGAAAGGATGGGAGTCTCTAGGAAAACCGAACTGTGTCTTGGTGGAGCCTTATCTCCACTGGGTACAAACTAGAACTCTCAAGCTAAAGATGCCTTATCCTCGTCACAGAGTTCTCCCGCCAAGGGAATCTGTCATGTACTTCATGACTGAAA
Organism: Lathyrus tuberosus; assembly: GCA_022829125.1. Lineage (NCBI taxonomy): Eukaryota > Viridiplantae > Streptophyta > Magnoliopsida > Fabales > Fabaceae > Lathyrus > Lathyrus tuberosus. Next base: position 798,469 of record JALAZF010000677.1, read on the forward strand.
CGGAAAAACTTCAGGTTACTCTCAACAAAGTTCAACAGGAGAGGAGTTCTTGGAAGAACAAGTACCGCATTCTCAATGTGGAATGTACCAAAATATAACAACTGCTGAAAGATAAGGATGCTCTAATTGAGATTTTGGAGCAACATGCTGTAGAGAATCAGGATGACCAAAGGAATTTGCTCGCTCCTTTCACTTGGCAAAGGAATGACGGCTCAAGAGCCCCAATCCAAGAAAAGGAAAGTACTAGAATCAGCACTCGAGTTCTCCTCAGAGAGGACTCGGGACCCATTAGCTTAGGTTTCTGTTTCCAGCACCTTGTAAATTACTGTATTTCCATTTCCGCAATCCTTTGAATTCAATAAAATGGGGATTTCCCCACTGTTTGATATTTGCAATCTAATTGTCAAAGTTTATTTTGATTAAACCAAAAAAAAAAACACAATTAATATAATCATTGCATTCATCATTCTCACGTCACGTATTCTTCTTACCTACGAATCTCACGTCTGTGTCTCGGTTCTAGAGTCAAACTATTTCATTCATACAATACTCGGGCCAATTGTCAAAAAAATATGGATGATCTCGAGGAAGAGAATAGAGAGTTGAAAGAAGAGATCGACGCTCTGAGAGAAGATATGAGAAAGCTTCGTAACGACATGCAAGCCATGGCAGAAGCTTAGCTACAAATAACTGTGATCTCCGAGATTACCTCAACGCCCATAGTGGAGAAGTATGATCCTAGGTATCAAATGCCGAAAGATCGTCCCTGGGGCATGCCTGTTAACTATATCCCGGAAGGATATGTTCCGCCGATCACTGAAGATCAGGGAATAATAGCGGAAGCCGCTGGGCGTGAAGGTTACAAACTTCAGGAAAGCAAGGATGCCAGAGGCATAATGAGGACTCCTGAAGGTTATAAACTTCGGGAAACGCCGAGATTCACTGCCGTAGTAACGGTACCACCCCCTGTGGTGCACACTGTCCCGGAAGGACAGATTCCACAGAAACCTTCTGGTAGAAAGGAAAGCATGTTCGATAGAATGGATGAATTCCAGGAGCAGTTCCTGGAAATGCAGAAGGAACTGCACGCCCTTCGCGGTCAGGATTTGTTTGGAAAGGACGCCGCGGACCTCTGCTTGGTCCCCAATGTGAAAGTCCCGCACAAGTTCCAAGTACCCAATTTTGAAAAATACAAGGGTAACTCTTGCCCTCAGAGCCACTTGGTGATGTACGCTCGGCGAATGTCAGCTCAGACGGAGAATCAGGATCTACTGATTCACTACTTTCAGGATAGTTTAACCGGTGCCGCATTAAAATGGTACATGGGTTTAAACCGCGCTACGAATAGCACTTTCAGAGATCTTGGCACTGCCTTCGTCCAACAATATAAATACAATTTGGACATGGCACCAGACAGAGATCAACTCAGATCAATGTCGCAAAAAGACAAGGAAACCTTTAAGGAGTACGCTCAGAGATGACGTGAAATTTCCGCTCAAATTTGTCCATCTCTTGAGGAAAAAGAGATGACAAAGATCTTCTTAAAGACCTTAAGCTCATTTTACTACGACCGAATGGTTGCCAGCGCGCCCAGCGACTTCACCGAAATGGTCGGTATGGGAGTGCGTCTCGAAGAAGCTGTTCGAGAAGGACGTCTAGTCAAAGACACTGGGTCGACAAGCGGTACTAAAAAATACGGTAGTGCTCTCCCTAAGAAAAAGGAGCAAGATATTGGGAATATCTCCCTCGGAAAGCAAACGCGACGGTACCAACCAGTAGCAGCTGTAACTCCTACTATCAACCCTGCGCCTGTTTCTACGTATCAACCTCAGGTTGCTCAAAGCCAACAGCATTCGCAGCAATTTCAGCAAAGGATACAACAGCTTCTTCAGCAGGGTCGTCCTCAATACAACAGCAACCGTACAACGCGGCCACCAGGATTTGATCCTATACCCGTATCTTACACAGAACTATTTCTGTTACTACTGGCTAAGGGGCATGTCCAGACTAAGTCTCCTCTTACCGTACCGGAAAATCTACCTTTTTGGTTTAAGGTGGATCAGACTTGCCTTTACCATCAAGGAGGACCAGGGCATAACATAGAGAACTGTCTCAGTTTCAAATCCGACGTGTAAAAGCTTGTTAGGAGCGGGGTGTTATCTTTCAAAGATACGAATCCGAATGTTCTCACAAACCGGCCGCCTCAACACGAGAAGGCTACAATCAATTTGATAGAGGGAGAGTCTAACAACACCTATCAAGTTCGCGATGTACTCTTACTGAGGGCCAACTTGGTCAAGATGCATTGTAGACAGAGTGGATACGGCCACGTGCCACCGCATAATTATCACCAGTGTGATATCTTCTCTAAAAGCAATCGAGGATGTTCTGTGGTGCAATCAGCTCTACAGGAACAAATGGATCTTGGATGGATCCAAGAGCACCGAGTTCGTGGAGTTAACATAGTTTATACGAATTCCAACATCATTCAAAACCACGATATCCGTACGACGGATGTCAACTTGGTGGCAATGCACTCAAGGAAAAGCCAATATCATAATTTTCCACGTCATGATTACAATTCCTACCTGACTTCCTCGGTAAACAATCATGGATTCTCTTTTGTACAAAAGGCCCTCCAGCGTCAGATGGATCTTGGATTGATCCAAGACTACCATGATAGGAATAATTTTCAAATCAACATGATTCAAATCTTCGATATTCGCTTGATGAATACTAACTTGGTGAAGTTACATGCTAAACAGGTCTGGCTCGGGTTCCTGATACCACATGATTATCAGGGCTGTAAAGCGAGTTGCAAAGACGATCAGGGTTGTGCCCTTGTCCAGGAAACACTTCAGCACTTGTTGAACCACTGGTGGCTTCCAATCTATATGGATGAAGACACCCAGCAAGTTAGTATCACTAACGGGAATCCTACTAGATATCAAAGTCAGGATGTTCGGTCGATGGAAACATATCTAATGAGGTTACACTGCATTCAAAGTGGACGTGGCCAGGTGCCACTACACAACTATGAGCGGTGTGGAGTTTGCTCATTGAATAATCAAGGATGCTACCTTGTGCGAGCAGCCCTTCAAAGTCAGTTGGACCGCGAGGAGATTCAACCATGGTCAAGTTCGGGATCAGTTAACTACCTCGCTGATCAAATCAAGGACGTTGTCGTAATCTCTGATCATCAGAGGGCTAGGGATGTTTGTGCCATCATCCCTCTACTGGACGAATCGAGAGTTCCCAACCAGGAACGGATCGAAATTTCTTACGATGGTCAGAAAAATCAGAAGGCTCTCATAGTCATCTATTTACCAGGACCACTACCGTATGAATTAACTAAGGCTATCCCTTGCAAGTACAGTGCAACCATAGTCGAGAATGGAAAGGAAATTCCATTACCCTCCGTCGTGAATATTGCAGAAATCAGTCGAGTAACACGGAGCAGTCAAATCTTCAACCGAGGAGTTGGAGAACTTAACAAAGAAAAGGAACTTCAGACGGAAGCTCCTGATCCACCAGTCGGCCAATCCAGTAATCCCGACCTTTCGAAAAACAATGATGAGATGCTGAAGCTCATCCAAAGGAATGAATACAACATTGTTGATCAACTGTTACAAACTCCTTCAAAGATCTCAGTGCTATCACTTTTACTCAGTTCAGAAGCGCACAGGGAGGCTCTACAGGAAGTCTTAGAGCAAGCCTTTGTGGAACATGATGTGTTAATCTGATAGTTCGATAGCATTATCTTTAACATCACTTCCTGCAATAACTTGGGATTTAGTGATGAGGAATTACCTAAAGAAGGTCGCCGTCATAACATGGCGCTCAACATTACAGTCAACTGCCAGGACGATGCTTTAGCCAACGTACTGGTAGACACAGGGTCAGCCCTGAATGTTATGCCAAAGTCCACTTTGATGCAATTATCATTCAAAGGACCTCCGATGAGAACCAGCGAGGTCGTCGTCAAAGCATTTGACGGATCCAGAAAAACGGTTATCGGGGAAGTCGACCTTCCCATAACTATCGGTCCTCACACTTTCCTAGTCACTTTCCAGGTCATGGACATCCGGGCAACATACAGTTGCTTATTAGGAAGACCTTGGATACACCGGGCTGGGGCAATCACTTCGAAACTGCACCAGAAACTGAAGTTCGTCAAGAACGATCAACTCGTCACAGTCTATGGAGAACAGGCCTTGCTCGTAAGCAACTTATCATCATCTACTTGTGTAGAACCTGAGGAGGTTGTTGGAACTTAGTTCCAAGCACTGTCAGTGAGCAATGAGAATCAATCAGAGAAAGGAACATCGATCTCCTCGTACAAAGATACTCTCGAGGTGATCAAAAGTAACAATACAAAAGGATGGGGACGGCTTGTCATTCCCACTGATAACAAAACAAAGAAGGGTCTTGGTTTTTCTGCAACCTGCACCCAGACAGCTGCTAACGATGAAAGTCTTCATCCCATTCAGAACTTCTTCCACAGTGGAGGCTTCCTTCAACCAGTGACTCAAGAAGTGCATACTATCAATGAGGGAGACTCCTCCGACACAGATGAAGAATGGAAGTCCTATCTTAACGAGGACGGTTATATGTCTCAGGAAGAGGTGCCTACGCCCTTTTGCTATCCTGCATAGAGTCTGAGATTTATACCAAGGTCAGATGTCGAAATGATATATGGAGATTGTGATCCGGAAGGATGCCGTGCTCCACCAAATTCGTTAGAGGAGGACACTCTGATGAAAGACAACTTTGACCACGACTATTATGGCCCAGTGGATGGCCTGCCTATCTGGCAGCCGTATCCCGGAGACTTGGGGCAAGAAAATTAGCCGAACAATGAAAATCAGCTGAGCATCATTGGACAGAATACCTGTGTCCCCATTATGTCATGGGATCAACACTCAGGTCATTCAGAAAATATCTCGTACGACGATGAATTCGCAACATTTACAGGACTAGAATTCATTAACTATGCTTTTCCCGAGGTCAACGTCATCGAGAGGGATGACTCCTCCAGTTCCAAAAAAGTGTGTGACACCTTGGGACAACCGAGTGGAAAGTACGACTTCATGGTCAAATACACCGCTCCTGAAAGCTCTCGTATCAGGTTCGAAGACATCCAGCCAATTGGATGGGGAGATACAGCTAAGAGTACAAATATTATGCAAAATACAACAGAGGAATCCTCCTACGACAACTCTGCCTGGGAGACAGATTCAAATGATCATGCTCCACCAGAAATCAGCGTTATTTCTGAAGACAAATCAAGGAAGGTACCATACTTTATGATTCACCGAGGAGTTCGTCGCCATTGGGTTGTAGTCGATGTCCCGAAAGTCGTCCATAAGTCAAAGTAATTGCCATCTTTACTTTAACCTTTCACCTTGCCCAGGTGAAACAGATGTTTTGATAGGGCCCGCTTTCTGTAATTTTCCCTCTTCGCTTTGCCCAAAGCGAAAGAGATTTGTTTTATAGGGCATTAGTTTTAAGAATCGACTTGTTCATTAATAAAATAACGTCGTTCTATAAATTCCGCATTTATTGTTGTTTTCTCTTTTTTCTTTTCTCAGAAAATGGTAATCCTAAAAAACAACTCAATAATAAAAACAAGCAGTAAAAGAAATACACTGCACACACTTGCATTCTCTCTATCTCTTCTAAACACAAATCATCACATCATGCAGATTGCTTGTTTTAAACCCAATTGAAACATACGATCCAATGCCTTCTCCCAACTTTGAGTTCCCGGTATTTGAGGCTGAAGAAGGAAATGATGAAGAAATTCTAGAAGAGATCTCCGGACTACTCAAACAAGAGGAAAGGTCCATCGAACCTCATAAAGAGCCGTTGGAAATGGTAAACTTAGGTTTGGAAGAGGAGAGAAAAGAAATCAGGATTGGGGCACTGCTCAGTCCAACTGCCAGAGAGGGTTTGATAAAGCTTCTCAAAGAGTTTCTCGATTTATTCGCTTGGTCCTATCAGGATATGCCAGGGTTGGATACCAGCATCTAAGAGCATCACTTACCGTTGAAATCGGAATGTCCACCAGTGAAACAGAGGTTGAGACGGACTCACCCGGACATGGCCATCAAAATCAAAGAGGAGGTACAGAAACAGATTGACGCGAGTTTCCTCGCTACGTCTGAATATCCTCAATGGTTAGCCAACATTGTACCTGTTCTGAAAAAGGACAGAAAGGTCAGAATGTGTGTCGATTACAGAGATCTAAACAAGGCTAGTCCGAAGGATGGCTTTCCTTTAACATACATTGACTTGTTGGTAGACAGTACAACAAAGTTTAAACTTTTCTCCTTCATGGATGGATTCTCGGGCTATAACCAGATCAAAATGGCGCCGAAAGACATGGAGAAAACTTTGTTCATTACCCCCTGGGGTACCTTTTGTTACAAGGTAATGCCGTTCGGTTTGAAGAATGCCAGGGCAACCTATCAAAGGGCCATGACTTCTCTGTTTCATGACATGATACACAAGGAAATCGAGGTATATGTCGATGATATGATTGCCAAATCTAAGACAGAGGAGGAGCATGTGACCCACCTGTCAAAACTATTCGAGCGGCTGAGAAAGTACAAACTCCGATTGAATCCCAATAATTGCACCTTCTGTGTTCGTTCATGGAAACTTTTAGGGTTCATCGTCAGCCAAAAAGGAATTGAGGTTGATCTTGACAAGATCAAGGCCATTCAAGGAATGCCTTCTCCGAAAAATGAAAAACAAGTCAGAGGATTCCTGGGACGTTTGAACTATATTTCCAGATTCATATTCCTCATGACCGCAACATGTGCGCCGATTTTCAAATTACTGAAAAAGAACCCGGACTGCGTTTGGACAGAAGACTGCCAAACCTCCTTCGACAGTATCAAGGAGTACCTGTCGAACCTGCCGATTCTATCACCTCCAGTGGAAGGAAGACCACTGATCATCTACCTCACAGTCTTGGAAGACTCAATGGGTTGTGTACTTGGCCAACAAGATGAAAATAAAGGAAAGAGTCTGCCATCTAATATCTGAGCAAGAAATTCACCGACTGTGAGACTCGGTACACTATGCTTGAGAAAACTTGTTACACTTTGGCTTGGGCAGCCAAACGTCTTCGGCAGTACATGATTCGTTACACCACTTGGTTGGTCTCCGAAATGGATCCAATCAAGTATGTATTTGAAAAGCCTGCTCTCACAGGAAGGATTGCCCGTTGGCAGATGTTGTTATCAGAATATGACATAGAGTACCATGCTCAGAAAGCTGTTAAAGGAAGTGTTTTAGCCGATCATTTGGCTCATCAACCGATTGACGATCAGGAATCAATCGTATTTGACTTCCCAGACGAAGATGTCATGTTTCTAAAAATGAAAGATTGCGATGAACCACTACCCGATGAAGTGCCAGAACCAGATTCCCAATGGGGACTAATCTTTGACGGAGCTGTCAATCATTACGGAAATGGAATTGGGGCAATCATCATAACACCTCAGGGTACCCACATTCCTTTCACCGCCAGACTTAAGTTCAAGTGTACAAATAACGAGGCCGAATACGAAGCTTGTATTATGGGTCTCGAAGAAGCGATCGACTTAAGAATCAAGAACTTGGATGTATATAGTGACTCAACCCTGGTTATCAATCAAATCAAAGGATATTGGAACACATACCAATCAGGATTGATTCCTTACAAAGATTACGCGAGAAGGTTGTTACCATTCTTCAACAGAATCGAGTTTCATCATATCCCTCGTGAAGAGAATCACATGGCTGATGCCTTAGCCACCCTCTCTTCCATGATTAGTGTAGGTCAATGGACCGACTTACCTAAGATCGACATAATGCACCTTGAACGGGCCGCTTACATTTTCACAATTGAAGCAGTCATAGACGACAAACCTTGGTATCACGATATCAAATGCTTCCTTCAGAAACAATAGTACCCACCTGGGGCACTAAGGAAAGACAGAAAAACTCTTAGAAGGCTGGCTGGCAGTTTCTTCCTGAGCGGTGATACACTCTATAAGAGGAACTTTGACATGGTCTTGCTCTGATGTGTAGACAGACCAGAAGCAGACATGCTGATAAAAGAAATTCACGAAGGATCCTTTGGCACTCATGCCAACGGACACACAATGGCGAGAAAAATTCTAAGAGCAGGGTACTACTGGTTGACCATGGAATCCGACTGCTACAAGTTCATGAGGAAATGTCAGATATACTCAGACAAAATCCATGTACCGCCAACGCATCTCAAAGTTCTTTCTTCCCCATGGCCTTTTTCCATATGGGGAATCGACATGATTGGCATGATCGAGCCCAAAGCTTCAAACGGACATCGGTTTATCCTAGTAGCCATTGATTACTTCACCAAGTGGGTCGAAGCAGCGTTATATGCCAACGTAACCCGACAAGTGGTGGCCCGATTTATCAAAAACAATCTCATCTGTCGTTATGGTGTTCCAAGCCAAATCATTACTGCTAATGGATCTAACTTGAACAACAAGATGATGAAGGAGTTATGCGCTGAGTTCAAGATCGAACACCATAACTCATCTCCCTACCGGCCCAAGATGAACGGATCGGTAGAAGCGGCTAACAAGAACATTAAGAAGATTGTTCTGAAGATGGTTGTAACCTACAAAGACTGGCACGAGATGCTACCCTTTGCTCTTCATGGTTATCGCACATCTATCCGCACTTCAACAGGGGCAACCCATTTCTCTCTAGTATATGGCATGGAAGCAGTGCTCCCCATCGAAGTAGAGATCCCATCAATCCGGGTATTGATGGAAGCTAAGCTAACAGAAGCTGAATAGTGTCAAAGTCGACACGACGAACTGAATCTGATCGAAGAAAAGCGAATGACGGCTTTGTGTCATGGTCAATTGTATCAACAAAGGATGAACAGAGCGTTTAACAAAAAGGTCCGACCTTGTGTCTTCAGGAGAGGAGACCTTGTGCTCAAAAAGATACAATCCTTTCTCACTGATTCTCAGGGCAAATGGACTCCGAATTATGACGACCCCTATGTGGTCAAGAAAGCTTACTCAGGCGGTGCCTTGAGACTTGCAACCATGGAAGGAGAGGAATTTTCCTACCCCACAAATGTTGACGTTGTCAAGTGTTATTTCCTTGGCTATGTAATTTGGTTACATTTGTCTATGACCTCTCTTTGTCATATTTGTGGCTAAAAAGGGGGAGTAGTAAGTGTGAGGGGGAGCAGCATTGTTATGTGCTTGTGCTGTTGCAGGAAGATTCTGTGTGCTGCAAGGGGATGGTGTGTTGCTGCTGTTGAGGGGGAGTTACTATGATGAGATGTTTGCTGGACTGTGTGTGTATATGCAGCTGAGGGGGAGTTTTTTTTTGCTGATATTAATGGTGTTTTTTTTTCCGCTGTTGATACTGATGGTATTTAAGTGTGTGTGGAGTTTTAGCCAAAAATAAGCCAAAGGGGGAGATTGTTATTTCCTTGGTTTTATGGTTGGCATTATTTTGCTAAAACTCATGTAGCAGCAGATGTTGAATGAAGATGTCTAATAATATGTTTCATTACTCTTTGTTCAACATGTCGTATGAAGATGTTCCATGACAGCTCATAGGATATCGCGTTGTGAAGTCAGTTTTATTGCAGATTCTGTTACTATGATTGGTAACTGAATATTCTGTGAATATTTGGTTATCCTATGTGGCATCCAAAGCATTTTTGGATTAGGGTTACTTGTTGGTTTTCGGATTTGCTGCTGTTTCTAATTATGGAGACATAATAGGAAACTTTGGATTGAAGACCTATTTTATTGGAGTTAATTTTGCAGATTTGTGAGCAGTCTAAGTGCTGCGTTTTTGAAGCCCAATTCAGTCCAGATTTCAAGCTATAAAAAGACTGATGAAAACCTAGTTTTAGGTGTCGAACTTACATGTATTTTTAGGGTTGTGTGCTTATGTTTTGTGAGCCTAACTGGTATCTTATGATAACAGTATAAGGACTGTAGTGTAAGTTGTGTAAGGTTGCTCATAAGCTTTTAAGTATTGAGTAGTTGTGTGTTAATTCTCATAAGCTGTGAAGTATTGAGAATTTGTGTTTCGACCATTGTTACTTGTCTTGTAAGGAACCAGTCACGGGTTGTGATTGAAGAGGGATTTGAGGAGGGCCTCATACCTAGGGGAGTCTTAGGTAGAAGTCATAGGAAGGGTAGTGATTAAGTGAGCTGATTGAACCGGGTGTGGTTATCAGTGAATTGATACTATCCAATATTGATTTCATCCCTGGCTTGGTAGCCCCTAGATGTAGGATAGTTAGATCCGAACTAGGTTAACAATTTCTGGTGTTCTTTACATTTTCTGCACACTTTTATTTTGAACTTGTTCATTGTTGTTGTATATCAGTGTCTCGACATCTCGATAGGACATCTGATATATAGGCTAGAATTTCAATTGGCATCAAGAGCAGGCACCCTTTGTTGTTTCTGGGTGAGATTCAGGGAAGGTACTTTCTGGTACAATGGACAAGGATGGAGGAGCTCTGAATAAACCACCTCTGCTGGATGGTTCTAACTATGAGTATTGGAAACCTAGGATGATAGCTTTCATCAAGTCCATGGATGATCAAGCATGGAAAGCTTTTCTCAAAAGGTTGGGAGCCTCCAAAGGTAAGAGATGGAGAAGGAAATCTTACTGATGTTCTGAAGGAAGAAGAGGACTGGGATGATGCTGACTACAAAGGATCTGTTGGAAATTCTAAAGCCATGAATGCATTGTTCAATGGTGTCAACAGAAATATCTTCAGGCTGATTGAGCATTGTACTATTGCCAAAGAGGCTTGGCAGGTCTTGAAAGTTGCTCATGAAGGGACCTCAAAGGTGAAAATGTCAAAGCTTCAGCCTCTCACTAGCAAGTTTGAGAGTTTAAAGATGAAAGAGGATGAGAGCATTCATGATTTTCATATGAACATTATTAAGATAGCTAATGCCTCGAGTGCCTTAGGAGAAAAGATGTCTGACAGCAAGCTGGTCAGGAAGATTCTCAGGTCTCTTCCTAGGAGATTTGATATGAAGGTTACTGCTATAGAGGATGCTCAGGACATTGACAAGATGAAGGTGGATGAGCTTATGGGATCACTCCAAACTTTTGAGTTAAGATTCAGTGAAAAAGCTGAAAAGAAGAAGAGTATAGCATTTGTGTCGAATGCTGATGACTCAGATGATGAAGGAGAACTGGTCAAAGATGAAGATGTGTCCAAAGAGCTAGTGTTGCCTGGAAGAAAATTTAATAAAGTGTTGAAAAGGATGGACTGGAAGTCAAGAGAAAATGTTCGGAACAAGTCTCTCGACATCAACAAAGACCAGGATGGAGGCAGAAGATCCAGAACTGAAGAAGACTCTAATCAAGGGAAGAGAGTTCAATGCTATGAATGTGAAGGATTTGGGCACGTAAAAACTGAGTGTCCCACTTATCTCAAAAGACAAAAGAAGGGATTATCTGTGACATGGTCAGAAGATGATTCTGAAACTGACGCTGATGAGAAATCTGCAAAGTTGGTGACAACATTAACAGGAGTATGTGAATCAGATGAAGAATCTGAAGAGCTTACTTTTGAAGAGCTGGCTATCTCTTATAAGAAGTTGTGCATTGAACATGAAGAAGTATGTCAGCAGAAAGAAGAACAAGCATGTGTTATTGTTCATTTAGAGGCTAAGAATACTGAGCATATGTCTACTATAGCTGATCTACAAAGTGAAGTAAATGTTTTGAATTCAAAACTGGACAACATGATCAAAAATGTCAGAATGTTAAATGGGAGTTCTGATGTACTTGATGAAATTTTGAAGTCAGGAAGAGATGCTAGAAATGTCAGTGGTATTGAATTTGAAGGTACAAATGAATTAAATGAAGGAAAGAAATCTGAGGGAGTACCCGTTCAAGATAAGAGAAGTTTGAAGATGTTGAATAACATGTTGCAACATCCTCCCAGGCATCAGAAGAAGTTCATAAAGAAAAAGAATCAAAGATGGACATGCTACCATTGTGGGAAGTTTGGTCATATAAAAGCTTTTTGCTACAAGCTACATGGTTATCCCAAACCCATGCAACAGTATAGTAAGAAGAAGAGAAGGGTTGAAACAAAAAGGATATGGACTTCAAAGGATTTTGTAAAGGAACATAGGGACTACAAGTCTTTCAGAGTCTCTACAGATGAAAAATGGTTCTTTGATAGTGGGTGTTCTCGACATATGACTGGTGTTAGTAGATATATGTCACATGTTAAGTATCATGCTCCTAATGAGGTGATTTTTGGTAATGGATCGAAAGGAAAAGTGCTTGGTGTTGGAAGAGTGGATTGTCCAGGACAGCCAATTCTGGAAGAAGTATTGCTTGTTGAAGGGTTAGATACTAACCTAATAAGCATAATCCAGTTGTGTGATCAAGGTATTATTAGGGTCATCTTTACAAACTACGAATGTGTAATAATGGATGAAAAGAATTATGTTGTTATGAGAGGTGAAAGAACCTCAGAGGATTGCTATTTGTGGAAAGCTGAAAGCACTATTGTGGAAGTGTTAAATCAAAGAGCTTGTGGATGACACGTGTATAAGGACCCATTTCCAAAACTTATAAATAGCCCAGCTAACACATTCCAACTTCAATCCTACAGTGCAAAAACTTCATCTGACATATTCTTTCAAAACTCTTCTCCGCTAGGGTTTGCTCTTACTCTCCTCAATACTGCTTTTTGTGATCAACTAAACATGTCTCAACATCCTAACTCCGATTCCATGCACGGCTCCCCTGATAACACTGGTTCTCCATGAATCAATACTGGAGATGAAGAATCACTGCAGATGATAAACCTCTCTGACCTAGTGCTCGACATTGCTCCATTGAAAGTTATGCCGGCTGACCCAAAAGGCAACCAGCAAGCTTCTCACACAACGAATGTCAACATTCCAGGTAAGAAATCTAAACCCTTCTCACCTAAGAAGAAAGTCCTATGACCAGTTTGTATGCTAACCAAGTAAGCCCTAAGACGTGGCTGAAAAGGGATCCAAATTAGGCATAGTTGAGAAGCGGAAGGGTACTAAATCTTGTGACTCCACTGATGATGATGCTGTCAGAAAGGATAAGGAAATTAGAAGGGTTGTTGCCTCGATTCTGAGTGAAATTAAGGCAAATGTCGGGTCTAATGCTCCAACATCAGTGACAGAAAATATCAATAACAGCCCTACTGATAGGACGGATGGTGATGTGTCCATGCATGTGGACCGTGAGAGAAGAAGTAAAAGGAAAGCTGATGTAAGGACTGGCGATGTTATTAATGTTGATGACCTCACTTCTGATGAGGAACCTATTGCTAGAATGCTGAGAAGAATTCAGAGAAGAAGAGGAAAAAATGTAATAAGTGAAGGCTCCAAGTCTTCGAAATTGCGTGGTAAATCTGGAGGTGGGGAATGAAAAGTTCAAGCAGGGCCGCCCAAGCAATGGAGCAAGGTTGTAGTGCCCACTAAGAAAAGAAAAATTACTGATCAAAGTAATTCTGACTATGAAGTTGAAACAGATGTCCAGGACATCATTGGTATAAAAAACTCCACCTGCAAGAAGGCTTCTACTGAAAGCTCTATGAGAAATACAGATAGATGGAAAATTGTTGATCAAAGAAGGATTGCTCTGGAGAGAGAGTTGGGGAAGGACTTCGAAAAGTATAAAGAAATAGTGGAGCTCATTATTGCGGCTGGATTGATGAGAACAATGTCCAAGTTAGGACCCTGTTATGGAAATCTAGTCAAAGAATTTGTGGTAAATATGTCTGAAGAGTGTGACGAGAACAGGGGCAACAATCCCAGACAAGAATGTGTGAGAGGAGAAGTTGTCACCTTTTCACCTGAAATTATCAACAACTATCTGGGCAGGAGTAATGAACCTAAACCTGAGTTAGAGGTTATTGATAATACTGTTTGCAAGGAGATAACAGGTGGCTGTATGAGACATTGGCCAAATGCAAAGAAGTTGTCGTCTGGTAAACTAAGTGTCAAATATGCCATCCTCTACAGGATTGCCGTGGTAAATTGGGTTCCTACAAATCACACATCTACTATCTCGTCTACACTTGGCAGATTCATATATGCTATAGGGAAGAAGATTTCCTTTGATTTTGGATCATACATCGTTGAGCAGATCTTGAAACAAGCTAGCTCACCTACTGTCAAGATGCTTATTGGTTTCCCTTCCTTGATCTGTGGTATTATTCTAGAACAGTGTCCTAATCTTGTGTTAAGGGGTGACACTGCACTCAAAAGGAAACCTCCTCTGTCCCTTCACTACAAGCTACGGGGTGGAGCACATGTCCCAGACATTGTTGGGACATCTACACAGACTCCTGGTCCTGCTAATCTTGATGATGAAGCCATTGCTCAGTTGCAAGAAACCTGCAAGGAGCTGGAAGAATCCATCAGGAGAGATACAGCAAGGAAGATAAAGCTCGAGCAGCTGATTAAAGCCTTGGTTGAAAAGAGAAATGCTGCTAAAGATCAAGAGCTGACTGAAGATGATGGACAAGGTGAGTCTACTGAGTCTGATAGAGGGAGTGTCCAGCAGTCTGATGATTCCAGTTCTGAGAATGGTGCCTTTGAATCTGAAGGTGAAAGTGATGAGGTTGCTGATGAAGAGGACAATGCTGATTAACTAGGCTATCTGCAAGTTTACTTTCTGGTTTTTGTTTGTTTTTTTTTCTTTTAGGACAACTTAATTCTGTTTTGGTTTTGAACAATATACTGCTATGTAATTTGGTTACATTTGTCTATGACCTCTCTTTGTCATATTTGTGGCTAAAAAGGGGGAGTAGTAAGTGTGAGGGGGAGCAGCATTGTTATGTGCTTGTGCTGTTGCAGGAAGATTCTGTGGGCTGCAGGGGCATGGTGTGTTGCTGCTGTTGAGGGGGAGTTGCTATGATGAGATGTTTGCTGGACTGTGTGTGTATATACAGCTGAGGGGGAGTTTTTTTTTTGCTGATATTAATGGTGTTTTTTTTTCCGCTGTTGATACTGATGGTATTTAAGTGTGTGTGGAGTTTTAGCCAAAAATAAGCCAAAGGGGGAGATTGTTATTTCCTTGGTTTTATGGTTGGTATTATTTTGCTAAAACTCATGTAGCAGCAGATGTTGAATGAAGATGTCTAATAATATGTTTCATTACTCTTTGTTCAACATGTCGTATGAAGATGTTCCATGACAGCTCATAGGACATCGCGTTGTGAAGTCAGTTTTATTGCAGATTCTGTTACTATGATTGGTAACTGAATATTCTGTGAATATTTGGTTATCCTATGTGGCATCCAAAGCATTTTTGGATTAGGGTTACTTGTTGGTTTTCGGATTTGCTGCTGTTTCTAATTATGGAGACATAATAGGAAACTTTGGATTGAAGACCTATTTTATTGGAGTTAATTTTGCAGATTTGTGAGTAGTCTAAGTGCTGCGTTTTTGAAGCCCAATTCAGTCCAGATTTCAAGCTATAAATAGACTGATGAAAACCTAGTTTTAGGTGTCGAACTTACATTTATTTTTAGGGTTGTGTGCTTGTGTTTTGTGAGCCTAACTGGTATCTTATGATAACAGTATAAGGACTGTAGTGTAAGTTATGTAAGGTTGCTCATAAGCTTTTAAGTATTGAGTAGCTGTGTGTTAATTCTCATAAGCTGTGAAGTATTGAGAATTTGTGTTTCGACCATTGTTACTTGTCTTGTAAGGAACCAGTCACGGGTTGTGATTGAAGATGGATTTTAGGAGGGCCTCATACCTAGGGGAGTCTTAGGTAGAAGTCATAGGAAGGGTAGTGATTAAGTGAGATGATTGAACTGGGTGTGGTTATCAGTGAATTGATACTATCGAATATTGGTTTCATCCCTGGCTTGGTAGCCCCCAGATGTAGGATAGTTAGATCCGAACTGGGTTAACAATTTCTGGTGTTCTTTACATTTTCTGCACACTTTTATTTTGAACTTGTTCATTGTTGTTGTATATCATTGTCTCGACATCTCGATAGGACATCTGATATATAGGCCAGAATTTCATCAAGAAACACTCCGCCTAAAAATAAAAACGTCTCGGTGGATTGAAAACCCGAAAGGGCGGTCCAGGCAAAAATTAGAGACATGATAAAAAATCATCCTGGTGGATTGGAAATCTCAAAGTACAATCCAGGCAAATTTTAGGGATAATGGCAATTAACTATGTTCGACAAAGGGGCAAGTCCCTCGGCAGCAATTACATCATCCGTCAGGAAAACTCCAGTCAAGGTTATCTTCGACAGAAGCTCAGGATGCCCCGAAGTCAAAGTTGGTAGAAGGATAGTGGTCGATATGTTTCGATGTAGCGCTTTTCCCTGTAAATTACCATTTTCTAACTTTGTATATACTCTTTGGAATCACGCGTTTGGCTGATTTCCATCCTATAAATAAAATTTGAGCCCTCGTGCTTTTGTTTGTAATTCTTATTTGTTTTAGCTTTACAGAATGACATTTTAACATGATAAACGATTCTTGAAATAAAACAAAAATGAATTTACTTGTAAAATTTTTTCGCTTAAAGTAAAGGTGGCAATTTCTTTTGACGGTTGAACATCGAAAGAACATCGATCGCTTCTCCAGAAGTAAGCGAGCTTCAAAGTACAGAATCAAAATACTCCTTCTAAAACCATGTGCACCTGAACGAAGGATCAGCTGTGTCAGACACCATGGTTCATCTAACACCCCCGGCAGAGTTCTTACCTCCTAAGCCCGACCAACGGTTGTTCCTCGCAGGGACTACTTCTCCTAAGCAAGGCAGAATTGCTACTTTTGGGCCAGCGGTACTTCTTCGCCCCGCGATGGCCGAGTATCCAGTTATGTTCATCTATTAGTCTGTATGGCGCGTCAGTTTTGTCAGCATATACATACATGCATCATGCATTATTGATTTACATTCGCATTCATATTGCATCACTATCTCTCTAGTCGGTCTTGTCCCCTAGTGATAGACAGTCCTCTCAATCGAGTTGTCAGTCGTTTCCTCATCAGGAAATGTTGCGTCTGAACAATCTCTCTCCTCCAGTGTATTTCTAGGATGAAGTTGGTCCTTAATCACTTTGATAACTTGAAACCTCTGAAAAACTAGAGAATCCTCAGCAAATGTCACCCTTCGCCATCGAAGACGATATCTTCGCTTTCCCGGATTAAGGAAAATCCCCAGAGAAAGCCTCTTGAGCAGTGATTCGACAATACAACAGTTGTTCTCTGAAAAAACCGCTGATGAAAAGGTCATCAACACCTCAAAATTAGATCACATCATATGGTATTTCTCCGAGAAGATCCCAAGAAAAATATGATGTAAAACCCTAAGCGAAAGCAGACTCTCAAGAGACCTGCTTTCCCCTGTAGAGCCGACAAATGGCGTCTCCAACAGAGAAGTTTGTACACCTTTACAACTCAGACTATTGGGTTCCCCCACCAAGTCTGACATCAAAAGTTTTCCCATCAAATGGCATCTCCCCAGGAAAATTCGACGAGAAGTTTGAGGAAAACCGCTACGCATAGCGTCCCTTGTCGATAAAGTTTATTGACAAAAGAAACTAAGACCAGTTCCTTGGTAGGAAACCAGGATCGATGGGAAGTTTATTTTAGAAACTAAGACCAGTTCCTTGGTAGGAAACCAGGATCGAGGCGAAGTTTATATCAGAAACTAAGACCAGTTCCTTGGTAGGAAACCAGGATCGAGAGGAAGTTTATTTCAGAAAATGAGACCAGTTCCTTGGCTGAAGACTAGGATCGAGGGGAAGTTTTTACCTTTTCTAAGCATCATTGCTTAGCAAAAGAGGAAGGATGCGTAAACTGCCATTCATAACCACCATCAAAATTTTGGGTATTCCGATATTTAATCATCTTGCACCTCGAATGCCCGAATACCTTCGCCATTCACACCTTCGGGTCCAAGAAGATTAAATAGGGGCATCTGTCATACCCCAAATTTTGACCACTAAGATTTCCCATCATTGTGTAAATTATCATCACAATATGGATGAACCATTAGTCTCCCCAAAGATGGGTGAGCATCCACTACCATCAGAATTAGGGTTTCAAGCCCTCTCAGAGCTCTTAGACAAAGGATTAATCAGGAAATGACATGATCTTCAACTTTTATACCCTCTCCAACATCCACAATGGATCAAAAGGACTCCCACTTCAAGGATTAAGCACAAGGCTGCTCCCTTCTAAGTGGATTAAGCCCCAAGATCGCTAGTGTCACCAAATTAGGGTTTTGGTCGACCAGGGCCTCCAGATGGAAATTCTCCTCTGGACATGAGCCAATGCTTCAAGGCATAACCTATGATGCTCCAAGGGACATCATAAACCCAATCACCAAGTCAATTTAGCCTTTAGGGGATGCATACATCAAAAATCAGGAATTAGGGTTTCTTGACCTAATTCACCCCTAAGTTGACTTTTGGGACAAACCATGAGCCAAGACCTCAAGGGAGGATTTGAGGGTCTCTAACACACTACATTGATCCATTTACAACAATGGATTAATCCAAGAAGCTTGAGCAACAAGTTTCAATTTCATCTGAACCACAGTTAAGGTTTTGCGAGAAAAGTCAACTGTACCTTTGACTTTTGACCAGGAAATGCTCCCAAACCCTAGGACATGATTCAATACACTCTATAACACCTATTAAATCAATCCATCAAGTTTGATTTAGGTCAAGGACTTGATTTTATAGAGGATCGCATAGTTTGAAATTCATCTGACAAAAAGTCAACTGTGCACAAAAGTCAACTTTGACTTTTTGAAATTTTTCACAAAAATGGGTTTTTAACCCTAAAATGATGTTAATGTGTGATTTGAATCATCGTTCATCAATAAAAATCAAGAAAAGTGGGATAACTTGTAAAAGGGGTAACCATAAAAACTTAGAAAATTTTCTAAGTTATGGAACACAGTGGCAAGGGTACCAACTTTGGAGGATCATAACTCCTAAGCCACAAAGCCATTTTTCTCCATCCAAAGCTGGATTTGTAGCCCTCATGGCCCTCTACAAAAGTGTCAACTACACCTCATTCCAATTCATTATGGATTTTGAGTTATGGAATGATCAAAATGACTAAAACATGAAAATACATCATTTTCCAGCACTTAGAAAAATTCCGGCCAAGGCAGATTTTGTTGGAAACACCAAAACTTGTGATATCTTTTCACATAGTTGCAAGCTGAATCAAGTCTAAAGGTAAACATCAATGTTATTGCATATGTTTCTAAGAATCCAAAGAACCTCTCAGCATGAATTGATTCAACTTGAGCCAAGAGGAATCCATGCCCAAAGTCATGCTGCTGCAAGCTGTTTTGGAAAAATCAGTTTGTATGTTTGCTTGCCACACATGATTTTTGAATCAAAACCAAGGATCATTATGCCACATGTACTCAAACCAATCACAATGCATCTGATCCAACCTACAAAGCTAAGTCACAAAGCCAAGGAATCTTCCAACTCGAAGTTCATGCATTTTGGCACATTTTGCCTTGAATTCAAAGGGCATTAAGGTGGAATAGTGCATTGTTAAGATTCTCACTCTCCTCAGTCAAGTTCTCTGATTAAACAACAATTAAAATGACTGAGGAATGTGATTTCAGTCAAGGCATAGTTGATCTATTTGGAGCAGCTGTTACACCTAATGCAAGAGGCATTTATGTCCAACCAATCCCTTTGAAGGTGATCTGATCCAGCAGCCATTCACTATTCCTCCAAGACAAGAGTTGATCACCTATAAATAAAGGTTCCAATGGATCATTCAAGGCACACCAAAGCACCTGATAGCACTGCTTTCTCTCATTCTCTCTTAAGTGCCAATTTTCTTTGTTTTTGAGCAACCACCATCGGGTTTTGAGTTGCAGCCCTAAGAAATCCATTCCAATTGCTCAGACACATCACATGTGATGTATTTGAGGTGTCCAAACACTTAAAGACCAACTGTAACACCCCTAGCTCAAAATCAGTCTTCAACCAAGCCTTTATGCCTCAATTATGCAGTTGGAGCTCTCCAACTTGATCCAAAGGTTTGCAGAGTGTTCCAAAGCTTGTAACACACTCCACAACATCCATTGAAGCTGTAGGGATCATCAAATTGCATCTAGAACACCATTTGTGCAGAGTTCCATTTCAGCTTGCATCAAGGTAAGCCTTAAAACTCCATCTTCATGATCCATGCATATTTCCTCGCATGATATTTTTGCCAATTGCTTGCCATCATATGTTGAGTGTTTTCCCTCAAAAAATTGGATCATAGCCCTCATAACCATGTCTGCACGACTGCTTTTGCAAAATTAAGGTTCATACGGTTGTGATGATATAACTTGCTATACACTGAAAATGAATAAAATCAAGTATTGCCATCTTGTTCCTTGTGAAAAAACGCACGAGTTTGGTGTTTGAATCATGTCAAATGGTTGAGAGACGAGTGAGATAGGGTACTTCATGCACGAGCTCGCGGAAGAAGATGGCCATGGCGCCATTCTTCAGGTTTTCCAACCAAGTTCTCTATATATTTTTCACTTGCCATATGTTTAATGAATTGGCATTGCGCCCCAGTGGTTGATCATCTGGTTCTTTTTGCAAAAAATCACAAAAATGTTGAAATATTTTATTCCACAAAAAAATTAAGATTATATTATTTATTTAATATAATTAGTATTTTTGTGAATAAATTCCTTTTTAATTGTTTTTAAACATTTTAAAAATGAATATTTACTTTGAAAATCAAAACCAAATGTGTTTTAATTCATCTTGTGATTAAAACCTCATTTTTCAAACCTTAAACAAAAATCATAAGTGGTTTATCCAAACTTATTTGGTATTTTTATCATTTTTATTTGATTTTCTTTAAATATTTACTTTTAAACGAAAACAAATTTAGGGTTTCTTTGATTTTCACTAAAACAAATCATTTTTGGGCCTCTATTAGAGTGTAAGACCCAACCGGTTGAAAACCAAACCTTTTGTGGGCCTCAGTCATTGTATAAGACCCATTGCATTTTCAAAAATCTCGGCGCGATCGCCATTTCAAACATAAATCATCTGGGCCTACCCTCGTGTTATAAGCCCCATTTCTTTTCTTTCAATCATTTTGGTCCTCTAATAGAGTGTAAGACCCAATCCTTTGTAAATACAAACCTATTTTGGGCCTCAAATGTTGTATAAGTCCCGTTGTATTTCAAAAGTTCAGCGCGATCATTGCCCGTTTAAAACAAACCATATGGGCCTCTCTTTGAGCTGTAAGCCCCACCACTTGTATAAAAATAAACCTTTGGGCCTCTTGAGAGAGTGTAAGACCCATCCCTCTGTACAGAAAACCTTTTGGGCCTCAGTCACTTGTATAAGTCCCTGTACAAATTCAAAACAACAGTGCAATCACTGATAAAACCTTGAGCCTCTCCTTGAGATGTAAGCCCCAACAATCTTTTCAAAAGCACTTTCTCCTTTGATTTTGAATATAATATTGTTATCAAAGCTTTCTTTGTTGAACAAACAAACCAAACAGCATGGAAGCTCTACAACCGAGTAAGTGTTTACCCTCTTTCATTTACCGCTTTCATATGTATATAACGCTATTGTGGGGCTGTTTCACTGTAAGTCTTCTTTCACAAACTCATATCAACTGTGTAAAAATAGTATAGATATTTAGAGTTTTCCCGGCAACTACGTCTAGAACTAAGAAAAACCTCATCTCTTTATCTCCAACGTTCACCCGGATATACCTCAACCCTGAGAATTTTCTTTTACAACAAATTTAGATAACTAGATCTAAGAAATCTCCCCCTTGAACAGTTCATATACAGAAGGCCAATGTTCCAAGTGAAACCCCTTCTGGAACTATTCATCAGCCTCCTCTTGGGCTTAGTGCAAGGACCCACAGGCTTCCTAAAAAGCATCCCGCCTCCTCTTGGGGGTTGTACAAGGACTCGAAGTCTTCTTAGAAGTTTTCACAGCCTCCTCTTAGGCTTTGTATAATGATTCTTCCTCCGGGAAGATAGCCTCCTCTTGGGCTTTGTACAAATTATCCCTCGGCTTCTTAAAAGTTTCCAGCCTCCTCTTGGCCTTCGTACAAATTGTCCCGACGACCTCTTAAAGGTATAGGAATAGAAATTAGTCATCTTAAAAGAACAGTCTTTCAAAGAGTCTAGATCTTTCTACCGTGAACGTACTATCTCTTAATCTCTCTTAAGCATAGTACAAAAGATAAAACTCTTGACTTGGACAGTCTAAGACCCTTGAGTCTCAAAGACATTCTCAAGCCCCTTTCAAGAATGGGAAAAACACCCGCAGACTTGGGCAGTCTCAATACCCCTCGGATTCCCCGTTTCCTTAAAGAACAGGAAATAATCCCGGTCCTCAGATCAAATCCATGAGTACAATATTGCTCATATAAGAACTGATTTTCTCTTTTAACCAACATACTGGAACTGTCACTCAACTGAAACAGTGATCCTAGCCTCCTCTTGGGCTTTGTAAAATGATTCTCCCCAGCAGAGTTAACCTTTAGCCTCTATCTCGGGCTTCGTACGAGATACAAAAAAACTCTCTTGTTGAGTATAAAAGACTCTCTTGTTGAGTCAAACAACCTTTTAGCCTCCGTCTTGGGCTTCGTACAAGACACATATAAAAATCACTCTCTTGGTGAATATAAAAGACTCTCTTGTTGAGTCAATCCACCTTCAGCCTCCATCTCGGGCTTCGTACGAGATACCAAAACACTCTCTTGTTGAGTATAAAAGACTCTCATGTTGAGTCAAACAACCTTTTAGCCTCCGTCTTGGGCTTCGTACAAGACACATATAAAAACACTCTCTTGTTGAGTCAACCCTTTTAGCCTCTATCTCGGGCTTCGTACGAGACACAAAAGCATCCTCTTGTTGGGTCAATAGCATCCTCTTAGGCTTTGTATAAGAAAATCCCGGTTGAGTCAATCTACCTTTTAGCATCAAAGTTGTGCCTCATACAAACATCAACAACTCCTTTCCCCTCAATCTAATTGCTATAAGCGGCAAGCCTCTGGATTATTTACATCCACTGTCCCTCTTTTAGCATGAGAAATTCCTAAGGAAAGATGGCATTGCTCTAAACTGAGTTAAAGTCTTCTCCTTCAGGATGAAAATCCCTTATAAAGGAAATTATGGCATTGCTGGATTCGCATATCCCAGTTAAAGTAATTCTCCTTTATAATCAGTCACCCAACAATTGTGACAAACAGACCCCTGTAGAGTTGACAAATTCTCTCTAAAAGTCAACACCCTTTTTGCTTGACATCTTGGGCTTCGAATAAGATACAAATAGACCCTTCAACTTCACATCTTGGGCTTTGAACAAGATACAAACCACCTTTAGCTTCATATCTTGGGCTTTGAACAAGACACCAAAACACCGTTTCCTCCCATAGAATCGGAGGAACTACGATCGCTCTGATTTCCATGTTTCGGTAAACGGGAATACGTAGGCATAAGATTGAAATAAAAATCTTAGCAAGCACACCACATCAAAAACCTCTGGCCACAAATCCTCACATATCCATCAAAACATCCGAGTCCGTATCCCCCACCAAAAGTCTAAACTCGTTCAAAATAAACCTAAGAGAGGCCTCCCACATTGATCGCACCTGTAAACCAACAATTTTGACTGTTTAACCTCAGTTTGCAAAGCAGGGTTAGTTGG
This sequence comes from Lathyrus tuberosus, assembly GCA_022829125.1. Lineage (NCBI taxonomy): Eukaryota > Viridiplantae > Streptophyta > Magnoliopsida > Fabales > Fabaceae > Lathyrus > Lathyrus tuberosus. The sequence continues at coordinate 822,217 of JALAZF010000677.1, forward strand.
AGACATCTATTTCCCTTCCTTCATCAGCTCCAATAGGATAAAAAATGAATCGACCTGTAGTACCCTCCGAGAGCGACAGCGCTTAAGAACCACGTCCAAAATCGCTCGCTACACTTATGCCTGAAGTAATTCAATGCTTTGAACACTCTTGATTGATCCCTTAGAAGCTTTTAGGATGATCAAAACCAGCTGGAATCCCCAGGAACAAGTATTGGCTCTTTCTTGCAAAAGGGGCAAAAGTGACCAAGTTGGTAACCCTCTCAATTGGTGTTCCAGATGAGGGAAACCAATTGGGACAGTTTGAGGATGATATTTGGAGTGTGTTTGAGGCCTTGTTTGGTTTTAGAAGTGACTGAATCAAGACATGGCTTGAAAAATGCAGAAAAGTCAAAGTTTGAGGTTTTGGAGGTTGACTTTTTGATTTTGGTGTTTTAGATCAAGGGTGAGTGTTTGAACAACTTAGATATGATATATTGGATGTGTTTGGATCATGAGCTGTGGTGGAATTGCTCTCTAACTCAGAAACTTAGAGATGACTTGCAAAAGAAGGCATTTTGGCCTAATGAGAGAGATTTTGAGGAAAGCATCAGTTGTAGTGCTTTGGTGTACTCAAACTGATCACAAATGAGCTCTATTTATAGTAGAGCAAGTTTGTTTTGCAAGCAATAGTGAATTGAAACTTTGACAATCCCTTGGCTAATTGTAGATAAAGGCATCTTTAGTCTCCTATAGCAATTGACTTGAGGTTAGGGCACATGCCTATGGTCCTTTGATTCAGTGCTGAATCTTGACTCATTCAGTTAGGAATGTCTCAGTCCATGCCACCTTGATACATCCATTGAAAGCTTAGAAACAAAATTGGACTCTTTGAGCTTTTTAGCCTTTTTAGGGCATTTATGCCTACATGTAGTTCCTTGGACTTGGGAGGCTTGTGGATCAGATCTTTTCTCTTGGATGTTATCCTCTGATGTGTCCAAATGGATGACAAGGCTTGGAATGATCTAATTTGGCCAAATCGAGCAAATGTCCTATAATCTGCCTTGAACAAAATCAGTCCATGATGCCATGTTCCAAGAGTTGTATCTCTCTACTCAAATAGAATTTGGAGATGATCTAGTACTTGTTAGAAAGCCCTCATGGCATACTTCAACTTTGATGTTCACCAATGGACCTGGTTTAACTTGGATCAATCTGAAAAACGTCCCTACATTTTGGAAAAAGTAAGGCAGATTCTGAGTTATTGAAAATTTCACTAAGTGTTGGAAAAAGTGGCCATTTTCAATTTTTGTGATTTTGATCAATCCCTAACTCAAAATCCATGAGGATTTGGAATCTCTTGTAGTTTACATATTTGAAGTATGTCAGATGGACTTTCATATGAGCTTTGAATGGGAGAAAAATACCATGTGGTTTAGGAGTTATGACCTTGCAAAGTCGGTACAAAATCACTTTTGTTCCATAACTTAGAAAATTTTTGGTTTCTCATGGTTGCCCCTTTTGCAAGAAACCTCACTTTTCTTGATTTTTCTTATTGAATGATGATCAATACCATACATTAACATTATTTTTGACTTAGGGGAACCATATTTGTGAAAAATTCTAAAAAGTCAAACTTGATTTTGTGCACAGTTGACTTTTTGTCAGATGAAATCCAAACTGTGTGATTCTTTATGCAATCAAGTCCTTAACCTAATTCAAACCTAATGGATGGATTCCATAGGTGTTTTAGGGTGTCTTGAATCATGTCCCAAGGTTTGGAAGCATGTCTTGGTCAAAAGTCAAAGATACAATTGACTTTTCCTTTAAAACCCTAATTGTGGTCCAGATGAAATTGAAACTTGTGAATCAAGTTTCTTGGGTCAATCCATTTTTGTAAATGGATCAATGTGGTGTATTTGAGGCCCTCAAATCATTTCTTGAGGTCTTGGCCCATGCTTTTCCTCAAAAGTCAACTTAAGGGTGAATTAGGTCAAGAAACCCTAATACCTAATTTTTTTTATGAATGCATCCCCTGAGGCTAAATTGACTTGATGATTGGGTCCATGAGGTCCCTTGGAGTATTTTGGGTTGTGCTTTGAAGCATTGGCTAATGTACAGAGGAAAAATTTCCATCTGGAGGCCTTGGTAGACTAAAACCCTAATTTGGTGACACTGGCGATCTTGAGGCTTGTCCACTTGGAATGTTGCAACCTTGGGTTTGATTCTTGATGTGGGAGTCCTCTTGATCCCTTATGGGTGTTTGAGAGGTTAGACAAGTTGAAGAACATGTCATTTCTTAATTGATCCTTTGTCTAAACGCTCGAAGAGGGCTTGAAACCCTAATTCTTGGTTATGGTGAATGCTCACCCATCTTTGAGGAGATTGATGAGGCATGATGGTATATCCATATTGTGGTGATGATTTGCACAATAATGGGAAATCTTGGTGGTCAAAATTTGGGGTATGACAGTTAGGAAAGTAAAATATAAGGAACCGTCAAAAATCCGGAAAATTGTCTGAGTACCTAATTCACCCCCCTCTTAGGCACTCTTATAACATACAAGCTTTATGTCACGGTCAGCTATATCAGTAAAGAATGAAGAAGGCGTTTGACAAAAAGGTCTGACCCCGTGTCTTCAGAAAAGGAGACCTTGTGCTCTAGAAGATACAATCATTTCTCACTGATTCCAGGGGCAAATGGACTCAGAATTACGACGACCCCTATGTGGTCAAGAAAGCCTTCTCAGGCGGTGCCTTGAGACTCGCAACCATGGATGGATAGGAGTTCGCCTACCCCAAAAATTTTGATGTAGTCAAGAAATACTTTGCCTAAATAAAAAAAAAGAAACAAGAAAGTCTCGGTGGATTGAAAACCCGAAAGGGTTGTCAAGGCAAAAATTAGAGACATAGGGAAAAATCATCCTGATGGGTTGAAAACCTTAAAAGGTAATCCAGGAAAAAGTTAGGGATTCATGGAAAGTAACTACGTTTGACGAAGTTCAGATCCCCAGCGGTGACGCCATCCGTCGAAAAGACTTCAGTCAAGGTCACCTTCGACAGAAGCTCAAAATGTCCAGAATTCAAAGTTGGTGGAAGGATAACGGTCGTTAGGTTTCAATGTATCCCCTTTCCCCTTAAATTACAATTTTCTAAACTTTGTAACACTCTATGGTGTCACGCGCTTGGTTGATTACCATTCTATCAATAAAATTTGAGCCCTAGTGCTTTTTGTTTGCAATTCTCGTTTATTTTGCTTTATAGAATGACATTTTAATATGATCAACGATTCTTGAAACAAACAAAAATGAATTTACTTGTCAAATTTTCTTCTACTTTTAAAATAAAGATGGTAATTCTTTTTGGCTGCTGAACACAAAAAGGAACATCGATGGCTTCTCCGGAAGTGATTAAACCTCAAAATGCAGAATCAAAGTATTCCCTGAATGAAGGATCAACTACTTCAGATAGAATGATCCATCTATCATCCCCGACAGAGTTCTTACCTCTGAAGACCAATTGACGGTTCTTCTTCCCAGTAGGGTCTACCCCTCCTAAGCAAGAAATGATCACTATCTTGAGCCAATGATACTTTTTATCCCCCGCAGTGATCGAGTATCCAGTCGTGCTCATTCTCCAGTCCGTATGTCGCGTCTATTTTGTCAGCATAATCATACATACATCATGCATAGTTGATTCATATTCATATTCATGTTGCATTAATATCACTCTGGTCGTACTCATCCCCAAGTGATAATCGTCCTCCCACCGGTAGAGTTTCCAGTTCTTTCCTCATCCAGAAATGTATCGTCTGAGCAATCTCTTCCCAGTTTATTTATGGATTGGAAAATGTCCTCGACCACTTTGATAACTTGAACCTATGAAAGGCAAGAAGACATCCGATTGACACCTTGGGAACCTCACTCTTCACCATTGAAGATGATATTTTCGCTTTCCCGGATTAAGGAAAATCCCCACCAAAAGCCTTTCACTAAAAGACTCTCGGCAATACATCGGTTTTTCTCCTAAGAAATTCGATATTAATGAAGTCATCAGCACCTCAAAATTGGATCACATCACATGGCATTTCTCCGAGAAAGATCTCGAAGGAAAGTATGATGTAACCTCACCAAGTTAAAAGCGGTCTCTCAAGAGACTCATTTTCCCCAGTAGAGTCGACAAATGGTATCTCCAACAGAGAAGTTTACACACCTCTACAACTCAGACTAATGGGTTTCCACAACAAGTCTGACCTTAGACTTTTTCCATCAAATGGAGTCTCCCCAGTAAAACTCGGTGAGAAGTTTGATAAAGATCGCTACGGATAGCATTTCTTGTCAAGGAAGGAACTCGACAAGAAGAAACTGAGACCAGTTCCATGGTTGAAGACCAGGATCGAGGGGAAGTTTATTTCAAAAGAATCTAAGACTAGTTCCGTGGCTAAAGACCAGGATCAATGGGAAGTTTATTTCAAAAGAAACTGAGACCATTTCCGTGGCTGAAGACCAGATCGAGGGGAAGTTTATTTCAAAAGAAACTGAGACCAGTTCCATGGCTGAAGACTAGGATCGAGGGGAAGTTTATTTTCAAAAGAAAACTAAGACCAGTTCCGTGGCTGAAGACCAGGATCGAGGGGAAGTTTTACCCTTTTCTATGTAACATTGCTTAGCAAAAGAAGATGGATGAGCAAACTGCTATTCATAACCACAGTCAAAATTTTGGGTATTCCGATATTTAATCCTCGTGCACCCTGAATGTCCGAATATCTCCACCATTCACACCTTCGGGTCCAAGAAGATTAAATAGGAGCATCTGTCATACCCAAAATTTTGACCACCAAGATTTCCCATCATTATGAAGATCATCACCATAATATGGATGTACCTTCGTGCCTCATCACTCCTCTCAAGGATTGTTGAGCATTCACTATAACCAAGAATTAGGGTTTTGAGCCCTCCCTGAGCACTTAGACAAAGGATCAATCAAGAATTGACATGATTTTCAACTTGTCAAGCCTCTCAAACATCCATAAAGGATCAAGAGGTCTCCCATATCAAGAATCAAGCACAAGAGTGCAACATCTCAAGTGGATCAAGCCTCAAGATCGCCAGTGTCACCAAATTAGGGTCTTGGTCGACCAAGGCCTCCAGAGGAAAATTTTCATCTGGGCATGACCCAATATTTCAAACAATGATCCAAAATGCTCAAAAGAACATTATGAGTCCCATCATCAAGTCAAAATGGCCTTAGAGGAAGCATTCATAAAAAATCAGGAATTAGGGTTTCTTGAGCTAATTCACCGCTAAGTTGACTTTTAAGGCAAGACATGAACCAAGACCTCAAGACATGATTTGAGGGGCTCAAATACACCACATTGATCCATTTACAACAATGGATTGATCCAAAAAGCTTGATTCACAAGTTTCAAATTCATCTGGAACACAATTAGGGTTTTGAAGAAAACGTCAACTGCACCTTGGACTTTGGACCAAGACATGTTCCCAAACCTTGGGGCATGATTCAAGACACCCTAAAACACCTATGGAATCCATCCATTAGGTTTGAATTAGGTCAAGAACTTGCTTGCATAGAAGATCACACAATTTGCAATTCATCTGACAAAAAGTCAACTGTACCCAAAATCAAGTTTGACTTTTTAATTTTTTTTCACAAATGTGGCTCCCCTAAGTAAAAAACAATGTTAATGCATGGTTTAGATCATCATCCATCAAGAAAAATCAAGAAAAGGGAGTTTACTTGAAAAAGGGGCAACCTTAAGAAACTAAAATTTTCTAAGTTATGGAACAAAATTGATTTGGTACCAACTTTGCAAGGTCATAACTTCCAAACCACAAAGCCATTTGCTTCCATCCAAAGCTCAAATGAAAGCTCTCATAACATATTTCAAAATTGTCAACTAAAAGATTCCAAATCCTCATGGATTTTGAGTTATGGATTGATCAAAATCACAAAAACATGAAAATGACCAATTTTTCCAACACTTAGTGAAAATTTTGGATAAAACCTATCTTGGTTTTTCACCAACTTTGAGGCCATTTTTCACAATAATCCAAGTTGATTCAAGGCCAATGTTGGACATCAAAGTTAAAGTATGTCATTAGGGCTTTCCAACAAGTACCAGATCATCTCCAAATTCAATTTGAGCAAGGAGTTACAACCCTTGGAACATGGCACCAAAAGTTGATTTCTTCCCAAGGAAGATTATAGGTCATTTGCTCGAATTGGTTAATTTGTGCAATTACAAGTCTTGTAATCCTTCTAGAAACATTAAGGATCAGATCAAAGTAAAAGATCTCTGAGCCACAAGTCTCCCAAGTCAAAAGATCATCATTTATGCATGTGATATTCAATGATGCAAAAACCAAAAAACTTCAAAGTTGTCATGGAGCATTCAATGGATGCATCAAGGTGGCATGTACTGAGGCAAATACAACTGAATGAGTCAAGATAAACTCAAGCATCAGAAGACCATAGGCCAGCAAGATTGACCCAAGTCAATGGCTAGAGAAGACTTGAGATTCCTTTTGAAAACCAATGGACAATGGACTGTACCAGCCACCATTCACTATTGCTGCCAAAAAAAACTTGACACACTATAAATAGAGCTCATATATGGCCAGTTTGAGTACACAAGAGCACTATAACACATGCTTTCCTCAAAATCACTCTCAAAAAACCAAATTTTGCTTCTCATTCATGTAACATTCGAATTTTCCATTTGAGAGAAATTCTATCAAAACCAATCATACCAACACCTCACATACATCATATATGAGTGATCCATGACCTTAAAACTCATATGGAACACCTGAATCACAAAGTCACCCCCCATTTACTCAAGCCTTTTGGCCTGTTTGCAGTTGAGGTGCCACAACAAGTTCTAAGTTAATTCAATCCATTCCAAGCCTTCAAACACATTACTTGAGGTCCATTGAAGATGTCCAGATCATTACACAACATCTGTAACACCTCTACCATAGAATTCGATCACCAGCTGCAAGAGGTAAGCCCGACACTCTCAAACTCTATGATTCATGCATCATAATTATGTTTTCAAGTTACAAACATGTTTCTGCACATATATAGAGTGTTTCCCCTAAATCAATTGCTATGTATGAATCGTGTATAGGATTTCATAGTGTTATTGCAGAAATTAGGGTTCTTGAGTTCATCTTCTGATTTCTCACTCCACACTTAATATAAATGCAATTAATTTATATGGTTGTAATCCTTGTTCAAAAACGAGCAAGTTTCATGTTTACAAAAGTCATTTTCATTAAGTAATCAGAGAGATGTGAGAGGTTTTGCAAATCTAGAGAGGCAGAGCACGCGCGAGCAAGAACGTATGTTTTTGGAGCCATTTTTCAAATATTTGAATATTTGAATATTTGATATTTTTTATTAATTGATTCCAAAATTAATTTCTCTCTGGATTTTAATGTTTTTGAATTGATTATTTTTTTTTTCAAATTTCACAAAAATGTCAAAATATTTTATTCTACAAAAATTTCACAAAAATATTATTTACTTTATATATTTAATATTTTTGTAAAGAATTTATTTTTAAGCATTTAAAAATATTTCTTTCTCTTGATTTTTCAAATTTAAATGATTTTCAAATCATTCTATGGATAAAACATAATTTTTCAAACATTAATCCAACACCACAACTTGTTTTTCATACATGTTTGATAATTTTGATCATTTTAATTGATTTTTATTCAAATTAAAATGCATTTTTAAATCAAATTAAGGTTTTAATTGTTTTCACCCTCAAAAATATTTTTCAAAACATATTTGGGCCTTTTGGTAGAGTGTAAGTCCCATCCCTTTGTAAATAAACCTTGTTGGGCCTCGGTCATTGTATAAGTCCCGAAACGATTTAAAAAAAAATATCGGCGCGATCGCCTTTTTCAAAACAATTTTCAACTAGGTCTCCCCTTGTGTTGTAAGTCCCATTTTTATTCTTTTCAAACACTTTTTGGGCCTCTAATAGAGTGTAAGACCCAACCTCCTTTGTACATAAATAATTTGGGCCTCAGTAATTGTATAAGTCTCTACGTGATTTTCAAAATAACGATGCGATCACTGTTTTTCATCTGGGCCTCTCCTTGAGTTATAAGCCCCAACTCTTGTATAAAAATAAAATTTTTGGGCCTCTAAAAGAGTGTAAGACCCACCCTCTTTTAATATACAATAATTTGGGTCTCAGTCATTGTATATGTCCCTCTGTGGTTTTCAAAATTACGACGCGATCGTCACCTTTTCAAAAGAATTCATTTGGGCCTCTGCTTGAGTATAAGCCCCAAACTTCCTTTTAAAACAACTTTCCTCTTTGATTCAAATTCAAATTCAAAGTTTTATCAAAACTTTCTTCAATTTCTTGAGAATAACTAACAATACAGCTGTAGTTGCTATGCTTGGGCTTGCACAACTGTAAGTTCCATTATCTCTTCAATACATACATATTTAAATATTTCATCTGTATATGTATATGCTTGTATATACTTGCTTAGAGTTTTCCCCAGTAGTTAGGTCTAGATTTAGGTCAAACCAGCGGTTACTCTTTCAACACAGTCAAAACTAGTTCCCCATAGGAAATTCCAGATACAGTTTTGCCTCCTCTTGGGCTTATACAATATAGAACAGAGAAAGACATTATTCTCGGTGAAAATTTTCTCAAGACTATCACAACTTAGAAATATTTGTACAAGAAATTCATTTCCCCAGAGAGGATTATTCCCGGTGAAACCTCTTTTGAATTTCTTCAAACCCTAGAACTGTTCTGCAAAGAAAAGACTTATTCCCGGTGAAACCTTTCTTGAACTTTTCTTTGGTTTGGACCTACAGGCTTCCTAAAAGCATCCCCAGCATCCTCTTGGGCTTAGTACAAGGACCCACAAACTTCTTAGAAGTTCTCAGCCTCCTCTTGGGCTAAGTACAAGGACCCGAAGACCTCCTACAGGTATAGGACAGAACTTAGTCATCTCTACTAGTTCAATCCTCAAGAGAGTCAGAATTCCAAACATCTAACCATTTTAGGGTTGACCTTCATCCCTTAAACCCTCAGCCTCCTCTTGGGCTTCATACAAGTAGACTTTGACAGTCTTAGCCTCCTCTTGGGCATCATACAATGATCATTCTATAGCTAAGAGTAAACCTCTTCATACCAGTAGACTTGGAAAGTCTCATCTCCTCTTGGATCTCAAAGAAACCCACAAGTTTTCTAAAAGCACAGGAAAAAACCATGATCATTTCATCAATCTCCAGTAGAGTTTAAAACCTCCATAGGTTTTCATACTCAAGGTTTAAACCTTTACCATCAATAAAACCCTAGCAGAACCAGAGCCTCATGGTCTCTGATATCTCAACTCTTCTTCAATCCCCAACAAGAGTTTATTCCCCAATACATATTGGACCTGTCTCTGGATTTCAACAATCCTCAGCAGAAGCTAGCCTCCTCTTAGGCTTCATATAAGAATTTCCCCCAACCATCCTCCTCTTAGGCTTTATATAATGATTTTCCTCAGTAGAATTAGCCTCAATCTTGGGCTTTGTACAAGACAGATAAAAATCCCTAAGCAGAGTCAACCTCTTTTTAGCCTCAATCTTGGGCTTTGTACAAGATAGATATAAAACTCCCCCAGTAGAGTCAATCTTTTAGCTTCAACCTTGGGCTTTGATCAAGGCACACAAAAATCAACCTCTCCTCAGAGGAAATCAAGAGTTCTCTTTGTAGGAAGACATTTCTCTGCACATCACATATCAAAACAGACAATCAAAAACCCTAATTCCAGATAACTGTTGTAAGTTGCACACTTGTTGAATCAAAAATCCAAGATGTGGTCCCTCTTTTATCCTGGTAAACTTCCTCTTTCATCTAATTGTTGTAAGTGGCAAGCCTCTGATTATTTACATCCAAGCCAATGTCCCTCTCTTAGCATGAAAGACTCCTAAGGAAAAATGACATTGCTCTACACTGAGTTAAAGTTTATTCCAACATGACATCACCCTTATAAAGGAAATTATGGCATTACTAGATTAATATATCCCAGTTAAAGTAATTTCCCTTATAACCAATTACCCAACATTTTGTGATGAATAGGTGAGACATCTCCCTTTAGTGATGACAAATTCTCTCTCAGTCAAACCATTTAGCTTCAATCTTGGGCTTTGAACAAGACACAAACACCTTTAGCTTCAATCTTGGGCTTTGAACAAGACACCAAACATCTTTTCCTCCCATAGAATAGGAGGAATTACGATTGCTCTGATTTCCCGAGTATCTTTACGGGAATACGTAGGCATAAGATTGTGAAATCTTAGCGAGCACACAAATAAAAAACTTTAGGTCCAGTACCTTCACAAAAACAACATAAAACACAAAAATAACCAAAAACTCTCTCAACACTCCCAAAAGAGAAACTTTTCCCCAACCCACAATTGATAAACACTAGAAAGTATTTAAACCAATAGAAAAACATGCCATAAAAGGTCTATGGATAACCATATATACACTGGGTAATTGACAACTTCCCTTTGTATAACCTGACCCCGAACCCCCAATCTCTTAACATTTATTAAAGAAAACATTTGCGTGCACGGTTAGTTTTAGATATCTTCCCTTTCCTTTCCAGCTTCATAGGACAAATAAGAAATCAGAAAGTAGAACCCAATTCCAACCATTGCGGCAAGGTGGTCGCGTCACCGACAAAAATTGCACGCTACACTGTCATCACACTCAGATGGGACATTCACCACAAATTCTTTTACTAGTACCTCATAGCATTTTGTAAAATTAGTTATTGATCTAATCAGACCAGCATGTTCTATGATATCTATGATTTCCTTGCATTCTAAGGAATCTTGTCCTAATTCTCCTTCTAGATCTATCCTCCCCTGGTACACATATTTCCATCTTTCCACATTCTCAACAGAGTGAAAAGAGATGTTGTCCAAGGGTGCATCAGGCACATTCACAAATGCTCTCTTGACCACAGATCTTTTAGCTGGTGTAATGTCCTGGACATCATCCTCAACATCATAGTCTGACTCATTGATAGAGACAACCTTTCTCTTCTTAGAAGGAGTAGCCACTTTACTCTAAGTTTTGGCAGGACCAATAATTGATTTCATCTTAAGGCTCCTTGAGGGTGTGGTCTCAACAGTCTTACCTTTCCTACTCTTTAGCCTTTTGGCAATTCCTGGGGCAAGATTTTTTGTGATAACCTCTACATCAGATATCATTTCATCAATATTGACGACATCAGTAGGCACATCCCTTGTCCTACTTGGACTTTTTTCCTTCTCAAACTTACCCTGATTCTTTATACAATCCAGGTCTTTGTGTTCAGAAGCATCAGGTGCATTACTGGCGGGGCCAACAATGGTGGTACCAGTAGTGGCATCTTCATGAGCCATCGATGTTTCAACATTTGACGCACCTTCTTCCCTAACCCCTCTCAACACTGTATCAAAAAACCTACAGATGTTTCTATCAATATCCCTTTTTTTTAATTCTTCCTGATTAGGGTTTTCTGTCACAGGTGCAGAAATTTTCTTTGAATCCACTTTAGTGGTCTCAGTTCTAATAGGGTCAATATATAGACTCGTCATAGTGTGAACCTTATTTACAACAGACGGAGTTGTAGAGGACTTACCTTTTGTATGGCTCTTCGAAGTATTAAAAGGTGGGGTTCTATCTTTCTTTGTATGTTATCTGCACAAGGCACCATTGATAGGGGCATTACATTAAGCATTTCTTCATTTGTTGTTTCCATTGGCGAGATAAGATCAACCCTAACCCTTGAAGGGGACACATCTTTATGAGCACTTGTGGAGGACGAAACATGATGTTGAGACATCTTTCAAGAGTTTTAAAGAGAATAGAACACAATATCTTTGTTGAGTTGGGAGAAGAACAGACTGGAGGACAAAACACAGACGGGGGATAACAAGAGGGAGAACAAATTTGAAATGATTTCCTTATATAAGTGTGTGCCTCTTGATTGAAGAAAGAGAAAACTTTGTTGGCACGCTTGATCAACATTAATTGACATAGATTTTCACACGTGTATATTCCAGATTTACCCTTCAATCTTTTAAACTGATTAACATTTAACACTTTACCGAAAATGACTGCCAATTGTTAATCAGTCGTCACGTGTTCATGGACACAAATCTTGTTCTCTTAAGAAATGATGACAAATATCATGGTAGTGCTGGATAAACATTTTTGACATAATCATAGCACTCAGATATAATGTCATGACATCTTTCCTGACATTATACTCTGTAAACATTTGTTTTATGCAAGCCAACTGACAACAACTGCTTCCTACATCCTCAACAGTGGCCATGGTGGCACTTTTTCCCTTCTTGCTGAACCAAGATATAAGAGTGTTACCAAGGGAGAGACAAGTTCACGATGTGCTCTTCCTATCGATGCGAGCATTATTGTACAAACTTTGATTCCATACTCATACATTTCTCATCATGCTCAACCTTGAGTTTTAGAATCCCTCCGAGAACTCCATTAGAGATGACCTTCTTTATACCATTCGGATGTAAGTGGTCAAGACTTTGGTGCCATAGTTTTACTTTATCTTCTTTGAGAAGAAGACATATGGGGTGACATCTCATATCTTGAGGAACTTGCAAGTTGCAATTGTCCTTAGATCTAACATCATTCACAAGCATAACATTTCCTTTTCTAGTAGAGAAAGACCCAATGTCTGCCAAGAAATTCTTGTCACTTGTCACCATCCTGGAGCACCCAATGTCTAAGTTCCAGTCTTATCTGAGAGAGGTGTGAGCCACCAGACAATTAGCAACCTTGGGGATCCACTGTTTTGTAGTGTCCTACTTGGGTCTGGGTTGCATAACAGGTTTAGGATATCTATATAGTTTGTAGTAAAAAGGTTTTATGTGAACAAAACGACAACAGTAATGACATTTCCAACGATGGACTTTGCCTCTAGGTTGGTTTCTGCTATGATGTTGATACATTTGATTCAACATCCTAGATTCAGGTTTAGTAGGAATAATGTATGTAGTAAGATCTTTCCCTTTTTGAGTTTGATTATCAAAACCTATTCCATTCATGTCCCCAGCCACTTTTCCATCCTGAAGAATTTTATCTAATGTGTCAGTACTAGTGTTCTGTATTCTAACAGAATTAGTCATGTTGTCAAGATTTGAAGACATCAAGGTCACTTTATTTTCCAGCTCAGAGATAATTACTAGGTGTTTTTCTTTTTCAGTCTGCCATTTGGATATGATTTTCTTTTGTTTTTCTATTATTTGGCAGACTTCTTCACTTTCAATACATAATTCCTTGTATGAGGTAGCCAAGTCATCATAAGGTACTTCTTCATCACACGAGTCTTCTTCATAATAAAACCTTTTAGTCAAGACATCTACATGCTTGGCATACTCATTATCAGCCCCGCTTACAGAGTCATCATCAGACCAACATACAGACAACCCCTTCTTCTGTTCCTCGAGGTATTTAAGGCATTTATCTTTCATGTGACCAAAACCTTTACATCCATAACATTGAGTCATTTTACCTTAAGTAGAGTTTTCTTCATCCCTTTCCTTATCCATAGTGCCAGAATACACACTCCCTGGAGGTCACCCAAAAACACAATAGGGTGACCTGCTCTGATGCCAATTGAAAATTCTGGCACGCAGATACCAAATGTTGAGACATATGTCACAACACTGGGATCAAAACACAACTTGAACACATAACAACCAAAAATTGTAAATTGTAGAAAATAAATAACACCAATATTGTTAACCCAAGTTCGGTGCAACTCACCTACGTCTGGGGGCTACCAAGTCAGGAAGGAAATCAATTATTAGTAGTGTTAATTCGAAGACAAGCAATCCCATTTTACAACTCCTCACATAATTTATACCTAGTGCAACTTCTACCTAGAAATCACCATCTAGATATGAGAATCCCCTCTCACTTCCTAATCACCTCAGTGATACCAAACAGTCCCAATCCCAGTGACTGTATACAAAACAAACAATAGAAGTAGCACACTTTCATGACAATACTTAATCTTGCATAAAAGCTTCAATCAAGAACAATACACTCCTTTCTTAAAAGCTTAGAGTGAACAATGAACAATCAGTCAAACTCAATGCATCAGAAGATACATGAGTGACATACAATAAACAAAAAAAAATCCTAGGGACCAACCAAAACAACGGCTAATCCCAATTCTCTAAATTCTTCATGATATGCTCTCTTCCTCCAATAGGGGTTTTCTTCTATTTAAATAGCCTTCAGTCCTACTGGACTTGGGCTTCTTGAGGCGCACAGATAGCAGCAATCAGTATAAACTAGTTGTAAATCAACATGCATAATAATAGGAGAAAAATACAAACTTTCCTAAAAAGGCTCTAGGATCCTTTTTATGAAAAGTAACAAAATCTGCAATAACAGAAATTCCCACAATATACTCCCATACAAGTCGCCCACGTGTGCATCAGAACACACTCAAAACACACACTAAAATTACCAAAATAGTTATGCCCTAACTATTTGGTATAACATGTCTTGGAACATGTCACAACATCATGTAGAACATGATGTCTGACTAACATGGCAGAACATCTGGTTCAACATCTTGCTAACAGCTTGTTTTACCAAAATGCGGCCAATCCAAAAACCACAAGACTTACACAAATGAAAACATGTAGTGAGATGAGGAAAAAGGTTCAGAAAGATTTGTTCTACACTCATCAGTGTGTGGATGTGAATGTGTTTGAGAAGATCGTTGATTCAACGATGGCGAAGGCTGCGTTGGACACATTGGTACGGTGCTACGGCGGTGATGCATCAGTGAATAAGGTGAAGCTTCAGTCTCTATGTAAGAAGTATATGAATCTCAACATGAAGATCAATGAGAAGGTACTGAGATCACTTACTTCTGAGTTTGATTACATTGAAAAGGTGAAGAGATCACTTACTCCTAAGTTTGATTGCATTGTTGTAGCAATTAAACATTCTAAGGATCTGAGCACCATGAGAATTGAAGAGTTACAGAGAAGTCTATATGCACAAGAGTTGTGTTTGACTGAGAGAACCTCTAAAAGAGAGGTAGAGCAGGCTCTGAAGGAGTCTTCTGGTAAGTAGAATTAGAAACAGTCTTGGTCAGAGACCAAGAAGAGACATGGTGGTGGTTATCAGAAGCCAGAAGCCTTCAACCCTAATGAAAAGAAAACCACAGGGGAAATGAGAAGTTTGACAAGAAGAAGGTTCAATGTTACTATTGTAACAAGTTTGGTCACTTTGATGTTGATTGTTGGTCAAACAAGGAAAGGAAATCAGAAGAAGCAAACATAGCCAGAGGAGAGTCTGATGATGAACCTATGTTATTGATGGCTTCTAAATTTGATGGTAGATATTTGGTATAGTGGTGGTATATGGACATTGATGGATCAAATCACTTAACAGGAAACAAATAATGGCTGGTAGATTTTGAATTTGGAAAGAGGATAAAAATCATATGTGTTGATCATAAGTATCTAAATGCTGAAGGAATGGGAAATGTCAAGATCAGAATGAAGAATGGTAAAAGTTTTTTGATCAAGAATGTTTGATATGTTCATAGCATGAAGAGCAATCTGATTAGTGTATGTTAGCTAATTGAGAAAGGTTTCTCAATTACTATGAAGGACAATCTCTTGAAGTTGTATGATTCTGATCAAAAGCTGACTATGTAATCTGAACAGGGAAGCAACAAAACATTTAAAGTGAATGTTGAAACAACTGACACTAAATGCCTTAGTGTAGAAGGTGTTGAAGGTGACAGTGAGTTATGGCACAAGAGATTGGGGAATCTGAACTTTTGAAGCTTAAAGCATCTGAGTTATAAGAAGCTAGCATATGGAAATCCTAAGATTGTAAAGCCTGAGAAGTCATGTGAGATGTGAATGAAAGGGAATCAACCAAGATTTCCATTAGCATCAGAAGTAGCTCCAAGAGTAAAACATGTTTTGGGAGTAGTGCATTCGGATGTATGTGGACCATTTCAAGTACCTTCACTTGGAGGAAACAATCACTTTGTGTCTTTTGTGGATGAGTTCACAAGGATAACATGGGTAGTACTCATGAAATTTAAGCATGAGGTGTTTGTTGAGTTTCAGAAGTTCAAGGTGAAGGCTAAAAAATGGAGTGGTCAGAAGCTGAAAATTCTCAGAACTGATGGTGGAGGTGAGTACAACTCTACAGATTTTAAGAATTTATATGAGGGGAATGGAATTGAGCATGAGGTTACTACTTCATACACTACTCAACACAATGGTCTTGCTGAAAGAAGAAATAGAACTTTACTTGATATAACAATGAGCATGCTGAAGGAAGAGAAGCTCCCTCACACTTGGTGGGGAGAAATTGTTGCCACAACAGCATCTGTGCTTAATAGATGTCCAACTAAGAAGCTGAAGGAAATTGTTTCTTTAGAAAAGTGGACTGGAGACAAGCAAAGTGTGAGCCATCTGAAGGTGTTTGTTTCTGTTTGTTAGAAACATGATCTGGATGCTAAGAGAAGGAAGTTGGATGACAGAAGCAGGGTTATGTTGCTTCTAGGGTACCACAATACAGGTGCTTATAAGCTTTGTTGTCCTATCACTAACAAAGTTGAATTCAGCAGAGATGTTATTGTGAATGAATCAAAAGCATGATATTGGAAAAAGTCTCAATCCAACTCTGTTGCAGTGCTAACACCTGAGTTAACCTCAAAAGATATTTCAGATTCTGCTTCTAAAGATAAGTTTTAGTGTGAAGGTGACTCTAATGCTGAAGATTAGTCTGACTCTAAAAGTGAATCTAATTCTGATCCAGAATCTGGTGGTAATCATGTCTCTGAAGGTGGTATGGCCTCTGAAGGTAGTCCAACATAAGATATTGTTTCAACATCTAAAGAAGATTCTGAACAAGTTCAGAGACCACAAAGAATCAGACAAATACCAAGAAGGTTTGTAGAGTTTGACATGTTGCGAGATACTGAGATAGACTCTGAATTGGATGATAATGAACACAAATTGTTCAACAATGATTAATTCACAAATCAATTAAATACTAAGCTACTTATAGAGATTATTTCAAATGAACAAAATTCAGTTAAAATACTTAAAGGCAATTTATCAAACACTTTGTGTGCGATCGATAATGTTTGGAAATTTAATTTGTTTTGTTGATGTCAAAAACCAATCACAATCAAAGTGATTATGATTAAATCAACAAAAACACTTTAAAAGATAATTGAAAAACAATTTCCAATTGAATTGATCAAAACACCTATGAACTTGATAATTTGCAAGAACAAAAATTTAAAGATATATATATATATATATATATATATATATAAAGAGAGAGAGAGAGAGAGAGAGACAAAGATTTGTTTAGGAAGTTCCCTAATCGGCCTCGCAATGGGTACGTCTGCCCTCAATTCGAAATCGAATTGAGATACTTGCAATTAACCTTATTTTTGCAAAAATGTTTATACCCTTTATCCAGTTTGATCAAGTCACCAACAATGCTGCTACAACCTGTAGCGAGCGATTTTTGTCGGTGACGCGACCACCTTATCACTGGGGTTTTCCTCACCGCAATGGTAGGAGGGGGTGCTACTTTCTGATTTCTTATTTATCCCATGAAGCTGGAAGGGAAAGGGAAGGTATCTAAAACTATCCTTGCATGCGAATGTCTAACAGGACAAATGCTTAAAGAGATTTCGGGGGGGGGGGGGGGGGGTCCGGGGTCAGGTTATACAATGGGTAGTTGTCGGTTACCTATCCTATATGTGGTTATCCACAGGATATTAGCTTTAGGTTTTGCTTTGTATTTGATGGTGTTTATCTGTTAATGGGTTGGGAAAGTATGAGTGAGTGAATTTTTGTTGATGTTTTTGGTAAGGTGCTGGACCTAAGTTTTGATTAGTGTATGAAGGTACTGGACCTAGAGGTTTTGATTAGTATGCTCGCTAAGATTTCACAATCTTATGCCTACGTATTCCCGTTTAAACGAAACAGGGAAATCAGAGAAATCGTAGTTCCTCCTATTCTAAGGGAGGAAAAAGATGTTTTGGTGTCTCATTTAAAGCCCAAGACATAGGCCAAACGGAGTATTTGTGTCTTGTTCAAAGCCCAAGATTGAAGCTAAAAGGTTGACTGAAAGAGAATTTGTCATCTCTAAAGAGGGATTGTTGATTTTTATGTGCCTTGATCAAAGCCCAAGGTTAAAGCTAAGAGGTTGATTGACTCCACTAGGGAAGTCCTTATACAAAGCCTAAGAGGAGGCTGTATGAGACTGACTCAACAAGAGAGTGGATATATTGGTGTCTTGTACAAAGCCCAAGACGGAGTCTAAAAGAGACTGACTCTTTGGGGATATCCTTATATGAAGCCTAAGAGGAGGCTAACTCCACTGGGGAGGTACTTACCTGTCTTGTATGAAGCCCAAGATTGAGGTGAAAAAGGGTTTGACTCAACAAGAGAGTGCGCTTATCTGTCTCGTACGAAGCCCGAGATTGAGGCTAAAAAGGGTTGACTAAACAAGAGAGTGTTTTTTATGTGTCTCAAACGAAGCCCGAGATTGAGGCTAAAAAGGGTTTGACTTAACAAGAGAGTGCTCTTATCTGTCTCGTACGAAGCCCGAGATTGAGGCTAAAAAGGGTTCACTCAACAAGAGAGTGCTTTTTATTTGTCTAGTACGAAGCCCGAGATTGAGGCTAAAAATGGTTGACTCAACAAGAGATTCTGGAACGTGATTGACTCAACAAGAGAGTTTGAAAAGTGGTTGACTCAACAAGAGAGTCTGAAAAGTTGATTGACTCAACAAGAGAGTCTGAAAAGGTGATTGACTCAACAAGAGAGTCTGAAAAGGTTAGTTCAGCTGGGGGAAAATCATTATACAAAGCCCAAGAGAAGGCTGACTTTCTCAGGAGATGCTATTCACAGAGAATAGATCAACTCTGGGGAGTATAATTTCTTTGACAATTTCTAGGGGTGACGGTCTGAGAAAAGGTTCACCGAGAATACTGCCTTTCTCTTTGTTCCATATTGTTTAACTCCAAGAGAAGGGAAGACTGTATCTGGAAATCCTATGGGGATCTAGTTTTGACTGTATTTAAGAGTGACCAACATGGCTTTACCTAGTTCTAGACCTAGTTGCCGGGGAAAAATCTAAATAACTATACTAGTATATATACAGTTGATAAATGACAAGTATTTAAAGGAGTATGAAAGAAGACTAACCATGTGCAGCTTCCCACAATACAATTATATATATTTGACACGTATTTAAAAGAATGAAAGAAGACTAACCATGCATAGCTTTCCACAATACAGTTATATATATTAAAGCAAGTAAATGAAAGCGGATAAAAAACTTACAGGTGACCAAGCTTCCATGCTATTTTATTAGTTGTTCAAAGGAATTAAAGAAAGTTTTGATAACAACTGTATATTTGAATCTAAATCAAAAGGGGAGTTGTTTTGAAAAGATTGTACTGGGACTTATACAACACCCGAGGCCCAAAAGGTTTTCTGTACAAAGGTATGGGTCTTACAACTCAAGGAGAGGCCCAAAGATTATTTTGAAAAAGAAAGATGGGACTTACAACATGAGGGTTGACCCAGATGGTTTGTTTGAAAACGGCGATCGCACCGAGGATTTTGAAAACACCGTGGGTCTTATACAATGTCTGAGGCCCAGCAAGGTATCTTATTTACAAGGAATGGGTCTTACACTCTATTAGAGGCCTAAAAGTGTTTAAAACAATTAAAAATGAATTTATTTACAAAATTATCAACTATATTAAATAATTAATATAAATCTGATTTTTTTTTTTAATAAAATATTTTAACATTTTTGTGATTTTTTGCAAAAAGAACCAATAAAAAATCATTAAAATTGAGGGAGTTATTAATTTTCCAAATTATTTAAAATAATATGACAAATATTAAAAAATGGAAAAAATAGTAAAAAGAGGATATGGGGCGAGGGGGATTCGAACCCCAGACCTCTTGTGTCCAGCATGCGCCTTCTACCACTGGGGTGGTGATACATCCGTGTATCAAAACCACCCCATGAATACATGAGGCATGCCTTGTTTTTGGCCTGGCCAAGGCAAGGCAAGGCAAGGTTTTGGCCAAAAATGTGAAGCTTGTAACTTTCCCATTTCTCCATGGATTGAGACAAAATTTAGGTCTATCTTGCCTTGAATTTCATAAGGAATCCAATGGTGGTGGTGGTTTTTTCATATGAGGTTCCTATTTCAAAACCCGATAGTGTTTTTGAAATTGGCCTATAATTGCATTTTCTATGCTACCTCTTGTTACAGGCATGAATTACATGATGAATTGGTTCAAACACAACATCTATAATATTTATGAGATGTGCATGATCAGTGGACTTCAAAGCAATGCATATTTCAAAGAGTTCAAGTTGTGATGCTTACCTCTTTAGGAGCTTGTTGTGCAATCTGCCAAGCTTCTTGTGCCAGAAGTGATTAGATGTTTTAGACACTCTCAATTGATCCCTTAGAAGCTTTGAGAATGGTTGGAACCAGCTAGAATCCTCAGGAACAAGTTTGAGCTCTTTCTTGCAAAAAGGGCAAAAGTGACCAATATGGTAACTCTCTCAAATGGTGTTCCAGATGTGGGGAACCATTTGGAACAGTTCAAGGATGATATTTAGAGTGTGTTTGAGGTTTTATCTGGTTTTGAAAGTGACTAAATCAAGATATGGCTTGAAAAATGCAAAAAAGTCCAATTTTAAGATTTTGAGAGGGGACTTTGTATTTTGGTGTACCAGGTCACATGTGAGAGTTTGGACAACTTAGATATGACATATTGGATGTATTTGGATCATGAGTTGTGATGGAATTGCTCTCTAACTCAAAAACTCAGAGTTACCTTGCAAAAGAAGGCATTTTGGCCTAGAGAAAGGGATTTTGAGGAAAGCAAGTGTTGTAGTGCTTTGGTGTACTCAAACTGAGCATAAATGAGCTATATTTATAGTAGAGCAAGTTTATTTTTCAAGCAATAGTGTGTGGCAACTACAGCAGGCTGTTGGCCAATTGGATCACTTTGGAATCTTAAGTCTCCTCTAGCCATTGACTAGAGGTTAGAGCACAGGCTTTGTAGCTTTGGTTCAGAGATAAGCCTTGACTGAATTCAGTTGGAATAGGCTCAATTCATGCCACCTTGGTACATCCATTGAATTCTTGAAAACAAAATTGGAGTCTTGAAACATCTTTAGCCTTTTTAGGTTTGGCATGCTATTTGTAGATTCATGGACTTTAGAGGCTTGGAGATCCGATCACCCCCCTTGGATTTGATCCTCAGATGTGTCCAAGATGATGACAAGGGTTGGATTTGTCAGATTTGATCAAATCGAGCAAAATGCACAAAATCTACCAAATCTGTCATGGAAGAATCAGTTCATGAGGCCATGTTTCAAGGGTTGTATCTCCTTGCTCAAATGGAATTTGGAGATGATCTGGTACTTGTTAGAAAGCCTTCATGGCATACTTTAACTTTGATGTCCAACCCAAGACCTGGTTTGACTTGGATCAAGGTGAAAAATTTCCCTACATTTTGGAAAAAGTAAGGCAGATTTTGACTTAGTGAAAATTTCACTAAGTGTTGGAAAAATGTGATTTTCTTGTTTTCAGCCATTTTGATCACTCTGTAACTAAAAATCCATGGAGAATTGGAATGAGATGTAGTTGACACTTTTAAAGTATGCCATGAGAGCTACAAATCCATCTTTAGACCATCCAAAATGGTTGCTTGGATCTCAAGTTATGATCCTTGGAAGTTGGTACCCTAGCCATTTTGTTTCATAACTTAGAAAAATTCTAAGTTTTTTATGGTTACCCCTTTTACAAGTTATCTCACTTTCTTTGGTTTTTCTTGATGAATGATGATTCCAATCACACATTAACATCATTTTAGGGTTAAGGAACCTTGGTTGACAAAAAAAAATCAAAAAGTTAAACTTTGACTTTTTGTACAGTTGACTTTTTCAGCAGATGAAATCTAAAATGTGCGATCCTCTATGAAATCAAGTCCCTAACCTAAATCAAACTTAATGGACGGATTCCATAGGTGTTATAGGGTGTATTGAATCATGTCCCAAGGTTTGGGAGCATGCCTTGGTCAAAAGTCAAAGGAACATTGACTTTTTCCTTAAAACCCTAACTGTGGTCCAGATGAAATTGAAACTTGTGAATCAAGCTTATTGGATCAATCCATTGTTGCAAATGGATCAATATGGTGTATTGGAGACCCTCAAATCATGTCTTGAGGTCTTGGCTCATGTTTTGTTCCAAAAGTCAACTTAGGGGTGAATTAGGTCAAGAAACCCTAATCCCTGATTTTTGGTGAATGCATCCCCTGAGGAAAAATTGACTTGATGATTGGGTCCATGAGGTCCCTTGGAGTATCTAGGGTTATGGTTTGAAGCATTGGCTCATGCCCAGAGGAAAATTTCCATCTAGAGGCCCTGGTCGACCAAAACCCTAATTTGGTGACACTAGCGATCTTGTGGCTTAATCCACTTGGAAAGTTGCAATTTTGTGCTTGATTCTTGATGTGGGAGTCCTCTTGATCCTTTATGGATGTTTTGAGTGGTTAGACAAGTTGAAGATCGTGTCATTTCTTGATTGATCCTTTGTCTAAATGCTCTAAGAGGGTTTAAAACCCTAATTCTGATTGTAGTGAATGCTCAACCATCTTTGAGGAGATTGATGAGGCATGATGGTTCATCCATATTGTGGTAATGATTTACACAATGATGGGAAATCTTAGTGGTCAAAATTTGGGGTATGACAGATGCCCCTATTTAATCTTCTTGGACCCGAAGGTGTGAATAGCGAAGGTATTTGGGCATTCGGGGTGCAAGATGATTAAATATCGAAATACGTGAAATTTTGACGGTGGTTATGAATGGCAGTTTGCTCATCCATCTTCTTTTTGCTAAGCAATGATACTTGGAAAAGGTAAAACTTCCCCTCGATCCTAGTTTTCAGCCAAGGAACTGGTCTCAGTTTTCTTTTGAAATAAACTTCCCTTTGATCCTGGTTTCCTACCAAGGAACTGGTCTAAGTTTCTGAAATAAACTTCCCCTCGATCCTGGTTTCCTACCAAGGAACTGGTCTAAGTTTCTGAAATAAACTTCCCCTCGATCCTGGTTTCCTACCAAGAAACTGGTCTTAGTTTCTGATATAAACTTCCCCTCGATCTTGGTTTCCTACCAAAGAATTGGTCTCAGTTTCTGATATAAACTTCCCCTCGATCCTGATTTCCTACCAAGGAACTGGTCTCAGTTTCTTTGGTCAATAAACTTTCTTGACAAGGGACGCTATTCGTAGCGATTTTCCTCAAACTTCTCATAGAATTTTCCTGGCGAGATGCCATTTGATGGGAAAAACGTTTGATGTCAGACTTGCTGGGGAACCCATTCGTCTAAGTTGTAGAGGTGCACAAAGTTCTCTGTGGGAGACACCATTTGTCGACTCTACTAGGGAAAACAAGCCTCTTGAGAGACTGCTTTCGGCTTGGGGATATTACATCATACTTTTCTTCGAGATTTTCTCGGAGAAATGCCATACAATGTACCCCAATTTTGAGGTGCTGGTGACTTTATTAACATTGACTCTATTGGAGAGAAAAATCAATGTGTTGCTAGGAGCCTTTAGTTGTGAGGCTTTCTTTGGGGATTTTCCTTAATCCGGGAAAGCGAAGATATCATCTTCAGTGGCGAAGAGTGACCTTTGTCGAACGTTTTCTTGTCTTTCAGAGGTTCAAGTTATCAAAGTGGTCAAGGGCCAACTCCAATCCAGAAATAAACTAGAGCAGAGAGATTATTCAGGCGCAACATTTTCTGACGAGGAAAGAACTGACAACTCGATTGAGAGGACTTCTATCACTAGGGACAAGACCGACTAGAGTGATAGTGATGCAATATGAATAAGAATTTAAATCAATAATGGATGATGTATGTATGTATATGCTGACAAAACTGATGCGACATACAGACTAGTGGATGAACACGACTGGATACTCGGCCACTGCAGGGGACGAAGAAGTATCTTCGGTTCAAAATAGAAATTCTGCCTTGCTTAGGAGAAAGTAGTTCCCGCAGGGAAAAACGTTGGTCGGGCTTAGGAGGTAAGAACTCTGCCGGGGATATCAGATGGGAAAATCACATCTGATACAGTTGATCCTTCGTTCAGGCGTACTGGTTTAGAAGGAGTACTTTGATTCTGCACTTTGAAGCTTAATCGCCTTTGGAGAAGCAATCGATGTTCTTTCGATGTTCGACAGTCAAAAGAATTGCCATCTTTATTTTAAAAGCAGAAAAATTTGACAAGTAAATTCATTTTTGTTTTATTTCAAGAATCGTTAATCATGTTAAAAAGTCGTTATGTAAAGCTAAAACAAATAAGAATTGCAAACAAAAGCACAAGGGGTCAAATTTTATTGATAGGATGGAAATCAGCCAAACGCGTGATTCCATAGAGTATTTACAAAGTTTTGAAAAATGGTAATTTAAGGGAAAATGGCTACATTGAAACATAACGACCGCTATCCTTCTACCAACTTTGAATTCCGAGCATACTGAGCTTCCGTCGAAGATGACCTTGACTGGAGTTTTCCTGATGGATGGCATGACTGCTACTGGGGGATTTGCCCCTGTTGGACATAGTTACTTGCAATTAATCCCTAACTTTTGCCTGGATTGTACTTTGAGATTTCCAATCCACCAGGATGATTTTTTTTATTATGTCTCTAATTTTTGCCTGGACCGCCCTTTCGGGTTTTCAATTCACCTAGACATTTTTTTTCTCTTTTTTTTTTTATTTTTTTTATTTAGGAAAAGTATTTCTTGAATACATCAACATTTGTGGGGTAGGAAAATTCCTCTCCATCCATGGTTACAAGTCTCAAGGCGCCGCCTGAGAAAGCTTTCTTGACCACTTAAGGGTCGTCATAATTCGGAGTCCATTTGCCCCGGGAATCACTGAGAAATGATTGTATCTTCTTGATCACAAGGTCTCCTTTTCTGAAGACACAGTGTTGGACCTTTTTGTCAAACGTCTTCTTCATTCTTTGCTGATATAACTGACCGTGGCATAGTGCCGTTATTCGTTTTTCTTCGATCAGATTCAATTCGTCATGTCGACTTCAACACCATTCAGCCTCTGTTAGCTTAGCTTCCATCAATACCCTGATTGATGGTATCTCTACTTTTATGGGGAGCACTGCTTCCATGCCATATACTAGAGAGAAAGGGGTTGCCCCTGTTGAAGTGCGGACAGATGTGCGATAACCGTGAAGAGCAAAAGGTAGCATCACGTGCCAGTCTTTGTAGGTTATGACCATCTTCTGAACAATCCTCTTGTTGTTCTTGTTAGCCACTTCTACCGCTCCGTTCATCTTAGGCCAGTAGGGAGATGAGTTATGGTGTTCGATCTTGAACTCAACGCACAACTCTTTCATCATCTTATTATTCAAGTTGGATCTATTATCAGTAATGATCTGGCTCAGAACACCATAACGGCAGATGATATTGTTTTTGATAAATCGGACCACCACTTGTCAGGTTACATTGGCGTACAATGCTGCTTCGACCCATTTGGTGAAGTAATCAATGGCTACCAGGATGAACCGATGTCTGTTTGAAGCTTTGGGTTCGATTATGCCAATCATGTCGATTCCCCATATGGAAAAAGGCCATGGGGAAGAGAGAACTTTGAGATGAGTTGGCGGTACATGGATTTTGTTTGAGTATATCTCACAATTGTGACACCTCCTCATGTACTTGTAGCAGTCAGATTCCATGGTCAGCCAATAGTACCCTGCTCTCAGAATTTTTCTCGCCATTTTGTGTCCGTTGGCATGAGTGCCAAAGCATCTTTCGTGAATTTCTTTCATCAGTGCGTCTGCTTCTGGTCTGTCTACGCATTGGAGCAAGACCATGTAAAAATTTCTCTTATAGAGTGTATCACCGCTCAGGAAGAAACTACCTGCTAGCCTTCTGATGGTCTTTCTATCTTTCCTTAGTGCCATAGGTGGGTACTCTTTTTTCTGAAGGAAGCATTTGATATCGTGATACCAAGGATTCTCGTCTATGACTGCTTCAATCGTGAAGATATAAGCGGGCCTCTCGAGGCGCATTATGTCGATCTTAGGTAGGTCGTTCCATTGACCTACACTAATCATGGAAGAGAGAGTGGCTAATGCATCAGCCATGTGATTCTCTTCACGAGGGATATGATGAAACTCGATTCTGTTGAAGAATGGTAACAACCTTCTCGTGTAGTCTTTGTAAGGAATCAGTCCTGATTGGTATGTGTTCCAATCTCCTTTGATCTGATTGATAATTAGGGCCGAGTCTCCATACGCATCCAAGTTCTCAATTCTTAAGTCGATCGATTCTTCGAGACCCATGATACAAGCTTCGTATTCAGCCTCGTTGTTTGTGCACTTGAATGTCAGTCGGGAGGTGAAAGGAATATGGGTACCATGAGGTGGTATGATGATTGCCCCAATTCCGTTTCCATAATGATTTACAGCTTCGTCAAAGATTAGTCCCCATTGGGAACCTAGTTTTGGCCCTTCACTAGGTAGTCGTTCATCGCAATCTTTTATTTCCAAATACATGACATCTTCATCTGGGAAGTCAAGCCTGATCGATTCTTGATCATCAATCGGTTGATGAGCAAATTGATCGGCTAAAATACTTCCCTTAACGGCTTTTTGAGCGTGGTATTCTATGTCATATTCTGATAACAACATCTGCCAACGGGAAACTCTTCCCGTGAGAACAGGCTTTTCAAAGACATACTTGATTGGATCCATTTCTGAGAGTAACCAAGTAGTGTAACGAATCATATACTGGCGAAGACGTTTGGGTGCCCAAGCCAGAGCATAGTAAGTTTTCTCAAGCATAGTGTACCGAGTCTCACAGTTGGTGAATTTCTTGCTCAGATAGTATATGGCAGACTCTTTCTTTTTTGTTTCATCTTGTTGGCCAAGTACACAGCCCATAGAGTCTTCCAAGACTGTTAAGTAGATGATCAGTGGTATTCCTTCCACTGGAGGTGATAGAATCGGTGGGTTCAACAAGTATTCCTTAATACTGTTGTAGGTGGTTTGGCAGTCTTCTGTCCAAACGCAGTCCTGATTCTTTTTGAGTAATTTAAAGATTGGCGCGCATGTCGTGGTCATGAGGAATATGAATCTGGAAATGTAGTTCAGACGTCATAGGAATCCCCTGACTTGTTTTTCAGTCTTTGGAGAAGGTATTTCTTGAATGGCCTTGACTTTGTCAGGATCAACCTCAATTCCCTTCTCGCTGACGATGAACCCTACAAGTTTCCCTGAACGGACACCGAATGTGCACTTATTGGGATTCAAGCGGAGTTTGTACTTTCTCAACCGCTCGAATAGCTTTGACAGGTGCGTCACATGCTCCTCTTCTGTCCTAGATTTGGCAATCATATCATCGACATATACCTCGATTTCTTAGTGTATCATGTCATGAAAGAGAGTAGTCATGGCCCTTTGATAGGTTGCCCCGACACTCTTCAAACTGAACGGCATTACCTTGTAACAAAAAGTACCCCATGGGGTAATGAACAAAGGTTTCTCCATGTCTTTCAGCAGCATTTTTATCTGATTATAGCCCGAGAATCCATCCATGAAGGAGAATACTTTGAACTTTGTTGTACTGTCTACTAGCATGTCAATGTGTGGTAAAGGAAAGTCATCCTTTGGATTGGCCTTGTTTAGATCCCTGTAGTCTACACACATTCTGACCTTTTCGTCCTTTTTTGGAACGGGTACTATGTTTTCTAACCATTGAGGATACTCTGGCGTGGCGAGGAAACCCGCGTCAATCTGTTTTTGCACTTCCTCTTTGATTTTGATGGCCATGTCTGGGTGAGTTCTTCTCAACCTCTATTTTACTGGCGGACATTCTGATCGTAATAGTAGATGATGTTCCACGATGCTGGTATCTAACCCTGGCATATCCTGATAGGACCAAGCAAATACATCGGGAAATTCTTTGAAAAGCTTTATCAAACTTTCTTTGACAGTTGGACTGAGCAGTGCCCCAATCTTGACTTCCTTTCTCTCTTCTTCTTAACCCAAGTTAACCGTTCCAACAGCTCCTTGTGAGGTTCAATGGACCTTTCCTCTTGTCTGAGTAATCGGGAGATCTCTTCTGGAATTTCGTCGTCATTTTCTTCTTCAGCCTCGAATACCGGGAATTCAAAGTTGGGAGAAGGCATTGGATCGTATGTTTCAATGGGGTTTAAAATAAGCAATCTGCATGAAGTGATGATTTGTTTTTAGAAGAGATAGAGAGAATGCAAGAGTGTGTGCAGTGTATTTTCTTTGGAAAACTGCTTTTTTTTATTATTGAGTTGTTTTTTAGGATTACTATTTTCTGAAAAAGCGAAAAGAGAAAACATCAATAAATGCGGAAATTACAGAACGACGTTATTTTATTTATGATCTTGTCAATTCTTGAAACTACAACCCTATAATACAAAACTCTATCGCTTTGGGTAAAGCGAAGAGAGAAATTTACAGAAAGTGAGCCCTATCAAAATAGCTGTTTCACCTGGGCAGGGTGAAAGGTTAAGATAAAGAAGAAAATTGCTTAGACTTATGAACGACTTTTGGAACATCGACAGCAACCCATTGGCGGCGAAATCCTCGGTGAATCACAAAGTCTGGCACCTTCTTTCTTGACTTGTCTTCAGAAATGACGCTGATTTCTGGCGAAGTAGGATCGTTGGAATTTGTTTCCCAAGGAGAGTTGTCGTAGACGACCTCTTCCGTTGTATCTTGCACAGTATTTGTACTCTCAGGTGGATCTCCCCATCCAGTTGGCTGGATGTCTTCGAGAATTATAAAAAAAGGTTTCAGGAGCAGTGTACTTGACCAAGTAGTCGAACTTGCCGCTTGGTTGTCCTAAGGTGTCCCACACTTCTTTGGAATTGGAGGAGTCATCTCTTTCGATGACGTTGACCTCGGGAAAAGCATAGTTGATGAATTCTAGCCCTGTAAGCTCTGCAAATTCATCATCGTACTGGATAGGTTCTGAATATCCTGAGTGTTTATCCCATGACGTGGTGGGGACGCAGGTATTCTTTTTGATAATTCTCAGTTGATATGCATCGTTGGGCTGACTCTTTTGCCCTGAGTCTCCCGGGTACGGCTGCCAGATAGGCAGGCCATCCATTGGGCCATAATAGTCGTGGTCAAAATTGTCTTTCATTAGAGTGTCTTCCTCTAATGAGTTTGGTGGAGCATGGAATCCTTCCGGATCACAATCTCCGTATATCGTTTTGACATCTGACCTTGGTATAAATCTCAGACTCTGTGCAGGATAGTAAAATGGCATAGGTACCTCGTCCTAAGACATATAATCGTCCTCGTTAAGATAGGACTTCCACTCTTCATCTGTATCGAAGGAGTCTCCCTCGTTGATGGTATGCACTTTCTGAGGCATTGGGTGAAGGAAACCTCCACTATGGAAGAAATCCTGAATGGGATGAAAACATTCATCGTTAGTAGCAGTCTGGGTACAGGTTGAGGAAAAACTAAGACCCTTCTTTGTTTTGTTATTAGTGGGAATGACAAGCCATCCCCATCTTTTTGCATTGTTACTTTTGATCACTTCGAGAGCATCTTTGTACTAGGAAATCTAGGTTCCTTTTTCTGATTGATTCTCATTGCTCATCGACAGTGCTTGGAACTGAGTTCCAATAATCTCCTCTGGTTCTACACAAGTAGACGATGATAAGTTACTCACGATCAAGGCTTGCTCTCCGCATACTGTGACTAGTTGGTCGTTCTTGACGAACTTTAGTTTCTGGTGCAGTGGCGAAGTGACTGCCCCATCTTGGTGTATCCAAGGTCTTCCTAATAACGGCTAGTTATGGGAAGGTCGACTTTGCCAATAACGGCTTTCCGGGATACGTCAAATGCTTTGACGATGACCTCACTGCCCCTCATCGGGGATCCCTTAAATGATAGTCGCATTAACGTAGATTTCGGCATAACATTCAGAGCTGATCCAGTGTCGACCAGTACGCTGGCTAAAGCATCGTCCTGGCAGTTGACTATAATATTGAGTGCCATGTTGTGACTTTTTCCTTCTTCTGGCAATTCTTCGTCACTAAACCCCAAATTGTTACAGGAAGTGATGTTGGAGATGATGCTATCGAATTGTCTTATCATCACATCCTGTTCCACAAAGGCTTGCTCTAAGAATTTCTGTAGAGCCTCTCTGTGAGCTTTGGAACTGAGTAATAGAGATAACACAGAGATTTTTGAAGGAGTTTGCAATAGCTGATCAACAATGTTGTACTCACTCTTTTGGATGAGCTTCAGCATCTCATCGTTGTTCTGTGAAAGGTCGGGTCCACTGGAATGACCGACTGGTTGATTAGGAACTTCTGTTTGAGGTTCCTTTTCTCTTGTAGGTTCTCCAACTCGGTTGAAGATTCGACCACTCCGTGTTACTCGACTGATGTCAGCAATGTTCACGACGGAGGGTAATGGAGTTTCCTTTCCATTCTCAACTGTTGTTGCACCGTACTTGTAAGGGATTGCCTTATTGGACTTGTATGATACTGGTTCTGGCAGATAGATAACTACA
Organism: Lathyrus tuberosus; assembly: GCA_022829125.1. Classification (NCBI taxonomy): domain Eukaryota; kingdom Viridiplantae; phylum Streptophyta; class Magnoliopsida; order Fabales; family Fabaceae; genus Lathyrus; species Lathyrus tuberosus. The sequence goes on from JALAZF010000677.1 coordinate 852,926, forward strand.
GGAGCCTTATGATTTTTCTGACCATCATAACCGGCCTCAATTGGCTCGAGATTAAGAACCTTTCCACTATCAAGAGGGACTCTTGATTCATGGAGTAAAGGGATTATGGCACATACATCTTTGGCCACTTCTCGATTAGGGATCAAGATAATATCCTTGCTTTGATCAGGATGATAATTTGACATTGAATCAGAGCTTGACCATGGTTGAATTTCCTTATGGTCCAACTAACTTTGAAGGGCTGCTCGCACGAGGTAGCATCCTTGATTATTCTCCGAGCAGACTCTACAGCGCTCGTAGTTATATGGTGGCACCCGGCCACGTCCACTTTGAATGCATTGTAACTTTACTAGATCTGTGTCCATTGATCGAACATCCTGACTTTGATGCCTAGTAGGGTTCCCATTAACCATACTGACTTGTTGTGTGTCTTCATCTAGATAGATCATAAGCCACTAGTGGTTTAACAAGTGTTGAAGCGTCCTTTGAACGAGTGCAGAGTCTTGGTTAATCTCACGACATACGCTACAGTTCTGATATCATGGAAGTCAGAAAACCGAGCTGGACCTGCTTAGCGTGTAATTCCACCAAGCTGGTATTCATCAAGCGAATATCAAAAATTTGAATCATGTTGACCTGATAGGGATTTCTATCATGGTAGCCTTGGATACATCCAAAATCCATCTGACGTTGGAGGGCCTCTTGTACAAAAGAGCATCCCTGATTGTTTACCGAGCAAATCAGACAAGAATCATAATCGTGTTGTGGCAGATCATGATGTTGGCTTTGCCTTGAGTGCATTGCCACCAAGTTGACATTCATCGCATGGATGTCATGGTTTTGAATGATGTTGGACTTCGTATAAGTCATGTTGACCCCACGAATTCTGTGATCCTGGATCCAACCGAGATCCAACTATTCTTGTAGAGCTGATTGCACCACAGAACATCCTTGATTGTCTTTAGAGCAGATATCACACAGGTGATAGTTATGAGGTGGTACATGTCCATATCCGCTCTGTCTGTGATGCATCTTGACCAGATTAGCCCTTAATAAGAGTACATCATGAATTTGATAGCTGTGGTTAGACTCTTCCTCTATCAAATTTACTGCAGCTTTATCGTGTTGAGGCAACGGGTTCGTCTGAACATTCGGATTCGTATCCTTGAAGGATAAGACCCCGCTCCTAAAAATCTTTTGCACATCAGATTTGAAACTGAGACAATTTTCTATGTTATGCCCTGGCCCTCTTTGATGGTAAGGACAAGTCTGATCCGCTTTGAACCAAAAAGGCGGATTTTATGGTTTTTTAAGAGGAGACATGGTTTGGACGTGCCCCTTGACCAGTAGTAGTGGAAACAGTTCTGCGTACAACATTGGTATAGGGTCAAACCCTAGTGGTTGCATTGTATGGTTGTTGTTGTACTAAGGACGAGCCTGCTGAAGAGGCTGTTGTGTCCTTTGCTGATATTGTTGTTGATTCGGTTGGCTCTGAGCAACCTGAGGTTGATATGTTGGAACAGGCGCAGGGTTGATAGCAGGAGTTACAGCTGCTACTGGTTGGTAACGTCACCTTTGCTTTCCGAGAGAGATATTGCCAATATCTTTCTCTTTTTTCTTAGGGAAAACACTTCCGTATCTTTTGTTATTGCTTGATGGTCCAACATCTTTAATTAAACGTCCTTCTCAGATAGCTTCCTCAAGACGAACTCCCATGCCCACCATCTCGGTGAAGTCACTGGGTGCACTGGCGACCATTCTGTGGTAGTAAAATGAGCTCAAGGTTTTCAAGAAGATCTTTGTCATCTCTTTCTCCTCAAGAGGTGGAAAAATCTGAGCGGAAATTTCACGCCATCTCTAAGCATATTCCTTGAAAGTTTCCTTGTCCTTCTGCGACATGGCTCTGAGTTGATCTCTGTCTGGTGCCATGTCCAGGTTATACTTATATTGTTGAACAAAGGCAACGCCAAGATCTCTGAAAGTGACAATCTTAGTACAGTTTAAACCCATGTACCATTTGAGTGCGGCACCGGTTAAACTATCTTGGAAGTAATGGATCAGTAACTGTTGGTTCTCTGTCTGTGTTGACATCCTCCGAGCGTACATCACCAAGTGACTTTGAGGGCAAGAGTTACCCTTGTACTTTTCAAATTCAGGCACCTTAAATTTGTGCGGAACTTTCACATTGGGGACCAAACAAAGGTCTACGGCGTCCTTACCGAATAGATCCTGACCGCAAATGGCTTGCAGTTCCTTCTGCATCTCCAGGAACTGTTCATGGAATTCCTTCATCTTATCATTCATACTCTCATTTCCACCAGAAGGTATCTGTGAAATCTGTCCTTCCGAGACAGTGTGTACCACGGGTGGTGGTACAGTCATTACGGCAGTGACTCTCGGTGCTTCCCTCTCCTGAAGTTTGTAACCTTCAGGAGTTGCTGTCATGCCCCTTGCACCTTTGCTTTCCCGAAGTTTGTAACCTTCAGGCCCTGCGGCTCCTGCTGCAATTTCCGGATCTTCCATGATCATAGGAATATATCCTTCCGAGATATAGTTAAGTGGCATGCCCCAGGGACGATCCTTAGGCATGTTGTACCGAGGATCATACTTTTCCACTATGGGCGTAGATGTGATCTCTGAGATCACAGTCCTTTGTTGTTGTATCTGGGCTGCTGCCAGAGATTGCATGTCATTGTGAAGTTTCCTCTAAACTTCTTTCAGAGTGTCAATTTCTTCTCTCAACTCTTTGTTCTCTTCCTCGAGATCATCCATTTTCTTTTGTCGATTGGCCCGAGTATTGTACGAATGAGACAGTTTGACTCTAGAACCGAGACACAAACATGAGATTCGTAGGGAAGAAGAATGTGTTGGGTGAGAATGATGAATGATATGCAATGATTAAATTTTTTTTTGGTTATTTTAAATCAAAAGAAACTTCGACAATTGGATTGCAAATATCATACAGTGGAGAAACCCCGTTTTATTGAATTCAAAGATTGCGGAAATGGACATACAGTAATTTACAAAGTGCTGTAAAATTAAATGTCTAAACTAATGGATCCTGAGTCCTCTCTGAGGAGAGCTCAGGTGCTGGTTCTGGTATTTTCCTTTTCTTTGATCGGGGCTCTTGAGTCGTTGTCGGGTTGTCATTCCTTTGCCAAGTGAAAGGAGCGAGCAAATTCCTTTGGTCATCTTGATTCTCTACAGCGTGTTGCTCTAAAATCTCAATCAGAGCATCTTTATCTTTTAACAGTTACTGTATTTTGTTACACTCCACATTGAGAATACAATATTTGTTCCTCCAAGACCTCTTCTCCTGTTGAACTTTGTTGAGAGTAACCTGAAGTTTTTCCGTATCAGACATAAAATAAAGGACAAATTCCTTTAATGGAAGAACTTCTTGACGAGGGTAAGGCATCCTCAGCTTGAGAGCTCTAGTTTGTACCCAGCGGAGATAAGGCTCCACAGAGATACAGTCTGGTTTCCCTAGATACTCTTTTCCTTTCCTGTAAACATGTTTCTAGGCATGCACTATTTCTGTCTTTAGTGCCCTGTCATTTTGTCCTTCCTTGAAGAAAAGACCTTCCAAATGAGCATTACGCGGGACATGCCTCATCGGGTACCCAAATTGACGATGAACTAAAACTGGATGATAATTGATTCCTCCTTTAATTCCTATGAGGGGTACCTTAGGGAAGTTTCCACAATGGTCAATGATCTTGATCCCGTCATAGATTCGATTGTACCAATCGATGTCAGAGTTGGTAAGAGACATGATTCTCTGCAACCAACATAAAGTATTCTATTGATCCCAAAAAGCAGTAGACTTGGGTAAATGGGAAGTGAACCATTTTTATAGCAAGGGTACACAGCATGTGATCATTCCTCCGCTTTACAAATTCCTTAAGTGTACAGAATGATAAGCATCTGCGAACAAGGTTGGTACGAGGTTTCCAATTAGAAAAATCTTAATGGCATTGATATCAACGAAGCTATCAATGTTGGGAAATAGAAATAACCCGTAGGAGAGAAAAGCAAAGATGCTTTCAAAAGCAGGCACATTCCCTATACTAACAAAGTACAGGGATTTCTTTATCAAAAACTGGGTTGGCAAACCTTGGATTACACCCTTAGTGGTCATGTGAGTCCTGTCTTCTGACTCGTCCAAATAAATTGCTCTTGCAATGGTCTGATCCTTTGGAATTTCTTCCAGTCCAGAAAAGGGAGCTTGGTCAGTGATAGGTAAATCAGTCAGGTGAGGGTACTCCTCTAGTGTTGGTGCTAGATGATAATCCGGGAATGTGAAGCAGTGATCGACCAGATCGTTTTACTGGATTAGTGTGGATAGGATTCCTTCAATTACATGGACCCTTAACAGAGACAGCAGTCCTCCATACTTAGCTCTGAAAGCATCAGGGTTGGTGATCATCCTCGCCAAACCTCTTAAATCCTCTAATTTTGGAACCTTGAAGGTATACTTGTGAGTCCTTCTTCTACCGAAATCCATAACACAATCTTTCTCTCTGACATTTGCAATCATTGTCTCAGTTTAATTTGAAAAAGAGAGACAAGAAGAGAAAATTTTTCTTTGTTTTAAATGTTTTTAATGAAATAAATTCATGAATCCAGCACACAAAAACATAGAAAAAACATGGGATCAAAGGTTCGGTGTCATGAAGTCAAGGCTCTACCCATCCCCAAAGGTTGTACTGGTGATTTTTTGTACCTGTCCACAAAATCATTGACCCCTCTTGGGATAACAACAGCACGCTGGTTCACCCGAGCGAGCTGATGTATCTTAGAGTAATCTCAAATGAGGGTAGTATCGCGTGACAACTATTTTCGATAACTTCCGCACTACAAAATAGTAACATGGTCTTAGTCTACTAAAATCCTCAGTTTCACGGACAACCCAATCGAACAATCTGCTTTCAACAATCGAAGTGGAATAAGCATTGAATCTGCAAAGGGTATCTCCACTTATTCGATGGTCTACCGGGACCTTTTATTCGGGAGTCACTCCCTGTAACATTACCCGTCTCGTGCCATCACCTATCTTAGGTGTATACTAAATCTTTCCAGATGCGGCATCACCCGCAGTCCCATTAGAAGAAAAATAAACACGGATATCATGTAGGAAAAGCAATATATATATATATATATATATATATATATATATATATATACATATATATATATATTCATTCCTAAATCTAACATCCTAGACCTCTTAGGAGCTATAATAATCCTAGTCCTAAACAATAAAATGCGTCCCCAGTGAAGTCGCCATTTTACTGTAGCGAGCGATTTTTGTCGGTGACGCGACCACCTTATCGCTGGGGGTTTCCTCACCGCAATGGTAGGAGGGGGAGCTACTTTCTGATTTCTTATTTATCCCATGAAGCTGGAAAGGAAAGGGAAGGTATCTAAAACTAACCTTGCACGCGAATGTCTAACAGGACAAATGCTTAAAGAGATTAGGGGGTCCGGGGTCAGGTTATACAATGGGTAGTTGTCGGTAACCCATCCTATATGTGGTTATCAATAGGATATTAGCTTTAGGTTTTGCTTTGTATTTGATGGTGTTTATCTGTTAATGGGTTGGGAGAGTATGAGTGAGTGAATTTTTGTTGATGTTTTTGGAAAGGTGTTGGACCTAAGTTTTGATTGGTGTATGAAGGTACTGGACCTAGAGGTTTTAATTAGTATGCTCGCTAAGATTTCGTAATCTTATGCCTACGTATTCCCGTTTAAACAAAATAGAGAAATCAGAGCAATCGTAGTTCCTCCTATTCTAAGGGAGGAAAAAGATGTTTTGATGTCTCGTTTAAAGCCCAAGACAGAGGCTAAACGGAGTATTTGTGTCTTGTTCAAAGCCCAAGATTGAAGCTAAAAGGTTAACTGAAAGAGAATTTGTCATCTCTAAAGAGGGATTGTTGATTTTTATGTGCCTTGATCAAAGCCCAAGGTTGAAGCTAAGAGGTTGATTGACTCCACTGGGGAAGTCCTTATATAAAGCCTAAGAGGAGGCTGTATGAGACCGACTCAACAAGAGAGTGGATATATTGGTGTCTTGTAAAAAGCCCAAGACGGAGGCTAAAAGAAACTGACTCTTTGGGGATATCCTTATATGAAGCCTAAGAGGAGGCTAACTCCACTAGGGAGGTACTTATCTGTCTTGTATGAAGCCCAAGATTGAGGCGAAAAAGGGTTTGACTCAACAAGAAAGTGCTTTTATCTGTCTTATACGAAGCCCAAGATTGAGGCTAAAAAGGGTTGACTCAACAAGAGAGTTTTTTTTATCTGTCTCGTACGAAGCTCGAGATTGAGGCTAAAAAGGATTTGACTCAACAAGAGAGTGCTCTTATCTGTCTCGTATGAAGCCCGAGATTGAAGCTAAAAAGGGTTGACTCAACAAGAGAGTGCTTTTTATCTGTCTCGTACAAAGCTCGAGATTGAGGCTAAAAATGGTTGACTCAACAAGAGAGTCTGGAACGTGATTGACTCAACAAGAGAGTCTGAAAAGTGGTTGACTCAACACGAGAGTCTAAAAAGGTGATTGACTCAACAAGAGAGTCTGAAAAGTTGTTGGCTCAATAAGAGAGTCTGAAAAGGTGATTGACTCAACAAGAGAGTCTGAAAAGGTTAGCTCAGCTGGGGGAAAATCATTGTTCAAAGCCCAAGAGAAGGCTTACTTTCCTGAGGAAAGGATCATTATACAAAGCCTAAGAGGAGGCTATCTTATGCTGGGAATTGTTGAGATCCCGAGGTATGTCCAAGTGGGGAATCAACTCTTGCTGAGGGTTCCAGAAGAGTTGAGATATCAGATGCCTTGAGGTTCTGATTTAGGATAGTGTTATATGATGATAAACTGACCCTAGCTGGGGGATGAGAGAGACGGGGTTTTAGAACCCACAATTTTTAACTCTGCTGGAGATTAATCCATAATCCGGGGTTTCTCCCTATGTTTGTAGGGAACTTGAGAATTTCTTTGAGACTCAAGGAGATTTAGACTGTCCAAGTCTATTAGTATGGTCTATCTTTGTACAATTCCTAAGAGGAGGCCGACTCTTTCAAGGGATGAGTATCAACCCTAAAATTGGTCTGAGGGCTTTTGGTGACTCTTTTTAGAAAGCCAGCTCTAGCAAAGGATGACTAAGTTATGTCCTATACCTCTAAGAGGTCGTGAGGGTCCTGGTATGAAGCCCAAGAGAAGGCATGAGAACTTTTAAGAAGCTGACGGGTCCTTGTACAAAGCCCAAGAGGAGGCGGGGATGCTTTTAGGAAGCCTGTGGGTCCCAAACCAAGAAAAGTTCAAGAAATTCTATTCACAGAGAATAGATCATTTAGCGAAAGTTCTGTGATTTGAAGAAACTCAGGAGATGCTATTCACAGAAAATAGATCAATTCCGGGGAGTAGAATTTCTTTGACAATTTCTAGGGGTGACAGCCTGAGAAAAGGTTCACCGAGAATACTGCCTTTCTCTTTCTTCCATATTGTTTAACCCCAAGAGATGGGAATACTGTATCTGGAAATCCTATGGGGATTTAGTTTTGACTGTATTTAAGAGTGACCAACATGGCTTTACCTTGTTCTAGACCTAGTTGTCGGGGATAACTCTAAATAACTATACTAGTATATATATAGTTGATATATGACAAGTATTTAAAGGAGTATGAAAGAAGACTAACCATGTGCAGCTTCCCACAATACAGTTATATATATTTGACACGTATTTAAAAGAATGAAAGAAGACTAACCATGCGCAACTTCCCACAATACAGTTATATATATATATTAAAGCAAGTAAATGAAAGCGGATAAAAACTTACAGGTGAGCAAGCTTCCATGCTATTTTGTTAGTTGTTCAAATGAATTAAAGAAAGTTTTGATAACAACTGTATATTTGAATCTAAATCAAAAGGGAAGTTGTTTTGAAAAGATTGTACAGGGATTTATACAACGCCTGAGGCCCAAAAGGTTTTCTGTACAAAGGTATGGGTCTTACAACTCATGGAGAGGCCCAAAGATTATTTTGAAAGAGAAAGATGGGACTTACAACACGAGGGTTGGCCTAGATGGTTTGTTTGAAAACGGCGATCGCATCGAGGTTTTTGAAAACACCGCGGGTCTTATACAATGTCTGAGGCCCAGCAAGGTATCTTATTTACAAGGAATGGGTCTTACACTCTATTAGAGGCCCAAAAGTGTTTTTGTACAAGTGATGGGGCTTACAGCTAAAGGAGAGGCCCAAAAGTTATTTTACACAAGCGATCGCGCTGAGATTTTTTTATCGTGTCGGGACTTATACAATATCTGAGGCCCAAAATGGTTTTGGTTAAAGGGGATTGGGTCTTACATTCTATTAGAGGCCCATGAGTGTTTGAAAAAGACTTGTGAGGGTGAAAATCAAAGAAACCCTAATTTCATCATTTTTAAAAGTAAATTCTTAAAGAAAATCAATAAATAATGATAAAATATCAAATAAGCTTGAATAAACCACTTGTGATTTTTGGTTGAGACATGAAAAATGTTGTTTTAATCACAAGATGAATTAAAACTCATTTGGGTTTGATTTTCAAGATAAAAATCCACTTTTAAAAGTGTTTAAAATAATTAAAAATGAATTTATTTACAAAAATATCAACTATATTAAATAATTAATATAAATCTGATTTTTTGTTGAATAAAATATTTTAACATTTTTGTGATTTTTTGCAAAAAGAACCAATAAAAAATCATTAAAATTGAACGAGTTATTAATTTTCCAAATTATTTAAAATAATATAACAAATATTAAAAAAAAATGGAAAAAATAGTAAAAAGAGGATCTGGGGCGAGGGGGATTCGAACCCCAGACCTCTTGTGTGCAGCGTGCGCCTTCTACCACTGGGGTGGTGATACATCCGTGTATCAAAACCACCCCGTGAATACATGAGGCATGCGTTGTTTTTGGCCTGGCCAAGGCAAGGCAAGGCAAGGTTTTGGCCAAAAACGTGAGGCTTGTAACTTTCTCATTTCTCCATGGATTTGGACAAAATTTAGGTCTATCTTGCCTAGAAATTCACAAGGAATCCAATGGTGGTGGTGGTTTTTTCAGATGAAGCTCCTATTTCAAAACCCGATAGTGTTCTTGAAATAGGCCTATAGTTGCATTTTCTATGCTACCTCTTGTTACAGGCATGAATTACATGATGAATTGGTTCAAACACAACATATATAACATGTATGAGATGTGCATGATCAGTGGACTTCAACGCAATGCATAGTTCAAAGAGTTCAAGTTGTGATGGTTACCTGTTTAGGAGCTTGTTGTGCAATCTGCCAAGCTTCTTGTGCCATAAGTGATTTGATGTTTTAGACACTCTCAATTGATCCCTTAGAAGCTTTGAGAATGGTTGGAACCAGCTAGAATCCTCAGGAACAAGTTTGAGCTCTTTCTTGCAAAAAGGGCAAAAGTGACCAATATGGCAACTCTCTCAAATGGTGTTCCAGATGTGGGGAACCATTTGGGATAGTTCAAGGATGATATTTGGAGTGTGTTTGAGGTTTTATCTGGTTTTGAAAGTGACTGAATCAAGACATGGCTTGAAAAATGCCAAAAAGTCCAATTTTGAGGTTGATAGGGGAATTTGTGATTTTGGTGTTACAGGTCACATGTGAGAGTTTGGACAACTTAGATATGACATATTGGATCTATTTGGATCAGGAGCTGTGATGGAATTGCTCTCTCACTCAAAAACTCCAAGTTACCTTGCAAAAGAAGGCATTTTGGCCTAGAGAAAGGGATTTTGAGGAAAGCAAGTGTTGTAGTGCTTTGGTGTACTCAAACTGAGCACAAATGAGCTCTATTTATAGTAGAGCAAGTTTATTTTGCAAGCAATAGTGTGTGGCAACTACAGCAGGCTGTTGGCCAATTGGATCACTTTGGAATCTTAAGTCTCCCCTATCCATTGGCTAGAGTTTAGAGCACAGGCTTTGTAGCTTTGGTTCAGAGATAAGCCTTGATTGAATTCAGTTGGAATAGGCTCAGTTCATGCCACCTTTGTGCATCCATTGAATGCTTGAAAACAAAATTGGAGTATTGAAGCATCTTTAGCCATTTTAGGTTTGGCATGCTATTTGTAGATTCATGGACTTTGGACTTGGAGATCAAATCATCCCCCTTGGATTTGATCCTCAGATGTGTCCAAAATGATGACAGGGGTTGAATTTGTCAGATTTAATCAAATCGAGAAAAATGCACAAAATCTTCCAAATTTGTCTTGGAAGAATCAGTTCATGAGGCCATGTTTCAAGGGTTGTATCTCCTTGCTCAAATGGAATTTGGAGATGATCTGGTACTTGTTAGAAAGCCCCCATGGCATACTTTAACTTTGATGTCCAACCCAAGACCTGGTTTGACTTGGATCAAGGTGAAAAATGTCCCTACATTTTGGATAAAGTAAGGCAGATTTTGACTTAGTGAAAATTTCACTAAGTGTTGGAAAAATGTGATTTTCATGTTTTCAGCCATTTTGATCACTCCATAACTAAAAATCCATGAAGAATTGGAATCAGATGTAGTTGACACTTTTAAAGTATGCCATGAGAGCTACAAATCCATCTTTGGACCATCCAAAATGGTTGCTTGGATCTCAAGTTATGATCCTTGGAAGTTGGTACCCTAGCCATTTTGTTTCATAACTTAGAAAAATTCTAAGTTTTTTATGGTTACCCCTTTTACAAGTTATATCACTTTCTTTGGTATTTTCTTGATGAATGATGATTCCAATCACACATTAACATCATTTTAGGGTTAAGGAACCTTGGTTGACCAAAAAAAATCAAAAAGTCAAACTTTGACTTTTTGTACAGTTGACTTTTTCAGCAGATGAAATCTAAACTGTGCGATCCTCTATGAAATCAAGTCCCTGACCTAAATCAAACTTAATGGATGGATTCCATAAGTTTTATAGGGTGTATTGAATCATGTCCCAAGGTTTGGGAGCATGCCTTGGTCAAAAGTTAAAGGTACAGTTGACTTTTTCCTTAAAACCCTAACTGTGGTCCAGATGAAACTGAAGCTTGTGAATCAAGCTTCTTGGATCAATCCATTGTTGCAAATGGATCAATATGGTATATTGGAGACCCTCAAATCATTTCTTGATGTCTTGGCTCATGTTTTGTCCCAAAAGTCAACTTAGGAATGAATTAGGTCAAGAAACCCTAATCCCTGATTTTTGGTGAATGCATCCCCTGAGGCAAAATTGACTTGATGATTGGGTCCATGAGGTTCCTTGGAGTATCTAGAGTTATGCTTTGAAGCATTGGCTCATGCCCAAAGGAAAATTTCCATCTAGAGGCCCTGGTCGACCAAAACCCTAATTTGGTGACACTGGCGATCTTGAGGATTGATCCACTTGGAAGGTTGCAACTTTGTGCTTGATTCGTGATGTGGGAATCCTATTGATCCTTTATGGATGTTTTGAGAGGTTAGACAAGTTTAAGATCATGTCATTTCTTGATTGATCCTTTGTCTAAATGCTCTGAGAGGGTTTAAAACCCTAATTCTGATTGTAGTGAATGCTCAACCATGTTTGAGGTGATTAATGAGGCATGATGGTTCATCCATATTATGGTAATGATTTACACAATGATGGGAAATCTTAGTGGTCAAAATTTGGGGTATGACACAACCCACCAGTTCTTAACTACTTTCTTAAAAGACCTCCTCGTCTTCAAGGTTTTTGCTCGGTCGAATTAATCCCTAACACACACTTATTGAACCCAAGATTCACAAACATGATTTACCGTCTCATGCTACTCCTTTGCAAGGAACCACCTTATCCCAAGGTCTTCACTCAATCGAATCTGTATTTGCGTGATCTTGTCCAAAATCTTCAAATCACAATGATCTTGAAGGAAAACCCCATCTTGGTTTTCTTATTTGAACACAAAAAGATCCCAACCCAATATTCTCGGTCACACCAATCTAATTTAACATTATCAACCCAAATCTAGATGTTCACCCATTCAAAAAAATGATTATGTATAGTTTGATTGTGTGTATACCTAGAAGAGAGGTTGAAGATGATGGGAATGCTTTGTAATTCTAGTTTTGTTTAGGTTTTACACTATTACCTTACTAGTACCTTGCTAGAGTATGATGCATGTATGAGTATATATATGAAAGGGAAGAAAATAAGAAAAAGGGGGCCAGAAAAAAAAACAGGAAACCAAAATTTAAGTTTTTAAAAGGTGTAGGTCAGCCTATGAAAGCAATAGGTCATCCTGTCAAGGTCAATAGGTCGGCCTATATAGGCAACAGGTCGACCTGTAGAGGTCTTAGGTCACCCTATCTGAGGCTACCTGAAGGAAGTGGCCATAGGCTTCATTCTTGGAGCGTGGAGGTCGGCCTATCCAAGCTATGTGTTGACCTATATTGAAGCAAAAGATTCTATAGGTCGATCTGAACTCGTATGTGCCGACCTATGCAACATTTTCAACACTAAAAACTCTTTTTTGATGCCTAAAACATGCCTAAGGTATTTCCAATCATTTTCAAACTTATTTTTATGGATCCTAATGCTAAGATGATCAATGCACATCTAAACTTTGGTTGATACTGGCCAATGTACAAAAACGCTAAAGTTCCTCCTAGTTTTGACATCATTCAGAACATGACTAGATGATTGAATGCACTCACACACTCCTCCTATTTTATGATGGAAAAACTCGAGTCATATACACGTTGCGTTTTTCTTCGGCATACAAAATAGCTCCCCCTCAATGTGTGCATTATCCTTTTTAAAAATATACAAGTAATTCATTAGAAGTATCACATATATACACATTTCACATATGTATTATACTACACAGAGGCAATTGCAAAGAATAAGTGGTGCACTCACATACAACACATATGTAAATAACACATGCTTAATAAACACATCAATAATACATAAGAGTCATTCATGTCACACACATAGTACAACCATTAAAACATCTTAAGCACATTGTTCATACATAATTAAAGAGGAACCAACAAACCAAAGCATACTGCAAATGCAAATGCAAAAAGACTCCAAACACGACTCAAAATGTTCAACAAACCAAAACACAAAGACACAAGACATGCAACATAACACCAAAAACATTTCATCTCCTTCCATGACCTCTTGGAATTGGCCTTGGTCTTCCTTCCAAGTATGCAGCCTCACATATCTCACAATAAAAGCGATCGTAATGACCAGTATCAGTTTCTTGAGCTATTTTCATAGGATTAATCCTTTCTATAGCAGCCACATGATTTTCATTCACAGTATTCTGTATAGACACGAGACTCTCAGCCATATAAGCAACAAAAGACTGAAAATTAGCATCTTGAGTAGCCATATGGTCCTGCATTAAACGAAATAGCTCCACCTGCTCAACATACCTCTCGTTTTGCTTTATCAGCATGTTCTGAAGCATGGTTACTATTGAGGAAGCATCAGCAGAAATACCACAAAAACTAGCACCATGATCAACCCCGTGATGAGCATCATCCATAGCAGCATCTCCCATTTGAGTATCATGAGGAACCTTCACATATTGCCCGTCATCCATGTGATCCTCATCGAGTTCATCAGGATCATCAAAATTAAAGACTTTCCTTCCATTTTTACCTAAGCGGAGATAATATGCTCGATGCGTGACAACCCAAAAATAATTCATGTTAGTCAGAATACGTTGAGAGAATTCTTGAGATGAACTTGGAGATTTGTAGATGAGATTTGGCATACCAATGTTGAAATAATTTAGAATCTTGAAAATATTGGAGGGATAACACAAAGATGTACCTTTGTTGCATGTCCTGATAGAGAACATGCGTGACACAAAGTAATACGACCAATTTATCTTGACCTTGTGCAGCAAAATGTACACTAGGTGAATTTCAAGAGGATCGACCCTTGAGAAGCCTCCATTCTTAGGATGTATGATATGAGACATAATCTACAACAAAATCCTAGGCAGCATCTTCAATTGTCTAGTGGAGATGGGTTTATAGCAGTCTGCAGGACGAGGAAATTTGAATGGCTCATTCAAATGAACACTCCAATCAAAGTCCTTATGCGTGTTAGAGTCGGTTACCAACTCATCAACCTCTTCATCAACATCAGGATCACCAACTATAATACCAAACAGTGTATTCCACAATTCATTCTTAAAATGATAAATTGTGTTACCAATTGAAAATTTGAAGCTAGCGCCATCCATTTTATAGAGACCAGAGTAAAATACATGGATAAGATCCTCATTGTAGTCTTGATCTAACTGTAAGAAGTAATCAATCTTTTGATGCGCAACTCGATTTACAACCTCAGGTAAACACATGCCTTCAATTGTATCTGCCTTCCACATGTATTGCCTGACAACAAGACGGGATATATGCTTAATCTCAAAATCTCTGACATATTTCTTTGAAACCAAAGTGAAAGGATTCTCTGAGGCAAGTGTAGATGTAATAGCTTTGTTCTTGCCTTTAGCCATACTTTTAGAGTTGGAAGCCATGAAAATTTTGAAATGAGATGTGCACGTCTAGTGTTTGTCAAAATGTTTGAATGAAGAGTGCGAGAGAATGAGAGAACTATGAATACCCACACATTCAAACACAAGAAACAAGCACAACACAAGACAAAGAAGCAACAACAAATAGCAAACAATGAGAGAAATTTGGATTTTTGCTAAAATATGATGAATTGGGGCTTTGAAAAGAAAATTGGGAGAAAATGATGAAAATAAAAAGGATATGGTGGAAATTTGAATACAAAAGATGTGATATTGATGACAAGAGAGATGAAATGAATATTTTATGTATTTCAAGTGTGATAGTGAATTGGAGAGGTTTAGGATTTTTGTGCATGCAAGAGAGAAGACAAAATGAAAGACAATGCCTCAATTCTGCACTTATGAGCCAACCTCAGGGCGCATGCGTCGAACTATCTTGGTCATAGGTCGGTACCTACTGAAACGAAACAACAAGAATTTCATAAAATTAAATCATGTGATGAACTGAAATAATATCTGTCAACATGTACTGTAGTTTTTTGGAAAAATGAAAAAATTGATTTTTATATGTCAACCTATACGACACTGTTCGACCTGAAGACCTCAACAATGCAAAAATTTGAATCAATTGAACTTTCAATGACATTTGGAGACTCAAATTGAAATATGAGTGATAACTTGATGAGAGACACATGCATATGATAGGTTTTTATGGTTTGTTTGCTAGACTCATGCAATCATGAAAATTCAAGCATGAATTGGTTCAAGATAAAGATGAAATATGACGACATTTGAGTATAGTTACTATAAACATGTAAAATACAACACACAATAGTCACATTTGAGATTTTTGGAAGTAAACATGCATCACCAAAATATCATACGCATAACTCATCACATACCTTTGTGGAATAAACATGTAAAAGAAATAATTACTTACGAAATAAGAAAAGGATTGAAACAATATTACCTCACCGTACACACAAATGAGGATGCACATGCATTCCACAAGGAACTTTCAAATGGAAGTTGAAATAAATGCAATACGTGCCACAAAACACAATCGAGACCAAAACGCTCTTACCACTTTTCTTTTTGTACAAGTATTTGAAAGTGTGGCTAATAATGTATCTGATAGGCGATTGACTTGATGATTATCCTTGATGTTGGACTCTCAATCTTGCTTAATCATGATGATTATCTTGCTTTTCCTCATATTTCATCATCTTAGGTTGATCAATCCTAATTTGATGTACTTGAGTATGTCTTGTTGAAGATAAACCTACATCATTGAACATGATACCTTTCTGACCCTTCTCAGATAGAACATCAGTAATCATTCACACACTTTTACCAATTAAAGAAACATTAAGAGTTAACCTATTTGGCAACACAATCCACCTTTCTTTTCACATAGATCAACACAATAAGGACATGTCACTTGTTGTGCCTTGATGCTCCATGAACGAGATCTCATACTCTCTTCATATAGTCAAGACATTTTTCCTGCATGGTTAACAAACAGTGCTAGGTACCCAACCTTCATTGGTTCCTTGGGGGTTAATGAATCCTTGATTGTATTTAGGCAACCATTGAAATGAACCTTTAGGAACAAAGAGTTTCCTAAAGTTGCACTTAGCAATGGTATGGCCCTTCTTGCAACAATAATAACAATACAAATTATAAGAAGATAACCTATTGCTATTTGGTTTCTTTTTAACATAACTATACCTTATATAAGGATTATGATAAGGCATGTCATACTTATAAGTATCTATATCAAAAGTAACCTTGGGTTGCAAGGCCTTATCCAATTTGGCTTTGAGAGTTCTTGACTCCTTTTGTCAAATGTGATAAGTTTCACAACCAAACCATGAAGGTTTAGCATCCTCATTTTTTTCCTTTAGAATATCTAACATAGACATCCTTAGAGCTTCCATATTCTTTTCATTTTCCAAAATCTTAGCTTCTAAGTGAGATATTATCCTTTTATTTGAAGCTAATCTTTTGAAAGCATCTATGGCTTATCTTTGTATATTTTCAAAAGACTCTTGTAATTGAGAAAAAGCTAAGTCATGAGAAGTTTGAAGATTAGAGTGGCTTACAACCTTTTTCTTTCCTTTGTTTGCCATATAGCAAAGCTTGTCCGATTCAACACTTGAAGTAGAGTTATCATCACTTGAAGAATCACTCTCGCTCTCCCAAGCGACATAAGCTCTTCTAGACTTTCTAGATTTCTTATGATGGCCTCTATCTTTATCCTTGTTGATTTTAGGACACTCCGGCTTATACTGGCCAGATTTTCCACAATTGTAAAAATTACTTCTAGACTTATCCTTTTTGCTCTCATCCTCTTTTTATGAGTTCGATAACCTTCTTGATTTACCATGGTTCTAGTTGGGATATTTGTCACCATGTTTACATATGTATTTATTGAACCTCTTTATAAACAGTCCCATATCTTCTTTGTCGGATTCATTTTCATATTTAGATTCACAATCCCTAAGCTCATCATGCTAGGACCTTTGTCGCATCTGCGAAAATCAACTGGCGGAAATGAACAGAAGAGTCGCCACCGAACGTTATTTATCCAGACACAGGGAAAGGAATCGATCAAAGAAAACCTAAACAAAGGGAAAGGAATGGTCGTCGCAACCATAGCCTAGGTTCGGGAGTCGGTTACGCGAGAGGAAGGTATTAGCACCCCCTCGCGTCCATCATACTCGATGGGATCCACACTTGTTGTTATCGATCAAAGGGTGTAGGTTATCTGAAGCTCAACTGCTAACTGGAAAGGAAAAGAACGGGAAATGGAGAAGTGAGGGAAAAAGAAATGAAGTGACTCAATAGAACATCGCCGTCCTAGGCCTACTTATTCCCTCGGGAGCGGGAAAGTCATAGTCAACGTAGTTCGGACTACGGTTTTGTGGGGGGAAGGTTGCTTGTCAAGACGTCGCGTCTTGTGCCTACGTATCCTCAATCTAACCAGAGAGAGGAAGTCAGAGCAGTTGTAGTTTGACCAATGGGTCGGTTTTGTTTTTTTAATATCTCGATCGCACGCGGGCGAGAGAAAGGTTTGAAAAATAAGGTTGTGCTCCCAGAGATCTCGCATGATCTCCTGCCTACGTATCTCCATTAACTAATGAAGAATCAGAGTGACGTAGTTCCCCTCACTAGGGATGACTTTGCTTTCCTTGTGTTTTTAGGTGGAATACATCAACGTTCACGTTCCAGCAGTTTAGGTGTTGTCGCTCGGCATGGGAGTCTTAGGCGTTTACCTGTTTACGGTAGAACGGAAATGACGCATCCTTTATGAGTGGATTAAGGGGGATAAGAGAAAAGGTTCAAAGGTTTAAGAGAAAATGGAAGTCAATTGTTAGTGTCCTAGGGGATTCATCTCGATCGCACGGGTGCGAGAGAAAGGGGAAGTTAGTTGTTAGTGTGCTCGCCGAGATATCGCATCTCGTGCCTACGTATCCGCAATCTGAAAAGAAAGAGGAATTAGAGCATCCGTAGTTCACGCTACTACTGGTGAACGGGAAACGGTCTCGATCGCATGGGTGCGAGAGACAAGATGAGACTCACGGGAGATCTATGGGAAACTCAGTCCTACAAGTCAGCATACAATGATAGTCCTAATGTCAGGATCAAAAGGGAAGTCTACCTAATGTTGTCATGCATGAATTGCTATCCTAATCTCTCTCCTACCTCCGACTTAATCAAAAATTAAGTGGAGCGAGGAATCCTACGGGAACATGTCATCAGACAAGTAAACACAGGATAAATCAATCACAAAATGAACTAAAAGCAATGAAAGAGTAAACAGTGTCAGTCAACAATAATGTCACACAATCAAAGTAAGAAAAGGGGGAGCTTTAGCCAAGGGGTCATATCAACCGAGGAAAACAAGCTAGCTGTGGGAAATAGAGGTACTCACCCAATGGTATCGAGAACCATGGAGAGCTGAGTAAGAAAAAGGGAGATGTGAATCAGATCACATAAGCATCAGCATCGGTAAATGCGAGTTATAGACACTGTGTGGGGGTCGGTTGTGAACCCTATCTTCCACTTGAAGGACTCGATAACAAGAGAAAGTGGCAGAAGTCGATTAGAAATGGCAGAAGTCGATTGCGGACTCTCATTCCGCCTGATGCCTTCTTTGAGGTCTTACAAGGGGATACGTGAATGGGATGCCTCTTTGGAGGTCTTAGGCACAATATTAAACAATCACAAATAGAGCCTCCTTTGAGGACTTTCAGAATTGTCGGTCAAGTGACACAGACTCCCAATCCTACTTCTCATGGCATCGAAAGGAAAAAATGCGGAATTAGTAAAAGAGAAGAGAAGTAATACCGAACGGATATCAATTCGTAGCAACGCAAGCAAAGTATAAGCAAACCGGCAAACTTCTAGTAATCTAGCATAAATGAGCAAAAGTGTCAGAAAGCAGAACGGATCCGTGAAAGACATGGAACCAAATTCTCTTCACCCTTCATGAATAAAACAATAAAACAAGGCAATAAGCCACAAACAGCAGCAACAACAGCGCTCCATCACCTGCATGGCTATAAAAACCAACAACAAGCAAAAACAGCCTATAACAGCTACTATTTCCAGAATAGAATAGGTGTATATGCAACCAGACAGGATATCAACATTTTACAGCGCATTTTGTGCCCAGCAGCTATGTATGTAGCAGCAACTTCTACATTTAAACAACTTATCAAATCAAATGTAAAACACTACAAAAACAACTCAAAAGTTAGTCAAGGTAAATCAACAAGCTCCCAATGGAAATGAAATAAGAAAAACCATTAGAGATTCCAAAAATTAAGCAAAAGAATGCCAATGAGGTAACAAAATCTAACCACAAAATAAAGTAAAAACTTACCACATGTTGAGAATTAATCACAAAGAAGCATTAAGCATAAACTTCAACATTAAATCTAGATACTAACCAAAAAAATCAATCCAATCCTACTAGAAAAATCAACTAAGAAGTCCATGAGAAGTCAATCAAAAATCACTACATGATTCAAATGATATTCAATCAAAATCATGTAAAAAATTCTTCAAGAGGTAACATGATATTCAAACAATGTCATGTAAAAAATCCTAATCAAAACAACATAATATCCAACTAATATCATGTGAAAAATCTCAATCAAGTGGCAACATAATATTCAATCAATATCATGTAAAAAAGGTCATTCGAACGCATTTGAATCAACAATTCAAAACAAATGCAAAAAATCAATTAAGGAAAACCATTATGAAAAACCTTCTACTAATTAGTCACAATTATGGTCTAAAGTCAATATCTAAATCAAATTGAAATTGGTTTCTAAACAAAAGTTAATTGAAATTAATCTTCTAAAAACTAATTCTAAAAACTAATTCTAAAACTACAATCTAATTGTAAGTTTAATAAAGTTTGAGTTAAATTCTAACACAAGAATCTAACACTAATGAAAAATCTAAAACAATAGCAATGTAAAATTAAACTTTATAAACTCTAATTAATCTAATCAAAATAAAACTTACACACAAAGGGGGGTGCGGCCATGATTAGGGGAGTGTGAATCCAAGTCCATGGGGGCTTTGAAAGCCTGGTCCAAGATCCTGGCAATATTTTTAACCTAGAAAAAGAGAATGAGCAAAGTATCAGCAAACCAAAACCAAAACCAAAACCGTACCTCTCCAACTACACTTCGCCGTCCTCACACTTTCTCCGTCAACATTCCCGTCTTCATTTTCTCCGTCTCTTCCTTCTCAATTCTGCGCCGTTTCGCTTCTTCTACCTTCAAATCGCGCCACCTTTTTACATCCCCCTCATCTCAAACACATCATGCTCGAATGTCTACACGCGATCTTCATCGGGTTTTTGCGTGATGACGACACCAGATGAAGTTTGAAGCAACTTCGAATTGCTGTTGAGGTTTGCGACGAAAGTTTCTTCTTTTTATGCTGGTTGTAACGCCCCAAATTTCGTAAGAATATTTATTTAATTTATTTAAATATTATATTCGTGGTTTTCTGTGAATTTTGGTGATTTGTGTCGATGTCGATGAATTTGTGAAGTTTTGGTTATTTAATTAAATAATAGTATATATTACGGAATATATTGTATTATTATTTATTTTAAATAAAATTAGAGGAAGTAAGGGTAAAGTGGACATTTGAGGAGATTAAGTGAGGGCATTATGGAGAAAGCCATATTTGAGGCCCAAGAGTTAAATTAACCAAAAAGGAAGAATTGAGGAGAATTAGGATTCATTTGTGATTAACCATGAAAAGAAGGAAAGAAGGTGCAGAGTTCTGAGGAAAGAAGGGAAATAGCGAGGATTCGTGAAAGTTTCCGCAGGATCGATAGAGAAAGCTCAGATCGACAATCTAAGGTATGGGGAGTATCACCTTGCAATATTTTTGATATAAAGACTAGGTGTTGTGGGTAATTGGGGTTTGTGGGAAAACCTAAGAATTGGGGGTTAGTGATGATGGATTTTGATGAATTGTTATGTTATGATTGTCGTTATTGATGTATATATGATAGTTGTAGGTTATAATAACATAATCTGTGGAAAATTACGGAAAAATCTGGTTTTAGGAGTGTTGAATCGCAGATGGAGAAGTGTTGTTATCGCAGGGTTTTTTGCAGAAATCGTAGAGCCCGCTTAGCGCTGTCTGAAGAAATTTCGCCTCTTCGAGGCAGTGAGTAGCGCGCTTAGTGCGGGTAGGCACGCTTAGCGCGACCTGGAACTGAAAATTATTATTTTTATTGAATTAAAATTCATGAAAAATATCTGTCTTGTGTTATATTGATGTTGTGATGTTGTGGTGAATTTCTGATATGTGTTGACGTGTTATATGTGATGAAAATGATGTTTTGATGATTATATGATGATGTGACGTTATTCATGATTCATGATTATTTGATCAAGGGTTGATCATGATTCATCAAGGAAACCTCATAATCATCAAGAATCAGGAGTTACTAAATTAGGGTTTTTTGTAGGAAAAGTCAATTGTACTTTGACCAGGCCTAACTTCCACATACTTCATCAAAAATTCCTCAACCAAAGCCCATCTTGAATGAAATTTAATTCCCTACAACTTTGTGTCTCACAAGCCAAGTCCATAAATGCTTCATTCGGGAGATATGAGCCAAGACATTATAGGTCATTTTGAAAGTCAATAAAAGTCAACCTTTTTCAAAAGCTCATAACTTGAACATGGAAGATCAAATTGACATGGGACCAAAAGGGTTGGTTAGAGGACATCTTGAGGTTTCTAAAAAGTATTATTTTGCATTAAGGAGCTAAAAATTTAAAGAGCCAAAAGGGTTGGTTAGAGGACATCTTGATTTTTCCTCATTTTATTTTATTTTTATTGGATTTAATTAGTTAAAATTCAATATTAAATGAAATAATTCAAAAATCATTAAACATGGAATTGCCCAGGCCCAATTCATATTCAACTGAAAACCCTAGCTTATTTAAACCTAAAGATGCACTGGTTATGGTTCATGCACGTGCAATTGGAGGAGATCTCAAGAAAACCCTAAAAGAAGATTTTTCATCAAAACTCACGATCCACAAGGTTTTGGCCAGAAGTTCTTCCACAAATATTTTCCCGGGGATTTCTAGAGTGCAAATCAACCACCATTCGCAGCCAAAGGCAAGGATTGGAGCTGCTCCATCTCCGGTTGAGAGGTTTTTTCGTATTCTTAAAACTCCTATTTTTTGCATGAATATTGACGTGTGATGAATGGTGATCACTCTGGTATAATTATTTTTAATTATGGATATGTGAATTGCTTGTAATATGGATTTAAAGTTTTGTGCCCTAATTGTTTTTTATTTGTTTTTTATTATACACTAACAATTTGCGATTTTTAAGGCCATATTTGGATTCCTCGCGAAATTCTGGGTCGGATAGTGTACCCATATGCATTTTCTGGGCAGGTTGAGTGGTTGCAGGTGGCAGCCGGCGGTGGAGCTCCGGCGACGGCGTGGTGGTCCGGCGAGGGAAAGGTTGGAGGTAGGAGACGCAATCCTCACTGTCCATTGTTGGATCGCACGGCTCAGATGTCACCACGTGGCTCCATTTTTATGTTTTTATTTTACGAGTTCCGTGTGTGCCAGCCATGGGAATTACCGTGCAGCTTCGAATCATGGCCATTGTTCTTTTATTTCATTTTGATCATGTGAACGGGAGCGTGACACCTCATTAATGAGGTCACATGCGATGCACATGGAGGGAGTATGGTGGCCATTTTTTTATTTTTGTTTGCTGATTAATCACTTGGGCTTCAGAATGCTAGGCGCACCCCCACCCTCTGGCCCAACCACCAGGTCAACATGTTTTTTCTGCTTAACGCACCCCAGGCGTTGTTTTTTTTATTTTGTTTTTTTATTTTTCTGACGATGGGCCACGCTCTTCGCACCCCCATCTCCTGGCCCAATTCAATTTCCTCTCCCTTTTCCTACTGTTCGCACCCCCCATGCATATTTTTTCTTTTTAGTTTATTTAATTTATCACATTTCATATTTAATTTATTAAAAATAGTTTTCTACATCTAAAAATCATCATAAAATTCATACGTCATTTTTATCATCTTACAAATTTTTATTTTATTTTTTTATTTTATTTTATCGTTTAAATTAATTGTTTCATTAATCTCCTTTTTAATTACTCATCGCATGCATACATAAATTTCTTCATTATAATTCTCTGCAATCCTAAAGTATTTTTCACTCGTTCTTTTTGCATTCATTCATTAACATTCTAAAGTGCTTAAAAATATTTTACATTGCATTTATGTCCCCCTCTTTGGCACATTGAACCCTATCCCTTATTTGACTTTCGTGTGATTATTTGAATGGCTAACACTTTGAATTTTTGCAGGGATTTTTTATATGTTGTTTGCCTCTGGTTGAGGATCCCTAATGATTAATTTGGGAATTTTAGGAATCATTTTTCTAATTATCGGAGTTATTTTCACTTGAGATTTTCTTGCAGGCGCATCTTTGACCTTATATGGTTATCTGTTTGAAAAGGCATTTGTGCCAATTGCTTTAGGGTTGTTCTTTGTCTCTTTGATTCATGTTTGGATTATTCTCATTATTGTTTGTCGTTGCTGGATTTTCATTCACCTCATTGCTCTTATTCACGTCTGTTTCTCACTAACCTTTTATGCAGGATCAAGGTAAGTTCCTTAAGGGCATGGATAAGTATCCATGGTTACCCTTACCTTTTTCTCTCCTATCTTTATTCTTTAGGGTTTAGGTTGAACCTCACTAACCGTAGGTCACCCATGCATGATAACTTTAGGATTCATAGTCTCCCTTAGAGTTACCCTTGTGTCTTCTCTCTTCTCATCTCAAAATGTCTTTAAAAAACTTAATAAGAATAAGGTGTATTGCGCACGAGCCTTAAGTATGGGGAATGAGAAATGAGGGGCTTCCTCTCATCTTTCTAGAGTGCTTAGCGAGCGTCCTGTCTTGGGACGATGCGTTAAATATTCGCCCCTGTGCCCTAGACTTTGGTGCAATGCAGCTTAGGAACTAACTTAAGCCACTTCTGTCCTAAAAAACACAAACCAAGCTTCAAACTTTTTCGTCCTTCGGGACCTTCAAACTAAAGGATATTTTCAAAAAGGGCACGTTACCTTCCATCTGAGTCACAAACAGGCATCGACCCTAACTGCCGGACGCGAACTTAACGTCGCTCATAAAAAACACAAAAAGAACTTGGTCCGAACTACGTTGACTCTGAATTCCCCATTGCACAAGGGGGGTACGTAGGCCTAGGACGTCGAAGTCCTACCGAGTCTGTCTTTGTCTTTCCCTCCCCGTCTTAGTACAGCCCTAGATGATAGTATAACTTACCCTTAGAATAGACAACAAGCGTGGATCCCATCGAGTACGATGGACGCGTGGGGTGCTAGCACCTTCCCCTCGCGTAACCGACTCCCGAACCCAGGTTATGGTTGCGATGACCATTCCTTTCCCTCTTCCTAAGGTTTATACGGTGTTCCCTTTCCCTCCCTTGGGATAAATTTACACGGCTGGCGACTCTGTTTTTTCCGCGCCACTCTTGCGTTTGTACCTGGATGAAAATCCCGGGAGCGACAGCTGGCGACTCTGCTGGGGACCTGGTTGACCTATGCTGGTCCATCCCTAAGCGAGTCAATCCTAACGCTTGCTTGTCTTTGTTCTCTTTGGGGTGCTTTGTTTTTGTTTTGCTTTATGTGTTGTATTTTATTTTTTTATTTTTACCGCATTTTCTGCATTTCTTTTTTTATTACTGTCATGCTGCTGTGCTGTGCTGGCTGTCTTTATTTTGCAGGTTGGGTGGGTCTGAGAGATAAGCCCAATACCAAGGCTTGAGAATACCCTAGGACTAGAGTGGAAAGTAGTGGGACCTACGTGCCCGCTTGGTACGTTTGTGTGTTCACGAAATTCACAACCAGACGAGGCTATCTTGGGATGCATTCTAACGTGTGTATCTTGCGCATGTTGGGGTGTTGATCTAGAGAGCTGTCGACTCTGGTGACCCATCATTGAGGACCTTAGTGGAAACATCCTCTTTAGTGGTGACAGTGGCAGACCACATCCTGTGGCAAACCCATTCGCACCCGAGGGCCCGCTTTGGAACTCGCATTGGATGACCGCTACGTTTTGAGGAGAATTAGTGGAGGCACTCCTCGATTGACTTTAGTACTGTACCCCGAAGGATGAATGTACTATTGTTTCTCGACCTCAGTGCCAAAGCTGAGGACATTCCGCCTTGGAGAATCAGTTGAGGCCTCCTCGATTGATGATGATGCCAAACCAGAAGTGGTGAACGTATCATCATTTCTCGGCCTGAGAGCCCGGGATACTGAACATCCTAGTACCTACACGTGAGAGGGGATGGGTGTTTGCAGGTTTGCAGGTAACCGAGACCTTCAACCCACCCTTATTCTGGATTTCTCATCAATGTCTGATTATGTGGGTTCCTCAGTGGTTCAGAGTTCTAGTTTTCTGGCTTCTCGTTCAGCTTACAGCACAGCACATCCAGCATGTGCCTTGACCCCATGTTTGCATGAGCATATCATTTTTCTTGCATTCTGACATGTTTGACATTTTATAGGGCTTGCATCTCACTCTTGATTCCAGTTTTCTAAGGTTACTTCAGCATGGATGTTCAGAGAAAGAAGACTGTTGCCTATTCGTTCCCAGAGCCGACTTTGACACTGATTCATAAATTGATTAATATGGCTAGTTCCGGGGTTCGCACTGAGTTCAGTGGAAGGTATGGAAGACTTCTGAAATTTGTCTATAATATCTCCCAGTATGAGAAGGATGCCATTCACACGCTCCTTCAGTTTTGCGATCCGTCTCTGCGTTGCTTCACTTTCCCGGACTACATCCTAGCCCCAACGTTGGAGGAGTTCTCATTTATTTTGGGAATTCCTATCAGTCATGATATAGTTTTCTTTTCTGAAGAACACCCCGAGGTGAAAGATATGGCCGTTGCTCTTCATATTGATGAATCTGTTCTTAACAGTAATATTGCAGAAAAACAAGGAGTTAAGGGTTTCTTGTTGAAGTTCTTGTTCGATCAGGCTTGCATACATGTCAAAGAGGAGAACTGGACTGCTTTCCAAGCCATCCTAGCTATGTGTATCTACGGGATTGTTTTGTTTCCAAATATTCCTAATCTGGTGGATATGCATACCGTCAGAATCTTTATTTCGAAGAATCCTATACCTATCTTGCTAGGTGATGCGTACCATTCAGTTCACTATAAGAATGAGAATAGGCGTGGGAAAACTATAAGTTGTTGTGCACCACTCCTAGCTACTTGGTTTTTGAGTCGTCTCCCTAAATCTAGCGCTTTCGTTGATACGAAAGATTCTCTGAAGTGGTCCAAGAGGGTTATGGGCTTGACTGCAGATAACATCGTTTGGATTAATCGTGACTTGCTAGGAATGGAGATCATTTGCAAATGCGGAGAATTCCCTAATGTTCCCTTGTTAGGGAGGAAAGGTGGAATTAACTATAATCCCTCCCTAGCTGTCAGACAATTTGGCTATCCTTTGAGAGGTCCACCTGACGAGAGAGATGTCAGAGAATCCTTATTCTTCAATGGTATTAAGGATCAAGAGATGATAAAGAAGGTTGTGAATGCTTGGAAACAAGTAACCAAGAAGGGTAAGATGTCATTCAGAAAGTGTAATAACCGGGCTTTTCCTCCCTATAAAGAGTGGATTAAGAAGAGAGCAGAAGAGGAGCTGCTTCCCTTCCCGGTGGAACCACCTTTGTATCCTTTGGTGATCGAGCCTCCTACCACAGTTGAGATAGAGAAGTATGACAAGTTATGGGCTGAAAAAGAGAGGTTGCGGGAAGAAAATAATGAGCTAAAGAGAGAAATCTATCAGTGGAAGCATGAGCGGGGTGAAGCTGTTCATACCGCCAAGTTGAAGACAGAGCTCCTTGCTAAAGTAGAAAAAGAGCTTGCTGACATGGTCGCATCCAGAGAAAGAATGAAACAAGCTTTGGATGGTATCAGTAACGTTCTCAGATCCAAGGAGGAGGAATTAGGCAAAGCTTTGTTGAAAATTCACAGGTTCAATGATCACCAAGAAACTGCCATGGCCGAAAATAAAAGAAAGGAAGACGCTTACCTAGCTAAGATTGATCAGTTGAACTCAACGCTCAAGAAGAAAGACGCCGAGGTCTTATCAGGAATATTCAAGAGACAAGTAGTCGAGGGTCGACTCAATGAAGCCATAGCCTCCATGGAAGAACTGAAAGTCCAAGTTGAAGTGAAGAAACCTAGACATGAAGGTCTTAGCGTAGATGGTGCTACTAAAGAGGACGCTTGGGAGTTACATTGCTGATACTTGGATGGGATCATACATAGGAGAGACCTTCTTATTCAAGGATTGATTCAGAGACCGAAGCATCCCGATACCAGAAAGTTGTTCAAGGAAGTTCAAGACTGGTGCAGAAAGCATAATGGATGGGGAGGATTGACTCTTGTGAATTTTGATGACATGCCTTAGTTTTCTGTCTTCTTTCATTAAATGTGGATCACCACCAGGCTTGTTGGTTGGGACCTATGGTTTTGGTATTCAGACTTGTTATCTCAGATTTGTGACATTTTGACTTTTCTCTGGTTTTCTTATTATATGAGCAGAACTATATCTTGTTATTAAACCAGAATCAAGGGGCGGATCGCCTTGTGAACTTTCAAACATGTCCATTTGCATTTGCATAATCATTTTGCATAATCATTTTGCATAACAGGTGTTTATCTCCGGAATTCTTATCTTGTTCTAATCACAGGATTGCAGATCAACACATTCACCGGTATTCTACCAGACCAAATCAGAAGAGAATCATGGAACGAATCCAAGCTGAGTTGAGGGAAATACGAGGCCAGATGGAGCAGTTTATGGGGAACATGCAAACCCTCATGCAAGAGCAGCAGGTGCTGAAAGAAGAGGTCAACCAACTAAAGACTCAAAGGAGTCTGGTTATGGAAGTTGTGAGAGGTGTGATAAGCAAAGGTAATACCCTCATGCCTGAAGCGGCGACTGGAATTGTCTCTCCCCGGGTGTTCAAGAAGGGTGAGCAGATTGCCACTGTGATTGTCCCGGCTGTACCTCAACAACGACAGAATCGTGCTCCGCGCCTGCCACAATCTACGCCTAAGCGAAATAGGCATTTTGAGGCTCCACCAGTGCCATATTCTCAGTTATTCCAGCACCTCCTTCGTTTGCAACTAGTACGGAAAAGGACCTTGGCTCCTCCCTCTGGAACTCCCCCACCAGGTTATGATGCAAGAGCCCACTGTGATTTTCACTCTTGTGCACCGGGGCATAATGTGGAAGATTGTAGGGCGTTTCAGCATGTTGTCCAGGATCTGATAGATTCAAAGGCAATTGAATTCGCGCCGAGCGGCGTAAGTATACATGGTAGTCCTACTCTAGTTGTTGAAAAAGAAGTGGATGTCCATGTTGCCTTTCCTAAAGCTACATCAAGCCAGGGGCATTTCTGGCAGACCCCATACCCGCAATTGCTACCTACTCCTCGATTAAGTCTGAGGGGGAAAGATCCTGAGCCAGACAAATACCTAAGTCAGCCTCAACAGCAGGATTATCAGCAACAGAGGTTGTTTGGACCAAGAAGGCCTGCGAGAAGTTTCGATCCACTCCCTATCCCTCACGGTGATGTCCTTGCTCGCCTGCTCAAGAACTCTCTGATTCAGCTAAGGGATGCCAAGCCTGTTCCTGACCCTATCCCCCCTGATTATGATCTGGATGCCAGATGTGAGTATCATTCAGACACGCGGGGTCATTCAATTGAAAACTGTAACGTGTTCAGGCACAAGGTGCAAGACCTGGTGGACTCAGAGATCATTGTATTCACTGAAGATGATATGTACATCAATGGAAGCCTCCTTTCTCAAATGAACACTTAGTCTGCAAGTACGTCCAGGCAGAATTAGGTTTCCTCAGCAATGGCGATCTTCAGCTTCTTTACTGCATTTTCATTTGTAATTTTATTTCTTGTTAAAAGCATCGTATGTATGCAAGACTTGTTTGTTTTTTTATGATGATATTAATGCAATGAGTATGTTTTCCTTGAAGTAATCCATTCGTATTCACTCTTAAATGTTTATATGCACTGCAATACCAATTTTCTTGTTTAGAACTCTCGAGGGAGGATGACGAAATGAGAACGCAGATTCCTAATGATACGCTTTTGGATAGAACCCTGTTGAGGATGTGCAGGCATTGTTTCAAACCCCTAAACACTGGAGAGATAAGAAGATAAACCCTCGTTAACCCCTTTGAGCCTTGGAGTAGGAGTTTCTTTCGTACGGAAAAACCCTCATACTTAACCCAGGGGCAGGGTAGGCGTCAGTTAGTTTGACCGAGCGCTCAAGTTCCAAGGAGAATGTGCAAGAGACGTGAAACCACGATGGCTATCCATCGACAACTAAGGAGTGAGGTAGCCACAACCCTGTCAAGCAAGTAAGACAACCAGTGTCACACGCTTTGTTCAAAAAGGGGAATAAAAAGAGAAAGCCCGCTAAGTCGAAACTTGAGAACAAGAGACTTAGGCAAAACTTAGGGCGTCCCGCTGTACTTCAAAATAAAAAAACTTAATAGAGTCAGTCCAGGCAAAATTAGGGATCAAAAAAGCAAAAGAAAAAGCGGAAAGCGTTACAAAAGAAAATCCCCGATAAGAACAAATTCGTGTGATTACAGACACAAAAGATAAAAAGGGGTGACTGTCACTCCAAAGCCTCCTTAGGTGTCAAACCATTAGTGGCATGGGCCCCTTCAAGATCGTAAACCTTTTGAGAGATGAACGGTTATGTCAGATTAACTAAACATAGGACTGGAGAATATCATGAAGAGTGGGTGGGCACCGATAAATTTTGAGCCATAAGTCCTTTTTTCTGAAACCGTGAACTAGACCACGTTACAACCCTTAAAAGTCCTAATTGAAACAGGGTTTATTCCGAAAGCGTACTTCAGCAGGATAGTGTTCCTGACTCCTACGAATTGTGCTAATAAGATTTGTTGGTATTGCATGCGCACATTGTTTTTCATTCAAAAATCAAGGTCGCATCCCAGCTAGACATTCGTTCACGAAGCTTGGCGACGCATTTTCAATAAAACTTCAAGGTTAACATGAGTGTTGCATTAGAATTGTCATTCTCATAATAAACATTTTCTGCATGCATGTGTTCGATATCAAAGAAGCTTACACGATGAACGTCAGTCAAGAAGCTTGACCCTGCCAAGTTGAGATGCTTGAAAATTCTGAAAGACAATAATATCAAAGGGCATACTGCCAAGAGACTCAGTGTTGAGTGGGCTCTCCCCAGTTAGTCGTGTTAAGATGTAGCCAATCTGGGGCAGTCACGTCGAGAAAACTCTCCCAAAATTCAGTTATTTTGGGGCATTCATTCCAGGATCAGGGGCAAAGTCACTTCAAAGCCCATAATGGGGCAGGCCACCTCTAGAGCATGGGAGATCGTCCACTCCTGAAAATGGTTAATTGAAAACACCTCCTCAAGGTTCAAGATGCTAAAGCAGAGTATTGTCAAGTCATTACGATCCCCTTCGAGGTAATGTACGTCATGGATTATGAAGACTGGGGCAGTTATGTCGAGATATGATAAATCTCTCCAAGAGTTTAAAGACCCTGGGGCAGTGCGAACGCCCGATCTTCTGTAAAATCCTCTTGAGATGAAAAGTTCAAAGAGCCGCTTATGGCCATAAGGACAAGTCAGGTTGCAGGGCAACAGGGTTGTACATCCCCAACAATTGGCTCTCCCCTGCATTAAGATTGCTCCTTCCCCAGCAGGACAAACTTTCCTCAGCAGAGCAGACATTCCCCAGCAGGAGACCTGGAAAGTATTTTCTTCGGATCAAGACGTTATTTCCCCACAGAATCAGGGTGTTCACCTTCCCCATCCGGTCAGGAAGCGTGCTTTCACCGACGATGTCAGGTTCTAGTCCCCAACAAGGTGGGAGTAAAGTCATTCTCCCCACCAGCAGGCTAAGTTCAGCAGTATCCCCAAGCAGGATGGTATTATGGCCTAGCATCCCCTAGCAAGTCCTGAGCCCAATTGGATATTAGCAATCTTCAGTAACAGACTTCCGGTTCCGTTATTGGCGTCCATTCTCAACTCCCCCAGCAGAGGAGGAATCTCAGGTTCTATGTCACCTTCAGTAGAAGACATGTGTAATCCCCGGTGGTATGGATTTTCTTTTGGGATTTCATCCCCAGCAGAAGTTGTTGATCCGAAGAGTCGATCAGTAGAACCCTTCTCAGCAGAGTTCCTGGATTCAGAAGACAATTTATTTTTGTCATCCCCAGCTGAATTAGTTTTTTTCTCTCCGGCATTTATTTTGCTAGAGAGACCCTTTTTGCATATCATAAGCGTCTGCATTGCATCCTTAAACGTGTAGCATTTCCATTTCGTATGGAGCATTACGCCAAAATTCAAACATTTGCATTCGAAGCATAAGCCAGGTTTGATGCTTTCCTTGCCAGTTCTCTTTCCCAGCAGAGATGGCATAATTCAGGAGATTTTGGAGGGATGCGTTCCTCATACTTGTGCCCCCCAGCAGAGTCATTTATTTAGACTTTTCCTTTCCCCAGCGGAATCATTTTATCTGTGGATCGTGAGTCCGTTAGAGGTGTGCCTTCATTTGGCCTTTCTCTTTTGGTGTAAACCCAGTTCTCGCCTGGTAGTCAGTCCTCGTCTGACTTATTCTATAAATCCAGTTCTCGTCTGGTAGTCAGTTCTCGTATGACTTATTCTGTAAATCCAGTTCTCGTCTGGTAGTCAGTTCTCGTCTGACTTATTTGGTGTAAAGCCAGTTCTCGCCTGCTAGTCAGTTCTCGTCTGACTTATTATGTAAATCCAGTTCTCGTCTGGTAGTCAGTTCTCGACTGACTTATTTGGTGTAAACCCGGTTCTCGCCTGGTAGTCAGTTCTCGTCTGACTTATTCTGTAAATCTAGTTCTCGTCTGGTAGTCAGTTCTCGACTGACTTATTTGGTGTAAACCCAGTTCTCGCCTGGTAGTCAGTTCCCTTTATCCGCAGGGATGGCATTTATGTTGCTAGTTCTCTTTATCAGCAGAGATAGCAATCTTTTGGAGATTTTCTTCGTCAGTTCCCTTTATCAGCAGGGATGGCATTTATGTTGCTAGTTCTCTTTATCAGCAGAGATAGCAATCTTTTGGATATTTTCTTTCGTCAGCTCCCTTTATCAGCAGGGATGGCATTTATTTTTGCTAGATTCTCTTTGTCAGCAGAGAACGGCAATCTTGTGGAGATTTTTTTGTCAGTTCTCTTTATCAGCAGAGATGACATAACTCGGGAGATTTGTTTCACTTTATACCCCGCATAGCAGCGTTTTTAGCTAATTCTCCAGTGAGGGATTGCAAATTTCTGGGTTCGTTGGTATTCAATCTCCGTGCATCCTGAGTATCTAAAAGTTGTCGCTATCATACACCCAGGACCAAGTTGATTGAATAGGGGCAGCTGTTGCACCCCAAAATTTGCCCTCCTTACTTTTTTACTAACTGGCTTATGTTTCATTTCATTCTTTTGCATTATCATGTGTGCATATCATTAGCATGGGGTCAAGGTGCTTGAGGTAGTTCAAGAAAAGTCTTATCTGGTCTACTACATCATCAAGAGTTCACAAGTGGCAAGGGATCTCAAGTGGACCACTCCCTCCTAACCAGTGCATGGATTAGGGTTTTGAAATTCTTGGGTTTATTGCTTCAATGGGAAGGCTCCTTGGGTTTTTATCATCACCAAATGACATATCTTATCTTTGTTGGAGAGGATACACATCATATTCAGAGGAATTTGAATTTGGAGACTGTGTTATTTCCTCCTAGACTGAGGGTGCCACAAACTAGGGTTTGCTATAAAGTCAGTTTATTTCTGATTTTTTGGGCAAGACTTGATTTCATGGTATTCCTTGGGTCCCTAAGTATCTAGGAGTGGAAGTTTGTCCATCAGTTTGATTTAGGAGAAGTTCAATGGGCCAATGGATTGAAAATCAGTTAACTTGGTCAAAAAAGTCAACTGTGGTCAACACAAAGTCAAACCCCAAGATTTTTGGTCAACATCAATATTATGGGGTGAAATTCATCATTTGATCAAGGGTTGATCATGATTCATCAAGGAAACCTCAGAATCATCAAGAATCAGGAGTTACTAAATTAGGGTTTTTTGTAAGAAAAGTCAACTGTACTTTGACCAGGCCTAACTTCCACATACTTCATCAAAAATTCTTCAAACAAAGCCCATATTGAAGGAAATTTAATTCCCTACAACTTTGTGTCTCACAAGCCAAGTCCAGAAATGCATCATTCGGGAGATATGAGCCAAGACATTATAGGTCATTTTGAAAGTCAATAAAAGTCAACCTTTTTCAAAAGCTCATAACTTGAACATGGAAGATCAAATTGACATGGGACCAAAAGGGTTGGTTAGAGTACATCTTGAGGTTTCTAAAAAGTATTATTTTGAATTAAGGAGCTAAAAATTGAAGGAGTTATGCTTAGTCAAAGTTGGGCAATTTTGAGGAGGTGCACAAAGCAAACTATGCCTAAAACCCAAATTTTGACAAATGGGCCATAAGTTTCTTAAACTAAACTCAAACATAAAGCCATGCACGACCCAAAGAGCATATATTTGATTTTTCCTCATTTTATTTTATTTTTATTGGATTTAATTAGTTAAAATTCAATATTAAATGAAATAATTCAAAAATCATTAAACATGGAATTGTCCAGGCCCAATTCATATTCAACTGTAAACCCTAGCTTATTTAAACCTAAAGATGCCCTGGTTAGGGTTCATGCACGTGCAATTGGAGGAGATCTCAAGAAAACCCTAAAAGAAGATTTTTCATCAAAACTCACGATCCACAAGGTTTTGGCCAGAAGTTCTTCCACAAATATTTTCCCGGGGATTTCTAGAGTGCAAATCAACCACCATTCGCAGCCAAAGGCAATGATTGGAGCTGCTCCATCTCCGGTTGAGAGGTTTTTTCGTATTCTTAAAACTCCTATTTTTTGCATGAATATTGACGTGTGATGAATGGTGATCACTCTGGTATAATTATTTTTAATTATGGATGTGTGAATTGCTTGTAATATGGATTTAAAGTTTTGTGCCCTAATGGTTTTTTATTTGTTTTTTATTATACACTAACAATTTGCGATTTTTAAGGCCATATTTGGATTCCTCGCGAAATTCTGGGTCGAATAGTGTACCCATATGCATTTTCTGGGCAGGTTGAGTGGTTGCAGGTGGCGACAGACGGTGGAGCTCCGGCGACGGCGTGGTGGTCCGACGAGGGAAAGGTTGGAGGTAGGAGACGCAATCCTCACCGTCCATTGTTGGATCGCACGACTCAGATGTTACCACGTGGCTCCATTTTTATGTTTTTATTTTACGAATTCCGTGTGTGCCAGCCATGGGAATTACCGTGCAGCTTCGAATCATGGCCATTGTTCTTTTATTTCATTTTGATCATGTGGACGGGAGCGTGACACCTCATTAATGAGGTCACATGCGATGCACATGGAGGGAGTATGGTTGCCATTTTTTTATTTTTGTTTGCTGATTAATCACTTGGGCTTCAGAATGCTAGGCGCACCCCCACCCTCTGGCCCAACCACCAGGTCAACATGTTTTTTCTGCTTAACGCACCCCAGGCGTTGTTTTTTTTATTTTGTTTTTTTATTTTTCTGACGATGGGCCACGCTCTTCGCACCCCCATCTCCTGGCCCAATTCAATTTCCTCTCCCTTTTCCTACTGTTCGCACCCCCCATGCATATTTTTTCTTTTTAGTTTATTTAATTTATCACATTTCATATTTAATTTATTAAAAATAGTTTTCTACATCTAAAAATCATCATAAAATTCATACGTCATTTTTATCATCTTACAAATTTTTTACAAATTTTTATTTTATTTTTTTATTTTATTTTATCATTTAAATTAATTGTTTCATTAATCTCCTTTTTAATTACTTATCGCATGCATACATAAATTTCTTCATTGTAATTCTCTGCAATCCTAAAGCATTTTTCACTCGTTCTTTTTGCATTCATTCATTAACATTCTAAAGTGCTTAAAAATATTTTTCTTTCATTTTTAAATTTATTTTACATTGCATTTAGGTCCCCCTCTTTGGCACATTGAACCCTATCCCTTATTTGAGTTCCGTGTGATTATTTGAATGGCTAACACTTTGAATTTTTGCAGGGATTTTTTATATGTTGTTTGCCTCTGGTTGAGGATCCCTAATCCTTAATTTAGGAATTTTAGGAATCATTTTTCTAATTATCGGAGTTATTTTCACTTGAGATTTTCTTGCAGGCGCATCTTTGACCTTATATGGTTATCTGTTTGAAAAGGCATTTGTGCCAATTGCTTTAGGGTTGTTCTTTGTCTCTTTGATTCATGTTTGGATTATTCTTATTATTGTTTGTCGTTGCTGGATTTTCATTCACCTCATTGCTCTTATTCACGTCTGTTTCTCACTAACCTTTTATGCAGGATCAAGGTAAGTTCCTTAAGGGCATGGATAAGTATCCATGGTTACCCTTACCTTTTTCTCTCCTATCTTTATTCTTTAGGGTTTAGGTTGAACCTCACTAACCGTAGGTCACCCATGCATGATAACTTTAGGATTCATAATCTCCCTTAGAGTTACCCTTGTGTCTTCTCTCTTCTCATCTCAAAATGTCTTTAAAACACTTAATAAGAATAAGGTGTATTGCGCACGAGCCTTAAGTATGGGGAATGAGATATGAGGGGCTTCCTCTCATCTTTCTAGAGTGCTTAGCGAGCGTCCTGTCTTGGGACGATGCGTTAAGTATTCGCCCCTGTGCCCTAGACTTTGGGGCAATGCAGCTTAGGAACTAACTTAAGCCACTTCTGTCCTAAAAAACACAAACCAAACTTCAAACTTTTTCGTCCTTCGGGGCCTTCAAACTAAAGGATATTTTCAAAAAGGGCACATTACCTTCCGTCTGAGTCGCAAACAGACATCGACCCTAACTGCCGGACGCGAACTTAACGTCGCTCATAAAAAACACAAAAAGAACTTGGTCCAAACTACGTTGACTCTGAATTCCCCATTGCACAAGGGGGGTACGTAGGCCTAGGACGTCGACGTCCTACCGAGTCTGTCTTTGTCTTTCCCTCCCCGTCTTAGTACATCCCTAGATGATAGTATAACTTACCCTTAGAATAGACAACAAGCGTGGATCCCATCGAGTACGATGGACGCGTGGGGTGCTAGCACCTTCCCCTCACGTAACCGACTCCCAAACCCAGGTTATGGTTGCGATGACCATTCCTTTCCCTCTTCCTAAGGTTTATGCGGTGTTCCCTTTCCCTCCCTTAGGATAAATTTACACGGCTGGCGACTCTGTTTTTTCCGCGCCACTCTCGCGTTTGTACCTGGATGAAAATCCCGGGAGCGACAGATACGAGTTGTGTATAGATGATGTTTGATGATTAATTAATGATACAAATTTCCATGATGTATCTTGACATTATGAGTTGCGTATATGTGATGTTGATGTTTAATTGATTATGTGAACTACTATGAGATGTGTTGATGATTTTATGACGATGATACATGCCTATCTTGATGTGAATTACCATGAGTTACCGTGATGATTACTAGATGCTGATTAGTTATGTTTTGATGACGTTTTTGATGATATGACGAATATGTGAGTTTGATGAATGATGATGCACGTAATAACTTTTGTTGATGATGATGATTATGACGTTGTGCATCATGCATTCATAGGATTTAGACTTCGGTCTATTAATGATGATTAGGACTTCGGTCCAGTGACGATTTAGGACTTTGGTCCAGTGGTGGCTTCAATCCCATTGTGCAGATTGGAGTATTTTATGACGTGCTCCCTTGTGGAGGGTTGATGGCCTAGTTTCCATTATTATGACGATTTGGTACCACATGCATTCCTATGACGTTGCATTTCATTCTTGGTGGCATTGCATGATTGCATATGAGTGATATTGGTGATGTGATGTTTTACATGATGTTTTATGTGATGTTTCATATGATGTTTAGGGTGAGAAGTTGTAGTATGTGATGAAATCAACTATTGCCTGTTAATGTCTTTTCTTTATATGATTTATATTGAATTGTGATTACTCACCCTGCCAGTTTGAATGTTGCCTCCACGTGGGTAATGTGCAGGTGATCAGGTTTAGCCGTGGACGCTTTCGAAGACTTGAAGTTTATTTGCTTTTGTTCGATTTAGAGGGTCTTTCTCTGATAGTGTAACATCAGGTTGGGGTCCTTTGAGTCGAACTATGTTGTTTCTTTATTTTGTTGTTAGTTGATGATACGGTGTTATTTGATTATTATGATGTTGTGTTGAAAACCTTTTTAATTGAAAGTTTTGAGTTCCGCTGCCATGTGAAGGCTTTTGAATTAATTTGAAGAAGACCCTTTGTTTATAGGGAAAGTGTGTTTATTTTGAGTTTAATGAGAAATGTGCACCCTTTGAGGTGATTTTTACTCTGATATTTTCTGTATTTTGCCGTGTTTATTCGTGGGGTAAAAAAGGGTGTTACATTAGTGGTATCAGAGCAGGTCCGTCCGTCCGGCCAGGTTGTCTAATGTTGTTTGTTCCCTAGTGTGCGACATGTGCGTGAAAACACTGTCGATGCTTGTTTTGTTTTCCATTTGCAGGTTGGGAATGAAACAAGTGGGGGAGAAGATGGTGCTTCTCCAAGGTGTTTCGAGTGTGGAGCGTTGGCTAAGTGCAGTGTTGGATGCTACGATGGTTTGGTAAGATAGTTTGTACCACCTCGTGATAGTCGGCTGTTATTGACAAATTGAGGAACTGATCACCCTTAATCTCTTGTTGATAATAGACGAGATCATGTGGATGGGATGAACGTGTCTTGCGAGCTTGAGTAGTGTGCGCGGTGAATTGTTGGGGTTAAGCCGAGAGCTTACGGGTGGTTTTGATGAGTCAATGCAGACTATTAGATTTGAAGATGAGGCGAATTAGAGTTCCTTGCCTGTCAGTCAAGTTGGAAATATCTTGAGGAGAACAATCAGGTATTGTTGATGCTTGTTTTTTGAAGGATAAAAAGCAGTGTAGCGACTAGTGATATGCTGGTAGTGTGTAATTCCTGACGATCACCTGAATCTAATTTTGACGAAGGTGAAGAGTTGTTGGTCCTGTGAAGTAAGTGGGTAAGCATGTAAAAGATGGTGCAAAGATGTAATGATGATTGGAGTATTGGAAGGCATAAGGGATGCGTTTGTGTGTGACCTACCTATGGTGTATGATTATTTGGGGGTGTTCCCATGATATATCAATGAGTTACCACTGCAGTGTGGAGTGTAACTTGCTATCGACCTGGTACTCGATGCAAGCTCGATGTCGGTGTTTGCGTACAGGATGTATATTTTTGAATAAGTGAATTGAAGGAATAGTTGGAAGAGTTGCTTGAGAAGAGGTTTGTTCGACCAAGTGTTTCTCCATGGGGTGCTCACGTGCTGTTAGTGAAGAAGAAGGATGGAAGTATGAGGTTGTGTGTCGATCATCGGCAGCTGAATAAAGGGACTATCAAGAATAATTATCCGCTACCGAGAATCGACGATTTGATGGATCAGTTAGTTGGTGCCAGTGTGTTTAGCAAGATTGATTTGAGGTCTGGTTATCATCAGATTCGAGTTAAGCCTGATGATATTCTGAAGACGGCTTTCAGAATGAGATATGGACACTATGAATACACTGTGATGTCGTTTGGTGTATCTAATGCACCTGGTGTGTTCATGGAGTACATGAATCGTATTTTCCATGAGTATTTGGATAACTTTGTGGTGGTGTTTATCGATGATATCTTGATATATTCTAGATTCGAAGAAGAACATGCCGAGCATTTGAGGACTGTGTTGCAAGTGTTGAAAGAGAAGAAGTTGTATGCAAAGCTGTCGAAGTGTGAGTTCTGGTCGAAGGAAGTGAGTTTCCTTGGCCATGTGATTTCTAGTGGTGGTATTGCTGTTGATCCTTCTAAGATTGATGCCGTATTACCGTGGGAGACTCCGAAGTCTGCTACTGAGATACAAAGTTTTTTGGGATTAGCGGGTTATTACCGCGAGTTTATTGAAGGCTTTTCTAAGTTGGCGTTACCTTTGACTCAGTTGACTCGGAAGGGTCAATATTTTGTGTGGGATGTAGCTTGTGAAGAGAGTTTTGTGGAATTCAAGGAGAAGTTGACTACTGCTCCGGTGTTGATTTTGCCTAATCCGAGCGAATAGTTGTGGTGTATTGTGATGCGTCGAAGATGGGTCTTGGTGGAGTGTTGATGCAGAATGGACAAGTTGTTGCCTATGCTTTGAGACAATTGCGAGTTCATGAGAGGAATTATCCTATGCATGACTTGGAATTGGCCGCTGTGGTGTTTGTGTTGAAGATTTGGAGACATGATCTGTTTGGCTCTAAATTTGAAGTGTTTAATGATCATAAAAGTCTGAAGTACTTATTTTATCAGAAGGAATTGAATATGAGGCAGAGGAGATGGTTAGAGTTCTTGAAGGATTTTGATTTTGATTTGAGTTATCATCCTGGCAAAGCAAATGTACTGGCTGATGCGTTGAGCAGAAAGTCATTGCATATGTCGATGCTTATGGTGAAAGAGTTGGAATTAATTGTGCAATTAAGAGATTTGAGTTTGGTGTGTGAAGCGACGCCTGATAGTGTGAAGTTAGGAATGTTAAAGTTTACTAGTAGTATTCTGGAAGAGATCAGAGTGTGTGTTCCAGATGTCCCAGATATTAAGAAGAGCATCCTTGAGGAAGGACATCGAAGTAGGTTGAGTATTCATCCCGATTCTACAAAGATATACCAGGATCTGAAGAAGTTGTTTTAGTGGCCAAGTATGAAGAAGAACGTTGCGGAGTTCGTTTACGCATGATTGACTTGCCAGAAGTCGAAAGTTGAGCATCAGAAGCCTTTGGGTATGATGCAGTCGTTGAGGATTCCAGAATGGAAATGCGATAGTATTTCCATGTATTTTGTGGTGGGATTGCCGAAGACTACTAAGGGAAACGATTCAATTTGGGTGATCGTGGATAGATTAACTAAGTCGGCTCATTTCTTGCCGATGAAGATTAATCATTCCATGCAGAAGTTAGCCTAGATGTATATTGAAGAGATTGTGAAGTTACATGGCATACCTTCGTGTATTGTGTCGGATAGAGATCTGAGGTTCACATCGAGATTTTGGAAGAGTTTGCAAGATGCTTTGGGTACTAAGTTGAGGATGAGTTCTGCCTACCATCTGCAGACGGACGGTCAGACAGAAAGGACTATCCAGTCTTTAGAAGATTTGTTGAGGGCTTGTGCGTTGGATCATGGAGGATCGTGGGATAACCATTTGCCATTGATTGAGTTCACGTACAATAATAGTTTTCATGTTAGTATTGGAATGGTGGCTTATGAGGCTTTTGTATGGAAGAAGGTGTAAGACTCTGTTGTGTTGGTATGAGTCGGGTGAGAGTGTTGTACTCGGACCTGAAATTGTGAAAGAGACGACTGAGAAGATTAAGAAGATCCAAGAGAGAATGAAAGCTCCACAGAGTCGTCAGAAGAGCTACCATGATAAGAGGAGGAAAGCACTTGAATTCCAAGAGGGAGATCACGTGTTTTAGAGAGTGACGCCAGTGACTGGTGTGGGTCGAGCTTTGAAGTCTAGGAAGCTCACTCCATGTTTTGTTGGTCCATATCAGATATCGCAGAGGATAGGAGAGGTAGCCTATCGAATTTCTTTACCGCCGTCGCTTGCGAATTTGCATGACGTGTTCCATGTGTCTCAATTGAGGAAGTACATTCCAGATCTGTCGCATGTGATTCAGATGGATGATGTACAAGTGAGGGATAATCTGACTATGGAAGCATTACCGGTGCATGTTGTTGGTCGAGAAATGAAACAACTGTGGGGTAAAGGCATAACTTTGGTGAAGGTGTTGTGGGGTGGACCAGCTGGTAAGAGTTGGACTTGGGAACGTGAAGATCAGATGAGGGAGTTGTATCCGACTCTATTCCCTTGAGGTAATTTTCGAGGGCAAAAATTCTTTTAGTGGGGGAGAGTTGTAACGCCCCAAATTTCGTAAGAATATTTATTTAATTTATTTAAATATTATATTCGTGGTTTTCTGTGAATTTTGGTGATTTGTGTCGATGTCAGTGAATTTGTGAAGTTTTGGTTATTTAATTAAATTATAGTATATATTACGGAATATATTGTATTATTATTTATTTTAAATAAAATTAGAGGAAGTAAGGGTAAAGTGGACATTTGAGGAGATTAAGTGAGGGCATTATGGAGAAAGCCATATTTGAGGCCAAAGAGTTAAATTAACCAAAAAGGAGGAATTGAGGAGAATTAGGATTCATTTGTGATTAACCGTGAAAAGAAGGAAAGAAGGTGCAAAGCTCTGAGGAAAGAAGGGAAACGGCGAGGATTCGTGAAATTTTCCGCAGGATCGATAGAGAAAGCTCAGATTCGACAATCTAAGGTATGGGGAGTATACCTTGCAATATTTTTGATATAAAGACTAGGTGTTGTGGGTAATTGGGGTTTGTGGGAAAACCTAAGAATTGGGGGTTAGTGATGACAGATTTTGATGAATTACTATGTGATGATTGTCGTTATTGATGTATATATGATAGTTGTAGGTTATAATAACATAGTCTGTGGAAAATTATGGAAAAATATGGTTTTAGGAGTGTTGAATCGCAGATGGAGAAGTGCTGTTATCGCAGGGTTTTTCTACAGAAATCGCAAAGCCCGCTTAGCGCGGTCTGAAGAAATTTCGCCTCTTCGAGGCAGTGAGTAGCGCGCTTAGCGCGACCGGGAACTAAAAATTATTATTTTTATTGAATTAAAATTCATGAAAAATATCTGTCTTGTGCTATATTGATGCTGTGATGTTGTGGTGAATTTCTGATATGTGTTGACGTGTTATATGTGATGAAAATGATGTTTTGATGATTATATGATGATGTGACGTTATTGATGCTTATTAGATGTTTGTATGTGATTTTTGATGATAAAATGACGATGTGAAGTACCATGAGTATATTGATGATTATGAGGTGTCGATTCATGATGTTTTGATGATTAAATGTTGATATGGATTAACATGAGGTTTTGATGAATGATGATATAAGTGATGACTTTTGTGGATGAATGATGATGGACATTATGATGTTTAATTGATGATATGAATTACCATGATGTATATTGATGATACGAGCTGTGTATAGATGATGTTTGATGATTAATTGATGATACGAATTGCCATGATGTATCTTGAAGTTATGAGTTGCGTATATGCGATGTTGATGTTTAATTGATTATGTGAACTACTATGAGATGTGTTGATGATTTTATGACGATGATACATGCCTATCTTGATGTGAATTACCATGAGTTACCGTGATAATTACTAGATGCTGATTAGTTATGTTTTGATGACGTTTTTGATGATATGACGAATATGTGAGTTTGATGAATGATGATGCACGCAATAACTTTTGTTGATGATGATGATTATGGCATTGTGAATCATGCATTCATAGCATTTAGACTTCGGTCTATTGCTGATGATTAGGACTTCGGTCCAGTGACGATTTAGGACTTTGGTCCAGTGGTGGCTTCAATCCCATTGTGCGGATTGGAGTATTTTGTGACGTGCTCCCTTGTGGAGG
Organism: Lathyrus tuberosus; assembly: GCA_022829125.1. NCBI lineage: Eukaryota > Viridiplantae > Streptophyta > Magnoliopsida > Fabales > Fabaceae > Lathyrus > Lathyrus tuberosus. The sequence continues at coordinate 895,788 of JALAZF010000677.1, forward strand.
GTTGATGGCCTAGTGTCCATTATTATTACAATTTGGTACCACATGCATTCCTATGACGTTGTATTTCATTCTTGGTGGCATTGCATAATTGCATATGAGTGATATTGGTGATGTGATGTTTTACATGATGTTTTATGTGATGTTTCATATGATGTTTAGGGTGAGAAGCTTTAGTATGTGATGAAAACAACTGTTGCCTGTTGATGTCTTTTCTTTATATGATTTATATTGAATTGTGATTACTCACCCTGCCTATTTGAATGTTGCCTCCACGTGGGTAACGTGCAGGTCATCAGGTTTAGCCGTGGACGCTTTCGAAGACTTGAAGTTTATTTGCTTTTGGTCGATTTAGAGGGTCTTGCTCTGATAGTGTAACATCGGGTTGGGGTCCTTTGAGTTGAACTATGTTGTTTCTTTATTTTGTTGTTAGTTGATGATACGGTGTTATTTGATTATTATGATGTTTTGTTGAAAACCTTTTTAATTGAAAGTTTTGAGTTCCGCTGCCATGTGAAGGCTTTTGAATTAATTTGAAGAAGACCCTTTGTTTATAGGGCAAGTGTGTTTATTTTGAGTTTAATGAGAAATGTACACCCTTTGAGGTGATTTTTACTCTGATATTTTGTTTATTTTGCCGTGTCTATTCGTGGGATAAAAAAGGGTCTTACACTGGTCGCTAATGATCTTTTGACATCGAAATGTTGTGGTTGATGCGCGTTCTCGCGTTGATGATGTATTGTTCTATGTTCTTGAATTCTTCTCCTTCTTTATGTTCTGTGTGTGTGGTGATGTTGTGCATCTTCACGTCAGAATCGCTTCGCCGTGACTTTTGTGTGGTTGTTGTAGGTTGAAGATTTTGGGAATCTCGCTGTGAGTATTGCGTTGGCATTGAACTCTTGCGAGTTTGTTTGTGCAGAGACGTTGTTACCTTGAATTTTATTGCAGGTTGCTGAAGTGAGAAGAATAGAGCTGATGATGGTTTACGCGGAAGAATAATGGAAACAGAAGAATAATGGACAGCAGAAGAATAATAAACAGCAGATGCGGTTTGGTAGAAGTAGGTAGAAGAAGAGTTCCCTTGATTGGATGCAGAATGGATTGAAGGTGAAGAAGATTATTGAAGGCCTGAGGTTTTTGGAGATAAATTGAAGATGATGAAGTGAAAACCCGAGTTGAAACTTAGAGAAAGCCTTTTTGTTTAAGAGTTCTGGTTAGAGTTAGGGAGTTAGTTTTTTCTGTTAGAGTTAGTTAGTTAGAGGTTTTTTGAATCAGTTAGAAGAAATTGGAGGATTGTTAGAAAACCGTTAGAAGGTTGTTAGCCGTTAACTGTTAGTGAAAAAGTTCTGTTATATCAGTTGATTTTCTGTTATGAGTTTCTGTAGTTGTTTATGAAACTGGTTTTTGCTGTTAGCTTTTGTTAATTGGCTCAAGTACAAGGGCGTATTTGAAATCATTAACTGCTTCTTTGTAGAAGTGGCCTAGCATCTCTTGAGCTGTACCTTTGCGAAAGTAGGCCTTTACATTCTTTTTGTCAAAACTTATTATTGTTGTACAATCTTCTTCAGCTTGAAGATAACTACCCTTTAAAGCATATCCATGAACACTCTTCCCAACATTAAATGCCTCTAGACCAAGACAGGACTTAAGCGCGCCTAAAATGGTGAAATTGTTGGGCATGTATCCCATAATCCTCATCTGATTGAAAAGTTTCAATGACTCTATAAACAATTCTTTGAATAACAAGCTATTATCCCAGTCCAAGTCACCCTATCCTTACAACAAATATCATTGAAAACATGACGAGCAACATCAACATTTCCACAAACAGAATATGCATCAATAAGAGCAGTCCCAACAAAGGCATTAACATGATGATGGCCACGTTTATAAACGCAAGCATGAAGTGTCCAACACGAGTGACATGCTCACCAACAACTTGAGAAAAGTAGTAAAAAAAAAGGGTTCACCTCATGTCCTTCTCTTAATAACATGAGAATGAAATGACGGACTTCGTTGAATTGATGGAAACGAGTGTAACATTTGAGAATGTGGCAGTGGAGATGTTTTTTTGGCGTTTGTGTTGGTGCTATTTTGGATAATTTGTTGGAGCATGTGGGCGTAGAAATGAGAATCCAGAGAAGAAAGACATGGTTGGTGTTGGTTATGGATTTTATAAATGGATAAAAATGCTTAGCAATTATGATATGGTCTAAAGAAATGAAAAAATATGGTTCAAAATGTGGGTCAAAGAATGGTTTAAAATGGATTTATTTTGGGAAAATGGGTAAAAATATGGTTTTAAAGTGGATAAAATGAGTAATGAATTGAAATGGATAAAAGATGGACTTGTATCTTGAATTCCAAGCTATCCACATAATCAATCTCAGCACATTCAAATCTCATCACACTTCAACTCCAAAGCAAGCTTGTACTTAATTAGCACCTATCAATGATGGCCTTGATCACAACATGGGTTCTCGATTAGATCTTCTGTACCATGAATACCAAGATGTATTTGTCATGTAACCCTAACCACCACCTTCAATTGATGAATATCAACCAATTCACGCAAAAGATGCGAAACCATGATCCCACGCCTCAGGAGCCCAATGCAAATGTATGATTATGAACTCATGACCTACTGGGAGATGCAGATGTGTATGAAGCAAAAGCCACTTATTGATGGTATAAATAGGAGGGCAAATTTTGAGGTGTTACAGTTGCCCCTATTCAATCAACTGTGGACCTGAAGGGATGAGAGCGTCGGCTTTCAGACATTCGAGGTGAGTAGGGATTGAATATTAACAGGCAACTGAAAATTTGTGCCCTGTAGGTATAAAATAAGGAAAGAAAATCGGATGAGCGTAAACTCTATTGGGGATGAAAAGGTAAGTGAGATTGAAGAATTTGTTGGGGATAAGAAACGACACGGACGGGTGTCTGAAACCACGAGATAAAACATATACATATGGTTTAGATCCACGACACAGACGAGTGTTGTCAGATGATACCGACGGGTGTCAAAGAATTAGGACAAACATGAACGAGTGATTCAGTTAACGACACAGACGAGTATCGGAAGATGATACTTACATGTACCAAGGAAAGATGGACACGAATGAGTGTTTGGGTTAACGACATGAACGAGTATCGAAGGATGATATGAACGAGTATCAAAGAAAGAGGACACACATGAACAAGTGATTTAGTTAATGACACAGACGAGTATCAGAAGATGATACTTACATGTACCAAGGAAAGATGGACACAGACGAGTGTTTGGGTTAACGACACAAACGAGTATCGAAGGATGATACGGACGGGTATCAAAGAAAGTGGACACACAGGAACAAGTGATTCAGTAGCAACACAGACGAGTATCGAAAGACTTATGCATATCGAAGAAAGACGAACACGGACGAGTGTCGAGAAGAAGATTGAATATCAAAATAACCACCAAATTCGCAACCTGCGAGGGAGGGATGACTACGTTGGGGAACCAGTAACAAGAAATGTAAAACCATGAACACGGACGGGTGTCACAATCAATACGGACGAAGTATTGAAACAGAACGAAACAAACTAGGACGGGTGCTTAATTGCACTGGGGATGAGCACAGATGAATGATGAAGGAAAACAGACGAGTGTCTAAGGATCTAGAGTCAATACAGGCCAACACGGACGAGTGTCGAGAGAAATGAGGATCAATACGGACGAGTATTGAAAGAACTGAAGCAAACACGGACGAGTGTAGAAAGATCACGACGAGTTTCTAAGGCCAATACATATGAAGTATTGAAGGAATGAAATCGAACACGGAAGAGTGTCGAAAGATCACATACGAGTGTTAAAAGACCATTAACGAGTGCCTACATGTTTTAGGATCAATACGAACGAGTATTGATTAACCTGAAACAAAAACGGACGAGTGTTGAAAGACCATAGACGAGTGTCTAAGACATTCTAGGATCAATACGAACGAGTATTGATAAACCTAAAACAAACACAGATGAGTGTTGAAAGACCAGAGACGAGTGTCTAAGACGTTTTAGGATCAATACGAATGAGTATTGATTAACCAGAAATAAACACTGACGAGTGTTGAAAGACCACGGACGAGTGTCTTAGACGTTCTAGAATCAATTCGAATGAGTATTGATTAACCTGAAACAAACACGGACGAGTGTTGAAATACCACGGACGAGTGTCTAAGACGTTCTAGGATCAACGCGAACGAGTATTGATTAACCTGAAACAAACACGGACGAGTCTTGAAAGATCATAGATGAGTGTCTAAGACGTTTTAGGATCAATATGAACGAGTATTGATTAACCTGAAACAAAAATGGACGAGTTTTCAAAGACCACGGACGAGTGTCTAAGACATTTTAGGATCAATACGAACGAGTATTGATTAACCTGAAACAAACACGGACGAGTGTTGAAAGACCACGGACGGGTTTCTAAGACGTTCTACGATCAATAAGAATGAGTATTGATTAACCTGAAACAAACACGGACGAGTGTTGAAAGACCAAGGACGAGTGTCTAAGACGTTCTAGGATCAACATCAACGAGTATTGATTAACCTGAAACAAACACGGACGAGTGTTGAAAGACCACGGACGAGTGTCTAAGACATTTTAGGATCAATACGAACAAGTATTGATTAACCTGAAACAAAAATGGATGAGTGTTGAAAGACCACAGACGAGTGTCTAAGATGTTCTAGGATCAACACGAATGAGTATTGATTAACCTAAAACAAACATGGACGAGTGTTGAAAGACCACGGACGATTGTCTAAGACGTTTTAGGATCAATACGAACGAGTATTGATTAACCTGAAACAAACACGGACGAGTGTTGAAAGCCCACAGACGAGTGTCTAAGACATTCTAGGATCAATATGAATTAGTATTGATTAACCAGAAAAAACCACGGATGAGTGTTGAAAGACCACGGACGAGTGTCTAAACCATTTTAGGATCAATACGAATGAGTATTGATTAACCTGAAACAAACACTGACGAGTGTTGAAAGACTACGGACGAGTGTCTTAGATGTTCTAGAATCAATACGAACGAGTATTGATTAACCTGAAACAAACACGGACGAGTTTTGAAAGACCACGGATGAGTGTCTAAGACGTTTTAGGATCAATACGAATGAGTATTGATTAACCTGAAACAAACACGGACTAGTGTTGAAAGACCACAGACGAGTGTCTAAGACGTTCTAGGATCAACACGTATGAGTATTGATTAACCTGAAACAAACACGGATGAGTCTTGAAAGATCACAAATGAGTGTCTAAGACATTTTAGGATCAATATGAACGAGTATTGATTAACCTGAAACAAAAACGGACGATTTTTGAAAGACCACGGACGAGTGTCTAAGACGTTTTAGGATCAATACGAACGAGTATTGATTAACCTGAAACAAACACGGACGAGTGTTGAAAGACCACGGACGGGTGTCTAAGGCATTCTAGGATCAATAAGAGTGGGTATTGATTAACCTGAAATAAACACGGACGAGTGTTGAAAGACCACAAACGCGTGTCTAAGACGTTTTAGGATCAATACGAACGAGTATTGATTAACCTGAAACAAACACGGACAAGTGTTGAAAGACCATGGATGAGTGTCTAAGACGTTCTAGGATCAACATGAACGAGTATTGATTAACCTGAAACAAACACGGACGAGTGTTGAAAGACCACGGACGAGTGTCTAAGACATTTTAGGATAAATACGAACGAGTATTGATTAACCTGAAACAAACACGGATGAGTGTTTAAAGACCACGGACGAGTGTCTAAGATGTTCTAGGATCAATACGAACGAGTATTGAATAACCTGAAACAAACAAGGACAAGTGTTGAAAGACCACGGACGAGTGTCTAAGGCGTTTTAGGATCAATATGAACGAGTATAGATTAACCTGAAACAAACACGGACGAGTGTTGAAAGACCACGGACGAGTGTCTAAGATGTTCTAGGATCAATACGAACGGGTATTGATTAACCTGAAACAAACATGGACGAGTATTGAAAGACCACGGATGATTGTCTAAGACGTTTTAGGATCAATACGAACGAGTATTGATTAACCTGAAACAAACACGGACGAGTGTTGAAAGACCACGGATGAGAGTCTAAGACGTTCTAGGATCAACATGAAGGAGTATTGCTTAACCTGAAACAAACACGGACGAGTGTTGAAAGACTACGGACGAGTGTCTAAGACATTTTAGGATCAATACGAACGAGTATTGATTAACCTGAAACAAACACGGACGAGTGTTGAAAGACCACGGACGAGTGTCTAAGACGTTCTAGGATCAACATGAACGAGTATTGATTAACCTGAAACAAACACGGACGAGTGTTGAAAGACCACGGATGAGTGTCTAAGACATTTTAGGATCAATACGAACGAGTATTGATTAACTTGAAACAAACACGGATGAGTGTTGAAAGACCACAGACGAGTGTTTAAGATGTTCTAGGATCAATACGAATGAGTATTGATTAACCTAAAACAAACATGGACGAGTGTTGAAAGACCACGGACGATTGTCTAAGACGTTTTAGGATCAATACGAATGAGTATTGATTAACCTGAAACAAACACGGACGAGTGTTGAAAGACCACAGACGAGTATCTAAGACATTCTAGGATCAATATGAACGAGTTTTGATTAACCTGAAACAAAAACGGACGATTTTTGAAAGGCCACAGACGAGTGTCTAAGACGTTTTAGGATCAATACGAACGAGTATTGATTAACCTGAAACAAACACGGACGAGTGTTGAAAGACCACGGACGGGTGTCTAAGACGTTCTAGGATCAATAAGAATGGGTATTGATTAACCAGAAATAAACACGGACGAGTGTTGAAAGACCACAAACGCGTGTCTAAGACGTTTTAGGATCAATACGAACGAGTATTGATAAACCTGAAACAAACACGGACAAGTGTTGAAAGACCATGGACGAGTGTCTAAGACGTTCTAGGATCAACATGAACGAGTATTGATTAACCTGAAACTAACACGGACGAGTGTTGAAAGACCACGGACGAGTGTCTAAGACATTTTAGGATAAATACGAACGAGTATTGATTAACATGAAACAAACACGGACGAGTGTTAAAAGACCACGAACGAGTGTCTAAGATGTTCTAGCATCAATACGAATGAGTATTGATTAACCTAAAACAAACATTGACGAGTGTTGAAAGACCACAGATGATTGTCTAAGACGTTTTAGGATCAATATGAACGAGTATTGATTAACCTGAAACAAACACGGACGAGTGTTGAAAGACCACGGACGAGTGTCTAAGACGTTCTAGGATCAACATGAACGAGTATTGATTAACCTGAAACAAAAACGGACGAGTGTTGAAAGACCACGGACGAGTGTCTAAGACATATTAGGATCAATACGAACGAGTATTGATTAACCTGAAACAAACACGGATGAGTGTTGAAAGACCACGGACGAGTATCTAAGATGTTCTAGGATCAATACGAATGAGTATTGATTAACCTAAAACGATCATGGACGAGTGTTGAAAGACCACGGACGATTGTCTAAGACGTTTTAGGATCAATACGAACGAGTATTGATTAACCTGAAACAAACACGGATGACTGTTGAAAGACCACAGACGAGCGTCTAAGACATTCTAGGATCAATACGAATGAGTATTGATTAACCTGAAACAAACACGGATGAGTGTTGAAAGACCACAGACGAGTGTCTAAGCCGTTTTAGGATCAATACAAATGAGTAATGATTAACCTGAAACAAACACTGACGAGTCTTGAAAGACTACGGACGAGTGTCTTAGACGTTCTATAATCAATACGAACGAGTATTGATTAACCTGAACAAACACGGACGAGTGTTGAAAGACCACGGATGAGTGTCTAAGACGTTTTAGGATCAATACGAATGAGTATTGATTAACCTGAAACAAACACGGACTAGTGTTGAAAGACCACAGACGAGTGCCTAAGACGTTCTAGGATCAACGCGAACGAGAGTTAAGTAACCTGAAACAAACACGGATGAGTCTTGAAAGATCACAAATGAGTGTCTAAGACATTTTAGGATCAATATGAACGAGTATTGATTAACCTGAAACAAAAACGGACGAGTTTTGAAAGACCACGGACGAGTGTCTAAGACGTTTTAGGATCAATACGAACGAGTATTGATTAACCTAAAACAAACACGGATGAGTGTTGAAAGACCACGGACGGGTGTCTAAGACGTTCTAGGATCAATAAGAATGGGTATTGATTAACCTGAAATAAACACGGACGAGTGTTGAAAGACCACAAACGCGTGTCTAAGACGTTTTAGGATCAATACGAACGAGTATTGATTAACCTGAAACAAACACGGACAAGTGTTGAAAGACCATGGACGAGTGTCCAAGACGTTCTAGGATCAACATGAACGAGTATTGATTAACCTGAAACAAACACGGACGAGTGTTGAAAGACCACGAACGAGTTTCTAAGACATTTTAGGATAAATACGAACGAGTATTGATTAACCTGAAATAAACACGGATGAGTGTTGAAAGACCACGGACGAGTGTCTAAGATGTTCTAGGATCAATACGAACGAGTATTGACTAACCTGACACAAACACGGACAAGTGTTGAAAGACCACGGACGAGTGTCTAAGACGTTTTAGGATCAATACGAACGAGTATTGATTAACCTGAAACAAACACGGACAAGTGTTAAAAGACCACGGACTAGTGTCTAAGATGTTCTAGGATCAATATGAACGAGTTTTGATTAACCTGAAACAAAAACGGACGATTTTTAAAAGGCCACGGACGAGTGTCTAAGACGTTTTAGGATCAATACGAACGAGTATTGATTAACCTGAAACAAACACGGACGAGTGTTGAAAGACCACGGACGGGTGTCTAAGACGTTCTAGGATCAATAAGAATGGGTATTGATTAACCAGAAATAAACACGGACGAGTGTTGAAAGACCACAAACGCGTGTCTAAGACGTTTTAGGATCAATACAAACGAGTATTGATAAACCTAAAACAAACACGGACAAGTGTTGAAAGACCATGGACGAGTGTCTAAGACGTTCTAGGATCAACATGAACGAGTATTGATTAACCTGAAACAAACACGGACGAGTGTTGAAAGACCACAGACGAGTGTCTAAGACATTTTAGGATAAATACGAACGAGTATTGATTAACCTGAAACAAACACGGACGAGTGTTAAAAGACCACGAACGAGTGTCTAAGATGTTCTAGCATCAATACGAATGAGTATTGATTAACCTAAAACAAACATTGACGAGTGTTGAAAGACCAAGGATGATTGTCTAAGACGTTTTAGGATCAATATGAACGAGTATTGATTAACCTGAAACAAACACGGACGAGTGTTGAAAGACCACGGACGAGTGTCTAAGACATTCTAGGATCAACATGAACGAGTATTGATTAACCTGAAACAAACACGGACGAGTGTTGAAAGACCACGGACGAGTGTCTAAGACATTTTAGGATAAATACGAACGAGTATTGATTAACCTGAAACAAACACGGATGAGTGTTGAAAGACCACGGACGAGTGTCTAAGATGTTCTAGGATCAATACGAACGAGTATTGATTAACCTGAAACAAACAAGGACAAGTGTTGAAAGACCACGGACGAGTGTCTAAGGCGTTTTAGGATCAATATGAACGAGTATAGATTAACCTGAAACAAACACGGACGAGTGTTGAAAGACCACGGACGAGTGTCTAAGATGTTCTAGGATCAATACGAACGGGTATTGATTAACCTGAAACAAACATGGACGAGTATTGAAAGACCACGGATGATTGTCTAAGACGTTTTAGGATCAATACGAACGAGTATTGATTAACCTGAAACAAACACGGACGAGTGTTGAAAGACCACGGATGAGAGTCTAAGACGTTCTAGGATCAACATGAAGGAGTATTGCTTAACCTGAAACAAACACGGACGAGTGTTGAAAGACTACGGACGAGTGTCTAAGACATTTTAGGATCAATACGAACGAGTATTGATTAACCTGAAACAAACACGGACGAGTGTTGAAAGACCACGGACGAGTGTCTAAGACGTTCTAGGATCAACATGAACCAGTATTGATTAACCTGAAACAAACACGGACGAGTGTTGAAAGACCACGGATGAGTGTCTAAGACATTTTAGGATCAATACGAACGAGTATTGATTAACTTGAAACAAACACGGATGAGTGTTGAAAGACCACGGACGAGTGTCTAAGATGTTCTAGGATCAATACGAATGAGTATTGATTAACCTAAAACAAACAAGGACGAGTGTTGAAAGACCACGGACGATTGTCTAAGACGTTTTAGGATCAATACGAATGAGTATTGATTAACCTGAAACAAACACGGACGAGTGTTGAAAGACCACAGACGAGTATCTAAGACATTCTAGGATCAATATGAACGAGTTTTGATTAACCTGAAACAAAAACGGACGATTTTTGAAAGGCCACGGACGAGTATCTAAGACGTTTTAGGATCAATACGAACGAGTATTGATTAACCTGAAACAAACACGGACGAGTGTTGAAAGACCACAAACGCGTGTCTAAGACGTTTTAGGATCAATACGAACGAGTATTGATAAACCTGAAACAAACACGGACAAGTGTTGAAAGACCATGGACGAGTGTCTAAGACGTTATAGGATCAACATGAACGAGTATTGATTAACCTGAAACTAACACGGACGAGTGTTGAAAGACCACGGACGAGTGTCTAAGACATTTTAGGATAAATACGAACGAGTATTGATTAACCTGAAACAAACACGGACGAGTGTTAAAAGACCACGAACGAGTGTCTAAGATGTTCTAGCATCAATACGAATGAGTATTGATTAACCTAAAACAAACATTGACGAGTGTTGAAAGACCACGGATGATTGTCTAAGACGTTTTAGGATCAATATGAACGAGTATTGATTAACCTGAAACAAACACGGACGAGTGTTGAAAGACCACGGACGAGTGTCTAAGACGTTCTAGGATCAACATGAACGAGTATTGATTAACCTGAAACAAAAACGGACGAGTGTTGAAAGACCACGGACGAGTGTCTAAGACATTTTAGGATCAATACGAACGAGTATTGATTAACCTCAAACAAACACGGATGAGTGTTGAAAGACCACGGACGAGTATCTAAGATGTTCTAGGATCAATACGAATGAGTATTGATTGACCTAAAACGATCATGGACGAGTGTTGAAAGACCACGGACGATTGTCTAAGACGTTTTAGGATCAATACGAACGAGTATTGATTAACCTGAAACAAACACGGACGACTGTTGAAAGACCACAGACGAGTGTCTAAGACATTCTAGGATCAATACGAATGAGTATTGATTAACCTGAAACAAACACGGATGAGTGTTGAAAGACCACAGACGAGTGTCTAAGCCGTTTTAGGATCAATACGAATGAGTAATGATTAACCTGAAACAAACACTGACGAGTCTTGAAAGACTACGGACGTGTGTCTTAGACGTTCTATAATCAATACGAACGAGTATTGATTAACCTGAACAAACACGGACGAGTGTTGAAAGACCACGGATGAGTGTCTAAGACGTTTTAGGATCAATACGAATGAGTATTGATTAACCTGAAACAAACACGGACTAGTGTTGAAAGACCACAGACGAGTGCCTAAGACGTTCTAGGATCAACGCGAACGAGTGTTAAGTAACCTGAAACAAACACGGATGAGTCTTGAAAGATCACAAATGAGTGTCTAAGACATTTTAGGATCAATATGAACGAGTATTGATTAACCTGAAACAAAAACGGACGAGTTTTGAAAGACCACGGACGAGTGTCTAAGACGTTTTAGGATCAATACGAACGAGTATTGATTAACCTAAACCAAACACGGATGAGTGTTGAAAGACCACGGACGGGTGTTGAAAGACCACAAACGAGTATTGATTAACCTGAAATAAACACGGACGAGTGTTGAAAGACCACAAACGCGTGTCTAAGACGTTTTAGGATCAATACGAACGAGTATTGATTAACCTGAAACAAACACGGACAAGTGTTGAAAGACCATGGACGAGTGTCTAAGACGTTCTAGGATCAACATGAACGAGTATTGATTAACCTGAAACAAACACGGACGAGTGTTGAAAGACCACGGACGAGTTTCTAAGACATTTTAGGATAAATACGAACGAGTATTGATTAACCAGAAATAAACACGGATGAGTGTTGAAAGACCACGGACGAGTGTCTAAGATGTTCTAGGATCAATACGAACGAGTATTGACTAACCTAACACAAACACGGACAAGTGTTGAAAGACCACGGACGAGTGTCTAAGACGTTTTAGGATCAATACGAACGAGTATTGATTAACCTGAAACAAACACGGACGAGTGTTAAAAGACCACGGACTAGTGTCTAAGATGTTCTAGGATCAATATGAACGAGTTTTGATTAACCTGAAACAAAAACGGACGATTTTTGAAAGGCCACGGACGAGTGTCTAAGACGTTTTAGGATCAATACGAACGAGTATTGATTAACCTGAAACAAACACGGACGAGTGTTGAAAGACCACGGACGTGTGTCTAAGACGTTCTAGGATCAATAAGAATGGGTATTGATTAACCAGAAATAAACACGGACGAGTGTTGAAAGACCACAAACGCGTGTCTAAGACGTTTTAGGATCAATACAAACGAGTATTGATAAACCTGAAACAAACACGGACAAGTGTTGAAAGACCATGGACGAGTGTCTAAGACGTTCTAGGATCAACATGAACGAGTATTGATTAACCTGAAACAAACACGGACGAGTGTTGAAAGACCACAGACGAGTGTCTAAGACATTTTAGGATAAATACGAACGAGTATTGATTAACCTGAAACAAACACGGACGAGTGTTAAAAGACCACGAACGAGTGTCTAAGATGTTCTAGCATCAATACGAATGAGTATTGATTAACCTAAAACAAACATTGACGAGTGTTGAAAGACCACGGATGATTGTCTAAGACGTTTTAGGATCAATATGAACGAGTATTGATTAACCTGAAACAAACACGGACGAGTGTTGAAAGACCACGGACGAGTGTCTAAGACGTTCTAGGATCAACATGAACGAGTATTGATTAACCTGAAACAAACACGGACGAGTGTTGAAAGACCACGGACGAGTGTCTAAGACATTTTAGGATAAATACGAACGAGTATTGATTAACCTGAAACAAACACGGACGAGTGTTAAAAGACCACGAACGAGTGTCTAAGATGTTCTAGCATCAATACGAATGAGTATTGATTAACCTAAAACAAACATTGACGAGTGTTGAAAGACCACGGATGATTGTCTAAGACGTTTTAGGATCAATATGAACGAGTATTGATTAACCTGAAACAAACACGGACGAGTGTTGAAAGACCACGGACGAGTGTCTAATACGTTCTAGGATCAACATGAACGAGTATTGATTAACCTGAAATAAACACGGATGAGTGTTGAAAGACCACGGACGAGTGTCTAAGACGTTTTAGGATCAATACGAACGAGTATTGATTAACCTGAAACAAACACGGACGAGTGTTAAAAGACCACGGACTAGTGTCTAAGATGTTCTAGGATCAATATGAACGAGTTTTGATTAACCTGAAACAAAAACGGACGATTTTTGAAAGGCCACGGACGAGTGTCTAAGACGTTTTAGGATCAATACGAACGAGTATTGATTAACCTGAAACAAACACGGATGAGTGTTGAAAGACCACGGACGGGTGTCTAAGACGTTCTAGGATCAATAAGAATGGGTATTGATTAACCAGAAATAAACACGGACGAGTGTTGAAAGACCACAAACGCGTGTCTAAGACGTTTTAGGATCAATACAAACGAGTATTGATAAACCTGAAACAAACACGGACAAGTGTTGAAAGACCATGGACGAGTGTCTAAGACGTTCTAGGATCAACATGAACGAGTATTGATTAACCTGAAACAAACACGGACGAGTGTTGAAAGACCACGGACGTGTGTCTAAGACATTTTAGGATAAATACGAACGAGTATTGATTAACCTGAAACAAACACGGACGAGTGTTAAAAGACCACGAACGAGTGTCTAAGATGTTCTAGCATCAATACAAATGAGTATTGATTAACCTAAAACAAACATGGACGAGTGTTGAAAGACCACGGATGATTGTCTAAGACGTTTTAGGATCAATATGAACGAGTATTAATTAACCTGAAACAAACACGGACGAGTGTTGAAAGACCACGGACGAGTGTCTAAGACGTTCTAGGATCAACATGAACGAGTATTGATTAACCTGAAACAAAAACGGACGAGTGTTGAAAGACCACGGACGAGTGTCTAAGACGTTTTAGGATCAATACGAACGAGTATTGATTAACCTGAAACAAACACGGATGAGTGTTGAAAGACCACGGACGAGTATCTAAGATGTTCTAGGATCAATACGAATGAGTATTGATTAACCTAAAATGAACATGGACGAGTGTTGAAAGACCACGGACGATTGTCTAAGACGTTTTAGGATCAATACAAACGAGTATTGATTAACCTGAAACAAACACGGACGACTGTTGAAAGACCACAGACGAGTGTCTAAGACATTCTAGGATCAATACGAATGAGTATTGATTAACCTGAAACAAACACGGATGAGTGTTGAAAGACCACGGACGAGTGTCTAAGCCGTTCTAGGATCAATACGAATGAGTAATGATTAACCTGAAACAAACACTGACGAGTCTTGAAAGACTACGGACGAGTGTCTTAGACGTTCTAGAATCAATACGAACGAGTATTGATTAACCTGAACAAACACGGACGAGTGTTGAAAGACCACGGATGAGTGTCTAAGACGTTTTAGGATCAATACGAATGAGTATTGATTAACCTGAAACAAACACGGACTAGTGTTGAAAGACCACAGACGAGTGCCTAAGACGTTCTAGGATCAACGCGAACGAGTGTTGATAAACCTGAAATAAACACGGATGAGTCTTGAAAGATCACAAATGAGTGTCTAAGACATTTTAGGATCAATATGAACGAGTATTGATTAACCTGAAACAAAAACGGACGAGTTTTGAAAGACCACGGACGAGTGTCTAAGACGTTTAAGGATCAATACGAACGAGTATTGATTAACCTAAAACAAACACGGATGAGTGTTGAAAGACCACGGACGGGTGTCTAAGACGTTCTAGGATCAATAAGAATGGGTATTGATTAACATGAAATAAACACGGACGAGTGTTGAAAGACCACAAACGCGTGTCTAAGACGTTTTAGGATCAATACGAACGAGTATTGATTAACCTGAAACAAACACGGACAAGTGTTGAAAGACCATGGACGAGTGTCTAAGACGTTCTAGGATCAACATGAACGAGTATTAATTAACCTGAAACAAACACGGACGAGTGTTGAAAGACCACGGACGAGTTTCTAAGACATTTTAGGATAAATACGAACGAGTATTGATTAACTTGAAATAAACACGGATGAGTGTTGAAAGACCACGGACGAGTGTCTAAGATGTTCTAGGATCAATACGAACGAGTATTGACTAACCTGAAACAAACACGGACAAGTGTTGAAAGACCACGGACGAGTGTCTAAGACGTTTTAGGATCAATACGAACGAGTATTGATTAACCTGAAACAAACACGGACGAGTGTTAAAAGACCACGGACGAGTGTCTAAGATGTTCTAGGATCAATACGAACGAGTATTGATTAACCTGAAACAAACAGGGACGAGTGTTGAAAGACCACAGATGATTGCCTAAGACATTTTAGGATCAATACGAACGAGTATTGATTAACCTGAAACAAACATGGACGAGTGTTGAAAGACCACGGACGAGTGTCTAAGACATTTTTGGATCAATACGAACGAGTATTGATTAACTTGAAACAAACACGGATGAGGGTTGAAAGACCACGGACGAGTGTCTAAGATGTTCTAGGATCAATACGAACGAGTATTGATTAACCTGAAACAAACATGGACGAGTGTTTAAAGACCACAGACGATTGTGTAAGACGTTTTAGGATCAATACGAACGAGTATTGATTAAGCTGAAACAAACACAGACGAGTGTTGAAAGACCACAGACGAGTGTCTAATACATTCTAGGATCAATACGAATGAGTATTGATTAACCTGAAACAAACACGGATGAGTGTTGAAATACCACGGACGAGTGTGTAAGCCGTTTTAGGATCAATACGAATGAGTATTGATTAACCTGAAACAAACACTGACGATTGTTGAAAGACTATGGACGAGTGTCTTAGACGTTCTAGAATCAATAGGAACGAGTATTGATTAACCTGAAACAAACACGGACGAGTGTTGAAAGATCACGGATAAGTGTCTAAGACGTTTTAGGATCAATACGAATGAGTATTGATTAACCTGGAACAAACACGGACTAGTGTTGAAAGACCACAGACGAGTGTCTAAGATGTTCTAGGATCAACGCGAACAAGTATTGATTAACCTGAAACAAACACGGATGAGTCTTGAAAGATCACAGATGAGTGTCTAAGACGTTTTAGGATCAATATGAACGAGTATTGATTAACCTGAAACAAACACGGACGAGTGTTGAAAGACCACAGACGAGTGTCTAAGATGTTCTAGGATCAATACGAACGTGTATTGATTAACCTGAAAAAAACACGGACAAGTGTTGAAAGACCACGGACGAGTGTCTAAGACGTTTTAGGATCAATACGAACGAGTATTGATTAACCTGAAACAAACACGGACGAGTGTTAAAAGACCACGGACGAGTGTCTAAGATGTTCTAGGATCAATACGAACGAGTATTGATTAACCTGAAACAAACAGGGACGAGTGTTGAAAGACCACAGATGATTGCCTAAGACATTTTAGGATCAATACGAACGAGTATTGATTAACCTGAAACAAACATGGACGAGTGTTGAAAGACCACGGACGAGTGTCTAAGACATTTTTGGATCAATACGAACGAGTATTGATTAACTTGAAACAAACACGGATGAGGGTTGAAAGACCACGGACGAGTGTCTAAGATGTTCTAGGATCAATACGAACGAGTATTGATTAACCTGAAACAAACATGGACGAGTGTTTAAAGACCACAGACGATTGTGTAAGACGTTTTAGGATCAATACGAACGAGTATTGATTAAGCTGAAACAAACACAGACGAGTGTTGAAAGACCACAGACGAGTGTCTAATACATTCTAGGATCAATACGAATGAGTATTGATTAACCTGAAACAAACACGAATGAGTGTTGAAAGACCACGGACGAGTGTGTAAGCCGTTTTAGGATCAATACGAATGAGTATTGATTAACCTGAAACAAACACTGACGATTGTTGAAAGACTATGGACGAGTGTCTTAGACGTTCTAGAATCAATAGGAACGAGTATTGATTAACCTGAAACAAACACGGACGAGTGTTGAAAGATCACGGATAAGTGTCTAAGACGTTTTAGGATCAATACGAATGAGTATTGATTAACCTGGAACAAACACGGACTAGTGTTGAAAGACCACAGACGAGTGTCTAAGATGTTCTAGGATCAACGCGAACAAGTATTGATTAACCTGAAACAAACACGGATGAGTCTTGAAAGATCACAGATGAGTGTCTAAGACGTTTTAGGATCAATATGAACGAGTATTGATTAACCTGAAACAAACACGGACGAGTGTTGAAAGACCACAGACGAGTGTCTAAGATGTTCTAGGATCAATACGAACGAGTATTGATTAACCTGAAAAAAACACGGACAAGTGTTGAAAGACCACGGACGAGTGTCTAAGACATTTTAGGATCAACTAGAACGAGTATTGATTAACCTGAAACAAACACGGACGAGTGTTAAAAAACCATGGACGAGTGTCTAAGATGTTCTAAGATTAATACGAACGAGTATTGATTAACCTTAAACAAACATGGACGAGTGTTGAAAGACCACGGACGATTGTCTAAGACGTTTTAGGATCAATACGAACGAGTATTAATTAACCTGAAACAAAAACGGACGAGTGTTGAAAGACCACAGACGAGTATCTAACACATTCTAGGATCAATACAAACGAGTATTGATAAACCTAAAACAAACACAGATGAGTGTTGAAAGACCACAGACGAGTGTCTAAGACGTTTTAGGATCAATATGAATGAGTATTGATAAACCTGAAACAAACACTGACGAGTGTTGAAAGACCACGGACGAGTGTCTTAGACGTTTTAGAATCAATACGAATGAGGATTGATTAACCTGAAACAAACACGGACGAGTGTTGAAATACCACGGACGAGTGTCTAAGACGTTTTAGGATTAATACGAATGAGTATTGATTAACCTGAAACAAACACGGTCTAGTGTTGAAAGACCATAGACGAGTGTCTAAGACATTCTAGGATCAACGCGAACGAGTATTGATTAACCTGAAACAAAAATGGACGAGTGTTGAAAGACCACAGACGAGTGTCTAAGACATTTTAGGATCAATACGAACGAGTATTGATTAACCTGAAACAAACACGGATGAGTGTTGAAAGACCACGGACGAGTATCTAAGATGTTCTAGGATCAATACGAATGAGTATTGATTAACCTAAAACGAACATGGACGAGTGTTGAAAGACCACGGACGATTGTCTAAGACGTTTTAGGATCAATACGAACGAGTATTGATTAACCTGAAACAAACACGGACGACTGTTGAAAGACCACAGACGAGTGTCTAAGACATTCTAGGATCAATACGAATGAGTATTGATTAACCTGAAACAAACACGGATGAGTGTTGAAAGACCACGG
The DNA here is from genome assembly GCA_022829125.1 of Lathyrus tuberosus. Classification (NCBI taxonomy): domain Eukaryota; kingdom Viridiplantae; phylum Streptophyta; class Magnoliopsida; order Fabales; family Fabaceae; genus Lathyrus; species Lathyrus tuberosus. The sequence goes on from JALAZF010000677.1 coordinate 914,764, forward strand.
ACGAGTGTCTAAGCCGTTTTAGGATCAATACGAATGAGTAATGATTAACCTGAAACAAAAACTGACGAGTCTTGAAAGACTACGGACGAGTGTCTTAGACGTTCTAGAATCAATACGAACGAGTATTGATTAACCTGAACAAACACGGACGAGTGTTGAAAGACCACGGATGAGTGTCTAAGACGTTTTAGGATCAATACGAATGAGTATTGATTAACCTGAAACAAACACGGACTAGTGTTGAAAGACCACAGACGAGTGCCTAAGACGTTCTAGGATCAACGCGAACGAGTGTTGATTAACCTGAAACAAACACGGATGAGTCTTGAAAGATCACAAATGAGTGTCTAAGACATTTTAGGATCAATATGAACGAGTATTGATTAACCTGAAACAAAAACGGACGAGTTTTGAAAGACCACAGACGAGTGTCTAAGACGTTTTAGGATCAATACGAACGAGTATTGATTAACCTAAAACAAACACGGATGAGTGTTGAAAGACCACGGACGGGTGTCTAAGACGTTCTAGGATCAATAAGAATGGGTATTGATTAACCTGAAATAAACACGGACGAGTGTTGAAAGACCACAAACGCGTGTCTAAGACGTTTTAGGATCAATACGAACGAGTATTGATTAACCTAAAACAAACACGGACAAGTGTTGAAAGACCATGGACGAGTGTCTAAGACATTCTAGGATCAACATGAACGAGTATTGATTAACCTGAAACAAACACGGACGAGTGTTGAAAGACCACGGACGAGTTTCTAAGACATTTTAGGATAAATACGAACGAGTATTGATTAACCTAAAATAAACACGGATGAGTGTTGAAAGACCACGGACGAGTGTCTAAGATGTTCTAGGATCAATACGAACAAGTATTGACTAACCTGAAACAAACACGGACAAGTGTTGAAAGACCACGGACGAGTGTCTAAGACGTTTTAGGATCAATACGAACGAGTATTGATTAACCTGAAACAAACACGGACGAGTGTTAAAAGACCACGGACGAGTGTCTAAGATGTTCTAGGATCAATACGAACGAGTATTGATTAACCTGAAACAAACAGGGACGAGTGTTGAAAGACCACGGATGATTGCCTAAGACATTTTAGGATCAATACGAACGAGTATTGATTAACCTGAAACAAACATGGACGAGTGTTGAAAGACCACGAACGAGTGTCTAAGACATTTTTGGATCATTACGAACGAGTATTGATTAACTTGAAATAAACACGGATGAGGGTTGAAAGACCACGGACGAGTGTCTAAGATGTTCTAGGATCAATACGAACGAGTATTGATTAACCTGAAACAAACATGGACGAGTGTTTAAAGACCACAGACGATTGTGTAAGACGTTTTAGGATCAATACAAACGAGTATTGATTAAGCTGAAACAAACACAGACGAGTGTTGAAAGACCACAGACGAGTGTCTAAGACATTCTAGGATCAATACGAATGAGTATTGATTAACCTGAAACAAACACGGATGAGTGTTGAAAGACCACGGACGAGTGTGTAAGCCGTTTTAGGATCAATACGAATGAGTATTGATTAACCTGAAACAAACACTGACGATTGTTGAAAGACTATGGACGAGTGTCTTAGACGTTCTAGAATCAATAGGAACGAGTATTGATTAACCTGAAACAAACACGGACGAGTGTTGAAAGATCACGGATAAGTGTCTAAGACGTTTTAGGATCAATACGAATGAGTATTGATTAACCTGGAACAAACACGGACTAGTGTTGAAAGACCACAGACGAGTGTCTAAGATGTTCTAGGATCAACGCGAACAAGTATTGATTAACCTGAAACAAACACGGATGAGTCTTGAAAGATCACAGATGAGTGTCTAAGACGTTTTAGGATCAATATGAACGAGTATTGATTAACCTGAAACAAACACGGACGAGTGTTGAAAGACCACAGACGAGTGTCTAAGATGTTCTAGGATCAATACGAATGAGTATTGATTAACCTGAAACAAACACGGACAAGTGTTGAAAGACCACGGACGAGTGTCTAAGACGTTTTAGGATCAACTAGAATGAGTATTGATTAACCTGAAACAAACACGGACGAGTGTTAAAAAACCACGGACGAGTGTCTAAGATGTTCTAAGATTAATACGAACGAGTATTGATTAACCTTAAACAAACATGGACGAGTGATGAAAGACCACGGACGATTGTCTAAGACGTTTTAGGATCAATACGAACGAGTATTGATTAACCTGAAACAAAAACGGACGAGTGTTGAAAGACCACAGACGAGTATCTAACACATTCTAGGATCAATACGAACGAGTATTGATAAACCTAAAACAAACACAGATGAGTGTTGAAAGACCACAGACGAGTGTCTAAGACATTTTAGGATCAATATGAATGAGTATTGATAAACCTGAAACAAACACTGACGAGTGTTGAAAGACCACGGACGAGTGTCTTAGACGTTTTAGAATCAATACGAATAAGGATTGATTAACCTGAAACAAACACGGACGAGTGTTGAAATACCACGGACGAGTGTCTAAGACGTTTTAGGATTAATACGAATGAGTATTGATTAACCTGAAACAAACACGGTCTAGTGTTGAAAGACCATAGACGAGTGTCTAAGACATTCTAGGATCAACGCGAACGAGTATTGATTAACCTGAAAAAAACACGGACGAGTCTTGAAAGATCACGGACGAGTGTCTAAGACGTTCTAGGATCAACATGAACGAGTATTGATTAACCTGAAACAAAAACGGACGAGTGTTGAAAGACCACGGACGAGTGTCTAAGACATTTTAGGATCAATACGAACGAGTATTGATTAACCTGAAACAAACACGGATGAGTGTTGAAAGACCACGGACGAGTATCTAAGATGTTCTAGGATCAATACGAATGAGTATTGATTAACCTAAAACGAACATGGACGAGTGTTGAAAGACCACGGACGATTGTCTATGACGTTTTAGGATCAATACGAACGAGTATTGATTAACCTGAAACAAACACGGACGACTGTTGAAAGACCACAGACGAGTGTCTAAGACATTCTAGGATCAATACGAATGAGTATTGATTAACCTGAAACAAACACGGATGAGTGTTGAAAGACCACGGACGAGTGTCTAAGCCGTTTTAGGATCAATACGAATGAGTAATGATTAACCTGAAACAAACACTGACGAGTCTTGAAAGACTACGGACGAGTGTCTTAGACGTTCTAGAATCAATACGAACGAGTATTGATTAACCTGAACAAACACAGACGAGTGTTGAAAGACCACGGATGAGTGTCTAAGACGTTTTAGGATCAATACGAATGAGTATTGATTAACCTGAAACAAACACGGACTAGTTTTGAAAGACCACAGACGAGTGCCTAAGACGTTCTAGGATCAACGCGAACGAGTGTTGATTAACCTGAAACAAACACGGATGAGTCTTGAAAGCTCACAAATGAGTGTCTAAGACATTTTAGGATCAATATGAACGAGTATTGATTAACCTGAAACAAAAACGGACGAGTTTTGAAAGACCACGGACGAGTGTCTAAGACGTTTTAGGATCAATACGAACGAGTATTGATTAACCTAAAACAAACACGGATGAGTGTTGAAAGACCACGGACGGGTGTCTAAGACGTTCTAGGATCAATAAGAATGGGTATTGATTAACCTGAAATAAACACGGACGAGTGTTGAAAGACCACAAACGCGTGTCTAAGACGTTTTAGGATTAATACGAACGAGTATTGATTGACCTGAAACAAACACGGACAAGTGTTGAAAGACCATGGACGAGTGTCTAAGACGTTCTAGTATCAACATGAACGAGTATTGATTAACCTGAAACAAACACGGACGAGTGTTGAAAGACCACGGACGAGTTTCTAAGACATTTTAGGATAAATACGAACGAGTAATGATTAACCTGAAATAAACACGGATGAGTGTTGAAAGACCACGGACGAGTGTCTAAGATGTTCTAGGATCAATACGAACGAGTATTGACTAACCTGAAACAAACACAGACAAGTGTTGAAAGACCACGGACGAGTGTCTAAGACGTTTTAGGATTAATACGAACGAGTATTGATTAACCTGAAACAAACACGGACGAGTGTTAAAAGACCACGGACGAGTGTCTAAGATGTTCTAGGATCAATACGAACGAGTATCGATTAACCTGAAACAAACAGGGACGAGTGTTGAAAGACCACAGATGATTGCCTAAGACATTTTAGGATCAATACGAACGAGTATTGATTAACCTGAAACAAACATGGACGAGTGTTGAAAGACCACGGACGAGTGTCTAAGACATTTTTGGATCAATACGAACGAGTATTGATTAACTTGAAACAAACACGGATGAGGGTTGAAAGACCATGGACGAGTGTCTAAGATGTTCTAGGATCAATACGAACGAGTATTGATTAACCTGAAACAAACATGGACGAGTGTTTAAAGACCACAGACGATTGTGTAAGACGTTTTAGGATCAATACGAACGAGTATTGATTAAGCTGAAACAAACACAGACGAGTGTTGAAAGACCACAGACGAGTGTCTAACACATTCTAGGATCAATACGAACGAGTATTGATAAACCTGAAACAAACACAGATGAGTGTTGAAAGACCACAGACGAGTGTCTAAGACGTTTTAGGATCAATATGAATGAGTATTGATAAACCTGAAACAAACACTGACGAGTGTTGAAAGACCACGGACGAGTGTCTTAGACGTTTTAGAATCAATACGAATGAGGATTGATTAACCTGAAACAAACACGGACGAGTGTTGAAATACCACGGACGAGTGTCTAAGATGTTTTAGGATTAATACGAATGAGTATTGATTAACCTGAAACAAACACGGTCTAGTGTTGAAAGACCATGGACGAGTGTCTAAGACATTCTAGGATCAACGCGAACGAGTATTGATTAACCTGAAACAAACACGGACGAGTCTTGAAAGATCACGGACGAGTGTCTAAGACGTTCTAGGATCAACATGAACGAGTATTGATTAACCTGAAACAAAAACGGACGAGTGTTGAAAGACCACGGACGAGTGTCTAAGACATTTTAGGATCAATACGAACGAGTATTGATTAACCTGAAACAAACACGGATGAGTGTTGAAAGACCACGGACGAGTATCTAAGATGTTCTAGGATCAATACGAATGAGTATTGATTAACCTAAAACGAACATGGACGAGTGTTGAAAGACCACGGACGATTGTCTATGACGTTTTAGGATCAATACGAACGAGTATTGATTAACCTGAAACAAACACGGACGACTGTTGAAAGACCACAGACGAGTGTCTAAGACATTCTAGGATCAATACGAATGAGTATTGATTAACCTGAAACAAACACGGATGAGTGTTGAAAGACCACGGACGAGTGTCTAAGCCGTTTTAGGATCAATACGAATGAGTAATGATTAACCTGAAACAAACACTGACGAGTCTTGAAAGACTACGGACGAGTGTCTTAGACGTTCTAGAATCAATACGAACGAGTATTGATTAACCTGAACAAACACGGACGAGTGTTGAAAGACCACGGATGAGTGTCTAAGACGTTTTAGGATCAATACGAATGAGTATTGATTAACCTGAAACAAACACAGACTAGTTTTGAAAGACCACAGACGAGTGCCTAAGACGTTCTAGGATCAACGCGAACGAGTGTTGATTAACCTGAAACAAACACGGATGAGTCTTGAAAGCTCACAAATGAGTGTCTAAGACATTTTAGGATCAATATGAACGAGTATTGATTAACCTGAAACAAAAACGGACGAGTTTTGAAAGACCACGGACGAGTGTCTAAGACGTTTTAGGATCAATACGAACGAGTATTGATTAACCTAAAACAAACACGGATGAGTGTTGAAAGACCACGGACGGGTGTCTAAGACGTTCTAGGATCAATAAGAATGGGTATTGATTAACCTGAAATAAACACGGACGAGTGTTGAAAGACCACAAACGCGTGTCTAAGACGTTTTAGGATTAATACGAACGAGTATTGATTGACCTGAAACAAACACGGACAAGTGTTGAAAGACCATGGACGAGTGTCTAAGACGTTCTAGTATCAACATGAACGAGTATTGATTAACCTGAAACAAACACGGACGAGTGTTGAAAGACCACGGACGAGTTTCTAAGACATTTTAGGATAAATACGAACGAGTATTGATTAACCTGAAATAAACACGGATGAGTGTTGAAAGACCACGGACGAGTGTCTAAGATGTTCTAGGATCAATACGAACGAGTATTGACTAACCTGAAACAAACACAGACAAGTGTTGAAAGACCACGGACGAGTGTCTAAGACGTTTTAGGATCAATACGAACGAGTATTGATTAACCTCAAACAAACACGGACGAGTGTTAAAAGACCACGGACGAGTGTCTAAGATGTTCTAGGATCAATACGAACGAGTATTGATTAACCTGAAACAAACAGGGACGAGTGTTGAAAGACCACGGATGATTGCCTAAGACATTTTAGGATCAATACGAACGAGTATTGATTAACCTGAAACAAACATGGACGAGTGTTGAAAGACCACGGACGAGTGTCTAAGACATTTTTGGATCAATACGAACGAGTATTGATTAACTTGAAACAAACACGGATGAGGGTTGAAAGACCATGGACGAGTGTCTAAGATGTTCTAGGATCAATACGAACGAGTATTGATTAACCTGAAACAAACATGGACGAGTGTTTAAAGACCACAGACGATTGTGTAAGACATTTTAGGATCAATACGAACGAGTATTGATTAAGCTGAAACAAACACAGACGAGTGTTGAAAGACCACAGACGAGTGTCTAAGACATTCTAGGATCAATACGAATGAGTATTGATTAACCTGAAACAAACACGGATGAGTGTTGAAAGACCACGGACGAGTGTGTAAGCCGTTTTAGGATCAATACGAATGAGTATTGATTAACCTGAAACAAACACCGACGATTGTTGAAAGACTATGGATGAGTGTCTTAGACGTTCTAGAATCAATAGGAACGAGTATTGATTAACCTGAAACAAACACGAATGAGTGTTGAAAGATCACGGATAAGTGTCTAAGACGTTTTAGGATCAATACGAATGAGTATTGATTAACCTGGAACAAACACGGACTAGTGTTGAAAGACCACAGACGAGTGTCTAAGATGTTCTAGGATCAACGCGAACAAGTATTGATTAACCTGAAACAAACACGGATGAGTCTTGAAAGATCACAGATGAGTGTCTAAGACGTTTTAGGATCAATATGAACGAGTATTGATTAACCTGAAACAAACACGGATGAGTGTTGAAAGACCACAGACGAGTGTCTAAGATGTTCTAGGATCAATACGAACGAGTATTGATTAACCTGAAACAAACACGGACAAGTGTTGAAAGACCCCGGACGAGTGTCTAAGACGTTTTAGGATCAACTAGAACGAGTATTGATTAACCTGAAACAAACACGGACGAGTGTTAAAAAACCACGGACGAGTGTCTAAGATGTTCTAAGATTAATACGAACGAGTATTGATTAACCTTAAACAAACATGGACGAGTGTTGAAAGACCACGAACGATTGTCTAAGACGTTTTAGGATCAATACTGTTGCTCCCGGGATTTTCATCCTAGTACAAACGCGAAAGTGGCACCGAAACAGAGTCGCCAGCAATGTGTATTTATCCCAAGAGAGGGAAAGGAATCACCGCATAAACCTGAGGGAAAGAAAAGAGCATGGTCTTGCGACCAAGAGAAAGGGTAAGGGTGTCGATTTCGCGAGAGGAAGGTATTAGCACCCCCACGCGTCCATCGTACCCGATGGGATCCACGCTTGCTTGTCTCGATCAAAGGGTGTAAGAAAAGAATACTGAGAAAGAAACTGAAAAAGGAATGGAAAAGGAAAGGAGAGAGAAAGAGAAACAAATGTAGGGAAAATAAAAGAAGTGCTCGCATGGGCCCTACCCCACTGCCTACGTATCTCATCGGGAGCATGAGAATCAGAGCGACGTAGTTCCCCTCACTAGGGATGGATTGTGTTTTTTAGAGAACGGCTTACGTTCTAGCTCAGGTGTTGCAGGCTCGCTGGTCCGAGTGCGTTACCATCTTGCAAGAGAACGAGTAGAAGCGCGTTCGTACGCTAAGAGTGAATAAGGTGAGAAAAGAATTCCCGAAGGAAAGACGTTATTGTTTGTTTTTTGTCTTTTAGAAGGCAGTATTTTGGATTTGTTTGCATATGACAGTGTATCTGGATCTTAGTCATTGGAATGTGTACATTCTCACATTCCAAGATGGAATGGGTAAGAAAACACACTAAGAGTGAAGAAGACCCCCAAGCTTAGTTCCAATTATCAAGGTTCAAACACACTAGCATACTTGTATTTATTAAGTGTTTTTGTTGATTAAGAAATGAAGAAGTGTTTTTTATTTATTCCTTCAACAAGCATTGCATTTAAGTCCCTCACACAAGATCAAATGTTTAACACATTGACCCAAGATGGGCTATATGCTACACATTCTAAGATTACAAGAGAAGACCCCTTATAATCTTTTCTTTATATGAAAGGCCTAAATGCAATAAATGCCTACCTTTATTATATGTTTTGAATTTTCCTTTAAGAGATGAGAAGAGAGACTCAAGAGAGGATAAAGGTAAAAATCTATATGGACTAAGACTCAATCCTAATTGATTAGTTAAGGGAGTGATCCTAAGGTTTGTGAGGTTTAAACCTAAAGTCTAAAGAAAGAATGAATTAAACAATTCACTTCTAAAGTAGAAGATGAATTGTAATTCACAAAAGGGAAAGTGATGAGTTATTAAAAGAAAGCACATAAGTGCTTAACAAAACACAAAATGGAATTGTAAAAGAGATGAAAGGAAAGAAATTTGGAGGTGGATTCCTTATCCACACACAATTGCAACTTACCAAAGCCCCTACATGGTTAGTAAACATGTATAAGAAGCATAAGAAGTAAAAGAACATGTAATGCATCATAAAACACAAAAGAATTAAATGAGAAATCAAATCCTAGAACCACAACCAGAATGTACATCATATGGAAAACAAAAGGTTTTTATCATGCAAGTCCAAGTGGATAGACAACAAACATCATCCATGGCATTAGAACATGCCACCATAAGAAAAGGGAGAATGAAAGATGAAGGGAAAAAGAAGAAATGTGCATAAATGGAACATGTAATCCATGGATCAGAAATGAAATGAAATGAAAAAAGATTCACAAACCTCTCACAAGTATTCATGAAGCACATCAAGACATTTAAGAAGTGATAGAAGAAGTAGAATTGAAATGGAAGTTCCAAACAAAACACAAGTACAAACACCACATGTTAAAGGTGCACAAGGTTTAAATGAAAGTCAACATGCAAAGATGACATATAATATGTACCAATGACCTATAATGTCAAGTGAATGGTTCACCAAATATGCAAATGATCATGCCATTATGTACAAAAGAAGTCATGTAAACATGCACCAATATTGAGATGATATGACATGTTATTATGCTTCAAAGGTAATGCATTAAACAAAAATTAGATGGCCTCATGAAAATTATGAAAACATGGTATTGAAGTTTACAAATCAGAGATGAATCACATATCAAAGTAGCATGCAAGGAACCAAGGCAAAATGAGGTCAAACAATGCACTTAGGTCAAATAGACATATCATACAAAGTAGCACAAAAGTGAACACCAAACATGCCATAAAATGACCTAAAAAATCAAATAAAAATCAATTAACATACCTCAAGATGCTAATGACTCAATGCAAAAAGAAGAGCATCAAAACAATTTTTAATGATCAAGAACAAAATTAAACAAGATCATATACCATATTAAGAATGCACATCAAAGAAATTCAAAGAAAAATATAGAACAGGGGTAAAAAGGTCATAAAATCAGAAAATAAAATCACCAAAAATTTTCTAAATGTTTTAATGATGCTCATGAATTTTTGTGGAATTTTATGATGCTATTTAGTATTTTTAAAAATTAAAAAGTAAACGCGCATAAAAAATGGAAAAAATAAAATGAAATGTAAAGGGAAGGGGAGGTGCAAACATAGCAATCCATCAGTTCAAACTCATTGGGCTTGAAAAACATAGGGTACAAATATCAATTCAGAGCCTGGTCCACACACGCGCTATCCACAACAACTAGCATGCACTCTCAGTCAACAAAAGTCAATCAATTCACGCCATTGGATCAAGTCAAGTCAGCATAATAGTCAAAGTAATCAGATCAAACGCTCACACACGCATGTCCACGTTCCATACCATACACCACACCACACCATGTTTAATTGAAATCAGAAAAATGGCACATGCCTTGCACATGCGTTTTAATGCGTTGTCATGCTCTTAGCCACACGATGAGAAAAAAAACAACGGACAGGATTAAAACATGGCAAAAACCCTAGCTCTAACAGTCACCGGCCGGAGAGGACCTCCGGTCACCTTCTCCGGCCAACAGCCACCACCTGCAAACTCCAATTCCTCCATAAATTCACAATACGTACATCAATCGAAAGCTGAGCTCATGTACATCATGAATCTAACACTATTTTTCACATAACATACACGTATAACACAAACCGATCCAAAACAAATTGCCCTAAAATCACATCTAAACTCCTAAAGAGCCTATCAACTAGACAGAACTCACGCATAGCTCCTAATAAGCTCCAAACATCATAAAACAAGCTTAAATCACAAGAATACAATGCATTAAAATTGAGTGAAATAAACCTGAAATTGATGAGGCTTCGGGGTGCTCTTCAGAAAACCAGAGATCCTAGCTTCTCCTTCAACCTTGAAGCTTCACAAACTAAGCAAAATAAATGCTATAACTCGTTGTCTTGAAAGCAGGGAGATCCAATGTTGAACAATGCTTGCAGCAATCTTGAGGACTGTGCTGAAATCTCCTTCAATCCAATGCCATTGATGATGATGAATTGAGGTGGATGAAGATGAATGATTCGTGCACAGAGAGAGAGAGAAAAAGCTCAGGGAAGATTGAGAGAGTGAGAGTGTTCTTGAGAGTGGAAATGAAAAGTGAAGTTTTTTTTGAAATCAGAGTGTGAGTTTTCTATTTATAGTGAGCTTTAATCATGGTTTAGTGAGTTGAGTTAAATGAGTTAGCATGGTTAAACTGAGTGCACCCTAACTAACTGAGTCAAGTTAGTTAGGGGCGAGTCATTGATGGTTGTGGTGTGGTGTGGGAATGTTCACGACAATTATGTGGAATGAAGAGTGAAGCTTGGAATGGTAAGGTTGTTGTGGCAGAAACTTGCTCAATAAGTTGTTCTCTCTATTTTCATGCAAGGCACGTGATGTTAAACATTGTGTAGGTGATATGTGCTTGACCAAATGTGGAAATAAAGTTCATGGATTGTTTGATGAATGTCTGAACCAAACTGCTAACTCTGATGTGATTCCTCAGTTGGAAATGGTGAAGTTTGCGCATGGATATCTCTCTCTTCAAACCATGGACATGAGTGATCTTGGTACCATTTCAAAGTGTGTACATGGTACAACAACTTTGATGTTGAAAAGAAGTGAAAATGAGACTTGCAACATATTGAAAATGAGCTTCAAACATAGGAACTCAAGACTGGCTTAAAATACTGCAGAATGCACGCATGTGTGGCATGACTTGGTTGTGACCTAGTCAAATTTCAGTTGCATAGACCATACTTTGAGCCATTACAATTTCTCATCCTTTGATCAAATAAAAAAACCATGAACATCAATCTTGAAGATCTCACATAGATGAACAAATTCCATGTTGAAAGATTTTTCACTTGAGGCCTCTAACCATGAGTAATAAGTCAAAACATCTGGCCCACCATGTGTTTGTGAAAATGACATGCGCGTGACTTGAAAATCCTTGGTCATGACCTAGTTTTGAACATACTTTGCTCAAACTTTGATCAATCATATCTCACTCAATTTTTATCCAATGAAGATGTTCTACACATGGATTTGAAGCTTAAAGAAAGAACTTTTGTTATGGCCGAGTGGAATTTTCATTTGGTGCTTCAATTTTAAATGGCCTTGGTTCAAACTCTGATGCAAAATGGACAAAACTTGCTATTTTTAGTAACCCTTCTTCTTCCAAAAATGGCAACTTTCTACATCTTGATTTTTTCATGATTCCTTTGGAGTTTCTTGACCAAATTTTGTACATTGGACATATGTAACATGAATTTCATGATTTTGGGCTCAAAAAGTCAAGAGTTGACTTTTTCCTCTGATTATTTGACTTGGCCCCAATTTTCCTGATTTCTGATCTTTCTTCCAATTGAACCACTTCCTAAACCAATTGAGGGGCAATTCTCCATACACATACACTTAAGAACATGTAGAATACCATGACATCAAGTTTTGTCCAAAAATCAAAGATTCCCTGATTTAATGGGAAACCCTAGTTTTGGTGCCCACCTCCTAGGAGAAGAATGTGCAGTCTTCAATTTCAAATTCCTCAGAGTATGTTGTGTATCCCCTTAAAGGATGATGAGATATACCATTTGGGGATGATTTTGGATCAATGAACTATCTCTTTTGAGGGTCTTCCTTTCAATTTTTGAACCTCTTGCATGTTGAAAGATATAATGCTTCAATCTCCCATTGATTCTCTCATTCTTGAGGTTGTGGATGTTCCATTGAGATAGTATGAGACATGAAAGGCCTCTTGGCTTGCCCTGAGGAAACTTGATTGACCTTTTTGTGCTTTGAATGATTCCTTGATTGTCCACCTTCCACCTGATCACATGCCCTGATGGTAAGAAGGATGCTATGCTTCATTTTTCTATGTTAAATGCAATGTAATGTTAATGAGGTGGATATGATATGATAGATGATAATGCCATGCTATGATCACAAAGAGGGAGAGCAAATTTTGGGGTATTACAAATACGAACGAGTATTGATTAACCTGAAACAAAAACGGACGAGTGTTGAAAGACCACAGACGAGTATCTAACACATTCTAGGATCAATACGAACGAGTATTGATAAACCTAAAACAAACACAGATGAGTGTTGAAAGACCACAGACGAGTGTCTAAGACGTTTTAGGATCAATATGAATGAGTATTGATAAACCTGAAACAAACACTGACGAGTGTTGAAAGACCACGGACGAGTGTCTTAGACGTTTTAGAATCAATACGAATGAGTATTGATTAACCTGAAACAAACACGGACGAGTGTTGAAATACCACGGACGAGTGTCTAAGACGTTTTAGGATTAATACGAATGAGTATTGATTAACCTGAAACAAACACGGTCTAGTGTTGAAAGACCATAGACGAGTGTCTAAGACATTCTAGGATCAACGCGAACGAGTATTGATTAACCTGAAACAAACACGGACGAGTCTTGAAAGATCACAAAAGAGTGTCTAAGACGTTTTAGGATCAATATGAACGAGTATTGATTAACCTGAAACAAAAATGGACGAGTTTTCAAAGACCACGGACGAGTGTCTAAGACATTTTAGGATCAATACGAACGAGTATTGATTAACCTGAAACAAACAAGGACGAGTGTTGAAAGACCACGGACGGGTTTCTAAGACATTCTACGATCAATAAGAACGAGTATTGATTAACCTGAAACAAACACTGACGAGTGTTGAAAGACCACAAACGCGTGTCTAAGACGTTTTAGGATCAATACGAACGAGCATTGATAAACCTGAAACAAACACGGACGAGTGTTGAACGACCACGGACGAGTGTCTAAGACGTTCTAGGATCAACATGAATGAGTATTGATTAACCTGAAACAAACACGGATGAGTGTTGAAAGACCACAGACGAGTGTCTAAGACGTTCTAGAATCAATAGGAACGAGTATTGATTAACCTGAAACAAACACGGACGAGTTTTGAAAGATCACGGATAAGTGTCTAAGACGTTTTAGGATCAATACGAATGAGTATTGATTAACCTGGAACAAACACGGACTAGTGTTGAAAGACCACAGACGAGTGTCTAAGACGTTTTAGGATCAACGCGAACAAGTATTGATTAACCTGAAACAAACACGGATGAGTCTTGAAAGATCACAGATGAGTGTCTAAGACGTTTTAGGATCAATATGAACGAGTATTGATTAACCTGAAACAAACACGAACGAGTGTTGAAAGACCAAAGACGAGTGTCTAAGATGTTCTAGGATCAATACGAACGAGTATTAATTAACCTGAAACAAACACGGACAAGTGTTGAAAGACCACAGACGAGTGTCTAAAACGTTTTAGGATCAATTAGAACGAGTATTGATTAACCTGAAACAAACACGGACGAGTGTTAAAAAACCACGGACGAGTGTCTAAGATGTTCTAAGATTAATACGAACGAGTATTGATTACCTTAAACAAACATGGACGAGTGTTGAAAGACCATGGACGATTGTCTAAGACGTTTCAGGATCAATACGAACGAGTTTTGATTAACCTGAAAAAAAAACGGACGAGTGTTGAAAGACCACAGACGAGTATCTAACACATTCTAGGATCAATACGAATGAGTATTGATAAACCTAAAACAAACACAGATGAGTGTTGAAAGACCACAGACGAGTGTCTAAGACGTTTTAGGATCAATACGAATGAGTATTGATAAACCTGAAACAAACACTGACGAGTGTTGAAAGACCACGGACGAGTGTCTTAGACGTTTTAGAATCAATACGAATGAGTATTGATTAACCTGAAACAAACACGGACGAGTGTTGAAATACCACGGTGAGAGTGTCTAAGACATTTTAGGATTAATACGAATGAGTATTGATTAACCTGAAACAAACACGGACTAGTGTTGAAAGACCATAGACGAGTGTCTAAGACATTCTAGGATCAACGCGAACGAGTATTGATTAAGCTGAAACAAACACGGACGAGTCTTGAAAGATCACAAAAGAGTGTCTAAGACGTTTTAGGATCAATATGAACGAGTATTGATTAACCTGAAACAAAAATGGACGAGTTTTCAAAGACCACGGACGAGTGTCTAAGACATTTTAGGATCAATACGAACGAGTATTGATTAACCTGAAACAAACAAGGACGGGTGTTGAAAGACCACGGACGGGTTTCTAAGACGTTCTACGATCAATCAGAACGAGTATTGATTAACCTGAAACAAACACGGACGAGTGTTGAAAGACCACAAATGCGTGTCAAAGACGTTTTAGGATCAATACGAACGAGTATTGATAAACCTGAAACAAACACGGACGAGTGTTGAACGACCACGGACGAGTGTCTAAGACGTTCTAGGATCAACATGAATGAGTATTGATTAACCTGAAATAAACACGGACGAGTGTTGAAAGACCACGGACGAGTGTCTAAGACATTTTAGGATCAATACGAACGAGTATTGATTAACCTGAAACAAACACGGATGAGTGTTGAAAGACCACAGACGAGTGTCTAAGATGTTATAGGATCAATACGAATGAGTATTGATTAACCTAAAACAAACATGGACAAGTGTTGAAAGACCACAGACGATTGTCTAAGACGTTTTAGGATCAATACGAACGAGTATTGATTAACCTGAAACAAACACGGACGAGTGTTGAAAGACCACAGAAGAGTGTCTAAGACATTCTAGGATCAATACGAATGAGTATTGATTAACCTGAAAGAAACACGGATGAGTGTTGAAAGACCACAGACGAGTGTCTAAGCCGTTTTAGGATCAATACGAATGAGTATTGATTAACCTGAAACAAACACTGACGAGTGTTGAAAGACTACGGACGAGTGTCTTAGACGTTCTAAAATTAATACGAACGAGTATTGATTAACCTGAAACAAACACGGACGAGTGTTGAAAGACCACGGACGAGTGTCTAAGACATTTTAGGATCAATACGAACGAGTATTGATTAACCTGAAACAAACACGGATGAGGGTTGAATGACCACGGACGAGTGTCTACGACGTTCTAGGATCAACGCGAACGAGTATTGATTAACCTGAAACAAACACGGACGAGTGTTGAAAGACCACGGACGATTATGTAAGACGTTTTAGGATCAATACGAACGAGTATTGATGAACCTGAAACAAATACGGACGAGTGTTGAAAGACCACAGACGAATGTCTAAGACATTCTAGGATCAATACGAATGAGTATTGATTAACCTGAAACAAACACGGATGAGTGTTGAAAACTCCACGGACGAGTGTCTAAGCCGTTTTAGGATTAATACGAATGAGTATTGATTAACCTGAAACAAACACTGACGATTGTTGAAAGACTACGGACGAATGTCTTAGACATTCTAGAATCAATACGAACGAGTATTGATTAACCTGAAACAAACACGAACGAGTGTTGAAAGATCACGGATGAGTGTCTAAGACGTTCTAAGATTAATACGAACGAGTATTGATTAACCTTAAACAAACATGGACGAGTGTTGAAAGACCACAGACGATTGTCTAAGACGTTTTAGGATCAATACGAACGAGTATTGATTAACCTGAAACAAAAACGGACGAGTGTTGAAAGACCACAGACGAGTGTCTAACACATTCTAGGATCAATACGAACGAGTATTGATAAACCTAAAACAAACACAGATGATTGTTGAAAGACCACAGACGAGTGTCTAAGACGTTTTAGGATCAATACGAATGAGTATTGATTAACCTGAAACAAACACTAACGAGTGTTGAAAGACCACGGACGAGTGTCTTAGACGTTTTAGAATCAATACGAATGAGTATTGATTAACCTGAAACAAACACGGACGAGTGTTGAAATACCACGGACGAGTGTCTAAGATGTTTTAGGATCAATACGAATGAGTATTGATTAACCTGAAACAAACACGGACTAGTGTTGAAAGACCATAGACGAGTGTCTAAGACATTCCTGGATCAACTCGACCGAGTATTGATTAACCTGAAACAAACACGGACGAGTCTTGAAAGATCACAAAAGAGTGTCTAAGACGTTTAAGGATCAATATGAACGAGTATTGATAAACCTGAAACAAAAATGGACGAGTTTTCAAAGACCACGGACGAGTGTCTAAGACATTTTAGGATCAATACGAACGAGTATTGATTAACCTGAAACAAACACGGACGAGTGTTGAAAGACCACGGATGGGTTTCTAAGACGTTCTACGATCCTTAAGAACGAGTATTGATTAACCTGAAACAAACACAGACGAGTGTTGAAAGACCACAAACGCGTGTCTAAGACATTTTAGGATCAATACGAACGAGTATTGATTAACCTGAAACAAACACGGATGAGTGTTGAAAGACCACGGACGAGTGTCTAAGATGTTATAGGATCAATACGAATGAGTATTGATTAACCTAAAACAAACATGGACAAGTGTTGAAAGACCACAGACGATTGTCTAAGACGTTTTAGGATCAATACGAACGAGTATTGATTAACCTGAAACAAACACGGACGAGTGTTGAAAGACCACAGAAGAGTGTCTAAGACATTCTAGGATCAATACGAATGAGTATTGATTAACCTGAAAGAAACACGGATGAGTGTTGAAAGACCACGGACGAGTGTCTAAGCCGTTTTAGGATCAATACGAATGAGTATTGATTAACCTGAAACAAACACTGACGAGTGTTGAAAGACTACGGACGAGTGTCTTAGACGTTCTAAAATTAATACGAACGAGTATTGATTAACCTGAAACAAACACGGACGAGTGTTGAAAGACCACGGACGAGTGTCTAAAACATTTTAGGATCAATACGAACGAGTATTGATTAACCTGAAACAAACACGGATGAGGGTTGAATGACCACGGACGAGTGTCTACGACGTTCTAGGATCAACGCGAACGAGTATTGATTAACCTGAAACAAACACGGACGAGTGTTGAAAGACCACGGACGATTATGTAAGACGTTTTAGGAATAATACGAACGAGTATTGATGAACCTGAAACAAATACGGACGAGTGTTGAAAGACCACAGACGAATGTCTAAGACATTCTAGGATCACTACGAATGAGTATTGATTAACCTGAAACAAACACGGATGAGTGTTGAAAACTCCACGGACGAGTGTCTAAGCCGTTTTAGGATTAATACGAATGAGTATTGATTAACCTGAAACAAACACTGACGATTGTTGAAAGACTACGGACGAATGTCTTAGACATTCTAGAATCAATACGAACGAGTATTGATTAACCTGAAACAAACACGAACGAGTGTTGAAAGATCACGGATGAGTGTCTAAGACGTTCTAAGATTAATACGAACGAGTATTGATTAACCTTAAACAAACATGGACGAGTGTTGAAAGACCACAGACGATTGTCTAAGACGTTTTAGGATCAATACGAACGAGTATTGATTAACCTGAAAGAAAAACGGACGAGTGTTGAAAGACCACAGACGAGTGTCTAACACATTCTAGGATCAATACGAACGAGTATTGATAAACCTAAAACAAACACAGATGATTGTTGAAAGACCACAGACGAGTGTCTAAGACGTTTTAGGATCAATACGAATGAGTATTGATTAACCTGAAACAAACACTAACGAGTGTTGAAAGACCACGGACGAGTGTCTTAGACGTTTTAGAATCAATACGAATGAGTATTGATTAACCTGAAACAAACACGGACGAGTGTTGAAATACCACGGACGAGTGTCTAAGATGTTTTAGGATCAATACGAATGAGTATTGATTAACCTGAAACAAACACGGACTAGTGTTGAAAGACCATAGACGAGTGTCTAAGACATTCCTGGATCAACTCGAACGAGTATTGATTAACCTGAAACAAACACGGACGAGTCTTGAAAGATCACAAAAGAGTGTCTAAGACGTTTAAGGATCAATATGAACGAGTATTGATAAACCTGAAACAAAAATGGACGAGTTTTCAAAGACCACGGACGAGTGTCTAAGACATTTTAGGATCAATACGAACGAGTATTGATTAACCTGAAACAAACACGGACGAGTGTTGAAAGACCACGGATGGGTTTCTAAGACGTTCTACGATCCTTAAGAACGAGTATTGATTAACCTGAAACAAACACAGACGAGTGTTGAAAGACCACAAACGCGTGTCTAAGACGTTTTAGGATCAATACGAACGAGTATTGATTAACCTGAAACAAACACGGACGAGTGTTGAAAGACCACGGACGAGTGTCTAAGACGTTCTAGGATCAACATGAACGAGTATTGATTAACCTGAAACAAACACGGACGAGTATGAAAGACCACGGACGAGTGTCTAAGACATTTTGGATCAATACGAACGAGTATTGATTAACCTGAAACAAACACGGATGAGTGTTGAAAGACCACAGACGAGTGTCTAAGATGTTCTAGGATCAATACGAATGAGTATTGATTAACCTAAAACAAACATGGACGAATGTTGAAAGACCACGGACGATTGTCTAAGACGTTTTAGGATCAATACGAATGAGTATTGATTAACCTGAAACAAACACGGACGAGTGTTGAAAGACCACAGACGAGTGTCTAAGACATTCTAGGATCAATACGAATGAGTATTGATTAACCTGAAACAAACACGGATGAGTGTTGAAAGACCACGGACGAGTGTCTAAGCCATTTTAGGATCAATACGAATGAGTATTGATTAACCTGAAACAAACACTGACGAGTGTTGAAAGACTACGGACGAGTGTCTTAGATGTTCTAGAATCAATACGAACGAGTATTAATTAACATGAAACAAACAAGGACGAGTGTTGAATGACCATAGATGAGTGTCTAAGACGTTTTAGGATCAATACGAATGAGTATTGATTAACCTGAAACAAACACGGACTAGTGTTGAAAGACCACAGACGAGTGTCTAAGGCATTCTAGGATCAACGCGAACGAGTATTGATTAACCTGAAACAAACACGGATGAGTCTTGAAAGATCACAAATGAGTGTCTAAGACATTTTAGGATCAATATGAACGAGAATTGATTAACCTGAAACAAAAACGGACGAGTTTTGAAAGACCACGGACGAGTGTCTAAGACGTTTTAGGATCAATACGAACGAGTATTGATTAACCTGAAACAAACACAGACGAGTGTTGAAAGACCACAGACGGGTGTCTAAGACGTTCTAGGATCAATATGAATGGGTATTGATGCACCTGAAATAAACACGGACGAGTGTTGAAAGACCACAAACGCGTGTCTAAGACGTTTTAGGATCAATACGTACGAGTATTGATCAACCTGAAACAAACACGGACAAGTGTTGAAAGACCATGGACGAGTGTCTAAGGCGTTCTAGGATCAACATGAACGAGTGTTAATTAACCTGAAACAAACACGGACGAGTGTTGAAAGACCACGGACGAGTGTCTAAGACATTTTAGGATAAATACGAACGAGTATTGATTAACCTGAAACAAACACGGATGAGTGTTGAAAGACCACGGACGAGTGTCTAAGATGTTCTAGGATCAATACGAACGAGTATTGATTAACCTGAAACAAACACGGACAAGTGTTGAAAGACCACGGACAAGTGTCTAAGATGTTCTAGGATCAATACGAACGAGTATTGATTAACCTGAAACAAACACGGACGAGTGTTAAAAGACCACGGACGAGTGTCTAATATGTTCTAGGATCAATACGAACGAGTATTGATTAACCTGAAACAAACATGGACGAGTGTTGAAAGACCACGGATGATTGTCTAAGGCGTTTTAGGATCAATACGAACGAGTATTGATTAACCTGAAACAAACACGGATGAGGGTTGAAAGACCACGGACGAGTGTCAAAGATGTTCTAGGATCAATACGAACGAGTATTGATTAACCTGAAACAAACATGGACGAGTGTTGAAAGACCACAGACGATTGTGTAAGTTGTTTTAGGATCAATACGAACGAGTATTGATTAACCTGAAACAAACACGGAGGAGTGTTGAAAGACCACCGACGAGTGTCTAAGACATTTTAGGATCAATACGAACGAGTATTGATTAACCTGAAACAAACACGGATGAGGGTTGAAAGACCACGGACGAGTGTCTAAGCCGTTTTAGGATCAATACGAATGAGTATTGATTAACCTGAAACAAACACTGACGATTGTTGAAAGACTACGGACGAGTGTCTTAGACGTTCTAGAATCAATACGAATGAGTATTGATTAACCTGAAACAAACACGGACGAGTGTTGAGAGACCACAGACGAGTGTCTAAGGCGTTTTAGGATCAATACGAATGAGTATTGATTAACCTGAAACAAACACGGACGAGTGTTAAAAGACCACGGACGAGTGTCTAATATGTTCTAGGATCAATACGAACGAGTATTGATTAACCTGAGACAAACATGGTCGAGTGTTGAAAGACCACGGATGATTGTCTAAGGCGTTTTAGGATCAATACGAACGAGTATTGATTAACCTGAAACAAACACGGAGGAGTGTTGAAAGACCACGGACGAGTGTCTAAGACATTTTAGGATCAATACGAACGAGTATTGATTAACCTGAAACAAACACGGATGAGGGTTGAAAGACCACGGACGAGTGTCTAAGATGTTCTAGGATCAATACGAACGAGTATTGATTAACCTGAAACAAAAATGGACGAGTGTTGAAAGACCACAGACGATTGTGTAAGTCGTTTTAGGATCAATACGAACGAGTATTGATTAACCTGAAACAAACACGGACTAGTGTTGAAAGACCACAGACGAGTGTCTAAGACATTCTAGGATCAACGCGAACGAGTATTGATTAACCTGAAACAAACACGGATGAGTGTTGAAAGACCACAGACGAGTGTCTAAGATGTTCTAGGATCAATACGAATGAGTATTGATTAACCTAAAACAAACATGGACGAATGTTGAAAGACCACGGACGATTGTCTAAGACGTTTTAGGATCAATACGAATGAGTATTGATTAACCTGAAACAAACACGGATGAGCGTTGAAAGACCACAGACGAGTGTCTAAGACATTCTAGGATCAATACGAATGAGTATTGATTAACCTGAAACAAACACGGATGAGTGTTGAAAGACCACGGACGAGTGTCTAAGCCGTTTTAGGATCAATACGAATGAGTATTGATTAACCTGAAACAAACACTGACGAGTTTTGAAAGACTACGGACGAGTGTCTTAGATGTTCTAGAATCAATACGAACGAGTATTGATTAACCTGAAACAAACAAGGACGAGTGTTGAGAGACCACATATGAGTGTCTAAGACGTTTTAGGATCAATATGAATGAGTATTGATTAACCTGAAACAAACACAGACTAGTGTTGAAAGACCAGAGACGAGTGTCTAAGACATTCTAGGATCAACGCAAACCAGTATTGATTAACCTGAAACAAACACGGATGAGTCTTGAAAGATCACAAATGAGTGTCTAAGACATTTTAGGATCAATATGAACGAGTATTGATTAACCTGAAACAAAAACGGACGAGTTTTGAAAGACCACGGACGAGTGTCTAAGACGTTTTAGGATCAATACGAACGAGTATTGATTAACCTGAAACAAACACAGACGAGTGTTGAAAGACCACGGACGGGTGTCTAAGACGTTCTAGGATCAATATGAATGGGTATTGATGCACCTGTAATAAACACGGACGAGTGTTGAAAGACCACAAACGCGTGTCTAAGACGTTTTAGGATCAATACGTACGAGTATTGATTAACCTGAAACAAACACGGACAAGTGTTGAAAGACCATGGACGAGTGTCTAAGGCGTTCTAGGATCAACATGAACGAGTATTAATTAACCTGAAACAAACACGGACGAGTGTTTAAAGACCACGGACGAGTGTCTAAGACATTTTAGGATAAATACGAACGAGTATTGATTAACCTGAAACAAACACGGATGAGTGTTGAAAGACCACGGACGAGTGTCTAAGATGTTCTAGGATCAATACGAACGAGTATTGATTAACCTGAAACAAACACGGACAAGTGTTGAAAGACCACGGACGAGTGTCTAAGATGTTCTAGGATCAATACGAACGAGTATTGATTAACCTGAAACAAACACGGACGAGTGTTAAAAGATCACGGACGAGTGTCTAATATGTTCTAGGATCAATACGAACGAGTATTGATTAACCTGAAACAAACATGGACGAGTGTTGAAAGACCACGGATGATTGTCTAAGGCGTTTTAGGATCAATACGAACGAGTATTGATTAACCTGAAACAAACACGGAGGAGTGTTGAAAGACCACGGACGAGTGTCTAAGACATTTTAGGATCAATATGAACGAGTATTGATTAACCTGAAACAAACACGGATGAGGGTTGAAAGACCACGGACGAGTGTCTAAGATGTTCTAGGATCAATACGAACGAGTATTGATTAACCTGAAACAAACATGGACGAGTGTTGAAAGACCACAGACGATTGTGTAAGTCGTTTTAGGATCAATACGAACGAGTATTGATTAACCTGAAACAAACACGGAGGAGTGTTGAAAGACCACAGACGAGTGTCTAAGACATTTTAGGATCAATACGAACGAGTATTGATTAACCTGAAACAAACACGGATGAGGGTTGAAAGACCACGGACGAGTGTCTAAGCCGTTTTAGGATCAATACGAATGAGTATTGATTAACCTGAAACAAACACTGACGATTGTTGAAAGACTACGGACGAGTGTCTTAGACGTTCTAGAATCAATACGAATGAGTATTGATTAACCTGAAACAAACACGGACGAGTGTTGAGAGACCACAGACGAGTGTCTAAGGCGTTTTAGGATTAATACGAATGAGTATTGATTAACCTGAAACAAACACGGACGAGTGTTAAAAGACCACGGACGAGTGTCTAATATGTTCTAGGATCAATACGAACGAGTATTGATTAACCTGAAACAAACATGGACGAGTGTTGAAAGACCACGGATGATTGTCTAAGGCGTTTTAGGATCAATACGAACGAGTATTAATTAACCTGAAACAAACACGGAGGAGTGTTGAAAGACCACGGACGAGTGTCTAAGATATTTTAGGATCAATACGAACGAGTATTGATTAACCTGAAACAAACACGGATGAGGGTTGAAAGACCACGGACGAGTGTCTAAGATGTTCTAGGATCAATACGAACGAGTATTGATTAACCTGAAACAAACATGGACGAGTGTTGAAAGACCACAGACGATTGTGTAAGTCGTTTTAGGATCAATACGAACGAGTATTGATTAACCTGAAACAAACACGGACTAGTGTTGAAAGACCATAGACGAGTGTCTAAGACATTCTAGGATCAACGCGAACGAGTATTGATTAACCTGAAACAAACACGGATGAGTCTTGAAAGATCACAAATGAGTGTCTAAGACATTTTAGGATCAATATGAACGAGTATTGATTAACCTGAAACAAAAACGGACGAGTTTTGAAAGACCACGGACGAGCGTCTAAGACGTTTTAGGATCAATACGAACGAGTATTGATTAACCTGAAACAAACACAGACGAGTGTTGAAAGACCACAGACGGGTGTCTAAGACGTTCTAGGATCAATATGAATGGGTATTGATGCACCTGAAATAAACACGGACGAGTGTTGAAAGACCACAAACGCGTGTCTAAGACGTTTTAGGATCAATACGTACGAGTATTGATTAACCTGAAACAAACACGGACAAGTGTTGAAAGACCAAGGACGAGTGTCTAAGGCGTTCTAGGATCAACATGAACGAGTATTAATTAACCTGAAACAAACACGGACGAGTGTTGAAAGACCACGGACGAGTGTCTAAGACATTTTAGGATAAATACGAACGAGTATTGATTAACCTGAAACAAACACGGATGAGTATTGAAAGACCACAGACGAGTGTCTAAGATGTTCTAGGATCAATACGAACGAGTATTGATTAACCTGAAACAAACACGGACAAGTGTTGAAAGACCACGGACGAGTGTCTAAGATGTTCTAGGATCAAAACGAACGAGTATTGATTAACCTGAAACAAACACGGACGAGTGTTAAAAGACCACGGACGAGTGTCTAATATGTTCTAGGATCAATACGAACGAGTATTGATTAACCTGAAACAAACATGGACGAGTGTTGAAAGACCACGGATGATTGTCTAAGGCGTTTTAGGATCAATACGAACGAGTATTGATTAACCTGAAACAAACACGGAGGAGTGTTGAAAGACCACGGACGAGTGTCTAAGACATTTTAGGATCAATACGAACGAGTATTGATTAACCTAAAACAAACACGAATGAGGGTTGAAAGACCACGGACGAGTGTCTAAGATGTTCTAGGATCAATACGAACGAGTATTGATTAACCTGAAACAAACATGGACGAGTGTTGAAAGACCACAGACGATTGTGTAAGTCGTTTTAGGATCAATATGAACGAGTATTGATTAACCTGAAACAAACACGGACGAGTGTTGAAAGACCACAGACGAGTGTCTAAGACATTCTAGGATCAATACGAATGAGTATTGATTAACCTGAAACAAACACGGATGAGTGTTGATAGACCACAGACGAGTGTCTAAGCCGTTTTAGGATCAATACGAATGAGTATTGATTAACCTGAAACAAACACTGACGATTGTTGAAAGACTACGGACGAGTGTCTTAGACGTTCTAGAATCAATACGAATAAGTATTGATTAACCTGAAACAAACACGGACGAGTGTTGAAAGACCACGGACGAGTGTCTAAGACATTTTAGGATCAATACGAATGAGTATTGATTAACCTGAAACAAACACGGATGAGTGTTGAAAGACCACGGACGAGTGTCTAAGATGTTTTAGGATCAATACGAACGAGTATTGATTAACCTGAAACAAACACGGACGAGTGTTGAAATACCACGGACGAGTGTCTAAGACATTTTAGGATGAATACGAATGAGTATTGATTAACCTGAAACAAACACGGACTAGTGTTGAAAGACCATAGACGAGTGTCTAAGACATTCTAGGATCAACGCGAACGAGTATTGATTAACCTGAAATAAACACGGACGAGTCTTGAAAGATCACAAAAGAGTGTCTAAGACGTTTAAGGATCAATATGAACGAGTATTGATTAACCTGAAACAAAAATGGACGAGTTTTCAAAGACCACGGACGAGTGTCTAAAACATTTTAGGATCAATACGAACGAGTGTTGATTAACCTGAAACAAACACGGACGAGTGTTGAAAGACCACGGACGGGTTTCTAAGACGTTCTACAATCAATAAGAACGAGTATTGATTAACCTGAAACAAACACGGACGAGTGTTGAAAGACCACAAACGCGTGTCTAAGATGTTTTAGGATCAATACGAACGAGAATTGATTAACCTCTAACAAACACGGACGAGTGTTGAAAGACCACGGACGAGTGTCTAAGACGTTCTTGGATCAACATGAACGAGTATTGATTAACCTGAAACAAACACGGACGAGTGTTGAAAGACCACGGACGAGTGTCTAAGACATTTTAGGATCAATACGAACGAGTATTGATTAACCTGAAACAAACACGGATGAGTGTTGAAAGACCACGGACGAGTGTCTAAGATGTTCTAGGATCAATACGAATGAGTATTGATTAACCTAAAACAAACATGGACGAGTGTTAAAAGACCACGGACGATTGTCTAAGACGTTTTAGGATCAATACGAAGGAGTATTGATTAACCTGAAACAAGCACGGACGAGTGTTGAAAGACCACAGACGAGCGTCTAAGACATTCTAGGATCAATACGAATGAGTATTGATTAACCTGAAACAAACACGGATGAGTGTTGAAAGACCACGGACGAGTGTCTAAGCCGTTTTAGGATCAATACGAATGAGTATTGATTAACCTGAAACAAACACTGACGAGTGTTGAAAGACTACGGACGAGTGTCTTAGACGTTCTAGAATCAATACGAAAGAGTATTGATTAACCTGAAACAAACACGGACGAGTGTTGAAACACCACAGATGAGTGTCTAAGACGTTTTAGGATCAATACGAATGGGTATTGATTAACCTGAAACAAACACGGACTAGTGTTGAAAGACCACAGACGAGTGTCTAAGACGTTCTAGGATCAACGCGAACGAGTATTGATTAACCTGAAACAAACACGGATGAGTCTTGAAAGATCACAAATGAGTGTCTAAGACATTTTAGGATCAATATGAACGAGTATTGATTAACCTGAAACAAACACGGACGAGTGTTGAAATACCACGGACGGGTGTCTAAGACGTTCTAGGATCAATAAGAATGGGTATTGATTAACCTGAAATAAACACAGACGAGTGTTGAAAGACCACAAACGCGTGTCTAAGACGTTTTAGGATCAATACGAACGAGTATTGATTAACCTGAAACAAACACGGACAAGTGTTGAAAGACCATGGACGAGTGTCTAAGACGTTCTAGGATCAACATGAACGAGTATTGATTAACCTGAAACAAACACGGACGAGTGTTGAAAGACCACGGACGAGTGTCTAAGACATTTTAGGATAAATACGAACGAGTATTGATTAACCTAAAACAAACACGGATGAGTGTTGAAAGACCACGGACGAGTGTCTAAGATGTTTTAGGATCAATACGAACGAGTATTGATTAACCTGAAACAAACACGGACAAGTGTTGAAAGACCAAGGACGAGTGTCTAAGACGTTTTAGGATCAATACGAACGAGTATTGATTAACCTGAAACAAACACGGACGAGTGTTAAAAGACCACGGACGAGTGTCTAATATGTTCTAGGATCAATACGAACGAGTATTGATTAACCTGAAACAAACATGGACGAGTGTTGAAAGACCACGGACGATTGTCTAAGACGTTTTAGGATCAATACGAACGAGTATTGATTAACCTGAAACAAACACGGACGAGTGTTGAAAGACCACAGACGAGTGTCTAAGACATTATAGGATCAATACGAATGAGTATTGATTAACCTGAAACAAACATGGATGAGTGTTGAAAGACCACGGACGAGTGTCTAAGCCGTTTTAGGATCAATACGAATGAGTATTGATTAACCTGAAATAAACACTGACGAGTGTTGAAAGACTACGGACGAGTGTCTTAGACGTTCTAGAATCAATACGAACGAGTATTGATTAACCTGAAACAAACACGGACGAGTGTTGAAAGACCACAGACGAGTGTCTAAGACATTCTAGGATCAATACGAATGAGTATTGATTAACTTGAAACAAAAACGGATGAGTGTTGAAAGACCACGCACGAGGGTCTAAGCCATTTTAGGATCAATACGAATGAGTATTGATTAACCTGAAACAAACACTGACGATTGTTGAAAGACTACTGACGAGTGTCTTAGACGTTCTACAATCAATACGAACGAGTATTGATTAACCTGAAACAAACACAGACGAGTGTTGAAAGACCACAGACGAGTGTCTAAGACGTTTTAGGATCAATACGAACGAGTATTGATTAACCTGAAACAAACACTGACGAGTGTTGAAAGACTACGAACGAGTGTCTTAGACGTTCTAGAATCAATACGAACGAGTATTGATTAACCTGAAACAAACACGGACGAGTGTTGAAAGACCACAGACGAGTGTCTAAGACATTCTAGGATCAATACGAATGAGTATTGATTAACCTGAAACAAAAACGGATGAGTGTTGAAAGACCACGGATGAGGGTCTAATCCGTTTTAGGATCAATACGAATGAGTATTGATTAACCTGAAACAAACACTGACGATTGTTGAAAGACTACTGACGAGTGTCTTAGACGTTCTACAATCAATACGAACGAGTATTGATTAACCTGAAACAAACACGGACTAGTGTTGAAAGACCATAGACGAGTGTCTAAGACATTCTAGGATCAACGCGAACGAGTATTGATTAACCTGAAACAAACACGGACGTGTCTTGAAAGATCACAAAAGAGTGTCTAAGACGTTTAAGGATCAATATGAACGAGTGTTGATTAACCTGAAACAAAAATGGACGAGTTTTCAAAGACCACGGACGAGTGTCTAAGACATTTTTGGATCAATACGAACGAGTATTGATTAACCTGAAACAAACACGGACGAGTGTTGAAAGACCACAGACAGGTTTCTAAGACGTTCTACAATCAATAAGAACGAGTATTGATTAACCTGAAACAAACACGGACGAGTGTTGAAAGACCACAAACGCGTGTCTAAGATGTTTTAGGATCAATACGAACGAGTATTGATTAACCTCAAACAAACACGGACGAGTGTTGAAAGACCACGGACGAGTGTCTAAGACGTTCTTGGATCAACATGAACGAGTATTGATTAACCTGAAACAAACACGGACGAGTGTTGAAAGACCACGGACGAGTGTCTAAGACATTTTAGGATCAATACGAACGAGTATTGATTAACCTGAAACAAACACGGATGAGTGTTGAAAGACCACAGACGAGTGTCTAAGATGTTCTAGGATCAATACGAATGAGTATTGATTAACCTAAAACAAACATGGACGAGTGTTGAAAGACCATAGACGATTGTCTAAGACGTTTTAGGATCAATACGAACGAGTATTGATTAACCTGAAACAAACACGGACGAGTGTTGAAAGACCACAGACGAGTGTCTAGGACATTCTAGGATCAATACGAATGAGTATTGATTAACCTGAAACAAACACGGATGAGTGTTGAAAGAGCACGGACGAGTGTCTAAGCCGTTTTAGGATCAATACGAATGAGTATTGATTAACCTGAAACAAACACTGACGAGTGTTGAAAGACTACGGACGAGTGTCTTAGACGTTCTAGAATCAATACGAAAGAGTATTGATTAACCTGAAACAAACACGGACGAGTGTTGAAAGACCACAGATGAGTGTCTAAGACGTTTTAGGATCAATACGAATGGGTATTGATTAACCTGAAACAAACACGGACTAGTGTTGAAAGACCACAGACGAGTGTCTAAGACGTTCTAGGATCAACGCGAACGAGTATTGATTAACCTGAAACAAACACGGACGAGTGTTGAAAGACCACAAACGCGTGTCTAAGATGTTTTAGGATCAATACGAACGAGTATTGATTAACCTCAAACAAACACGGACGAGTGTTGAAAGACCACGGACGAGTGTCTAAGACGTTCTTGGATCAACATGAACGAGTATTGATTAACCTGAAACAAACACGGACGAGTGTTGAAAGACCACGGACGAGTGTCTAAGACATTTTAGGATCAATACGAACGAGTATTGATTAACCTGAAACAAACACGGACTAGTGTTGAAAGACCATAGACGAGTGTCTAAGACATTCTAGGATCAATGCGAACGAGTATTGATTAACCTGAAACAAACACGGACGTGTCTTGAAAGATCACAAAAGAGTGTCTAAGACGTTTAAGGATCAATATGAACGAGTGTTGATTAACCTGAAACAAAAATGGACGAGTTTTCAAAGACCACGGACGAGTGTCTAAGACATTTTAGGATCAATACGAACGAGTATTGATTAACCTGAAACAAACACGGACGAGTGTTGAAAGACCACAGACAGGTTTCTAAGACGTTCTACAATCAATAAGAACGAGTATTGATTAACCTGAAACAAACACGGACGAGTGTTGAAAGACCACAAACGCGTGTCTAAGATGTTTTAGGATCAATACGAACGAGTATTGATTAACCTGAAACAAACACTGACGATTGTTGAAAGACTACTGACGAGTGTCTTAGACGTTCTACAATCAATACGAACGAGTATTGATTAACCTGAAACAAACACGGACTAGTGTTGAAAGACCATAGACGAGTGTCTAAGACATTCTAGGATCAACGCGAACGAGTATTGATTAACCTGAAACAAACACGGACGTGTCTTGAAAGATCACAAAAGAGTGTCTAAGACGTTTAAGGATCAATATGAACGAGTGTTGATTAACCTGAAACAAAAATGGACGAGTTTTCAAAGACCACGGACGAGTGTCTAAGACATTTTAGGATCAATACGAACGAGTATTGATTAACCTGAAACAAACACGGACGAGTGTTGAAAGACCACAGACAGGTTTCTAAGACGTTCTACAATCAATAAGAACGAGTATTGATTAACCTGAAACAAACACGGACGAGTGTTGAAAGACCACAAACGCGTGTCTAAGATGTTTTAGGATCAATACGAACGAGTATTGATTAACCTCAAACAAACACGGACGAGTGTTGAAAGACCACGGACGAGTGTCTAAGACGTTCTTGGATCAACATGAACGAGTATTGATTAACCTGAAACAAACACGGACGAGTGTTGAAAGACCACGGACGAGTGTCTAAGACATTTTAGGATCAATACGAACGAGTATTGATTAACCTGAAACAAACACGGATGAGTGTTGAAAGACCACAGACGAGTGTCTAAGATGTTCTAGGATCAATACGAATGAGTATTGATTAACCTAAAACAAACATGGACGAGTGTTGAAAGACCACAGACGATTGTCTAAGACGTTTTAGGATCAATACGAACGAGTATTGATTAACCTGAAACAAACACGGACGAGTGTTGAAAGACCACAGACGAGTGTCTAAGACATTCTAGGATCAATACGAATGAGTATTGATTAACCTGAAACAAACACGGATGAGTGTTGAAAGACCACGGACGAGTGTCTAAGCCGTTTTAGGATCAATACGAATGAGTATTGATTAACCTGAAACAAACACTGACTAGTGTTGAAAGACTACGGACGAGTGTCTTAGACGTTCTAGAATCAATACGAAAGAGTATTCATTAACCTGAAGCAAACACGGACGTGTGTTGAAAGACCACAGATGAGTGTTTAAGACGTTTTAGGATCAATACGAATGGGTATTGATTAACCTGAAACAAACACGGACTAGTGTTGAAACACCACAGACGAGTGTCTAAGACGTTCTAGGATCAACGCGAACGAGTATTGATTAACCTGAAACAAACACGGATGAGTCTTGAAAGATCACAAATGAGTGTCTAAGACATTTTAGGATCAATATGAACGAGTATTGATTAACCTGAAACAAAAACGGACGAGTTTTGAAAGACCACGGACGAGTGTCTAAGACGTTTTAGGATCAATACGAACGAGTATTGATTAACCTGAAACAAACACGGACGAGTGTTGAAATACCACGGACAGGTGTCTAAGACGTTCTAGGATCAATAAGAATGGGTATTGATTAACCTGAAATAAACACGGACGAGTGTTGAAAGACCACAAACGCGTGTCTAAGACGTTTTAGGATCAATACGAACGAGTATTGATTAACCTGAAACAAACACGGACAAGTGTTGAAAGACCATGGACGAGTGTCTAAGACGTTCTAGGGTCAACATGAACGAGTATTGATTAACCTGAAACAAACACGGACGAGTGTTGAAAGACCACGGACGAGTGTCTAAGACGTTTTAGGATCAATACGAATGAGTATTGATTAACCTGAAACAAACAATGACGAGTGTTGAAAGACCACGGACGAGTGTCTTAGAAGTTTTAGAACCAATACGAATGAGTATTGATTAACCTGAAACAAACGCGGACGACTGTTGAAATACCACGGACGAGTGTCTAAGACAATTTAGGATCAATACGAATGAGTATTGATTAACCTGAAACAAACACGGACTAGTGTTGAAAGACCATAGACGAGTGTCTAAGACATTCTAGGATCAACGCGAACGAGTATTGATTAACCTAAAACAAACACAGACGAGTGTTGAAAGACCACAGACGAGTGTCTAAGACGTTTTAGGATCAATACGAATGAGTATTGATTAACCTGAGACAAACACTGACGAGTGTTGAAAGACCACGGACGAGTGTCTTAGACGTTTTAAAATCAATACGAATAAGTATTGATTAACCTGAAACAAACACGGACGAGTGTTGAAATACCACGGACGAGTGTCTAAGACGTTTTAGGATCAATACGAATGAGTATTGATTAACCTGAAACAAACACGGACTAGTGTTGAAAGACCATAGACGAGTGTCTAAGACATTCTAGGATCAACGCGAACGAGTATTGATTAACCTGAAACAAACACGGACGTGTCTTGAAAGATCACAAAAGAGTGTCTAAGACATTTAAGGATCAATATGAACGAGTATTGATTAACCTGAAACAAAAATGGACGAGTTTTCAAAGACCACGGACGAGTGTCTAAGACATTTTAGGATCAATACGAACGAGTATTGATTAACCTGAAACAAACACGGACGAGTGTTGAAAGACCACAAACGCGTGTCTAAGATGTTTTAGGATCAATACGAACGAGTATTGATTAACCTCAAACAAACACGGACGAGTGTTGAAAGACCACGGACGAGTGTCTAAGACGTTCTTGGATCAACATGAACGAGTATTGATTAACCTGAAACAAACACGGACGGGTGTTGAAAGACCACGGACGAGTGTCTAAGACATTTTAGGATCAATACGAACGAGTATTGATTAACCTGAAACAAACACGGATGAGTGTTGAAAGACCACAGACGAGTGTCTAAGATGTTCTAGGATCAATATGAATGAGTATTGATTAACCTAAAACAAACATGGACGAGTGTTGAAAGACCACGGACGATTGTCTAAGACGTTTTAGGATCAATACGAACGAGTATTGATTAACCTGAAACAAACACGGACGAGTGTTGAAAGACCACAGACGAGTGTCTAAGACATTCTAGGATCAATACGAATGAGTATTGATTAACCTGAAACAAACACGGATGAGTGTTGAAAGACCACGGACGAGTGTCTAAGCCGTTTTAGGATCAATACGAATGAGTATTGATTAACCTGAAACAAACACTGACTAGTGTTGAAAGACTACGGACGAGTGTCTTAGACGTTCTAGAATCAATATGAAAGAGTATTCATTAACCTGAAACAAACACGGACGTGTGTTGAAAGACCACAGATGAGTGTTTAAGACGTTTTCGGATCAATACGAATGGGTATTGATTAACCTGAAACAAACACGGACTAGTGTTGAAACACCACAGACGAGTGTCTAAGACGTTCTAGGATCAACGCGAACGAGTATTGATTAACCTGAAACAAACACGGATGAGTCTTGAAAGATCACAAATGAGTGTCTAAGACATTTTAGGATCAATATGAACGAGTATTGATTAACCTGAAACAAAAACGGACGAGTTTTGAAAGACCACGGACGAGTGTCTAAGACGTTTTAGGATCAATATGAACGAGTATTGATTAACCTGAAACAAACACGGACGAGTGTTGAAATACCACGGACGGGTGTCTAAGACGTTCTAGGATCAATAAGAATGGGTATTGATTAACCTGAAATAAACACGGACGAGTGTTGAAAGACCACAAACGCGTGTCTAAGACGTTTTAGGATCAATACGAACGAGTATTGATTAACCTGAAACAAACACGGACAAGTGTTGAAAGACCATGGACGAGTGTCTAAGACGTTCTAGGGTCAACATGAATGAGAATTGATTAACCTGAAACAAACATGGAC
Organism: Lathyrus tuberosus; assembly: GCA_022829125.1. Lineage (NCBI taxonomy): Eukaryota > Viridiplantae > Streptophyta > Magnoliopsida > Fabales > Fabaceae > Lathyrus > Lathyrus tuberosus. Next base: position 949,397 of record JALAZF010000677.1, read on the forward strand.
GAGTGTTGAAAGACCACGGACGAGTGTCTAAGACGTTTTAGGATCAATACGAATGAGTATTGATTAACCTGAAACAAACAATGACGAGTGTTGAAAGACCACGGACGAGTGTCTTAGAAGTTTTAGAACCAATACGAATGAGTATTGATTAACCTGAAACAAACACGGACGACTGTTGAAATACCACGGACGAGTGTCTAAGACATTTTAGGATCAATACGAATGAGTATTGATTAACCTGAAACAAACACGGACTAGTGTTGAAAGACCATAGACGAGTGTCTAAGACATTCTAGGATCAACGCGAACGAGTATTGATTAACCTAAAACAAACACAGACGAGTGTTGAAAGACCACAGACGAGTGTCTAAGACGTTTTAGGATCAATACGAATGAGTATTGATTAACCTGAGACAAACACTGACGAGTGTTGAAAGACCACGGACGAGTGTCTTAGACGTTTTAAAATTAATACGAATAAGTATTGATTAACCTGAAACAAACACGGACGAGTGTTGAAATACCACGGACTAGTGTCTAAGACGTTTTAGGATCAATACGAATGAGTATTGATTAACCTGAAACAAACACGGACTAGTGTTGAAAGACCATAGACGAGTGTCTAAGACATTCTAGGATCAACGCGAACGAGTATTGATTAACCTGAAACAAACACGGACGTGTCTTGAAAGATCACAAAAGTGTGTCTAAGACGTTTAAGGATCAATATGAACGAGTATTGATTAACCTGAAACAAAAATGGACGAGTTTTCAAAGACCACGGACGAGTGTCTAAGACATTTTAGGATCAATACGAACGAGTATTGATTAACCTGAAACAAACACAGACGAGTGTTGAAAGACCACAGACAGGTTTCTAAGACGTTCTACAATCAATAAGAACGAGTATTGATTAACCTGAAACAAACACGGACGAGTGTTGAAAGACCACAAACGCGTGTCTAAGATGTTTTAGGATCAATACGAACGAGTATTGATTAACCTCAAACAAACACGGACGAGTGTTGAAAGACCACGGACGAGTGTCTAAGACGTTATTGGATCAACATGAACGAGTATTGATTAACCTGAAACAAACACGGACGGGTGTTGAAAGACCACGGACGAGTGTCTAAGACATTTTAGGATCAATACGAACGAGTATTGATTAACCTGAAACAAACACGGATGAGTGTTGAAAGACCACAGACGAGTGTCTAAGATGTTCTAGGATCAATACGAATGAGTATTGATTAACCTAAAACAAACATGGACGAGTGTTGAAAGACCACGGACGATTGTCTAAGACGTTTTAGGATCAATACGAACGAGTATTGATTAACCTGAAACAAACACGGACGAGTGTTGAAAGACCACAGACGAGTGTCTAAGACATTCTAGGATCAATACGAATGAGTATTGATTAACCTGAAACAAACACGGATGAGTGTTGAAAGACCACGGACGAGTGTCTAAGCCGTTTTAGGATCAATACGAATGAGTATTGATTAACCTGAAACAAACACTGACTAGTGTTGAAAGACTACGGACGAGTGTCTTAGACGTTCTAGAATCAATATGAAAGAGTATTCATTAACCTGAAACAAACACGGACGTGTGTTGAAAGACCACAGATGAGTGTTTAAGACGTTTTCGGATCAATACGAATGGGTATTGATTAACCTGAAACAAACACGGACTAGTGTTGAAACACCACAGACGAGTGTCTAAGACGTTCTAGGATCAACGCGAACGAGTATTGATTAACCTGAAACAAACACGGATGAGTCTTGAAAGATCACAAATGAGTGTCTAAGACATTTTAGGATCAATATGAACGAGTATTGATTAACCTGAAACAAAAACGGACGAGTTTTGAAAGACCACGGACGAGTGTCTAAGACGTTTTAGGATCAATACGAACGAGTATTGATTAACCTGAAACAAACACGGACGAGTGTTGAAATACCACGGACGGGTGTCTAAGACGTTCTAGGATCAATAAGAATGGGTATTGATTAACCTGAAATAAACACGGACGAGTGTTGAAAGACCACAAACGCGTGTCTAAGACGTTTTAGGATCAATACGAACGAGTATTGATTAACCTGAAACAAACACGGACAAGTGTTGAAAGACCATGGACGAGTGTCTAAGACGTTCTAGGATCAACATGAACGAGTATTGATTAACCTGAAACAGACACGGACGAGTGTTGAAAGACCACGGACGAGTGTCTAAGACGTTTTAGGATCAATACGAATGAGTATTGATTAACCTGAAACAAACAATGACGAGTGTTGAAAGACCACGGACGAGTGTCTTAGACGTTTTAGAACCAATACGAATGAGTATTGATTAACCTGAAACAAACACGGACGAGTGTTGAAATACCACGGACGAGTGTCTAAGACATTTTAGGATCAATACGAATGAGTATTGATTAACCTGAAACAAACACGGACGAGTGTTGAAAGACCACAAACGCGAGTCTAAGATGTTTTAGGATCAATACAAACGAGTATTGATTAACCTCAAACAAACACGGACGAGTGTTGAAAGACCACGGACGAGTGTCTAAGACGTTCTTGGATCAACATGAACGAGTATTGATTAACCTGAAACAAACACGGACGAGTGTTGAAAGACCACGGACGAGTGTCTAAGACATTTTAGGATCAATACGAACGAGTATTGATTAACCTGAAACAAACACGGATGAGTGTTGAAAGACCACAGACGAGTGTCTAAGATGTTCTAGGATCAATACGAATGAGTATTGATTAACCTGAAACAAACACGGATGAGTGTTGAAAGACCACGGACGAGTGTCTAAGCCGTTTTAGGATCAATACGAATGAGTATTGATTAACCTGAAACAAACACTGACTAGTGTTGAAAGACTACGGACAAGTGTCTTAGACGTTCTAGAATCAATATGAAAGAGTATTCATTAACCTGAAACAAACACGGACGTGTGTTGAAAGACCACAGATGAGTGTTTAAGACGTTTTAGGATCAATACGAATGGGTATTGATTAACCTGAAACAAACACGGACTAGTGTTGAAACACCACAGACGAGTGTCTAAGACATTCTAGGATCAACGCGAACGAGTATTGATTAACCTGAAACAAACACGGACGTGTCTTGAAAGATCACAAAAGAGTGTCTAAGACGTTTAAGGATCAATATGAACGAGTATTGATTAACCTGAAACAAAAATGGACGAGTTTTCAAAGACCACGGACGAGTGTCTAAGACATTTTAGGATCAATACGAACGAGTATTGATTAACCTGAAACAAACACGGACGAGTGTTGAAAGACCACAGACAGGTTTCTAAGACGTTCTACAATCAATAAGAACGAGTATTGATTAACCTGAAACAAACACGGACGAGTGTTGAAAGACCACAAACGCCTGTCTAAGATGTTTTAGGATCAATACGAACGAGTATTGATTAACCTCAAACAAACACGGACGAGTGTTGAAAGACCACGGACGAGTGTCTAAGACGTTCTTGGATCAACATGAACGAGTATTGATTAACCTGAAACAAACACGGACGGGTGTTGAAAGACCACGGACAAGTGTCTAAGACATTTTAGGATCAATACGAACGAGTATTGATTAACCTGAAACAAACACGGATGAGTGTTGAAAGACCACAGACGAGTGTCTAAGATGTTCTAGGATCAATACGAATGAGTATTGATTAACCTAAAACAAACATGGACGAGTGTTGAAAGACCACGGACGATTGTCTAAGACATTTTAGGATCAATACGAACGAGTATTGATTAACCTGAAACAAACACGGACGAGTGTTGAAAGACCACAGACGAGTGTCTAAGACATTCTAGGATCAATACGAATGAGTATTGATTAACCTGAAACAAACACGGATGAGTGTTGAAAGACCACGGACGAGTGTCTAAGCCGTTTTAGGATCAATACGAATGAGTATTGATTAACCTGAAACAAACACTGACTAGTGTTGAAAGACTACGGACGAGTGTCTTAGACGTTCTAGAATCAATATGAAAGAGTATTCATTAACCTGAAACAAACACGGACGTGTGTTGAAAGACCACAGATGAGTGTTTAAGTCGTTTTAGGATCAATACGAATGGGTATTGATTAACCTGAAACAAACACGGACTAGTGTTGAAACACTACAGACGAGTGTCTAAGACGTTCTAGGATCAACGCGAACGAGTATTGATTAACCTGAAACAAACACGGATGAGTCTTGAAAGATCACAAATGAGTGTCTAAGGCATTTTAGGATCAATATGAACGAGTATTGATTAACCTGAAACAAAAACGGACGAGTTTTGAAAGACCACGGACGAGTGTCTAAGACGTTTTAGGATCAATACGAACGAGTATTGATTAACCTGAAACAAACACGGACGAGTGTTGAAATACCACGGACGGGTGTCTAAGACGTTCTAGGATCAATAAGAATGGGTATTGATTAACCTGAAATAAACACGGACGAGTGTTGAAAGACCACAAACGCGTGTCTAAGACGTTTTAGGATCAATACGAACGAGTATTGATTAACCTGAAACAAACACGGACAAGTGTTGAAAGACCATGGACGAGTGTCTAAGACGTTCTAGGATCAACATGAACGAGTATTGATTAACCTGAAACAAACACGGACGAGTGTTGAAAGACCACGGACGAGTGTCTAAGACATTTTAGGATCAATACGAATGAGTATTGATTAACCTGAAACAAACAATGACGAGTGTTGAAAGACCACGGACGAGTGTCTTAGACGTTTTAGAACCAATACGAATGAGTATTGATTAACCTGAAACAAACACGGACGACGGTTGAAATACCACGGACGAGTGTCTAAGACATTTTAGGATCAATACGAATGAGTATTGATTAACCTGAAACAAACACGGACGAGTGTTGAAAGACCACAAACGCGTGTCTAAGATGTTTTAGGATCAATACAAACGAGTATTGATTAACCTCAAACAAACACGGACGAGTGTTGAAAGACCACGGACGAGTGTCTAAGACGTTCTTGGATCAACATGAACGAGTATTGATTAACCTGAAACAAACACGGACGAGTGTTGAAAGACCATGGACGAGTGTCTAAGACATTTTAGGATCAATACGAACGAGTATTGATTAACCTGAAACAAACACGGATGAGTGTTGAAAGACCACAGACGAGTGTCTAAGATGTTCTAGGATCAATACGAATGAGTATTGATTAACCTGAAACAAACACGGATGAGTGTTGAAAGACCACAGACGAGTGTCTAAGATGTTCTAGGATCAATACGAATGAGTATTGATTAACCTAAAACAAACATGGACGAGTGTTGAAAGACCACGGACGATTGTCTAAGACTATTTAGGATCAATACGAACGAGTATTGATTAACCTGAAACAAACACGGACGAGTGGTGAAAGACCACAGACGAGTGTCTAAGACATTCTAGGATCAATACGAATGAGTATTGATTAACCTGAAACAAACACGGATGAGTGTTGAAAGACCACGGACGAGTGTCTAAGCCGTTTTAGGATCAATACGAATGAGTATTGATTAACCTGAAACAAACACTGACTAGTGTTGAAAGACTACGGACGAGTGTCTTAGACGTTCTAGAATCAATATGAAAGAGTATTCATTAACCTGAAACAAACACGGACGTGTGTTGAAAGACCACAGATGAGTGTTTAAGACGTTTTAGGATCAATACGAATGGGTATTGATTAACCTGAAACAAACACGGACTAGTGTTGAAACACCACAGACGAGTGTCTAAGACGTTCTAGGATCAACGCGAACGAGTATTGATTAACCTGAAACAAACACGGATGAGTCTTGAAAGATCACAAATGAGTGTCTAAGACATTTTAGGATCAATATGAACGAGTATTGATTAACCTGAAACAAAAACGGACGAGTTTTGAAAGACCACGGACGAGTGTCTAAGACGTTTTAGGATCAATACGAACGAGTATTGATTAACCTGAAACAAACACGGACGAGTGTTGAAATACCACGGACGGGTGTCTAAGACGTTCTAGGATCAATAAGAATGGGTATTGATTAACCTGAAATAAACACGGACGAGTGTTGAAAGACCACAAACGCGTGTCTAAGACGTTTTAGGATCAATACGAACGAGTATTGATTAACCTGAAACAAACACGGACAAGTGTTGAAAGACCATGGACGAGTGTCTAAGACGTTTTAGGATCAATACGAATGAGTATTGATTAACCTGAAACAAACAATGACGAGTGTTGAAAGACCACGGACGAGTGTCTTAGAAGTTTTAGAACCAATACGAATGAGTATTGATTAACCTGAAACAAACACGGACGAGTGTTGAAAGACCACGGACGAGTGTCTAAGACGTTTTAGGATCAATACGAATGAGTATTGATTAACCTGAAACAAACAATGACGAGTGTTGAAAGACCACGGACGAGTGTCTTAGACGTTTTAGGATCAATACGAACGAGTATTGATTAACCTGAAACAAACACGGATGAGTGTTGAAAGACCACAGACGAGTGTCTAAGATGTTCTAGGATCAATACGAATGAGTATTGATTAACCTAAAACAAACATGGACGAGTGTTGAAAGACCACGGACGATTGTCTAAGACATTTTAGGATCAATACGAACGAGTATTGATTAACCTGAAACAAACACGGACGAGTGTTGAAAGACCACAGACGAGTGTCTAAGACATTCTAGGATCAATACGAATGAGTATTGATTAACCTGAAACAAACACGGATGAGTGTTGAAAGACCACGGACGAGTGTCTAAGCCGTTTTAGGATCAATACGAATGAGTATTGATTAACCTGAAACAAACACTGACTAGTGTTGAAAGACTACGGACGAGTGTCTTAGACGTTCTAGAATCAATATGAAAGAGTATTCATTAACCTGAAACAAACACGGACGTGTGTTGAAAGACCACAGATGAGTGTTTAAGTCGTTTTAGGATCAATACGAATGGGTATTGATTAACCTGAAACAAACACGGACTAGTGTTGAAACACTACAGACGAGTGTCTAAGACGTTCTAGGATCAACGCGAACGAGTATTGATTAACCTGAAACAAACACGGATGAGTCTTGAAAGATCACAAATGAGTGTCTAAGGCATTTTAGGATCAATATGAACGAGTATTGATTAACCTGAAACAAAAACGGACGAGTTTTGAAAGACCACGGACGAGTGTCTAAGACGTTTTAGGATCAATACGAACGAGTATTGATTAACCTGAAACAAACACGGACGAGTGTTGAAATACCACGGACGGGTGTCTAAGACGTTCTAGGATCAATAAGAATGGGTATTGATTAACCTGAAATAAACACGGACGAGTGTTGAAAGACCACAAACGCGTGTCTAAGACGTTTTAGGATCAATACGAACGAGTATTGATTAACCTGAAACAAACACGGACAAGTGTTGAAAGACCATGGACGAGTGTCTAAGACGTTCTAGGATCAACATGAACGAGTATTGATTAACCTGAAACAAACACGGACGAGTGTTGAAAGACCACGGACGAGTGTCTAAGACATTTTAGGATCAATACGAATGAGTATTGATTAACCTGAAACAAACAATGACGAGTGTTGAAAGACCACGGACGAGTGTCTTAGACGTTTTAGAACCAATACGAATGAGTATTGATTAACCTGAAACAAACACGGACGACGGTTGAAATACCACGGACGAGTGTCTAAGACATTTTAGGATCAATACGAATGAGTATTGATTAACCTGAAACAAACACGGACGAGTGTTGAAAGACCACAAACGCGTGTCTAAGATGTTTTAGGATCAATACAAACGAGTATTGATTAACCTCAAACAAACACGGACGAGTGTTGAAAGACCACGAACGAGTGTCTAAGACGTTCTTGGATCAACATGAACGAGTATTGATTAACCTGAAACAAACACGGACGAGTGTTGAAAGACCATGGACGAGTGTCTAAGACATTTTAGGATCAATACGAACGAGTATTGATTAACCTGAAACAAACACGGATGAGTGTTGAAAGACCACAGACGAGTGTCTAAGATGTTCTAGGATCAATACGAATGAGTATTGATTAACCTGAAACAAACACGGATGAGTGTTGAAAGACCACAGACGAGTGTCTAAGATGTTCTAGGATCAATACGAATGAGTATTGATTAACCTAAAACAAACATGGACGAGTGTTGAAAGACCACGGACGATTGTCTAAGACTATTTAGGATCAATACGAACGAGTATTGATTAACCTGAAACAAACACGGACGAGTGGTGAAAGACCACAGACGAGTGTCTAAGACATTCTAGGATCAATACGAATGAGTATTGATTAACCTGAAACAAACACGGATGAGTGTTGAAAGACCACGGACGAGTGTCTAAGCCGTTTTAGGATCAATACGAATGAGTATTGATTAACCTGAAACAAACACTGACTAGTGTTGAAAGACTACGGACGAGTGTCTTAGACGTTCTAGAATCAATATGAAAGAGTATTCATTAACCTGAAACAAACACGGACGTGTGTTGAAAGACCGCAGATGAGTGTTTAAGACGTTTTAGGATCAATACGAATGGGTATTGATTAACCTGAAACAAACACGGACTAGTGTTGAAACACCACAGACGAGTGTCTAAGACGTTCTAGGATCAACGCGAACGAGTATTGATTAACCTGAAACAAACACGGATGAGTCTTGAAAGATCACAAATGAGTGTCTAAGACATTTTAGGATCAATATGAACGAGTATTGATTAACCTGAAACAAAAACGGACGAGTTTTGAAAGACCACGGACGAGTGTCTAAGACGTTTTAGGATCAATACGAACGAGTATTGATTAACCTGAAACAAACACGGACGAGTGTTGAAATACCACGGACGGGTGTCTAAGACGTTCTAGGATCAATAAGAATGGGTATTGATTAACCTGAAATAAACACGGACGAGTGTTGAAAGACCACAAACGCGTGTCTAAGACGTTTTAGGATCAATACGAACGAGTATTGATTAACCTGAAACAAACACGGACAAGTGTTGAAAGACCATGGATGAGTGTCTAAGACGTTTTAGGATCAATACGAATGAGTATTGATTAACCTGAAACAAACAATGACGAGTGTTGAAAGACCACGGACGAGTGTCTTAGAAGTTTTAGAACCAATACGAATGAGTATTGATTAACCTGAAACAAACACGGACGAGTGTTGAAAGACCACGGACGAGTGTCTAAGACGTTTTAGGATCAATACGAATGAGTATTGATTAACCTGAAACAAACAATGACGAGTGTTGAAAGACCACGGACGAGTGTCTTAGACGTTTTAGGATCAATACGAACGAGTATTGATTAACCTGAAACAAACACGGATGAGTGTTGAAAGACCACAGACGAGTGTCTAAGATGTTCTAGGATCAATACGAATGAGTATTGATTAACCTAAAACAAACATGGACGAGTGTTGAAAGACCACGGACGATTGTCTAAGACATTTTAGGATCAATACGAACGAGTATTGATTAACCTGAAACAAACACGGACGAGTGTTGAAAGACCACAGACGAGTGTCTAAGACATTCTAGGATCAATACGAATGAGTATTGATTAACCTGAAACAAACACGGATGAGTGTTGAAAGACCACGGACGAGTGTCTAAGCCGTTTTAGGATCAATACGAATGAGTATTGATTAACCTGAAACAAACACTGACTAGTGTTGAAAGACTACGGACGAGTGTCTTAGACGTTCTAGAATCAATATGAAAGAGTATTCATTAACCTGAAACAAACACGGACGTGTGTTGAAAGACCACAGATGAGTGTTTAAGTCGTTTTAGGATCAATACGAATGGGTATTGATTAACCTGAAACAAACACGGACTAGTGTTGAAACACTACAGACGAGTGTCTAAGACGTTCTAGGATCAACGCGAACGAGTATTGATTAACCTGAAACAAACACGGATGAGTCTTGAAAGATCACAAATGAGTGTCTAAGGCATTTTAGGATCAATATGAACGAGTATTGATTAACCTGAAACAAAAACGGACGAGTTTTGAAAGACCACGGACGAGTGTCTAAGACGTTTTAGGATCAATACGAACGAGTATTGATTAACCTGAAACAAACACGGACGAGTGTTGAAATACCACGGACGGGTGTCTAAGACGTTCTAGGATCAATAAGAATGGGTATTGATTAACCTGAAATAAACACGGACGAGTGTTGAAAGACCACAAACGCGTGTCTAAGACGTTTTAGGATCAATACGAACGAGTATTGATTAACCTGAAACAAACACGGACAAGTGTTGAAAGACCATGGACGAGTGTCTAAGACGTTCTAGGATCAACATGAACGAGTATTGATTAACCTGAAACAAACATGGACGAGTGTTGAAAGACCACGGACGAGTGTCTAAGACATTTTAGGATCAATACGAATGAGTATTGATTAACCTGAAACAAACAATGACGAGTGTTGAAAGACCACGGACGAGTGTCTTAGACGTTTTAGAACCAATACGAATGAGTATTGATTAACCTGAAACAAACACGGACGACGGTTGAAATACCACGGACGAGTGTCTAAGACATTTTAGGATCAATACGAATGAGTATTGATTAACCTGAAACAAACACGGACGAGTGTTGAAAGACCACAAACGCGTGTCTAAGATGTTTTAGGATCAATACAAACGAGTATTGATTAACCTCAAACAAACACGGACGAGTGTTGAAAGACCACGGACGAGTGTCTAAGACGTTCTTGGATCAACATGAACGAGTATTGATTAACCTGAAACAAACACGGACGAGTGTTGAAAGACCATGGACGAGTGTCTAAGACATTTTAGGATCAATACGAACGAGTATTGATTAACCTGAAACAAACACGGATGAGTGTTGAAAGACCACAGACGAGTGTCTAAGATGTTCTAGGATCAATACGAATGAGTATTGATTAACCTGAAACAAACACGGATGAGTGTTGAAAGACCACAGACGAGTGTCTAAGATGTTCTAGGATCAATACGAATGAGTATTGATTAACCTAAAACAAACATGGACGAGTGTTGAAAGACCACGGACGATTGTCTAAGACTATTTAGGATCAATACGAACGAGTATTGATTAACCTGAAACAAACACGGACGAGTGGTGAAAGACCACAGACGAGTGTCTAAGACATTCTAGGATCAATACGAATGAGTATTGATTAACCTGAAACAAACACGGATGAGTGTTGAAAGACCACGGACGAGTGTCTAAGCCGTTTTAGGATCAATACGAATGAGTATTGATTAACCTGAAACAAACACTGACTAGTGTTGAAAGACTACGGACGAGTGTCTTAGACGTTCTAGAATCAATATGAAAGAGTATTCATTAACCTGAAACAAACACGGACGTGTGTTGAAAGACCGCAGATGAGTGTTTAAGACGTTTTAGGATCAATACGAATGGGTATTGATTAACCTGAAACAAACACGGACTAGTGTTGAAACACCACAGACGAGTGTCTAAGACGTTCTAGGATCAACGCGAACGAGTATTGATTAACCTGAAACAAACACGGATGAGTCTTGAAAGATCACAAATGAGTGTCTAAGACATTTTAGGATCAATATGAACGAGTATTGATTAACCTGAAACAAAAACGGACGAGTTTTGAAAGACCACGGACGAGTGTCTAAGACGTTTTAGGATCAATACGAACGAGTATTGATTAACCTGAAACAAACACGGACGAGTGTTGAAATACCACGGACGGGTGTCTAAGACGTTCTAGGATCAATAAGAATGGGTATTGATTAACCTGAAATAAACACGGACGAGTGTTGAAAGACCACAAACGCGTGTCTAAGACGTTTTAGGATCAATACGAACGAGTATTGATTAACCTGAAACAAACACGGACAAGTGTTGAAAGACCATGGACGAGTGTCTAAGACGTTTTAGGATCAATACGAATGAGTATTGATTAACCTGAAACAAACAATGACGAGTGTTGAAAGACCACGGACGAGTGTCTTAGAAGTTTTAGAACCAATACGAATGAGTATTGATTAACCTGAAACAAACACGGACGAGTGTTGAAAGACCACGGACGAGTGTCTAAGACGTTTTAGGATCAATACGAATGAGTATTGATTAACCTGAAACAAACAATGACGAGTGTTGAAAGACCACGGACGAGTGTCTTAGACGTTTTAGAACCAATACGAATGAGTATTGATTAACCTGAAACAAGCACGGACGAGTGTTGAAATACCACGGACGAGTGTCTAAGACATTTTAGGATCAATACGAATGAGTATTGATTAACCTGAAACAAACACGGACTAGTGTTGAAAGACCATAGACGAGTGTCTAAGACATTCTAGGATCAACGCGAACGAGTATTGATTAACCTGATACAATCACAGACGAGTCTTGAAAGATCACAAAAGAGTGTCTAAGACGTTTAAGGATCAATATGAACGAGTCTTGATTAACCTGAAACAAAAATGGACAAGTTTTCAAAGACCACGGACGAGTGTCTAAAACATTTTAGGATCAATACGAACGAGTGTTGATTAACCTGAAACAAACACGGACGAGTGTTGAAAGACCACGGACAGGTTTCTAAGACGTTCTACAATCAATAAGAACGAGTATTGATTAACCTGAAACAAACACGGACGAGTGTTGAAAGACCACAAACGCATGTCTAAGATGTTTTAGGATCAATACGAACGAGTTTTGATTAACCTCAAACAAACACGGACGAGTGTTGAAAGACCACGGACGAGTGTCTAAGACGTTCTTGGATCAACATGAACGAGTATTGATTAACCTGAAACAAACACGGACGAGTGTTGAAAGACCACGGACGAGTGTCTAAGACATTTTAGGATCAATACGAACGAGTATTGATTAACCTGAAACAAACACGGATGAGTGTTGAAAGACCACGGACGAGTGTCTAAGATGTTCTAAGATCAATACGAATGAGTATTAATTAACCTAAAACAAACATGGACGAGTGTTGAAAGACCACGGACGATTGTCTAAGACGTTTTAGGATCAATACGAACGAGTATTGATTAACCTGAAACAAACACGGACGAGTGTTGAAAGACCACAGACGAGTGTCTAAGACATTCTAGGATCAATACGAATGAGTATTGATTAACCTGAAACAAACACGGATGAGTGTTGAAAGACCACGGACGAGTGTCTAAGCCATTTTAGGATCAATACGAATGAGTATTGATTAACCTGAAACAAACACTGACGAGTGTTGAAAGACTACGGACGAGTGTCTTAGACGTTCTAGAATCAATACGAAAGAGTATTGATTAACCTAAAACAAACACGGACGAGTGTTGAAAGACCACAGATGAGTGTCTAAGACGTTTTAGGATCAATACGAATGGGTATTGATTAACCTGAAACAAACACGGACTAGTGTTGAAAGACCACAGACGAGTGTCTAAGACGTTCTAGGATCAACGCGAACGAGTATTGATTAACCTGAAACAAACACGGATGAGTCTTGAAAGATCACAAATGAGTGTCTAAGACATTTTAGGATCAATATGAACGAGTATTGATTAACCTGAAACAAAAACGGACGAGTTTTGAAAGACCACGGACGAGTGTCTAAGATGTTTTAGGATCAATACGAACGAGTATTGATTAACCTGAAACAAACACGGACAAGTGTTGAAAGACCACAGACGAGTGTCTAAGACGTTTTAGGATCAATACGAACGAGTATTGATTAACCTGAAACAAACACGGACGAGTGTTAAAAGACCACGGACGAGTGTCTAATATGTTCTAGGATCAATACGAACGAGTATTGATTAACCTGAAACAAACATGGACGAGTGTTGAAAGACCACGGACGATTGTCTAAGACGTTTTAGGATCAATACGAACGAGTATTGATTAACCTGAAACAAACACGGACTAGTGTTGAAAGACCACAGACGAGTGTCTAAGTCATTATAGGATCAATACGAATGAGTATTGATTAACCTGAAACAAACATGGATGAGTGTTGAAAGACCACGGACAAGTGTCTAAGCCGTTTTAGGATCAATACGAATGAGTATTGATTAACCTGAAACAAACACTGACGAGTGTTGAAAGACTACGGACGAGTGTCTTAGACATTCTAGAATCAATACGAACGAGTATTGATTAACCTGAAACAAACACGGATGAGTGTTGAAAGACCACAGACGAGTGTCTAAGACATTCTAGGATCAATACGAATGAGTATTGATTAACCTGAAACAAAAACGGATGAGTGTTGAAAGACCACGGACGAGTGTCTAAGCCGTTTTAGGATCAATACGAATGAGTATTGATTAACCTGAAACAAACACTGACGATTGTTGAAAGACTACGGACGAGTGTCTTAGACGTTCTAGAATCAATACGAACGAGTATTGATTAACCTATAACAAACACAGACGAGTGTTGAAAGACCACAGACGAGTGTCTAAGACGTTTTAGGATCAATACGAATGAGTATTGATTAACCTGAAACAAACACTGACGAGTGTTGAAAGACCACGGACGAGTGTCTTAGACGTTTTAAAATCAATACGAATAAGTATTGATTAACCTGAAACAAACACGGACGAGTGTTGAAATACCACGGACGAGTGTCTAAGACGTTTTAGGATCAATACGAATGAGTATTGATTAACCTGAAACAAACACGGACTAGTGTTGAAAGACCATAGACGAGTGTCTAAGACATTCTAGGATCAACGCGAACGAGTATTTATTAACCTGAAACAAACATGGACGAGTCTTGAAAGATCACAAAAGAGTGTCTATGACATTTAAGGATCAATATGAACGAGTATAGATTAACCTGAAACAAAAATGGACGAGTTTTCAAAGACCACGGACGAGTGTCTAAGACATTTTAGGATCAATACGAACGAGTATTGATTAACCTGAAACAAACATGGACGAGTGTTGAAAGACCACAGACAGGTTTCTAAGACGTTCTACAATCAATAAGAACGAGTATTGATTAACCTGAAACAAACACGGACGAGTGTTGAAAGACCACAAACGCGTGTCTAAGATGTTTTAGGATCAATACGAACGAGTATTGATTAACCTCAAACAAACGCGGGCGAGTGTTGAAAGACCACGGACGAGTGCCTAAGACGTTCTTGGATCAACATGAACGAGTATTGATTAACCTGAAACAAACACGGACGAGTGTTGAAAGACCACGGACGAGTGTCTAAGACATTTTAGGATCAATACCAACGAGTATTGATTAACCTGAAACAAACACGGATGAGTGTTGAAAGACCACGGACGAGTGTCTAAGATGTTCTAGGATCAATACGAATGAGTATTGATTAACCTAAAACAAAGATGGACGAGTGTTGAAAGACCACGGACGATTGTCTAAGACGTTTTAGGATCAATACGAACGAGTATTGATTAACCTGAAACAAACACGGACAAGTGTTGAAAGACCACAGACGAATGTCTAAGACATTCTAGGATCAATACGAATGAGTATTGATTAACCTGAAACAAACACGGATGAGTGTTGAAAGACCACGGACAAGTGTCTAAGCCGTTTTAGGATCAATACGAATGAGTATTGATTAACCTGAAACAAACACTGACGAGTGTTGAAAGACTACGGACGAGTGTCTTAGACGTTCTAGAATCAATACGAAAGAGTATTGATTAACCTGAAACAAACACGGACGAGTGTTGAAAGACCACAGATGAGTGTCTAAGACATTTTAGGATCAATACGAATGGGTATTGATTAACCTGAAACAAACACGGACTAGTGTTGAAAGACCACAGACGAGTGTCTAAGACGTTCTAGGATCAACGCGAACGAGTATTGATTAACCTGAAACAAACACGGATGAGTCTTGAAAGATCACAAATGAGTGTCTAAGACATTTTAGGATCAATATGAACGAGTATTGATTAACCTGAAACAAAAACGGACGAGTTTTGAAAGACCACGGACGAGTGTCTAAGACGTTTTAGGATCAATACGAACGAGTATTGATTAACCTGAAACAAACACGGACGAGTGTTGAAATACCACGGACGGGTGTCTAAGACGTTCTAGGATCAATAAGAATGGGTATTGATTAACCTGAAATAAACACGGACGAGTGTTGAAAGACCACAAACGCGTGTCTAAGACGTTTTAGGATCAATACGAACGAGTATTAATTAACCTGAAACAAACACGGACAAGTGTTGAAAGACCATGGACGAGTGTCTAAGACGTTCTAGGATCAACATGAACGAGTATTGATTAACCTGAAACAAACACGGACGAGTGTTGAAAGACCACGGACGAGTGTCTAAGACGTTTTAGGATCAATACGAATGAGTGTTGATTAACCTGAAACAAACACTGACGAGTGTTGAAAGACCACGGACGAGTGTCTTAGACGTTTTAGAACCAATACGAATGAGTATTGATTAACCTAAAACAAACACGGACGAGTGTTGAAATACCACGGACGAGTGTCTAAGACATTTTAGGATCAATACGAATGAGTATTGATTAACCTGAAACAAACACGGACTAGTGTTGAAAGACCATAGACGAGTGTCTAAGACATTCTAGGATCAACGCGAACGAGTATTGATTAACCTGAAACAAACACAGACGAGTCTTGAAAGATCACAAAAGAGTGTCTAAGACGTTTAAGGATCAATATGAACGAGTATTGATTAACCTGAAACAAAAATGGACGAGTTTTCAAAGACCACGGACGAGTGTCTAAAAGATTTTAGGATCAATACGAACGAGTGTTGATTAACCTGAAACAAACACGGACGAGTGTTGAAAGACCACGGACAGGTTTCTAAGACGTTCTACAATCAATAAGAACAAGTATTGATTAACCTGAAACAAACACGGACGAGTGTTGAAAGACCACAAACGCGTGTCTAAGATGTTTTAGGATCAATACGAACGAGTATTGATTAACCTCAAACAAACACGGACGAGTGTTGAAAGACCACGGACGAGTGTCTAAGACGTTCTTGGATCAACATGAACGAGTATTGATTAACCTGAAACAAACACGGACGAGTGTTGAAAGACCACGGACGAGTGTCTAAGACATTTTAGGATCAATACGAACGAGTATTGATTAACCTGAAACAAACACGGATGAGTGTTGAAAGACCACGGACGAGTGTCTAAGATGTTCTAGGATCAATACGAATGAGTATTAATTAACCTAAAACAAACATGGACGAGTGTTGAAAGACCACGGACGATTGTCTAAGATGTTTTAGGATCAATACGAACGAGTATTGATTAACCTGAAACAAACACGGACGAGTGTTGAAAGACCACAGACGAGTGTCTAAGACATTCTAGGATCAATATGAATGAGTATTGATTAACCTGAAACAAACACGGATGAGTGTTGAAAGACCACAGACGAGTGTCTAAGCCATTTTAGGATCAATACGAATGAGTATTGATTAACCTGACACAAACACTGACGAGTGTTGAAAGACTACAGACGAGTGTCTTAGACGTTCTAGAATCAATACGAAAGAGTATTGATTAACCTGAAACAATCACGGACGAGTGTTGAAAGACCACAGATGAGTGTCTAAGACGTTTTAGGATCAATACGAATGGGTATTGATTAACTTGAAACAAACACGGACTAGTGTTGAAAGACCACAGACGAGTGTCTAAGACGTTCTAGGATCAACGCGAATGAGTATTGATTAACCTGAAACAAACACGGAGGAGTCTTGAAAGATCACAAATGAGTGTCTAAGACATTTTAGGATCAATATGAACGAGTATTGATTCACCCTAAACAAAAACAGACGAGTTTTGAAAGACCACGGACGAGTGTCTAAGACGTTTTAGGATCAATACGAACGAGTATTGATTAACCTGAAACAAACACGGACGAGTGTTGAAATACCACGGACGGGTGTTTAAGACGTTCTAGGATCAATAAGAATGGGTATTGATTAACCTGAAATAAACACGGACGAGTGTTGAAAGACCACAAACGCGTGTCTAAGACGTTTTAGGATCAATACGAACGAGTATTGATTAACCTGAAACAAACACGGACAAGTGTTGAAAGACCATGGACGAGTGTCTAAGACGTTCTAGGATCAACATGAACGAGTATTGATTAACCTGAAACATACACGGACGAGTGTTGAAAGACCACGGACGAGTGTCTAAGACATTTTAGGATAAATACGAACGAGTATTGATTAACCTGAAACAAACACGGATGAGTGTTGAAAGACCACAGACGAGTGTCTAAGATGTTTTAGGATCAATACGAACGAGTATTGATTAACCTGAAACAAACACGGACAAGTGTTGAAAGACCACGGACGAGTGTCTAAGACGTTTTAGGATCAATACGAACGAGTATTGATTAACCTGAAACAAACAGGGACGAGTATTAAAAGACCACGGACGAGTGTCTAATATGTTCTAGGATCAATACGAATGAGTATTGATTAACCTGAAACAAACATGGACGAGTGTTGAAAGACCACGGACGATTGTCTAAGACGTTTTAGGATCAATACGAACGAGTATTGATTAACCTGAAACAAACACGGACTAGTGTTGAAAGACCATAGACGAGTGTCTAAGACATTATAGGATCAATACGAATGAGTATTGATTAACCTGAAACAAACATGGATGAGTGTTGAAAGACCACGGACAAGTGTCTAAGCCGTTTTAGGATCAATACGAATGAGTATTGATTAACCTGAAACAAACACTGACGAGTGTTGAAAGACTACGGACGAGTGTCTTAGACGGTTTAGAATCAATACGAACGAGTATTGATTAACCTGAAACAAACACGGACGAGTGTTGAAAGACCACAGACGAGTGTCTAAGACATTCTAGGATCAATTCGAATGAGTATTGATTAACCTGAAACAAAAACGGATGAGTGTTGAAAGACCACGGACGAGGGTCTAAGCCGTTTTAGGATCAATACGAATGAGTATTGATTAACCTGAAACAAACACTGACGATTGTTGAAAGACTACGGACGAGTGTCTTAGACATTCTAGAATCAATACGAACGAGTATTGATTAACCTATAACAAACACAGACGAGTGTTGAAAGACCACAGACGAGTGTCTAAGACGTTTTAGGATCAATACGAATGAGTATTGATTAACCTGAAACAAACACTGACGAGTGTTGAAAGACCACGGACGAGTGTCTTAGACGTTTTAAAATCAATACGAATAAGTATTGATTAACCTGAAACAAAATTGGACGAGTTTTCAAAGACCACGGACGAGTGTCTAAGACATTTTAGGATCAATACGAACGAGTATTGATTAACCTGAAAGAAACACGGACGAGTGTTGAAAGACCACGGACAGGTTTCTAAGACGTTCTACAATCAATAAGAACGAGTATTGATTAACCTGAAACAAACACGGACGAGTGTTGAAAGACCACAAACGCGTGTCTAAGATGTTTTAGGATCAATACGAACGAGTATTGATTAACCTCAAACAAACACGGACGAGTGTTGAAAGACCACGGACGAGTGTCTAAGACGTTCTTGGATCAACATGAACGAGTATTGATTAACCTGAAACAAACACGGACGAGTGTTGAAAGACCACGGACGAGTGTCTAAGACATTTTAGGATCAATACGAACGAGTATTGATTAACTTGAAACAAACACGGATGAGTGTTGAAAGACCACGGACGAGTGTCTAAGATGTTCTAGGATCAATACGAATGAGTATTGATTAACCTAAAACAAACATAGACGAGTGTTGAAAGACCACGGACGATTGTCTAAGACGTTTTAGGATCAATACGAACGAGTATTGATTAACCTGAAACAAACACGGATGAGTGTTGAAAGACCACGGACGAGTGTCTAAGCCGTTTTAGGATCAATACGAATGAGTATTGATTAACCTGAAACAAACACTGACGAGTGTTGAAAGACCATGGACGAGTGTCTAAGACGTTCTAGGATCAACATGAACGAGTATTGATTAACCTGAAACAAACACGGACGAGTGTTGAAAGACCACGGACGAGTGTCTAAGACATTTTAGGATAAATACGAACGAGTATTGATTAACCTGAAACAAACACGGATGAGTGTTGAAAGACCACGGACGAGTGTCTAAGATGTTTTAGGATCAATACGAACGAGTATTGATTAACCTGAAACAAACACGGACAAGTGTTGAAAGACCACGGACGAGTGTCTAAGACGTTTTAGGATCAATACGAACGAGTATTGATTAACCTGAAACAAACACGGACGAGTGTTGAAATATCACGGACGGGTGTCTAAGACGTTCTAGGATCAATAAGAATGGGTATTGATTAACCTGAAATAAACACGGACGAGTGTTGAAAGACCACAAACGCGTGTCTAAGACGTTTTAGGATCAATACGAACGAGTATTGATTAACCTGAAACAAACACGGACAAGTGTTGAAAGACCATGGACGAGTGTCTAAGACGTTCTAGGATCAACATGAACGAGTATTGATTAACCTGAAACAAACACGGACGGGTGTTGAAAGACCACAGACGAGTGTCTAAGACGTTTTAGGATCAATACGAATGAGTGTTGATTAACCTGAAACAAACACTGACGAGTGTTGAAAGACCACAGACGAGTGTCTTAGACGTTTTAGAACCAATACGAATGAGTATTGATTAACCTGAAACAAACACGGACGAGTGTTGAAATACCACGGACGAGTGTCTAAGACATTTTAGGATCAATACGAATGAGTATTGATTAACCTGAAACAAACACGGACTAGTGTTAAAAGACCATAGACGAGTTTCTAAGACATTCTAGGATCAACGTGAATGAGTATTGATTAACCTAAAACAAACACAGACGAGTCTTGAAAGATCACAAAAGAGTGTCTAAGACGTTTAAGGATCAATATGAACGAGTATTGATTAACCTGAAACAAAAATGGACGAGTTTTCAAAGACCACGGACGAGTGTCTAAAACATTTTAGGATCAATATGAACGAGTGTTGATTAACCTGAAACAAACATGGACGAGTGTTGAAAGACCACGGACAGGTTTCTAAGACGTTCTACAATCAATAAGAACGAGTATTGATTAACCTGAAACAAACACGGACGAGTGTTGAAAGACCACAAACGCGTGTCTAAGATGTTTTAGGATCAATACGAACGAGTATTGATTAACCTCAAACAAACACGGACGAGTGTTGAAAGACCACGGACGAGTGTCTAAGACGTTCTTGGATCAACATGAACGAGTATTGATTAACCTGAAACAAACACGGACGAGTGTTGAAAGACCACGGACGAGTGTCTAAGACATTTTAGGATCAATACGAACGAGTATTGATTAACCTGAAACAAACACGGATGAGTGTTGAAAGACCACGGACGAGTGTCTAAGATGTTTTAGGATCAATACGAACGAGTATTGATTAACCTGAAACAAACACGGACAAGTGTTGAAAGACCACGGACGAGTGTCTAAGACGTTTTAGGATCAATACGAACGAGTATTGATTAACCTGAAACAAACACGGACGAGTGTTGAAATATCACGGACGGGTGTCTAAGACGTTCTAGGATCAATAAGAATGGGTATTGATTAACCTGAAATAAACACGGACGAGTGTTGAAAGACCACAAACGCGTGTCTAAGACGTTTTAGGATCAATACGAACGAGTATTGATTAACCTGAAACAAACACGGACAAGTGTTGAAAGACCATGGACGAGTGTCTAAGACGTTCTAGGATCAACATGAACGAGTATTGATTAACCTGAAACAAACACGGACGGGTGTTGAAAGACCACAGACGAGTGTCTAAGACGTTTTAGGATCAATACGAATGAGTGTTGATTAACCTGAAACAAACACTGACGAGTGTTGAAAGACCACAGACGAGTGTCTTAGACGTTTTAGAACCAATACGAATGAGTATTGATTAACCTGAAACAAACACGGACGAGTGTTGAAATACCACGGACGAGTGTCTAAGACATTTTAGGATCAATACGAATGAGTATTGATTAACCTGAAACAAACACGGACTAGTGTTAAAAGACCATAGACGAGTGTCTAAGACATTCTAGGATCAACGTGAATGAGTATTGATTAACCTAAAACAAACACAGACGAGTCTTGAAAGATCACAAAAGAGTGTCTAAGACGTTTAAGGATCAATATGAACGAGTATTGATTAACCTGAAACAAAAATGGACGAGTTTTCAAAGACCACGGACGAGTGTCTAAAACATTTTAGGATCAATATGAACGAGTGTTGATTAACCTGAAACAAACATGGACGAGTGTTGAAAGACCACGGACAGGTTTCTAAGACGTTCTACAATCAATAAGAACGAGTATTGATTAACCTGAAACAAACACGGACGAGTGTTGAAAGACCACAAACGCGTGTCTAAGATGTTTTAGGATCAATACGAACGAGTATTGATTAACCTCAAACAAACACGGACGAGTGTTGAAAGACCACGGACGAGTGTCTAAGACGTTCTTGGATCAACATGAACGAGTATTGATTAACCTGAAACAAACACGGACGAGTGTTGAAAGACCACGGACGAGTGTCTAAGACATTTTAGGATCAATACGAACGAGTATTGATTAACCTGAAACAAACACGGATGAGTGTTGAAAGACCACAGACGAGTGTCTAAGATGTTCTAGGATCAATACGAATGAGTATTAATTAACCTAAAACAAACATGGACGAGTGTTGAAAGACCACGGACGATTGTCTAAGACGTTTTAGGATCAATACGAACGAGTATTGATTAACCTGAAACAAACACGGACGAGTGTTGAAAGACCACAGACGAGTGTCTAAGACATTCTAGGATCAATACGAATGAGTATTGATTAACCTGAAACAAACACGGATGAGTGTTGAAAGACCACGGA
Source organism: Lathyrus tuberosus (assembly GCA_022829125.1). Lineage (NCBI taxonomy): Eukaryota > Viridiplantae > Streptophyta > Magnoliopsida > Fabales > Fabaceae > Lathyrus > Lathyrus tuberosus. The sequence goes on from JALAZF010000677.1 coordinate 972,452, forward strand.
CGAGTGTCTAAGCCGTTTTAGGATCAATACGAATGAGTATTGATTAACCTGAAACAAACACTGACGAGTGTTGAAAGACTACAGACGAGTGTCTTAGACGTTCTAGAATCAATACGAAAGAGTATTGATTAACCTGAAACAAACACGGACGAGTGTTGACAGACCACAGATGAGTATCTAAGACGTTTTAGGATCAATACGAATGGGTATTGATTAACCTGAAACAAACACGGACTAGTGTTGAAAGACCACAGACGAGTGTCTAAGACGTTCTAGGATCAACGCGAACGAGTATTGATTAACCTGAAACAAAAACGGACGAGTTTTGAAAGACCACAGACGAGTGTCTAAGAAGTTTTAGGATCAATACGAACGAGTATTGATTAACCTGAAATAAACACGGACGAGTGTTGAAAGGCCACGGAATGGTTTCTAAGACGTTCTACAATCAATAAGAATGGGTATTGATTAACCTGAAATAAACACGGACGAGTGTTGAAAGACCACAAACACGTGTCTAAGACGTTTTAGGATCAATACGAACGAGTATTGATTAACCTGAAATAAACACGGACAAGTGTTGAAAGACCACGGACGAGTGTCTAAGACGTTCTAGGATCAACATGAACGAGTATTGATTAACCTGAAACAAACACGGACGAGTGTTGAAAGACCACGGACGAGTGTCTAAGACATTTTAGGATAAATACGAACGAGTATTGATTAACCTGAAACAAACACGGATGAGTGTTGAAAGACCACGGACGAGTGTCTAAGATGTTTTAGGATCAATATGAACGAGTATTGATTAACCTGAAACAAACACGGACAAGTGTTGAAAGACCACGGACGAGTGTCTAAGACGTTTTAGGATCAATACGAATGAGTATTGATTAACCTGAAACAAACACGGACGAGTGTTAAAAGACCACGGACGAGTGTCTAATATGTTCTAGGATCAATACGAATGAGTATTGATTAACCTGAAACAAACATGGACGAGTGTTGAAAGACCACGGACGATTGTCTAAGACGTTTTAGGATCAATACGAACGAGTATTGATTAACCTGAAACAAACACGGACTAGTGTTGAAAGACCACAGACGAGTGTCTAAGACATTATAGGATCAATCCGAATGAGTATTGATTAACCTGAAACAAACATGGATGAGTGTTGAAAGACCACGGACAAGTGTCTAAGCCGTTTTAGGATCAATACGAATGAGTATTGATTAACCTGAAACAAACACTGACGAGTGTTGAAAGACTACGGACGAGTGTCTTAGACGTTCTAGAATCAATACGAACGAGTATTGATTAACCTGAAACAAACACGGACGAGTGTTGAAAGACCACAGACGAGTGTCTAAGACATTCTAGGATCAATACGAATGAGTATTGATTAACCTGAAACAAAAACGGATGATTGTTGAAAGACCACGGACGAGGGTCTAAGCCGTTTTTGGATCAATACGAATGAGTATTGATTAACCTGAAACAAACACTGACAATTGTTGAAAGACTACGGACGAGTGTCTTAGACATTCTAGAATCAATACGAACGAGTATTGATTAACCTATAACAAACACAGACGAGTGTTGAAAGACCACAGACGAGTGTCTAAAACGTTTTAGGATTAATACGAATGAGTATTGATTAACCTGAAACAAACACTGACGAGTGTTGAAAGACCACGGACGAGTGTCTTAGACGTTTTAAAATCAATACGAATAAGTATTGATTAACCTGAAACAAACATGGATGAGTGTTGAAAGACCACGGACAAGTGTCTAAGCCGTTTTAGGATCAATACGAATGAGTATTGATTAACCTGAAACAAACACTGACGAGTGTTGAAAGACTACGGACGAGTGTCTTAGACGTTCTAGAATCAATACGAACGAGTATTGATTAACCTGAAACAAACACGGACGAGTGTTGAAAGACCACAGACGAGTGTCTAAGACATTCTAGGATCAATACGAATGAGTATTGATTAACCTGAAACAAAAACGGATGATTGTTGAAAGACCACGGATGAGGGTCTAAGCCGTTTTTGGATCAATACGAATGAGTATTGATTAACCTGAAACAAACACTGACAATTGTTGAAAGACTACGGACGAGTGTCTTAGACATTCTAGAATCAATACGAACGAGTATTGATTAACCTATAACAAACACAGACGAGTGTTGAAAGACCACAGACGAGTGTCTAAAACGTTTTAGGATTAATACGAATGAGTATTGATTAACCTGAAACAAACACTGACGAGTGTTGAAAGACCACGGACGAGTGTCTTAGACGTTTTAAAATCAATACGAATAAGTATTGATTAACCTGAAACAAACACGGACGAGTGTTGAAATACCACGTCGAGTGTCTAAGACGTTTTAGGATCAATACGAATGAGTATTGATTAACCTGAAACAAACACGGACTAGTGTTGAAAGACAATAGACGAGTGTCTAAGACATTCTAGGATCAACGCGAACGAGTATTGATTAACCTGAAACAAACACGGACGAGTCTTGAAAGATCACAAAAGAGTGTCTAAGACGTTTAAGGATCAATATGAACGAGTATTGATTAACCTGAAACAAAAATGGACGAGTTTCAAAGACCACGGACGAGTGTCTAAGACATTTTAGGATCAATACGAACGAGTATTGATGAACCTGAAACAAACACGGACGAGTGTTGAAAGACCACGGACAGGTTTCTAAGACGTTCTACAATCAATAAGAACGAGTATTGATTAACCTGAAACAAACACGGACGAGTGTTGAAAGACCACAAACGCGTGTCTAAGATGTTTTAGGATCTATACGAACGAGTATTGATTAACCTCAAACAAACACGGACGAGTGTTGAAAGACCACGGACGAGTGTCTAAGACGTTCTTGGATCAACATGAACGAGTATTGATTACCCTGAAACAAACACGGACGAGTGTTGAAAGACCACGGACGAGTGTCTAAGACATTTTAGGATCAATACGAACGAGTATTGATTAACCTGAAACAAACACGGATGAGTGTTGAAAGACCACAGACGAGTGTCTAAGACATTCTAGGATCAATACGAATGAGTATTGATTAACCTGAAACAAACACGGATGAGTGTTGAAAGACCACGGACGAGTGTCTAAGCCGTTTTAGGATCAATACGAATGAGTATTGATTAACCTGAAACAAACACTGACGAGTGTTGAAAGACCATGGACGAGTGTCTAAGACGTTCTAGGATCAACATGAACGAGTATTGATTAACCTGAAACAAACACGGACAAGTGTTGAAAGACCACGGACGAGTGTCTAAGACGTTTTAGGATCAATACGAACGAGTATTGATTAACCTGAAACAAACACGGACGAGTGTTAAAAGACCACGGACGAGTGTCTAATATGTTCTAGGATCAATACGAATGAGTATTGATTAACCTGAAACAAACATGGACGAGTGTTGAAAGACCACGGACGATTGTCTAAGACGTTTTAGGATCAATACGAACGAGTATTGATTAACCTGAAACAAACACGGACTAGTGTTGAAAGACCACAGACGAGTGTCTTAGACATTCTAGAATCAATACGAACGAGTATTGATTAAAATATAACAAACACAGACGAGTGTTGAAAGACCACAGACGAGTGTCTAAGACGTTTTAGGATCAATACGAATGAGTATTGATTAACCTGAAACAAACACTGACGAGTGTTGAAAGACCACGGACGAGTGTCTTAGACGTTTTAAAATCAATACGAATAAATATTGATTAACCTGAAACAAACACGGACGAGTGTTGAAATACCACGGACGAGTGTCTAAGACGTTTTAGGATCAATACGAATGAGTATTGATGAACCTGAAACAAACACGGACTAGTGTTGAAAGACCATAGACGAGTGTCTAAGACATTCTAGGATCAACGCGAACGAGTATTGATTAACCTGAAACAAACACGGATGAGTCTTGAAAGATCACAAAAGAGTGTCTAAGACGTTTAAGGATCAATATGAATGAGTATTGATTAACCTGAAACAAAAATGGACGAGTTTTCAAAGACCACGGACGAGTGTCTAAGACATTTTAGGATCAATACGAACGAGTATTGATTAACCTGAAACAAACACGGACGAGTGTTGAAAGACCACGGAATGGTTTCTAAGACGTTCTACAATCAATAAGAACGAGTATTGATTAACCTGAAACAAACACGGACGAGTGTTGAAAGACCACAAACGCGTGTCTAAGATGTTTTAGGATCAATACGAACGAGTATTGATTAACCTCAAACAAACACGGACGAGTGTTGAAAGACCACGGACGAGTGTCTAAGACGTTCTTGGATCAACATGAACGAGTATTGATTAACCTGAAACAAACACGGACGAGTGTTGAAAGACCACGGATGAGTGTCTAAGACATTTTAGGATCAATACAAACGAGTATTGATTAACCTGAAACAAACACGGATGAGTGTTGAAAGACCACGGACGAGTGTCTAAGATGTTCTAGGATCAATACGAATGAGTATTAATTAACCTAAAACAAACATGGACGAGTGTTGAAAGACCACGGACGATTGTCTAAGACGTTTTAGGATCAATAAGAACGAGTATTGATTAACCTTAAACAAACACGGACGAGTGTTGAAAGACCACAGACGAGTGTCTAAGACATTCTAGGATCAATACGAATGAGTATTGATTAACCTGAAACAAACAGGGATGAGTGTTGAAAGACCACGGACGAGTGTCTAAGCCGTTTTAGGATCAATACGAATGATTATTGATTAACCTGAAACAAACACTGACGAGTGTTGAAAGACTACAGACGAGTGTCTTAGACGTTCTAGAATCAATACGAAAGAGTATTGATTAACCTGAAATAAACACGGACGAGTGTTGAAAGACCACAGATGAGTGTCTAAGACGTTTTAGGATCAATACGAATGGGTATTGTAATACCCCAAAATTTGCTCTTCCCTTTTGGCATCATAGCATGGCATTATCATTTATCATATCATATCCATCTCATTAGCATTGCATTGCATTTAACATAGAAAAATGAAGCATGGCATTCTTCTTGCCATCAGGGCATGTGATCAAGTGGAAGGTGGACAATCAAGGAATCATTCAAAGCACAAAAAGGTCAGTCAAGTTGGCTCTAGGCAAGCCAAGAGGTCTCTCATGTCTCATACTATCTCAATTGATCTTCCACAACCTCAAGAAGGTGAGATTCAATAGGAGATTGAAGCATTACATCTTTCATTATGCAAGAGGTTCAAAAATTGAAGGAAAACCCTCAAAAGAGATAGCTCATTGATTCAAAATCATTCTCAAGTGGCATTTCTCATCATCCTTTAAGAGGATACACAACATACTCTGAGGAATTTGGATTTGGAAGATGTGCAATTTCCTCCTAACCAGAAGGGGCTGAAATTAGGGTTTCCAATTAAATCAGGGTATCTCTGATTTTTTGGACAAAACTTGTTGTCATGGTATTCCATATGTCCCTAAGTGTATGTATGTGGAAGATTGCATCTCAATTGGTTTTAGAAGTGGTTCAATTGGAAGAAAGATCAAGAATCAGAGAAATTTGGGGCCAAGTCAAATAATCAGAGGAAAAAGTCAACTCTTGACTTTTTGAGCCCAAAATCATGAAATTCATGTTACATATGTCCAATGTACAAAATTTGGTCAAGAAACTCCAAAGGAATCATGAAAAAATCAAGATGTGGAAAGTTGCCATTTTTGGATGAAGAAGGGTTACTAAAAATAGCAAGTTTTGGCCATTTTGCATCAGAATTTGAACCAAGGCCATTTAAATTTGGAGCACCAAATGAAAAATCCACTCTGCCTCAATGAAAGATCTTGTTTTAAGCTTCAAATCCATGTGTAGAACATCTCCATTGGATAAAAATTGAGAGAGATATGATTGATCAAAGTTGGAGGAAAGTAGGTTCAGAACTAGGTCATGACCAAGATTTTCAGGTCACGCGCGCAATCATTTTAACAAACAGTTGGTGGGCCAAATGTCCACTCATTTTTCTCATGGTTAAAGGCTTCAAATGAAAAATCTTTCAACATGAAAGTTGTTCATCTATGTGAGATCTTCAAGATTGATGTTCATGATTTTTTTGTGTGATCAAAGGATAAGGAGTTGAGATAGCTCAAAGTTTGGTCAACACAACTGAAAGTCATTAGGCCAACTTGTCATGCCATGCCACAAACTGCTCGACCATACATCAGTTTGTTTTTCCATCTGGTTATGGTCATTTTTAGGCATGTTTGAGGCATCCTTTCACTTTCATTTTCAAACCAAACTTGTTGTATTGTGATCATTCTTTCCAACAACATCAAAAGTTCCTCAAACCATCCACTAACATGAGAGAAATCCACCCTCAAACCTACATTGTTACATTGGTTACAAACTGTCACAAAATTAAAAAACAGAAGGTTGTTGTTGTTATCATGTTTTAAGTCACACGCGTACATTCTCAACACACTCCCAACCTTTGCCTCATTTGAACAAACACCACCTTACACATACATAGCCTTACATCAAAGAGGAAATAAGAAAACTTATGGTACAAGCCAGGCTGCTGCACTGATAGTAACATCACCACCACTGGTTCACTCTCATCCTCACCATATCATCTCATAATCACTCCACACTCTAACCAAACTTCCCCAACTCGTGCCATTAACCACCTAACTCAGTTAGTTAACTCAAACTCAGTTAACTAACTCATTTTAACTAGAGTTCTAACTGTTAACTGAACTGGTTGGGAGTTAACCTCAACTATATAAGCTAAACTCTGCACAATTAGAAGAGGATTCTCATTTTTCACTCTCACTTCAAATCATTCTCACTCTTTCTCTCAAAATTCTCTCTATTCTCTCTCTCTGATCTCATACGAATTCATCATTTCCATCACTCATCTTCATCAATCATCATCATTATTTGGTATTGCTGGATCAAGAAGAGACTGAATCAACCATAATCCTCCAAGTGCAGCAACATTATATTCTCAAATCTCCAACTATCTTCTTCAAGATCTAAAGATTCTGAGCATTTATTTTGCTCTGAGGAAGCTCAAGGTTAATTGCATTTCTCTGGTTTTCTGTTGATCCAAGAGTTCTCCAACTTCAGGTTCCATTCTTCTCAAACTTTCTTCACTGAATTTAGCTTGTTTTCATGGTATTTGTGGCTTAATAGAAGCAGTGTGAGTTCTGGCTAGTGATAGGCACTATAGGTGCTTAGATTATTTTCTAGGGCAAAAATGTTTGTGCTCGTTTCTCTGTGTACGTGATTGATCTGTGAATTTAAAGGCTAGATTAGTAATGTGCATGAGTTCAGCTTTCTTTTGGTATATGGCTTGTGAATTTCTGGAAAAAATGTGAGTTACAGGTGGTGCTTGGTCGCCGGAGAAGGTGACCGGAGGTCATTCTCCGGCCGGTGACTTCAACTGTTAGGGTTTGCGTTGTTTTAATCTCGTCCGTTCATTTTGCGCAATCGTGTGGCTTATGTGATGACAGCACATTAAAATACATGTGCATGTCACGTGTGATTTTCTGAATTTTTTTTAAACATTGTGTGGTATGGTACATGGTAGTGTGTATGGACATTCAAGTGTGCGCGTTGATCTTGATTACCTTGACCTAGATTTGACCTTGACCTGATCTGATGGTGGTGAATGGTTTGACTTAGTTTGACTGATAATGCATGGTAGTTAGTGTGTGCTACGCGTAAGTGGACCTAAATCAGATTGTTATTCGCACCCCATTTTCTAAAGCCCAAACCAGTTTGAACTGTCCAATTGCTATGTTCATACCCCCCTTTGTTTTGCATTCATTTTTATTTTTATTTCTTTCATACATGGTTGCTTTCCATTTATTAAAAATACCAAATGACATTATAAAATTCTACAAAAATTCATGTGTATTCTTAAAACATTTAGGAAATTTTTCATGATTTTATTTTCTGATTTTATGACCATTTTGCCCCTGTTCCATTATTTCTTTTGAATTTCCATTTGTATGCATACTTAATGTGACATATGATTTTGTGCATTTTTGTTCTTGATCATAAAAAATGATTTTGATGCCTTTCTTTTTGCATTGTGGTCACAATATGTTGAGGTATGTTTGAGATTTATGAGATGATTTTTAAGTCTTTTTTGGATGACTTTTGATGTGTTGCTTTGAGCATGAATGCATGAAACTTCCATGAGACTTTGACCTAATTGTTGAGTGACTTTGGTTCTGATTCATTGCTTGTGGACTTGATATGTTAATGGCATGTGTTTAAGGTGTTTGATTGGTGAAAGTCATAATTTTTGAAGCATGTTTGCTATTTGTTTGAAGCATGAAGTTTAACTTGTTCATTTTGTGAATGCATGCCTCATGTTTGGTTTGCTTGATCATGAAGGCACTTGTGCCATGAGTTGTGGTTTTGTTTGAGGATGTATAGCATGTTAATTGACTTCTGATTGTGACATTTGGGTTTCATCTTTGCATGTTTGATGTTTATCTTGCACTTTAAGTCACTTGTTTCACAAGTATGAACCACATTCACATCACTTCACCTTTTCTTCTTTGCTTCTTGTTGGATTGAGATTTTGTTTGCATGATTTAGTATGCCCATTTAGGATAACATTAGGTTGTGTAAATATGAGTTACATTCTGACTTGGAAGCATGTATAGCATTTAATCTCATTTTACTTTGTTTGTCAACTTGTTTGAATTTGATTTGTTCATTATATTTTCTTACTTTACTTGTAAGTGATTGTGCTAACCATGTAGGGGCTTTGGTAAGTTTCAATTGAGTGTGGATAAGGAATCCACATTCAACTTCTATCCTTTCTCTTTTACAATTTCATTTTGTGTTTTGTTAAGCACTTATGTGCTTTCTTTTAATAACTCATCACTTGCCCTTTGTGAATTACAATTCATCTTCTACTTTAGAAGTGAATTGTTTAATTCATTCTTTCTTTAGACGTTAGGTTGAAACCTCACAAACCTTAGGATCACTCCCTTAACTAATCAATTAGGATTGAGTCTTAGTCCATATAGATTTTTACCTTTATCCTCCCTTGAGTCTCTTTTCTCATCTCAAAGAAAATTCAAAACATATAATAAAGGTAGGCATTTATTGCATTTAGGCCTTTCATATAAAGAAAAGGTTATAAGGGGTCTTCTCTTATAATCTTAGAATGTATAGCATATAGCCCATCTTGGGTCAATGTGTTAAACATTTGATCTTGTATGAGGGACTTAAATGCAATACTTGTTGAAGGTGCAAATAATAAAAAACACTTCTTCATTTCTTAATCAACAAAACACTTAATAAACACAAGTATGCTAGTGTGTTTGAACCTTGACAATTGGAACTAAGTGTGGGGGTCTTCTTCACTCTTAGTGTGCTTTCTTACCCATTCCATCTTGGAATGTGAGGATGTACACATTCCAATGACTAAGATTCAGATACACTATCATATGCAAACAAATGAAAAACTCTTAAAAGACAAAAACAAACAATAATGTCTTTCCTTCGGGAATTCTTTTCTCACCTCATTCACTCTCAACGCACGAACGCGCTTCTACTCGTTCTCTTGCAAGATGGTAACGCACTCGGACCAGCGAGCCTGCAACACCTGAGCTAGAACGTCAGCCGTTCTCTAAAAAAACACAAACAATTCATCCCTAGTGAGGGGAACTACGTCGCTCTGATTCTCATATTCCCGATGAGATACGTAGGCAGTGGGGTAGGGCCCATGCGAGCACTTCTTTTATTTTCCCTACATTTGTTTCTCTTTCTCCTTTCCTTTTTCAGTTCTTTCTCAGTATTCCTTTCTTTACACCCTTTGATCGAGACAAGCAAGCGTGGATCCCATCGGGTACGATGGACGTGAGGGGGTGCTAATACCTTCCTCTCGCGTAACCGACTCCCTTACCCAGTTCTCTTGGTCGTAAGACCATGCTTTTCCTTTCTCTTAGGTTTACGCGGTGTTTCCTTTCCCTCTCTTGGGATAAATACACATTGCTGGCGACTCTGTTCGGTGCCACTTTCGCGTTTTTACTAGGATGAAAATCCCGGGAGCGACAGGTATTGATTAACCTGAAACAAACACGGACTAGTGTTGAAAGACCACAGACGAGTGTCTAAGACGTTCTAGGATCAACGCGAACGAGTATTGATTAACCTGAAACAAACACGGATGAGTCTTGAAAGATCACAAATGAGTGTCTAAGACATTTTAGGATCAATATGAACGAGTATTGATTAACCTGAAACAAACACGGACGAGTGTTGAAAGACCACGGACGAGTGTCTAAGACATTTTAGGATAAATACGAACGAGTATTGATTAACCTGAAACAAACACGGATGAGTGTTGAAAGACCACGGACGAGTGTCTAAGATGTTCTAGGATCAATACGAATGAGTATTAATTAACCTAAAACAAACATGGACGAGTGTTGAAAGACCACGGACGATTGTCTAAGACGTTTTAGGATCAATACGAATGAGTATTGATTAACCTGAAACAAACACTGACGATTGTTGAAAGACTACGGACGAGTGTCTTAGACATTCTAGAATCAATACGAACGAGTATTGATTAACCTATAACAAACACGGACGAGTGTTGAAAGACCACAGACGAGTGTCTAAGACGTTTTAGGATCAATACGAATGAGTATTGATTAACCTGAAACAAACACTGACGAGTGTTGAAAGACCACGGACGAGTGTCTTAGACGTTTTAAAATCAATACGAATAAGTATTGATTAACTTGAAACAAACACAGACGAGTGTTGAAATACCACGGACGAGTGTCTAAGACGTTTTAGGATCAATACGAATGAGTATTGATTAACCTGAAACAAACACGGACTAGTGTTGAAAGACCATAGACGAGTGTCTAAGACATTCTAGGATCAACGCGAACGAGTATTGATTAACCTGAAACAAACACGGACGAGTCTTGAAAGATCACAAAAGAGTGTCTAAGATGTTTAAGGATCAATATGAACGAGTATTGATTAACCTGAAACAAAAATGGACGAGTTTTCAAAGACCACAGACGAGTGTCTAAGACATTTTAGGATCAATACGAACGAGTATTGATTAACCTGAAACAAACACGGACGAGTGTTGAAAGACCACGGACAGGTTTCTAAGACGTTCTACAATCAATAAGAACGAGTATTGATTAACCTGAAACAAACACGGACGAGTGTTGAAAGACCACAAACGCGTGTCTAAGATGTTTTAGGATCAATACGAACGAGTATTGATTAACCTCAAACAAACACGGACAAGTGTTGAAAGACCACGGACGAGTGTCTAAGACGTTCTTGGATCAACATGAACGAGTATTGATTAACCTGAAACAAACACGGACGAGTGTTGAAAGACCACGGACGAATGTCTAAGACATTTTAGGATCAATACGAACGAGTATTGATTAACCTGAAACAAACACGGATGAGTGTTGAAAGACCACAGACGAGTGTCTAAGCCGTTTTAGGATCAATACGAATGAGTATTGATTAACCTGAAACAAACACTGACGAGTGTTGAAAGACTACAGACGAGTGTCTTAGACGTTCTAGAATCAATACGAAAGAGTATTGATTAACCTGAAACAAACACGGACGACTGTTGAAAGACCACAGATGAGTGTCTAAGACGTTTTAGGATCAATACGAATGGGTATTGATTAAACTGAAACAAACACGGACTAGTGTTGAAAGACCACAGACGAGTGTCTAAGACGTTCTAGGATCAACGCGAACGAGTATTGATTAACCTGAAACAAATACGGATGAGTCTTGAAAGATCACAAATGAGTGTCTAAGACATTTTAGGATCAATATGAACGAGTATTGATTAACCTGAAACAAAAACGGACGAGTTTTGAAAGACCACGGACGAGTGTCTAAGACGTTTTAGGATCAATACGAACGAGTATTGATAAACCTGAAACAAACACGGACGAGTGTTGAAAGACCACGGACGAGTGTCTAAGATGTTCTAGGATCAATACGAATGAGTATTAATTAACCTAAAACAAACATGGACGAGTGTTGAAAGACCACGGACGATTGTCTAAGACGTTTTAGGATCAATACGAATGAGTATTGATTAACCTGAAACCAACACTGACGATTGTTGAAAGACTACGGACGAGTGTCTTAGACATTCTAGAATCAATATGAATGAGTATTGATTAACCTATAACAAACACAGACGAGTGTTGAAAGACCACAGACGAGTGTCTAAGACGTTTTAGGATCAATACGAATGAGTATTGATTAACCTGAAACAAACACTGACGAGTGTTGAAAGACCACGGACGAGTGTCTTAGACGTTTTAAAATCAATACGAATAAGTGTTGATTAACCTGAAACAAACACGGACGAGTGTTGAAATACCACGGACGAGTGTCTAAGACGTTTTAGGATCAATACGAATGAGTATTGATTAACCTGAAACAAACACGGACTAGTGTTGAAAGACCATAGACGAGTGTTTAAGACATTCTAGGATCAACGCGAACGAGTATTGATTAACCTGAAACAAACACGGACGAGTCTTGAAAGATCACAAAAGAGTGTCTAAGATGTTTAAGGATCAATATGAACGAGTATTGATTAACCTGAAACAAAAATGGACGAGTTTTCAAAGACCACGGACGAGTGTCTAAGACATTTTAGGATCAATACGAACGAGTATTGATTAACCTGAAACAAACACGGACGAGTGTTGAAAGACCACAGACAGGTTTCTAATACGTTCTACAATCAATAAGAACGAGTATTGATTAACCTGAAACAAACACGGACGAGTGTTGAAAGACCACAAACGCGTGTCTAAGATGTTTTAGGATCAATACGAACGAGTATTGATTAACCTCAAACAAACACGGACGAGTGTTGAAAGACCACGGACGAGTGTCTAAGACGTTCTTGGATCAACATGAACGAGTATTGATTAACCTGAAACAAACACGGACGAGTGTTGAAAGACCACGGACGAGTGTCTAAGACATTTTAGGATCAATACGAACGAGTATTGATTAACCTGAAACAAACACGGATGAGTGTTGAAAGACCACGGACGAGTGTCTAAGATGTTCTAGGATCAATACGAATGAGTATTAATTAACCTAAAACAAACATGGACGAGTGTTGAAAGACCACGGACGATTGTCTAAGACGTTTTAGGATCAATACGAACGAGTATTGATTAACCTGAAACAAACACGGACGAGTGTTGAAAGACCACAGACGAGTGTCTAAGACATTCTAGGATCAATACGAATGAGTATTGATTAACCTGAAACAAACACGGATGAGTGTTGAAAGACCACGGACGAGTGTCTAAGCCGTTTTAGGATCAATACGAATGAGTATTGATTAACCTGAAACAAACACTGACGAGTGTTGAAAGACTACAGACGAGTGTCTTAGACGTTATAGAATCAATACGAAAGAGTATTGATTAACCTGAAACAAACACGGACGAGTGTTGAAAGACCACAGATGAGTGTCTAAGACGTTTTAGGATCAATACGAATGGGTATTGATTAACCTGAAACAAACACGGACTAGTGTTGAAAGACCACAGACGAGTGTCTAAGACGTTCTAGGATCAACGCGAACGAGTATTGATTAACCTGAAACAAACACGGATGAGTCTTGAAAGATCACAAATGAGTGTCTAAGACATTTTAGGATCAATATGAACGAGTATTGATTAACCTGAAACAAAAACGAACGAGTTTTGAAAGACCACGGACGAGTGTCTAAGACGTTTTAGGATCAATACGAACGAGTATTGATAAACCTGAAACAAACACGGACGAGTGTTGAAATACCACGGACGGGTGTTTAAGACGTTCTAGGATCAATAAGAATGGGTATTGATTAACCTGAAATAAACACGGACGAGTGTTGAAAGACCACAAACGCGTGTCTAAGACGTTTTAGGATCAATACGAATGAGTATTGATTAACCTGAAACAAACACGGACAAGTGTTGAAAGACCATGGACGAGTGTCTAAGACGTTCTAGGATCAACATGAACGAGTATTGATTAACCTGAAACAAACACGGACGAGTGTTGAAAGACCACGGACGAGTGTCTAAGACATTTTAGGATAAATACGAACGAGTATTGATTAACCTGAAACAAACACGGATGAGTGTTGAAAGACCACGGACGAGTGTCTAAGATGTTTTAGGATCAATACGAACGAGTATTGATTAACCTGAAACAAACACGGACAAGTGTTGAAAGACCACGGACGAGTGTCTAAGACGTTTTAGGATCAATACGAACGAGTATTGATTAACCTGAAACAAACACGGACGAGTGTTAAAAGACCACGGACGAGTGTCTAATATGTTCTAGGATCAATACGAATGAGTATTGATTAACCTGAAACAAACATGGACGAGTGTGAAAGACCACGGACGATTGTCTAAGACGTTTTAGGATCAATACGAACGAGTATTGATTAACCTGAAACAAACACGGACTAGTGTTGAAAGACCACAGACGAGTGTCTAAGACATTATAGGATCAATACGAATGAGTATTGATTAACCTGAAACAAACATGGATGAGTGTTGAAAGACCACGGACAAGTGTCTAAGCCGTTTTAGGATCAATACGAATGAGTATTGATTAACCTGAAACAAACACTGACGAGTGTGTAAAGACTACGGACGAGTGTCTTAGACGTTCTAGAATCAATACGAACGAGTATTGATTAACCTGAAACAAACACGAACGAGTGTTGAAAGACCACAAACGCGTGTCTAAGATGTTTTAGGATCAATACGAACGAGTATTGATTAACCTCAAACAAACACGGACGAGTGTTGAAAGACCACGGACGAGTGTCTAAGACGTTCTTGGATCAACATGAACGAGTATTGATTAACCTGAAACAAACACGGACGAGTGTTGAAAGACCACGGACGAATGTCTAAGACATTTTAGGATCAATACGAACGAGTATTGATTAACCTGAAACAAACACGGATGAGTGTTGAAAGACCACAGACGAGTGTCTAAGCCGTTTTAGGATCAATACGAATGAGTATTGATTAACCTGAAACAAACACTGACGAGTGTTGAAAGACTACAGACGAGTGTCTTAGACGTTCTAGAATCAATACGAAAGAGTATTGATTAACCTGAAACAAACACGGACGACTGTTGAAAGACCACAGATGAGTGTCTAAGACGTTTTAGGATCAATACGAATGGGTATTGATTAAACTGAAACAAACACGGACTAGTGTTGAAAGACCACAGACGAGTGTCTAAGACGTTCTAGGATCAACGCGAACGAGTATTGATTAACCTGAAACAAATACGGATGAGTCTTGAAAGATCACAAATGAGTGTCTAAGACATTTTAGGATCAATATGAACGAGTATTGATTAACCTGAAACAAAAACGGACGAGTTTTGAAAGACCACGGACGAGTGTCTAAGACGTTTTAGGATCAATACGAACGAGTATTGATAAACCTGAAACAAACACGGACGAGTGTTGAAAGACCACGGACGAGTGTCTAAGATGTTCTAGGATCAATACGAATGAGTATTAATTAACCTAAAACAAACATGGACGAGTGTTGAAAGACCACGGACGATTGTCTAAGACGTTTTAGGATCAATACGAATGAGTATTGATTAACCTGAAACCAACACTGACGATTGTTGAAAGACTACGGACGAGTGTCTTAGACATTCTAGAATCAATATGAACGAGTATTGATTAACCTATAACAAACACAGACGAGTGTTGAAAGACCACAGACGAGTGTCTAAGACGTTTTAGGATCAATACGAATGAGTATTGATTAACCTGAAACAAACACTGACGAGTGTTGAAAGACCACGGACGAGTGTCTTAGACGTTTTAAAATCAATACGAATAAGTGTTGATTAACCTGAAACAAACACGGACGAGTGTTGAAATACCACGGACGAGTGTCTAAGACGTTTTAGGATCAATACGAATGAGTATTGATTAACCTGAAACAAACACGGACTAGTGTTGAAAGACCATAGACGAGTGTTTAAGACATTCTAGGATCAACGCGAACGAGTATTAATTAACCTGAAACAAACACGGACGAGTCTTGAAAGATCACAAAAGAGTGTCTAAGATGTTTAAGGATCAATATGAACGAGTATTGATTAACCTGAAACAAAAATGGACGAGTTTTCAAAGACCACGGACGAGTGTCTAAGACATTTTAGGATCAATACGAACGAGTATTGATTAACCTGAAACAAACACGGACGAGTGTTGAAAGACCACAGACAGGTTTCTAATACGTTCTACAATCAATAAGAACGAGTATTGATTAACCTGAAACAAACACGGACGAGTGTTGAAAGACCACAAACGCGTGTCTAAGATGTTTTAGGATCAATACGAACGAGTATTGATTAACCTCAAACAAACACGGACGAGTGTTGAAAGACCACGGACGAGTGTCTAAGACGTTCTTGGATCAACATGAACGAGTATTGATTAACCTGAAACAAACACGGACGAGTGTTGAAAGACCACGGACGAGTGTCTAAGACATTTTAGGATCAATACGAACGAGTATTGATTAACCTGAAACAAACACGGATGAGTGTTGAAAGACCACGGACGAGTGTCTAAGATGTTCTAGGATCAATACGAATGAGTATTAATTAACCTAAAACAAACATGGACGAGTGTTGAAAGACCACGGACGATTGTCTAAGACGTTTTAGGATCAATACGAACGAGTATTGATTAACCTGAAACAAACACGGACGAGTGTTGAAAGACCACAGACGAGTGTCTAAGACATTCTAGGATCAATACGAATGAGTATTGATTAACCTGAAACAAACACGGATGAGTGTTGAAAGACCACGGACGAGTGTCTAAGCCGTTTTAGGATCAATACGAATGAGTATTGATTAACCTGAAACAAACACTGACGAGTGTTGAAAGACTACAGACGAGTGTCTTAGACGTTCTAGAATCAATACGAAAGAGTATTGATTAACCTGAAACAAACACGGACGAGTGTTGAAAGACCACAGATGAGTGTCTAAGACGTTTTAGGATCAATACGAATGGGTATTGATTAACCTGAAACAAACACGGACTAGTGTTGAAAGACCACAGACGAGTGTCTAAGACGTTCTAGGATCAACGCGAACGAGTATTGATTAACCTGAAACAAACACGGATGAGTCTTGAAAGATCACAAATGAGTGTCTAAGACATTTTAGGATCAATATGAACGAGTATTGATTAACCTGAAACAAAAACGGACGAGTTTTGAAAGACCACGGACGAGTGTCTAAGACGTTTTAGGATCAATACGAACGAGTATTGATAAACCTGAAACAAACACGGACGAGTGTTGAAATACCACGGACGGGTGTTTAAGACGTTCTAGGATCAATAAGAATGGGTATTGATTAACCTGAAATAAACACGGACGAGTGTTGAAAGACCACAAACGCGTGTCTAAGACGTTTTAGGATCAATACGAATGAGTATTGATTAACCTGAAACAAACACGGACAAGTGTTGAAAGACCATGGACGAGTGTCTAAGACGTTCTAGGATCAACATGAACGAGTATTGATTAACCTGAAACAAACACGGACGAGTGTTGAAAGACCACGGACGAGTGTCTAAGACATTTTAGGATAAATACGAACGAGTATTGATTAACCTGAAACAAACACGGATGAGTGTTGAAAGACCACGGACGAGTGTCTAAGATGTTTTAGGATCAATACGAACGAGTATTGATTAACCTGAAACAAACACGGACAAGTGTTGAAAGACCACGGACGAGTGTCTAAGACGTTTTAGGATCAATACGAACGAGTATTGATTAACCTGAAACAAACACGGACGAGTGTTAAAAGACCACGGACGAGTGTCTAATATGTTCTAGGATCAATACGAATGAGTATTGATTAACCTGAAACAAACATGGACGAGTGTTGAAAGACCACGGACGATTGTCTAAGACGTTTTAGGATCAATACGAACGAGTATTGATTAACCTGAAACAAACACGGACTAGTGTTGAAAGACCACAGACGAGTGTCTAAGACATTATAGGATCAATACGAATGAGTATTGATTAACCTGAAACAAACATGGATGAGTGTTGAAAGACCACGGACAAGTGTCTAAGCCGTTTTAGGATCAATACGAATGAGTATTGATTAACCTGAAACAAACACTGACGAGTGTTGAAAGACTACGGACGAGTGTCTTAGACGTTCTAGAATCAATACGAACGAGTATTGATTAACCTGAAACAAACACGGACGAGTGTTGAAAGACCACAAACGCGTGTCTAAGATGTTTTAGGATCAATACGAACGAGTATTGATTAACCTCAAACAAACACGGACGAGTGTTGAAAGACCACGGACGAGTGTCTAAGACGTTCTTGGATCAACATGAACGAGTATTGATTAACCTGAAACAAACACGGACGAGTGTTGAAAGACCACGGACGAATGTCTAAGACATTTTAGGATCAATACGAACGAGTATTGATTAACCTGAAACAAACACGGATGAGTGTTGAAAGACCACGGACGAGTGTCTAAGATGTTCTAGGATCAATACGAATGAGTATTAATTAACCTAAAACAAACATGGACTAGTGTTGAAAGACCACGGACGATTGTCTAAGACGTTTTAGGATCAATACGAACGAGTATTGATTAACCTGAAACAAACACGGACGAGTGTTGAAAGACCACAGACGAGTGTCTAAGACATTCTAGGATCAATACGAATGAGTATTGATTAACCTGAAACAAACACGGATGAGTGTTGAAAGACCACGGACGAGTGTCTAAGCCGTTTTAGGATCAATACGAATGAGTATTGATTAACCTGAAACAAACACTGACGAGTGTTGAAAGACTACAGACGAGTGTCTTAGACGTTCTAGAATCAATACGAAAGAGTATTGATTAACCTGAAACAAACACGGACGAGTGTTGAAAGACCACAGATGAGTGTCTAAGACGTTTTAGGATCAATACGAATGGGTATTGATTAACCTGAAACAAACACGGACTAGTGTTGAAAGACCACAGACGAGTGTCTAAGACGTTCTAGGATCAACGCGAACGAGTATTGATTAACCTGAAACAAACACGGATGAGTCTTGAAAGATCACAAATGAGTGTCTAAGACATTTTAGGATCAATATGAACGAGTATTGATTAACCTGAAACAAAAACGGACGAGTTTTGAAAGACCACGGACGAGTGTCTAAGACGTTTTAGGATCAATACGAACGAGTATTGATAAACCTGAAACAAACACGGACGAGTGTTGAAATACCACGGACGGGTGTTTAAGACGTTCTAGGATCAATAAGAATGGGTATTGATTAACCTGAAATAAACACGGACGAGTGTTGAAAGACCACAAACGCGTGTCTAAGACGTTTTAGGATCAATACGAACGAGTATTGATTAACCTGAAACAAACACGGACAAGTGTTGAAAGACCATGGACGAGTGTCTAAGACGTTCTAGGATCAACATGAACGAGTATTGATTAACCTGAAACAAACACGGACGAGTGTTGAAAGACCACGGACGAGTGTCTAAGACATTTTAGGATAAATACGAACGAGTATTGATTAACCTGAAACAAACACGGATGAGTGTTGAAAGACCACGGACGAGTGTCTAAGATGTTTTAGGATCAATACGAACGAGTATTGATTAACCTGAAACAAACACGGACAAGTGTTGAAAGACCACGGACGAGTGTCTAAGACGTTTTAGGATCAATACGAACGAGTATTGATTAACCTGAAACAAACACGGACGAGTGTTAAAAGACCACGGACGAGTGTCTAATATGTTCTAGGATCAATACGAATGAGTATTGATTAACCTGAAACAAACATGGACGAGTGTTGAAAGACCACGGACGATTGTCTAAGACGTTTTAGGATCAATACGAACGAGTATTGATTAACCTGAAACAAACACGGACTAGTGTTGAAAGACCACAGACGAGTGTCTAAGACATTATAGGATCAATACGAATGAGTATTGATTAACCTGAAACAAACATGGATGAGTGTTGAAAGACCACGGACGAGTGTCTAAGACATTTTAGGATCAATACGAACGAGTATTGATTAACCTGAAACAAACACGGACGAGTGTTGAAAGACCACGGACAGGTTTCTAAGACGTTCTACAATCAATAAGAACGAGTATTGATTAACCTGAAACAAACACGGACGAGTGTTGAAAGACCACAGACGAGTGTCTAAGACATTCTAGGATCAATACGAATGAGTATTGATTAACCTGAAACAAAAACGGATGATTGTTGAAAGACCACGGACGAGGGTCTAAGCCGTTTTAGGATCAATACGAATGAGTATTGATTAACCTGAAACAAACACTGACGATTGTTGAAAGACTACGGACGAGTGTCTTAGACATTTTAGAATCAATACGAACGAGTATTGATTAACCTCTAACAAACACAGACGAGTGTTGAAAGACCACAGACGAGTGTCTAGGACGTTTTAGGATTAATACGAATGAGTATTGACTAACCTGAAACAAACACTGACGAGTGTTGAAAGACCACGGACGAGTGTCTTAGACGTTTTAAAATCAATACGAATAAGTATTGATTAACTTGAAACAAACACGGACGAGTGTTGAAATACCACGTCGAGTGTCTAAGACGTTTTAGGATCAATTCGAATGAGTATTGATTAACCTGAAACAAACACAGACTAGTGTTGAAAGACCATAGACGAGTGTCTAAGACATTCTAGGATCAACGCGAACGAGTATTGATTAACCTGAAACAAACACGGACGAGTCTTGAAAGATCACAAAAGAGTGTCTAAGACGTTTAAGGATCAATATGAACGAGTATTGATTAACCTGAAACAAAAATGGACGAGTTTTCAAAGACCACGGACGAGTGTCTAAGACATTTTAGGATCAATACGAACGAGTATTGATTAACCTGAAACAAACACGGACGAGTGTTGAAAGACCACGGACAGGTTTCTAAGACGTTCTACAATCAATAAGAACGAGTATTGATTAACCTGAAACAAACACGGACGAGTGTTGAAAGACCACAAACGCGTGTCTAAGATGTTTTAGGATCAATACGAACGAGTATTGATTAACCTCAAACAAACACGGACGAGTGTTGAAAGACCACGGACGAGTGTCTAAGACGTTCTTGGATCAACATGAACGAGTATTGATTAACCTGAAACAAACACGGACGAGTGTTGAAAGACCACGGACGAGTGTCTAAGACATTTTAGGATCAATACGAACGAGTATTGATTAACCTGAAACAAACACGGATGAGTGTTGAAAGACCACAGACGAGTGTCTAAGATGTTATAGGATCAATACGAATGAGTATTGATTAACCTAAAACAAACATAGACGAGTGTTGAAAGACCACGGACGATTGTCTAAGACGTTTTAGGATCAATACGAACGAGTATTGATTAACCTGAAACAAACACGGACAAGTGTTGAAAGACCACAGACGAGTGTCTAAGACATTCTAGGATCAATACGAATGAGTATTGATTAACCTGAAACAAACACGGATGAGTGTTGAAAGACCACGGACGAGTGTCTAAGCCGTTTTAGGATCAATACGAATGAGTATTGATTAACCTGAAACAAACACTGACGAGTGTTGAAAGACCATGGACGAGTGTCTAAGATGTTCTAGGATCAACATGAACGAGTATTGATTAACCTGAAACAAACACGGACGAGTGTTAAAAGACCACGGACGAGTGTCTAATATGTTCTAGAATCAATACGAACGAGTATTAATTAACCTGAAACAAACATGGATGATTGTTGAAAGACCACGGACGATTGTCTAAGACGTTTTAGGATAAATACGAACGAGTATTGATTAACCTAAAACAAACTCGGACGAGTGTTGAAAGACCACAGACGAGTGTCTAAGACATTATAGGATCAATACGAATGAGTATTGATTAACCTGAAACAAACATGGATGAGTGTTGAAAGACCACGGACGAGTGTCTAAGCCGTTTCAGGATCAATACGAATGAGTATTGATTAACCTGAAACAAACACTGACGAGTGTTGAAAGACTACGGACGAGTGTCTTAGACGTTCTAGAATCAATACGAACGAGTATTGATTAACCTGAAACAAACACGGACGAGTGTTGAAAGACCACAGACGAGTGTCTAAGACATTTTAGGATCAATACGAATGAGTATTGATTAACCTGAAACAAACACGGATGAGTGTTGAAAGACCACGGACGAGGGTCTAAGCCGTTTTAGGATCAATACGAATGAGTATTGATTAACCTGAAACAAACACTGACGATTGTTGAAAGACTACGGATGAGTGTCTTAGACGTTCTAGAATCAATACGAACGAGTATTGATTAACCTGAAACAAACACAGACGAGTGTTGAAAGACCACAGACGAGTGTCTAAGACGTTTTAGGATCAATACGAATGAGTATTGATTAACCTGAAACAAACATTGACGAGTGTTGAAAGACCACAGACGAGTGTCTTAGACGTTTTAAAATCAATACGAATAAGTATTGATTAACCTAAAACAAACACGGACGAGTGTTGAAATACCACGGACGAGTGTCTAAGACGTTTTAGGATCAATACGAATGAGTATTGATTAACCTGAAACAAACACGGACGAGTCTTGAAAGATCACAAAAGAGTGTCTAACACGTTTAAGGATCAATATGAACGAGTATTGATTAACCTGAAACAAAAATGGACGAGTTTTCAAAGACCACGGACGAGTGTCTAAGACATTTTAGGATCAATACGAACGAGTATTGATTATCCTGAAACAAACACGGACGAGTGTTGAAAGACCACGGACAGGTTTCTAAGACGTTCTACAATCAATAAGAACGAGTATTGATTAACCTGAAACAAACACGGACGAGTGTTGAAAGACCACAAACGCGTGTCTAAGATGTTTTAGGATCAATACGAACGAGTATTGATTAACCTGAAACAAACAGGGACGAGTGTTGAAAGACCACGGACGAGTGTCTAAGATGTTCTTGGATCAACATGAACGAGTATTGATTAACCTGAAACAAACACGGACGAGTGTTGAAAGACCACGGACGAGTGTCTAAGACATTTTAGGATCAATATGAACGAGTATTGATTAACCTGAAACAAACACGGATGAGTGTTGAAAGACCACGGACGAGTGTCTAAGATGTTCTAGGATCAATACGAATGAGTATTGATTAACCTAAAACAAACATGGACGAGTGTTGAAAGACCACGGACGAATGTCTAAGACGTTTTAGGATCAATACGAACGAGTATTGATTAACCTGAAACAAACACGGACGAGTGTTGAAAGACAACAGACGAGTGTCTAAGACATTCTAGGATCAATACGAATGAGTATTGATTAACCTGAAACAAACACGGATGAGTGTTGAAAGACCACGGACGAGTGTCTAAGCCGTTTTAGGATCAATACGAATGAGTATTGATTAACCTGAAACAAACACTGACAAGTGTTGAAAGACTACGGACGAGTGTCTTAGACGTTCTAGAATCAATACGAAAGAGTATTGATTAACCTGAAACAAACACGGACGAGTGTTGAAAGACCACAGATGAGTGTCTAAGACGTTTTAGGATCAATACGAATGGGTATTGATTAACCTGAAACAAACACGGACTAGTGTTGAAAGACCACAGACGAGTGTCTAAGACGTTCTAGGATCAACGCGAACGAGTATTGATTAACCTGAAACAAACACGGATGAGTCTTGAAATATCACAAATGAGTGTCTAAGACATTTTAGGATCAATATGAACGAGTATTGATTAACCTGAAACAAAAACGGATGAGTTTTGAAAGACCACGGACGAGTGTCTAAGACGTTTTAGGATCAATACGAACGAGTATTAATTAACCTGAAACAAACACGGACGAGTGTTGAAATACCACGGACGGGTGTCTAAGATGTTCTAGGATCAATAAGAATGGGTATTGATTAACCTGAAATAAACACGGACGAGTGTTGAAAGACCACAAACGCGTGTCTAAGACGTTTTAGGATCAATACGAACGAGTATTGATTAACCTGAAACAAACACGGACAAGTGTTGAAAGACCATGGACGAGTGTCTAAGACGTTCTAGGATCAACATGAACGAGTATTGATTAACCTGAAACAAACACGGACGAGTGTTGAAAGACCACGGACGAGTGTCTAAGACATTTTAGGATAAATACGAACGAGTATTGATTAACCTGAAACAAACACGGATGAGTGTTGAAAGACCACGGACGAGTGTCTAAGATGTTCTAGGATCAATACGAATGAGTATTGATTAACCTAAAACAAACATGGACGAGTGTTGAAAGACCACGGACGATTGTCTAAGACGTTTTAGGATCAATACGAACGAGTATTGATTAACCTGAAACTAACATTGACGAGTGTTGAAAGACCACGGACGAGTGTCTTAGACGTATTAAAATCAATACGAATAAGTATTGATTAATTGAAACAAACACGGACGAGTGTTGAAATACCACGGACGAGTGTCTAAGACGTTTTAGGATCAATACGAATGAGTATTGATTAACCTGAAACAAACACGGACTAGTGTTGAAAGACCATAGACGAGTGTCTAAGACATTCTAGGATCAACGCGAACGAGTATTGATTAACCTGAAACAAACACGAACGAGTCTTGAAAGATCACAAAAGAGTGTCTAAGACGTTTAAGGATCAATATGAACGAGTATTGATTAACCTGAAACAAAAATGGACGAGTTTTCAAAGACCACGGACGAGTGTCTAAGACATTTTAGGATCAATACGAACGAGTATTGATTAACCTGAAACAAACACGGACGAGTGTTGAAAGACCACGGACAGGTTTCTAAGACGTTCTACAATCAATAAGAACGAGTATTGATTAACCTGAAACAAAGACGGACGAGTGTTGAAAGACCACAAACGCGTGTCTAAGATGTTTTAGGATCAATACGAACGAGTATTGATTAACCTGAAACAAACACAGACGAGTGTTGAAAGACCACGGACGAGTGTCTAAGATGTTCTTGGATCAACATGAACGAGTATTGATTAACCTGAAACAAACACGGATGAGTGTTGAAAGACCACGGACGAGTGTCTAAGACATTTTAGGATCAATATGAACGAGTATTGATTAACCTGAAACAAACACGGATGAGTGTTGAAAGACCACAGACGAGTGTCTAAGATGTTCTAGGATCAATACGAATGAGTATTGATTAACCTAAAACAAACATGGACGAGTGTTGAAAGACCACGGACGATTGTCTAAGACGTTTTAGGATCAATACGAACGAGTATTGATTAACCTGAAACAAACACGGACGAGTGTTGAAAGACCACAGACGAGTGTCTAAGACATTCTAGGATCAATACGAATGAGTATTGATTAACTTGAAACAAACACGGATGAGTGTTGAAAGACCACGGACGAGTGTCTAAGCCGTTTTAGGATCAATACGAATGAGTATTGATTAACCTGAAACAAACACTGACGAGTGTTGAAAGACTACGGACGAGTGTCTTAGACGTTCTAGAATCAATACGAAAGAGTATTGATTAACCTGAAACAAACACGGCCGACTGTTGAAAGACCACAGATGAGTGTCTAAGACGTTTTAGGATCAATACGAATGGGTATTGATTAACCTGAAACAAACACGGACTAGTGTTGAAAGACCATAGACGAGTGTCTAAGACATTCTAGGATCAACGCGAACGAGTATTGATTAACCTGAAACAAACACGAACGAGTCTTGAAAGATCACAAAAGAGTGTCTAAGACGTTTAAGGATCAATATGAACGAGTATTGATTAACCTGAAACAAAAATGGACGAGTTTTCAAAGACCACGGACGAGTGTCTAAGACATTTTAGGATCAATACGAACGAGTATTGATTAACCTGAAACAAACACGGACGAGTGTTGAAAGACCACGGACAGGTTTCTAAGACGTTCTACAATCAATAAGAACGAGTATTGATTAACCTGAAACAAACACAGACGAGTGTTGAAAGACCACAAACGCGTGTCTAAGATGTTTTAGGATCAATACGAACGAGTATTGATTAACCTGAAACAAACACAGACGAGTGTTGAAAGACCACGGACGAGTGTCTAAGATGTTCTTGGATCAACATGAACGAGTATTGATTAACCTAAAACAAACACGGACGAGTGTTGAAAGACCACGGACGAGTGTCTAAGACATTTTAGGATCAATATGAACGAGTATTGATTAACCTGAAACAAACACGGATGAGTGTTGAAAGACCACGGACGAGTGTCTAAGATGTTCTAGGATCAATACGAATGAGTATTGATTAACCTAAAACAAACATGGACGAGTGTTGAAAGACCACGGACGATTGTCTAAGACGTTTTAGGATCAATACAAACGAGTATTGATTAACCTGAAACAAACACGGACGAGTGTTGAAAGACCACAGACGAGTGTCTAAGAGATTCTAGGATCAATACGAATGAGTATTGATTAACCTGAAACAAACACGGATGAGTGTTGAAAGACCACGGACGAGTGTCTAAGCCGTTTTAGGATCAATACGAATAAGTATTGATTAACCTGAAACAAACACTGACGAGTGTTGAAAGACTACGGACGAGTGTCTTAGACGTTCTAGAATCAATACGAAAGAGTATTGATTAACCTGAAACAAACACGGACGAGTGTTGAAAGACCACAGATGAGTGTCTAAGACGTTTTAGGATCAATACGAATGGGTATTGATTAACCTGAAACAAACACGGACTAGTGTTGAAAGACCACAGACGAGTGTCTAAGACGTTCTAGGATCAACGCGAACGAGTATTGATTAACCTGAAACAAACACGGATGAATCTTGAAAGATCACAAATGAGTGTCTAAGACATTTTAGGATCAATATGAACGAGTATTGATTAACCTGAAACAAAAATGGACGAGTTTTGAAAGACCACGGACGAGTGTCTAAGACGTTTTAGGATCAATACGAACGAGTATTGATTAACCTGAAACAAACACGGACGAGTGTTGAAATACCACGGACGGGTGTCTAAGATGTTCTAGGATCAATAAGAATGGGTATTGATTAACCTGAAATAAACACGGACGAGTGTTGAAAGACCACAAACGCGTGTCTAAGACATTTTAGGATCAATACAAACGAGTATTGATTAACCTGAAACAAACACGGACAAGTGTTGAAAGACCATGGACGAGTGTCTAAGACGTTCTAGGATCAACATGAACGAGTATTGATTAACCTGAAACAAACACGGAGGAGTGTTGAAAGACCACGGACGAGTGTCTAAGACATTTTAGGATAAATACGAACGAGTATTGATTAACCTGAAACAAACACGGATGAGTGTTGAAAGACCACGGACGAGTGTCTAAGATGTTCTAGGATCAATACGAATGAGTATTGATTAACCTAAAACAAACATGGACGAGTGTTGAAAGACCACGGACCATTGTCTAAGACGTTTTAGGATCAATATGAACGAGTATTGATTAACCTGAAACAAACACGGACGAGTGTTGAAAGACCCCAGACGAGTGTCTAAGACATTCTAGGATCAATACGAATGAGTATTGATTAACCTGAAACAAACACGGATGAGTGTTGAAAGACCACGGACGAGTGTCTAAGCCGTTTTAGGATCAATACGAATGAGTATTGATTAACCTGAAACAAACACTGACGAGTGTTGAAAGACTACGGACGAGTGTCTTAGACGTTCTAGAATCAATACGAAAGAGTATTGATTAACCTGAAACAAACATGGACGAGTGTTGAAAGACCACAGATGAGTGTCTAAGACGTTTTAGGATCAATACGAATGGGTATTGATTAACCTGAAACAAACACGGACTAGTGTTGAAAGACCACAGACGAGTGTCTAAGACGTTCTAGGATCAACGCGAACGAGTATTGATTAACCTGTAACAAACACGGGTGAATCTTGAAAGATCACAAATGAGTGTCTAAGACATTTTAGGATCAATATGAACGAGTATTGATTAACCTGAAACAAAAACGGACGAGTTTTGAAAGACCACGGACGAGTGTCTAAGACGTTTTAGGATCAATACGAACGAGTATTGATTAACCTGAAACAAACACGGACGAGTGTTGAAATACCACGGACGGGTGTCTAAGATGTTCTAGGATCAATAAGAATGGGTATTGATTAACCTGAAATAAACACGGACGAGTGTTGAAAGACCACAAACGCGTGTCTAAGACGTTTTAGGATCAATACAAACGAGTATTGATTAACCTGAAACAAACACGGACAAGTGTTGAAAGACCATGGACGAGTGTCTAAGACGTTCTAGGATCAACATGAACGAGTATTGATTAACCTGAAACAAACACGGAGGAGTGTTGAAAGACCACGGACGAGTGTCTAAGACATTTTAGGATAAATACGAACGAGTATTGATTAACCTGAAACAAACACGGATGAGTGTTGAAAGACCACGGACGAGTGTCTAAGATGTTCTAGGATCAATACGAATGAGTATTGATTAACCTAAAACAAACATGGACGAGTGTTGAAAGACCACGGACGATTGTCTAAGACGTTTTAGGATCAATACGAACGAGTATTGATTAACCTGAAACAAACACGGACGAGTGTTGAAAGACCCCAGACGAGTGTCTAAGACATTCTAGGATCAATACGAATGAGTATTGATTAACCTGAAACAAACACGGATGAGTGTTGAAAGACCACGGACGAGTGTCTAAGCCGTTTTAGGATCAATACGAATGAGTATTGATTAACCTGAAACAAACACTGACGAGTGTTGAAAGACTACGGACGAGTGTCTTAGACGTTCTAGAATCAATACGAAAGAGTATTGATTAACCTGAAACAAACACGGACGAGTGTTGAAAGCCCACAGATGAGTGTCTAAGACGTTTTAGGATCAATACGAATGGGTATTGATTAACCTGAAACAAACACGGACTAGTGTTGAAAGACCACAGACGAGTGTCTAAGACGTTTTAGGATCAATATGAACGAGTATTGATTAACCTGAAACAAACACGGATGAGTCTTGAAAGATCACAAATGAGTGTCTAAGACATTTTAGGATCAATATGAACGAGTATTGATTAACCTGAAACAAAAACGGACGAGTTTTGAAAGACCACGGACGAGTGTCTAAGACGTTTTAGGATCAATACGAACGAGTATTGATTAACCTGAAACAAACACGGACGAGTGTTGAAATACCACGGACGGGTGTCTAAGATGTTCTAGGATCAATAAGAATGGGTATTGATTAACCTGAAATAAACACGGACGTGTGTTGAAAGACCACAAACGCGTGTCTAAGACGTTTTAGGATCAATACGAACGAGTATTGATTAACCTGAAACAAACACGGACAAGTGTTGAAAGACCATGGACGAGTGTCTAAGACGTTCTAGGATCAACATGAACGAGTATTGATTAACCTGAAACAAACACGGACGAGTGTTGAAAGACCACGGACGAGTGTCTAAGAGATTTTAGGATAAATACGAACGAGTATTGATTAACCTGAAACAAACACGGATGAGTGTTGAAAGACCACGGACGAGTGTCTAAGATGTTCTAGGATCAATACGAATGAGTATTGATTAACCTAAAACAAACATGGACGAGTGTTGAAAGACCACGGACGATTGTCTAAGACGTTTTAGGATCAATACGAACGAGTATTGATTAACCTGAAACAAACATTGACGAGTGTTGAAAGACCACGAACGAGTGTCTTAGACGTTTTAAAATCAATATGAATAAGTATTGATTAACCTGAAACAAACACGGACGAGTGTTGAAATACCACGGACGAGTGTCTAAGACGTTTTAGGATCAATACGAATGGGTATTGATTAACCTGAAACAAACACGGACTAGTGTTGAAAGACCATAGACGAGTGTCTAAGACATTCTAGGATCAACGCGAACGAGTATTGATTAACCTGAAACAAACACGGACGAGTCTTGAAAGATCACAAAAGAGTGTCTAAGACATTTAAGGATCAATATGAACGAGTATTGATTAACCTGAAACAAAAATGGACGAGTTTTCAAAGACCACGGACGAGTGTCTAAGGCATTTTAGGATCAATACGAACGAGTATTGATTAACCTGAAATAAACACGGACGAGTGTTGAAAGACCACGGACAGGTTTCTAAGACGTTCTACAATCAATAAGAACGAGTATTGATTAACCTGAAACAAACACGGACGAGTGTTGAAAGACCACGGACGAGTGTCTAAGACATTTTAGGATAAATACGAACGAGTATTGATTAACCTGAAACAAACAAGGATGAGTGTTGAAAGACCACGGACGAGTGTCTAAGATGTTTTAGGATCAATACGAACGAGTATTGATTAACCTGAAACAAACACGGACAAGTGTTGAAAGACCACGGACGAGTGTCTAAGACGTTTTAGGATCAATACGAATGAGTATTGATTAACCTGAAACAAACACGAACGAGTGTTAAAAGACCACGGACGAGTGTCTAATAGGTTCTAGGATCAATACGAACGACTATTGATTAACCTGAAACAAACATGCACGAGTGTTGAAAGACCACGGACGATTGTCTAAGACGTTTTAGGATCAATACGAACGAGTATTGATTAACCTGAAACAAACACGGACTAGTGTTGAAAGACCACAGACGAGTGTCTAAGACATTCTAGGATCAATACGAATGAGTATTGATTAACCTGAAACAAACACGGATGAGTGTTGAAAGACCACGGACGAGGGTCTAAGCCGTTTTAGGATCAATACGAATGAGTATTGATTAACCTGAAACAAACACTGACGATTGTTGAAAGACTACGGACGAGTGTCTTAGACGTTCCAGAATCAATACGAACGAGTATTGATTAACCTGAAACAAACACAGACGAGTGTTAAAAGACCACAGACGAGTGTCTAAGACGTTTTAGGATCAATACGAATGAGTATTGATTAACCTGAAACAAACACGGACTAGTGTTGAAAGACCATAGACGAGTGTCTAAGACATTCTAGGATCAACGCGAACGAGTATTGATTAACCTGAAACAAACACGGACGAGTCTTGAAAGATCACAAAAGAGTGTCTAAGACGTTTAAGGATCAATATGAACGAGTATTGATTAACCTGAAACAAAAATGGACGAGTTTTCAAAGACCACGGACGAGTGTCTAAGACATTTTAGGATCAATACGAACGAGTATTGATTAACCTGAAACAAACACGGACGAGTGTTGAAAGACCACGGACGGGTTTCTAAGACGTCTACGATCAATAAGAACGAGTATTGATTAACCTGAAACAAACACGGACGAGTGTTGAAAGACCACAAACACGTGTCTAAGACATTTTAGGATCAATACGAACGAGTATTGATTAACCTGAAACAAACACGGACGAGTGTTGAAAGACCACGGACGAGTGTCTAAAACGTTCTAGGATCAACATAAACGAGTATTGATTAACCTGAAACAAACACGGACGAGTGTTGAAAGACCACGGACGAGTGTCTAGGACATTTTAGGATCAATACGAACGAGTATTGATAAACTTGAAACAAACACGGATGAGTGTTGAAAGACCACGGACGAGTGTCTAAGATGTTCTAGGATCAATACGAATGAGTATTGACTAACCTAAAACAAACATTGACGAGTGTTGAAAGACCACGGACGATTGTCTAAGACGTTTTAGGATCAATACGAACGAGTATTGATTAACCTGAAACAAACACGGACGAGTGTTGAAAGACCACAGACGAGTGTCTAAGACATTCTAGGATCAATACGAATGAGTATTAATTGACCTGAAACAAACACGGATGAGTGTTGAAAGACCACGGACGAGTGTCTAAGCCGTTTTAGGATCAATACGAATAAGTATTGATTAACCTGAAACAAACACTGACGAGTGTTGAAAGACTACAGACGAGAGTCTTAGACGTTCTAGAATCAATACGAACGAGTATTGATTAACCTGAAACAAACACGGACGAGTGTTGAAAGACCACAGATGAGTGTCTAAGACGTTTTAGGATCAATACGAATGAGTATTGATTAACCTGAAACAAACACGGACTAGTGTTGAAAGACCACAGACGAGTGTCTAAGACGTTCTAGGATCAACGCGAATGAGTATTGATTAACCTGAAACAAACACGGATGAGTCTTGAAAGATCACAAATGAGTGTCTAAGACGTTTTAGGATCAATATGAACGAGTATTGATTAACCTGAAACAAAAACGGACGAGTTTTGAAAGACCACGGACGAGTGTCTAAGACGTTTTAGGATCAATACGAACGAGTATTGATTAACCTGAAACAAACACGGACGAGTGTTGAAAGATCACAAAAGAGTGTCTAAGACGTTTAAGGATCAATATGAACGAGTATTGATTAACCTGAAACAAAAATGGACGAGTTTTCAAAGACCACGGACGAGTGTCTAAGACATTTTAGGATCAATACGAACGAGTATTGATTAACCTGAAACAAACACGGACGAGTGTTGAAAGACCACGGACGGGTTTCTAAGACGTCTACGATCAATAAGAACGAGTATTGATTAACCTGAAACAAACACGGACGAGTGTTGAAAGACCACAAACACGTGTCTAATACGTTTTAGGATCAATACGAACGAGTATTGATTAACCTGAAACAAACACGGACGAGTGTTGAAAGACCACGGACGAGTGTCTAAAACGTTCTAGGATCAACATAAACGAGTATTGATTAACCTGAAACAAACACGGACGAGTGTTGAAAGACCACGGACGAGTGTCTAAGACATTTTAGGATCAATACGAACGAGTATTGATAAACTTGAAACAAACACGGATGAGTGTTGAAAGACCACGGACGAGTGTCTAAGATGTTCTAGGATCAATACGAATGAGTATTGACTAACCTAAAACAAACATTGACGAGTGTTGAAAGACCACGGACGATTGTCTAAGACGTTTTAGGATCAATACGAACGAGTATTGATTAACCTGAAAAAAAACACGGACGAGTGTTGAAAGACCACAGACGAGTGTCTAAGACATTCTAGGATCAATACGAATGAGTATTAATTGACCTGAAACAAACACGGATGAGTGTTGAAAGACCACGGACGAGTGTCTAAGCCGTTTTAGGATCAATACGAATAAGTATTGATTAACCTGAAACAAACACTGACGAGTGTTGAAAGACTACAGACGAGAGTCTTAGACGTTCTAGAATCAATACGAACGAGTATTGATTAACCTGAAACAAACACGGACGAGTGTTGAAAGACCACAGATGAGTGTCTAAGACATTTTAGGATCAATACGAATGAGTATTGATTAACCTGAAACAAACACGGACTATTGTTGAAAGACCACAGACGAGTGTCTAAGACGTTCTAGGATCAACGCGAATGAGTATTGATTAACCTGAAACAAACACGGATGAGTCTTGAAAGATCACAAATGAGTGTCTAAGACGTTTTAGGATCAATATGAACGAGTATTGATTAACCTGAAACAAAAACGGACGAGTTTTGAAAGACCACGGACGAGTGTCTAAGACGTTTTAGGATCAATACGAACGAGTATTGATTAACCTGAAACAAACACGGACGAGTGTTGAAAGACCACGGACGGGTGTCTAAGACGTTCTAGGATCAATAAGAATGGGTATTGATTAACCTGAAATAAACACGGACGAGTGTTGAAAGACCACAAACGCATGTCTAAGACGTTTTAGGATCAATACGAACGAGTATTGATTAACCTGAAACAAACACGGACAAGTGTTGAAAGACCATGGACGAGTGTCTAAGACGTTCTAGGATCAACATGAACGAGTATTGATTAACCTGAAAAAAACACGGACGAGTGTTGAAAGACCACGAACGAGTGTCTAAGACATTTTAGGATAAATACGAACGACTATTGATTAACCTGAAACAAACACGGATGAGTGTTGAAAGACCACGGACGAGTGTCTAAGATGTTCTAGGATCAATACGAACGAGTATTGATTAACCTGAAACAAACACGGACAAGTGTTGAAAGACCACGGACGAGTGTCTAAGACGTTTTAGGATCAATACGAACGAGTATTGATTAACCTGAAACAAACACGAACGAGTGTTAAAAGACCACGGACGAGTGTCTAATATGTTCTAGGATCAATACGAACGAGTATTGATTAACCTGAAACAAACATGGACGAGTGTTGAAAGACCACGGACGATTGTCTAAGACGTTTTAGGATCAATACGAACGAGTATTGATTAACCTGAAACAAACACGGACGAGTGTTGAAAGACCACAGACGAGTGTCTAAGACATTATAGGATCAATACGAATGAGTATTGATTAACCTGAAACAAACATGGATGGGTGTTGAAAGACCACGGACGAGTGTCTAAGCCGTTTTAGGATCAATACGAATGAGTCTTGATTAACCTGAAACAAACACTGACGAGTGTTGAAAGACTACGGACGAGTGTCTTAGACGTTCTAGAATCAATACGAACGAGTATTGATTAACCTGAAACAAACACAGACGAGTGTTGAAAGACCACAGACGAGTGTCTAAGACATTCTAGGATCAATACGAATGAGTATTGATTAACCTGAAACAAACACGGATGAGTCTTGAAAGACCACGGACGAGTGTCTTAGAAGTTTTAAAATCAATACGAATGAGTATTGATTAACCTGAAACAAACACGGACGAGTGTTGAAATACCACGGACGAGTGTCTTAGACGTTTTAGGATCAATACGAATGAGTATTGATTAACCTGAAACAAACACGGACTAGTGTTGAAAGACCATAGACGAGTGTCTAAGACATTCTAGGATCAACACGAACGAGTATTGATTAACCTGAAACAAACACGGACGAGTCTTGAAAGATCACAAAAGAGTGTCTAAGACATTTAAGGATCAATATGAACGAGTATTGATTAACCTGAAACAAAAATGGACGAGTTTTCAAAGACCACGGACGAGTGTCTAAGACATTTTAGGATCAATACGAACGAGTATTGATTAACCTGAAACAAACACGAACGAGTGTTAAAAGACCACGGACGAGTGTCTAATATGTTCTAGGATCAATACGAACGAGTATTGATTAACCTGAAACAAACATGGACGAGTGTTGAAAGACCACGGACGATTGTCTAAGACGTTTTAGGATCAATACGAACGAGTATTGATTAACCTGAAACAAACACGGACGAGTGTTGAAAGACCACAGACGAGTGTCTAAGACATTATAGGATCAATACGAATGAGTATTGATTAACCTGAAACAAACATGGATGGGTGTTGAAAGACCACGGACGAGTGTCTAAGCCGTTTTAGGATCAATACGAATGAGTCTTGATTAACCTGAAACAAACACTGACGAGTGTTGAAAGACTACGGACGAGTGTCTTAGACGTTCTAGAATCAATACGAACGAGTATTGATTAACCTGAAACAAACACGGACGAGTGTTGAAAGACCACAGACGAGTGTCTAAGACATTCTAGGATCAATACGAATGAGTATTGATTAACCTGAAACAAACACGGATGAGTCTTGAAAGACCACGGACGAGTGTCTTAGAAGTTTTAAAATCAATACGAATGAGTATTGATTAACCTGAAACAAACACGGACGAGTGTTGAAATACCACGGACGAGTGTCTTAGACGTTTTAGGATCAATACGAATGAGTATTGATTAACCTGAAACAAACACGGACTAGTGTTGAAAGACCATAGACGAGTGTCTAAGACATTCTAGGATCAACACGAACGAGTATTGATTAACCTGAAACAAACACGGACGAGTCTTGAAAGATCACAAAAGAGTGTCTAAGACATTTAAGGATCAATATGAACGAGTATTGATTAACCTGAAACAAAAATGGACGAGTTTTCAAAGACCACGGACGAGTGTCTAAGACATTTTAGGATCAATACGAACGAGTATTGATTAACCTGAAACAAACACGGACGAGTGTTGAAAGACCACGGACGAGTTTCTAAGACGTCTACGATCAATAAGAATGAGTATTGATTAACCTGAAACAAACACGGACGAGTGTTGAAAGACCACAAACACGTGTCTAAGACGTTTTAGGATCAATACGAACGAGTATTGATTAACCTGAAACAAACACGGACGAGTGTTGAAAGACCACGGACGAGTGTCTAAAACGTTCTAGGATCAACATAAATGAGTATTGATTAACCTGAAACAAACAGGGACGAGTGTTGAAAGACCACGGACGAGTGTCTAAGACATTTTAGGATCAATACGAACGAGTATTGATAAACCTGAAATAAACACGGATGAGTGTTGAAAGACCACGGACGAGTGTCTAAGATGTTCTAGGATCAATATGAACGAGTATTGATTAACCTGAAACAAAAACGGACGAGTTTTGAAAGACCACGGACGAGTGTCTAAGACGTTTTAGGATCAATACGAACGAGTATTGATTAACCTGAAACAAACACGGACGAGTGTTGAAAGACCACGGACGGGTGTCTAAGACGTTCTAGGATCAATAAGAATGGGTATTGATTAACCTGAAATAAACACGGACGAGTGTTGAAAGACCACAAACGCATGTCTAAGACGTTTTAGGATCAATACGAACGAGTATTGATTAACCTGAAACAAACACGGACAAGTGTTGAAAGACCATGGACGAGTGTCTAAGACGTTCTAGGATCAACATGAACGAGTATTGATTAACCTGAAAAAAACACGGACGAGTGTTGAAAGACCACGAACGAGTGTCTAAGACATTTTAGGATAAATACGAACGACTATTGATTAACCTGAAACAAACACGGATGAGTGTTGAAAGACCACGGACGAGTGTCTAAGATGTTATAGGATCAATACGAACGAGTATTGATTAACCTGAAACAAACACGGACAAGTGTTGAAAGACCACGGACGAGTGTCTAAGACGTTTTAGGATCAATACGAACGAGTATTGATTAACCTGAAACAAACACGAACGAGTGTTAAAAGACCACGGACGAGTGTCTAATATGTTATAGGATTAATACGAACGAGTATTGATTAACCTGAAACAAACATGGACGAGTGTTGAAAGACCACGGACGATTGTCTAAGACGTTTTAGGATCAATACGAACGAGTATTGATTAACCTGAAACAAACACGGACGAGTGTTGAAAGACCACAGACGAGTGTCTAAGACATTCTAGGATCAATACGAATGAGTATTGATTAACCTGAAACAAACACGGATGAGTGTTGAAAGACCACGGACGAGGGTCTAAGCCGTTTTAGGATCAATACGAATGAGTATTGATTAACCTGAAACAAACACTGACGATTGTTGAAAGACTATGGACGAGTGTCTTAGACGTTCCAGAATCAATACGAACGAGTATTGATTAACCTGAAACAAACACAGACGAGTGTTAAAAGACCACAGACGAGTGTCTAAGACGTTTTAGGATCAATACGAATGAGTATTGATTAACCTGAAACAAACACGGACTAGTGTTGAAAGACCATAGACGAGTGTCTAAGACATTCTAGGATCAACGCGAACGAGTATTGATTAACCTGAAACAAACACGGACGAGTCTTGAAAGATCACAAAAGAGTGTCTAAGACGTTTAAGGATCAATATGAACGAGTATTGATTAACCTGAAACAAAAATGGACGAGTTTTCAAAGACCACGGACGAGTGTCTAAGACATTTTAGGATCAATACGAACGAGTATTGATTAACCTGAAACAAACACGGACGAGTGTTGAAAGACCACGGACGGGTTTCTAAGACGTCTACGATCAATAAGAACGAGTATTGATTAACCTGAAACAAACACGGACGAGTGTTGAAAGACCACAAACACGTGTCTAAGACGTTTTAGGATCAATACGAACGAGTATTGATTAACCTGAAACAAACACGGACGAGTGTTGAAAGACCACGGACGAGTGTCTAAAACGTTCTAGGATCAACATAAACGAGTATTGATTAACCTGAAACAAACACGGACGAGTGTTGAAAGACCACGGACGAGTGTCTAAGACATTTTAGGATCAATACGAACGAGTATTGATAAACTTGAAACAAACACGGATGAGTGTTGAAAGACCACGGACGAGTGTCTTAGATGTTCTAGGATCAATACGAATGAGTATTGACTAACCTAAAACAAACATTGACGAGTGTTGAAAGACCACGGACGATTGTCTAAGACGTTTTAGGATCAATACGAACGAGTATTGATTAACCTGAAACAAACACGGACGAGTGTTGAAAGACCACAGACGAGTGTCTAAGACATTCTAGGATCAATACGAATGAGTATTAATTGACCTGAAACAAACACGGATGAGTGTTGAAAGACCACGGACGAGTGTCTAAGCCGTTTTAGGATCAATACGAATAAGTATTGATTAACCTGAAACAAACACTGACGAGTGTTGAAAGACTACAGACGAGAGTCTTAGACGTTCTAGAATCAATACGAACGAGTATTGATTAACCTGAAACAAACACGGACGAGTGTTGAAAGACCACAGATGAGTGTCTAAGACGTTTTAGGATCAATACGAATGAGTATTGATTAACCTGAAACAAACACGGACTAGTGTTGAAAGACCACAGACGAGTGTCTAAGACGTTCTAGGATCAACGCGAATGAGTATTGATTAACCTGAAACAAACACGGATGAGTCTTGAAAGATCACAAATGAGTGTCTAAGACGTTTTAGGATCAATATGAACGAGTATTGATTAACCTGAAACAAAAACGGACGAGTTTTGAAAGACCACGGACGAGTGTCTAAGACGTTTTAGGATCAATACGAACGAGTATTGATTAACCTGAAACAAACACGGACGAGTGTTGAAAGACCACGGACGGGTGTCTAAGACGTTCTAGGATCAATAAGAATGGGTATTGATTAACCTGAAATAAACACGGACGAGTGTTGAAAGACCACAAACGCATGTCTAAGACGTTTTATGATCAATACGAACGAGTATTGATTAACCTGAAACAAACACGGACAAGTGTTGAAAGACCATGGACGAGTGTCTAAGACGTTCTAGGATCAACATGAACGAGTATTGATTAACCTGAAAAAAACACGGACGAGTGTTGAAAGACCACGAACGAGTGTCTA
Source organism: Lathyrus tuberosus (assembly GCA_022829125.1). Lineage (NCBI taxonomy): Eukaryota > Viridiplantae > Streptophyta > Magnoliopsida > Fabales > Fabaceae > Lathyrus > Lathyrus tuberosus. The sequence continues at coordinate 1,011,864 of JALAZF010000677.1, forward strand.
AGACATTTTAGGATAAATACGAACGACTATTGATTAACCTGAAACAAACACGGATGAGTGTTGAAAGACCACGGACGAGTGTCTAAGATGTTCTAGGATCAATACGAACGAGTATTGATTAACCTGAAACAAACACGGACAAGTGTTGAAAGACCACGGACGAGTGTCTAAGACGTTTTAGGATCAATACGAACGAGTATTGATTAACCTGAAACAAACACGAACGAGTGTTAAAAGACCACGGACGAGTGTCTAATATGTTCTAGGATCAATACGAACGAGTATTGATTAACCTGAAACAAACATGGACGAGTGTTGAAAGACCACGGACGATTGTCTAAGACGTTTTAGGATCAATACGAACGAGTATTGATTAACCTGAAACAAACACGGACGAGTGTTGAAAGACCACAGACGAGTGTCTAAGACATTATAGGATCAATACGAATGAGTATTGATTAACCTGAAACAAACATGGATGGGTGTTGAAAGACCACGGACGAGTGTCTAAGCCGTTTTAGGATCAATACGAATGAGTCTTGATTAACCTGAAACAAACACTGACGAGTGTTGAAAGACTACGGACGAGTTTCTTAGACGTTTTAGAATCAATACGAACGAGTATTGATTAACCTGAAACAAACACGGACGAGTGTTGAAAGACCACAGACGAGTGTCTAAGACATTCTAGGATCAATACGAATGAGTATTGATTAACCTGAAACAAACACGGATGAGTCTTGAAAGACCACGGACGAGTGTCTTAGACGTTTTAAAATCAATACGAATGAGTATTGATTAACCTGAAACAAACACGGACGAGTGTTGAAATACCACGGACGAGTGTCTTAGACGTTTTAGGATCAATACGAATGAGTATTGATTAACCTGAAACAAACACGGACTAGTGTTGAAAGACCATAGACGAGTGTCTAAGACATTCTAGGATCAACACGAACGAGTATTGATTAACCTGAAACAAACACGGACGAGTCTTGAAAGATCACAAAAGAGTGTCTAAGACATTTAAGGATCAATATGAACGAGTATTGATTAACCTGAAACAAAAATGGACGAGTTTTCAAAGACCACGGACGAGTGTCTAAGACATTTTAGGATCAATACGAACGAGTATTGATTAACCTGAAACAAACACGGACGAGTGTTGAAAGACCACGGACGAGTTTCTAAGACGTCTACGATCAATAAGAATGAGTATTGATTAACCTGAAACAAACACGGACGAGTGTTGAAAGACCACAAACACGTGTCTAAGACGTTTTAGGATCAATACGAACGAGTATTGATTAACCTGAAACAAACACGGACGAGTGTTGAAAGACCACGGACGAGTGTCTAAAACGTTCTAGGATCAACATAAATGAGTATTGATTAACCTGAAACAAACAGGGACGAGTGTTGAAAGACCACGGACGAGTGTCTAAGACATTTTAGGATCAATACGAACGAGTATTGATAAACCTGAAACAAACACGGATGAGTGTTGAAAGACCACGGACGAGTGTCTAAGATGTTCTAGGATCAATATGAACGAGTATTGATTAACCTGAAACAAAAACGGACGAGTTTTGAAAGACCACGGACGAGTGTCTAAGACGTTTTAGGATCAATACGAACGAGTATTGATTAACCTGAAACAAACACGGACGAGTGTTGAAAGACCACGGACGGGTGTCTAAGACGTTCTAGGATCAATAAGAATGGGTATTGATTAACCTGAAATAAACACGGACGAGTGTTGAAAGACCACAAACGCATGTCTAAGACGTTTTAGGATCAATACGAACGAGTATTGATTAACCTGAAACAAACACGGACAAGTGTTGAAAGACCATGGACGAGTGTCTAAGACGTTCTAGGATCAACATGAACGAGTATTGATTAACCTGAAAAAAACACGGACGAGTGTTGAAAGACCACGAACGAGTGTCTAAGACATTTTAGGATAAATACGAACGACTATTGATTAACCTGAAACAAACACGGATGAGTGTTGAAAGACCACGGACGAGTGTCTAAGATGTTCTAGGATCAATACGAACGAGTATTGATTAACCTGAAACAAACACGGACAAGTGTTGAAAGACCACGGACGAGTGTCTAAGACGTTTTAGGATCAATACGAACGAGTATTGATTAACCTGAAATAAACACGAACGAGTGTTAAAAGACCACGGACGAGTGTCTAATATGTTCTAGGATCAATACGAACGAGTATTGATTAACCTGAAACAAACATGGACGAGTGTTGAAAGACCACGGACGATTGTCTAAGACGTTTTAGGATCAATACGAACGAGTATTGATTAACCTGAAACAAACACGGACGAGTGTTGAAAGACCACAGACGAGTGTCTAAGACATTATAGGATCAATACGAATGAGTATTGATTAACCTGAAACAAACATGGATGGGTGTTGAAAGACCACGGACGAGTGTCTAAGCCGTTTTAGGATCAATACGAATGAGTCTTGATTAACCTGAAACAAACACTGACGAGTGTTGAAAGACTACGGACGAGTTTCTTAGACGTTTTAGAATCAATACGAACGAGTATTGATTAACCTGAAACAAACACGGACGAGTGTTGAAAGACCACAGACGAGTGTCTAAGACATTCTAGGATCAATACGAATGAGTATTGATTAACCTGAAACAAACACGGATGAGTCTTGAAAGACCACGGACGAGTGTCTTAGACGTTTTAAAATCAATACGAATGAGTATTGATTAACCTGAAACAAACACGGACGAGTGTTGAAATACCACGGACGAGTGTCTTAGACGTTTTAGGATCAATACGAATGAGTATTGATTAACCTGAAACAAACACGGACTAGTGTTGAAAGACCATAGACGAGTGTCTAAGACATTCTAGGATCAACACGAACGAGTATTGATTAACCTGAAACAAACACGGACGAGTCTTGAAAGATCACAAAAGAGTGTCTAAGACATTTAAGGATCAATATGAACGAGTATTGATTAACCTGAAACAAAAATGGACAAGTTTTCAAAGACCACGGACGAGTGTCTAAGACATTTTAGGATCAATACGAACGAGTATTGATTAACCTGAAACAAACACGGACGAGTGTTGAAAGACCACGGACGAGTTTCTAAGACGTCTACGATCAATAAGAATGAGTATTGATTAACCTGAAACAAACACGGACGAGTGTTGAAAGACTACAAACACGTGTCTAAGACGTTTTAGGATCAATATGAACGAGTATTGATTAACCTGAAACAAACACGGACGAGTGTTGAAAGACCACGGACGAGTGTCTAAAACGTTCTAGGATCAACATAAATGAGTATTGATTAACCTGAAACAAACAGGGACGAGTGTTGAAAGACCACGGACGAGTGTCTAAGACCTTTTAGGATCAATACGAACGAGTATTGATAAACCTGAAACAAACACGGATGAGTGTTGAAAGACCACGGACGAGTGTCTAAGATGTTCTAGGATCAATACGAATGAGTATTGATTAACCTAAAACAAACATGGACGAGTGTTGAAAGACCACGGACGATTGTCTAAGACGTTTTAGGATCAATACGAACGAGTATTGATTAACCTGAAACAAACACGGACGAGTGTTGAAAGACCACAGACGAGTGTCTAAGACATTCTAGGATCAATACGAATGAGTATTAATTGACCTGAAACAAACACGGATGAGTGTTGAAAGACCACGGACGAGTGTCTAAGCCGTTTTAGGATCAATACGAATGAGTATTGATTAACCTGAAACAAACACTGACGAGTGTTGAAAGACTACGGACGAGAGTCTTAGACGTTCTAGAATCAATATGAACGAGTATTGATTAACCTGAAACAAACACGGACGAGTGTTGAAAGACCACAGATGAGTGTCTAAGACGTTTTAGGATCAATACGAATGAGTATTGATTAACTTGAAACAAACACGGACTAGTGTTGAAAGACCACAGACGAGTGTCTAAGACGTTATAGGATCAACGCGAATGAGTATTGATTAACCTGAAACAAACACGGATGAGTCTTGAAAGATCACAAATGAGTGTCTAAGACATTTAAGGATCAATATGAACGAGTATTGATTAACCTGAAACAAAAATGGACGAGTTTTCAAAGACCACGGACGAGTGTCTAAGACATTTTAGGATCAATAGGAACGAGTATTGATTAACCTGAAACAAACACGGACGAGTGTTGAAAGACCACGGACGGGTTTCTAAGACGTCTACGATCAATAAGAACGAGTATTGATAAACCTGAAACAAACACGGACGAGTGTTGAAAGACCACAAACACGTGTCTAAGACGTTTTAGGATCAATACGAATGAGTATTGATTAACCAGAAACAAACACGGACGAGTGTTGAAAGACCACGGACGAGTGTCTAAAACATTCTAGGATCAACATAAACGAGTATTGATTAACCTGAAACAAACACGGACGAGTGTTGAAAGACCACGGACGAGTGTCTAAGACATTTTAGGATCAATACGAACGAGTATTGATTAACCTGAAACAAACACGGACGAGTGTTGAAAGACCACAGACGAGTGTCTAAGACATTCTAGGATCAATACGAATGAGTATTGATTAACCTGAATCAAACACGGATGAGTGTTGAAAGACCACGGACGAGGGTCTAAGCCGTTTTAGGATCAATACGAATAAGTATTGATTAACTTGAAACAAACACTGACGATTGTTGAAAGACTACGGACGAGTGTCTTAGACGTTCTAGAATCAATACGAACGAGTATTGATTAACCTGAAACAAACACAGACGAGTGTTGAAAGACCACAGACGAGTGTCTAAGACGTTTTAGGATCAATACGAATAAGTATTGATTAACCTGAAACAAACACTGATGAGTGTTGAAAGACCACGGACGAGTGTCTTAGACGTTTTAAAATCAATACGAATGAGTATTGATTAACCTGAAACAAACACGGACGAGTGTTGAAATACCACGGACGAGTGTCTAAGACGTTTTAGGATCAATACGAATGAGTATTGATTAACCTGAAACAAACACGGACTAGTGTTGAAAGACCATAGACGAGTGTCTAAGACATTCTAGGATCAACGCGAACGAGTATTGATTAACCTGAAACAAACACGGACGAGTCTTGAAAGATCACAAAAGAGTGTCTAAGACATTTAAGGATCAATATGAACGAGTATTGATTAACATGAAACAAAAATGGACGAGTTTTCAAAGACCACGGACGAGTGTCTAAGACATTTTAGGATCAATACGAACGAGTATTGATTAACCTGAAACAAACACGGACGAGTGTTGAAAGACCACGGACGGGTTTCTAAGACGTCTACGATCAATAAGAACGAGTATTGATTAACCTGAAACAAACTCGGACGAGTGTTGAAAGACCACAAACACGTGTCTAAGACGTTTTAGGATCAATACGAACGAGTATTGATTAACCTGAAACAAACACGGACGAGTGTTGAAAGACCACGGACGAGTGTCTAAAACATTCTAGGATCAACATAAACGAGTATTGATTAACCTGAAACAAACACGGACGAGTGTTGAAAGACCACGGACGAGTGTCTAAGACATTTTAGGATCAATACGAACGAGTATTGATAAACCTGAAACAAACACGGATGAGTGTTGAAAGACCACGGACGAGTGTCTAAGATGTTCTAGGATCAATACGAATGAGTATTGATTAACCTAAAACAAACATGGACGAGTGTTGAAAGACCACGGACGATTGTCTAAGACGTTTTAGGATCAATACGAACGAGTATTGATTAACCTGAAACAAACACGGACGAGTGTTGAAAGACCACAGACGAGTGTCTAAGACATTCTAGGATCAATACGAATGAGTATTAATTGACCTGAAACAAACACGGATGAGTGTTGAAAGACCACGGACGAGTGTCTAAGCCGTTTTAGGATCAATACGAATGAGTATTGATTAACCTGAAACAAACACTGACGAGTGTTGAAAGACTACGGACGAGAGTCTTAGACGTTCTAGAATCAATACGAACGAGTATTGATTAACCTGAAACAAACACGGACGAGTGTTGAAAGACCACAGATGAGTGTCTAAGACGTTTTAGGATCAATACGAATGAGTATTGATTAACCTGAAACAAACACGGACTAGTGTTGAAAGACCACAGATGAGTGTCTAAGACGTTCTAGGATCAACGCGAATGAGTATTGATTAACCTGAAACAAACACGGATGAGTCTTGAAAGATCACAAATGAGTGTCTAAGACATTTAAGGATCAATATGAACGAGTATTGATTAACCTGAAACAAAAATGGATGAGTTTTCAAAGACCACAGACGAGTGTCTAAGACATTTTAGGATCATTACGAACGAGTATTGATTAACCTGAAACAAACACGGACGAGTGTTGAAAGACCACGGACGAGTTTCTAAGACGTCTACGATCAATAAGAATGAGTATTGATTAACCTGAAACAAACACGGACGAGTGTTGAAAGACTACAAACACGTGTCTAAGACGTTTTAGGATCAATATGAACGAGTATTGATTAACCTGAAACAAACACGGACGAGTGTTGAAAGACCACGGACGAGTGTCTAAAACGTTCTAGGATCAACATAAATGAGTATTGATTAACCTGAAACAAACAGGGACGAGTGTTGAAAGACCACGGACGAGTGTCTAAGACCTTTTAGGATCAATACGAACGAGTATTGATAAACCTGAAACAAACACGGATGAGTGTTGAAAGACCACGGACGAGTGTCTAAGATGTTCTAGGATCAATACGAATGAGTATTGATTAACCTAAAACAAACATGGACGAGTGTTGAAAGACCACGGACGATTGTCTAAGACGTTTTAGGATCAATACGAACGAGTATTGATTAACCTGAAACAAACACGGACGAGTGTTGAAAGACCACAGACGAGTGTCTAAGACATTCTAGGATCAATACGAATGAGTATTAATTGACCTGAAACAAACACGGATGAGTGTTGAAAGACCACGGACGAGTGTCTAAGCCGTTTTAGGATCAATACGAATGAGTATTGATTAACCTGAAACAAACACTGACGAGTGTTGAAAGACTACGGACGAGAGTCTTAGACGTTCTAGAATCAATACGAACGAGTATTGATTAACCTGAAACAAACACGGACGAGTGTTGAAAGACCACAGATGAGTGTCTAAGACGTTTTAGGATCAATACGAATGAGTATTGATTAACTTGAAACAAACACGGACTAGTGTTGAAAGACCACAGACGAGTGTCTAAGACGTTATAGGATCAACGCGAATGAGTATTGATTAACCTGAAACAAACACGGATGAGTCTTGAAAGATCACAAATGAGTGTCTAAGACATTTAAGGATCAATATGAACGAGTATTGATTAACCTGAAACAAAAATGGACGAGTTTTCAAAGACCACGGACGAGTGTCTAAGACATTTTAGGATCAATAGGAACGAGTATTGATTAACCTGAAACAAACACGGACGAGTGTTGAAAGACCACGGACGGGTTTCTAAGACGTCTACGATCAATAAGAACGAGTATTGATAAACCTGAAACAAACACGGACGAGTGTTGAAAGACCACAAACACGTGTCTAAGACGTTTTAGGATCAATACGAATGAGTATTGATTAACCAGAAACAAACACGGACGAGTGTTGAAAGACCACGGACGAGTGTCTAAAACATTCTAGGATCAACATAAACGAGTATTGATTAACCTGAAACAAACACGGACGAGTGTTGAAAGACCACGGACGAGTGTCTAAGACATTTTAGGATCAATACGAACGAGTATTGATTAACCTGAAATAAACACGGACGAGTGTTGAAAGACCACAGACGAGTGTCTAAGACATTCTAGGATCAATACGAATGAGTATTGATTAACCTGAATCAAACACGGATGAGTGTTGAAAGACCACGGACGAGGGTCTAAGCCGTTTTAGGATCAATACGAATAAGTATTGATTAACTTGAAACAAACACTGACGATTGTTGAAAGACTACGGACGAGTGTCTTAGACGTTCTAGAATCAATACGAACGAGTATTGATTAACCTGAAACAAACACAGACGAGTGTTGAAAGACCACAGACGAGTGTCTAAGACGTTTTAGGATCAATACGAATAAGTATTGATTAACCTGAAACAAACACTGATGAGTGTTGAAAGACCACGGACGAGTGTCTTAGACGTTTTAAAATCAATACGAATGAGTATTGATTAACCTGAAACAAACACGGACTAGTGTTGAAAGACCATAGACGAGTGTCTAAGACATTCTAGGATCAACGCGAACGAGTATTGATTAACCTGAAACAAACACGGACGAGTCTTGAAAGATCACAAAAGAGTGTCTAAGACATTTAAGGATCAATATGAACGAGTATTGATTAACATGAAACAAAAATGGACGAGTTTTCAAAGACCACGGACGAGTGTCTAAGACATTTTAGGATCAATACGAACGAGTATTGATTAACCTGAAACAAACACGGACGAGTGTTGAAAGACCACGGACGGGTTTCTAAGACGTCTACGATCAATAAGAACGAGTATTGATTAACCTGAAACAAACTCGGACGAGTGTTGAAAGACCACAAACACGTGTCTAAGACGTTTTAGGATCAATACGAACGAGTATTGATTAACCTGAAACAAACACGGACGAGTGTTGAAAGACCACGGACGAGTGTCTAAAACATTCTAGGATCAACATAAACGAGTATTGATTAACCTGAAACAAACACGGACGAGTGTTGAAAGACCACGGACGAGTGTCTAAGACATTTTAGGATCAATACGAACGAGTATTGATAAACCTGAAACAAACACGGATGAGTGTTGAAAGACCACGGACGAGTGTCTAAGATGTTCTAGGATCAATACGAATGAGTATTGATTAACCTAAAACAAACATGGACGAGTGTTGAAAGACCACGGACGATTGTCTAAGACGTTTTAGGATCAATACGAACGAGTATTGATTAACCTGAAACAAACACGGACGAGTGTTGAAAGACCACAGACGAGTGTCTAAGACATTCTAGGATCAATACGAATGAGTATTAATTGACCTGAAACAAACACGGATGAGTGTTGAAAGACCACGGACGAGTGTCTAAGCCGTTTTAGGATCAATACGAATGAGTATTGATTAACCTGAAACAAACACTGACGAGTGTTGAAAGACTACGGACGAGAGTCTTAGACGTTCTAGAATCAATACGAACGAGTATTGATTAACCTGAAACAAACACGGACGAGTGTTGAAAGACCACAGATGAGTGTCTAAGACGTTTTAGGATCAATACGAATGAGTATTGATTAACCTGAAACAAACACAGACTAGTGCTGAAAGACCACAGACGAGTGTCTAAGACGTTATAGGATCAACGCGAATGAGTATTGATTAACCTGAAACAAACACGGATGAGTCTTGAAAGATCACAAATGAGTGTCTAAGACATTTAAGGATCAATATGAACGAGTATTGATTAACCTGAAACAAAAATGGACGAGTTTTCAAAGACCACGGACGAGTGTCTAAGACATTTTAGGATCAATAGGAACGAGTATTGATTAACCTGAAACAAACACGGACGAGTGTTGAAAGACCACGGACGGGTTTCTAAGACGTCTACGATCAATAAGAACGAGTATTGATTAACCTGAAACAAACACGGACGAGTGTTGAAAGACCACAAACACGTGTCTAAGACGTTTTAGGATCAATACGAATGAGTATTGATTAACCAGAAACAAACACGGACGAGTGTTGAAAGACCACGGACGAGTGTCTAAAACATTCTAGGATCAACATAAACGAGTATTGATTAACCTGAAACAAACACGGACGAGTGTTGAAAGACCACGGACGAGTGTCTAAGACATTTTAGGATCAATACGAACGAGTATTGATTAACCTGAAACAAACACGGACGAGTGTTGAAAGACCACAGACGAGTGTCTAAGACATTCTAGGATCAATACGAATGAGTATTGATTAACCTGAATCAAACACGGATGAGTGTTGAAAGACCACGGACGAGGGTCTAAGCCGTTTTAGGATCAATACGAATAAGTATTGATTAACTTGAAACAAACACTGACGATTGTTGAAAGACTACGGACGAGTGTCTTAGACGTTCTAGAATCAATACGAACGAGTATTGATTAACCTGAACAAACACAGACGAGTGTTGAAAGACCACAGACGAGTGTCTAAGACGTTATATGATCAATACCAATAAGTATTGATTAACCTGAAACAAACACTGATGAGTGTTGAAAGACCACGGACGAGTGTCTTAGACGTTTTAAAATCAATACGAATGAGTATTGATTAACCTGAAACAAACACGGACGAGTGTTGAAATACCACGGACGAGTGTCTAAGACGTTTTAGGATCAATACGAATGAGTATTGATTAACCTGAAACAAACACGGACTAGTGTTGAAAGACCATAGACGAGTGTCTAAGACATTCTAGGATCAACGCGAACGAGTATTGATTAACCTGAAACAAACACGGACGAGTCTTGAAAGATCACAAAAGAGTGTCTAAGACATTTAAGGATCAATATGAACGAGTATTGATTAACCTGAAACAAAAATGGACGAGTTTTCAAAGACCACGGACGAGTGTCTAAGACATTTTAGGATCAATACGAACGAGTATTGATTAACCTGAAACAAACACGGACGAGTGTTGAAAGACCACGGACGGGTTTCTAAGACGTCTACGATCAATAAGAATGAGTATTGATTAACCTGAAACAAACTCGGACGAGTGTTGAAAGACCACAAACACGTGTCTAAGACGTTTTAGGATCAATACGAACGAGTATTGATTAACCTGAAACAAACACGGACGAGTGTTGAAAGACCACGGACGAGTGTCTAAAACATTCTAGGATCAACATAAACGAGTATTGATTAACCTGAAACAAACACGGACGAGTGTTGAAAGACCACGGACGAGTGTCTAAGACATTTTAGGATCAATACGAACGAGTATTGATAAACCTGAAACAAACACGGATGAGTGTTGAAAGACCACGGACGAGTGTCTAAGATGTTCTAGGATCAATACGAATGAGTATTGATTAACCTAAAACAAACATGGACGAGTGTTGAAAGACCACGGACGATTGTCTAAGACGTTTTAGGATCAATACGAACGAGTATTGATTAACCTGAAACAAACACGGACGAGTGTTGAAAGACCACAGACGAGTGTCTAAGACATTCTAGGATCAATACGAATGAGTATTAATTGACCTGAAACAAACACGGATGAGTGTTGAAAGACCACGGACGAGTGTCTAAGCCGTTTTAGGATCAATACGAATGAGTATTGATTAACCTGAAACAAACACTGACGAGTGTTGAAAGACTACGGAAGAGAGTCTTAGACGTTCTAGAATCAATACGAACGAGTATTGATTAACCTGAAACAAACACGGACGAGTGTTGAAAGACCACAGATGAGTGTCTAAGACGTTTTAGGATCAATACGAATGAGTATTGATTAACCTGAAACAAACACAGACTAGTGTTGAAAGACCACAGACGAGTGTCTAAGACGTTATAGGATCAACGCGAATGAGTATTGATTAACCTGAAACAAACACGGATGAGTCTTGAAAGATCACAAATGAGTGTCTAAGACATTTAAGGATCAATATGAACGAGTATTGATTAACCTGAAACAAAAATGGACGAGTTTTCAAAGACCACGGACGAGTGTCTAAGACATTTTAGGATCAATAGGAACGAGTATTGATTAACCTGAAACAAACACGGACGAGTGTTGAAAGACCACGGACGGGTTTCTAAGACGTCTACGATCAATAAGAACGAGTATTGATTAACCTGAAACAAACACGGACGAGTGTTGAAAGACCACAAACACGTGTCTAAGACGTTTTAGGATCAATACGAATGAGTATTGATTAACCAGAAACAAACACGGACGAGTGTTGAAAGACCACGGACGAGTGTCTAAAACATTCTAGGATCAACATAAACGAGTATTGATTAACCTGAAACAAACACGGACGAGTGTTGAAAGACCACGGACGAGTGTCTAAGACATTTTAGGATCAATACGAACGAGTATTGATTAACCTGAAACAAACACGGACGAGTGTTGAAAGACCACAGACGAGTGTCTAAGACATTCTAGGATCAATACGAATGAGTATTGATTAACCTGAATCAAACACGGATGAGTGTTGAAAGACCACGGACGAGGGTCTAAGCCGTTTTAGGATCAATACGAATAAGTATTGATTAACTTGAAACAAACACTGACGATTGTTGAAAGACTACGGACGAGTGTCTTAGACGTTCTAGAATCAATACGAACGAGTATTGATTAACCTGAAACAAACACGGACGAGTGTTGAAAGACCACAGACGAGTGTCTAAGACATTCTAGGATCAATACGAATGAGTATTAATTGACCTGAAACAAACACGGATGAGTGTTGAAAGACCACGGACGAGTGTCTAAGCCGTTTTAGGATCAATACGAATGAGTATTGATTAACCTGAAACAAACACTGACGAGTGTTGAAAGACTACGGACGAGAGTCTTAGACGTTCTAGAATCAATACGAACGAGTATTGATTAACCTGAAACAAACACGGACGAGTGTTGAAAGACCACAGATGAGTGTCTAAGACGTTTTAGGATCAATACGAATGAGTATTGATTAACCTGAAACAAACACAGACTAGTGTTGAAAGACCACAGACGAGTGTCTAAGACGTTCTAGGATCAACGCGAATGAGTATTGATTAACCTGAAACAAACACGGATGAGTCTTGAAAGATCACAAATGAGTGTCTAAGACATTTAAGGATCAATATGAACGAGTATTGATTAACCTGAAACAAAAATGGACGAGTTTTCAAAGACCACGGACGAGTGTCTAAGACATTTTAGGATCAATACGAACGAGTATTGATTAACCTGAAACAAACACGGACGAGTGTTGAAAGACCACGGACGGGTTTCTTAGACGTCTACGATTAATAAGAACGAGTATTGATTAACCTGAAACAAACACGGACGAGTGTTGAAAGACCACAAACACGTGTCTAAGACGTTTTAGGATCAATACGAACGAGTATTGATTAACCTGAAACAAACACGGACGAGTGTTGAAAGACCACGGACGAGTGTCTAAAACGTTCTAGGATCAACATAAACGAGTATTGATTAACCTGAAACAAACACGGACGAGTGTTGAAAGACCACAGACGAGTGTCTAAGACATTTTAGGATCAATACGAACGAGTATTGATTAACCTGAAACAAACACGGATGAGTGTTGAAAGACCACAGACGAGTGTCTAAGATGTTCTAGGATCAATACGAATGAGTATTGATTAACCTAAAATAAACATTGACGAGTGTTGAAAGACCACGGACGATTGTCTAAGGCGTTTTAGGATCAATACGAACGAGTATTGATTAACCTGAAACAAACACGGACGAGTGTTGAAAGACCACAGACGAGTGTCTAAGACATTCTAGGATCAATACGAATGAGTATTAATTGACCTGAAACAAACACGGATGAGTGTTGAAAGACCACGGACGAGTGTCTAAGCCGTTTTAGGATCAATACGAATGAGTATTGATTAACCTGAAACAAACACTGACGAGTGTTGAAAGACTACGGACGAGAGTCTTAGACGTTCTAGAATCAATACGAACGAGTATTGATTAACCTGAAACAAACACGGACGAGTGTTGAAAGACCACAGATGAGTGTCTAAGACGTTTTAGGATCAATACGAATGAGTATTGATTAACCTGAAACAAACACGGACTAGTGTTGAAAGACCACAGACGAGTGTCTAAGACGTTCTAGGATCAACGCGAATGAGTATTGATTAACCTGAAACAAACACGGAAGAGTCTTGAAAGATCACAAATGAGTGTCTAAGACATTTTAGGATCAATATGAACGAGTATTGATTAACCTGAAACAAAAACGGACGAGTTTTGAAAGACCACGGACGAGTGTCTAAGACGTTTTAGGATCAATACGAACGAGTATTGATTAACTTGAAACAAACACGGACGAGTGTTGAAAGACCACGGATGGGTGTCTAAGACGTTCTAGGATCAATAAGAATGGGTATTGATTAACCTGAAATAAACACGGACGAGTGTTGAAAGACCACAAACGCGTGTCTAAGACGTTTTAGGATCAATAAGAACGAGTATTGATTGACCTGAAACAAACACGGACAAGTGTTGAAAGACCATGGACGAGTGTCTAAGACGTTCTAGGATCAACATGAATGAGTATTGATTAACCTGAAACAAACACGGACGAGTGTTGAAAGACCACGAACGAGTGTCTAAGACATTTTAGGATAAATACGAACGAGTATTGATTAACCTGAAACAAACACGGATGAGTGTTGAAAGACCACGGACGAGTGTCTAAGATGTTCTAGGATCAATACGAACGAGTATTGATTAACCTGAAACAAACACGGACGAGTGTTGAAAGACCACAGACGACTGTCTAAGACATTCTAGGATCAATACGAATGACTATTGATTAACCTGAAACAAACACGGATGAGTGTTGAAAGACCACGGACGAGTGTCTAAGCCGTTTTAGGATCAATACGAATGAGTATTGATTAACCTGAAACAAACACAGACGAGTGTTGAAAGACCACAGACGAGTGTCTAAGAGGTTTTAGGATCAATACGAATGAGTATTGCTTAACCTGAAACAAACACTGACAAGTGTTGAAAGACCACGGACGAGTGTCTTAGACGTTTTAAAATCAATACGAATGAGTATTGATTAACCTAAAACAAACACGGACGAGTGTTGAAATACCACAGACGAGTGTCTAAGACGTTTTAGGATCAATACGAATTAGTATTGATTAACCTAAAACAAACACGGACTAGTGTTGAAATACCATAGACGAGTGTCTAAGACATTCTAGGATCAACGCGAACGAGTATTGATTAACCTGAAACAAACACGGACGAGTCTTGAAAGATCACAAAAGAGTGTCTAAGACGTTTAAGGATCAATATGAACGAGTATTGATTAACCTGAAACAAAAATGGACGAGTTTTCAAAGACCACAGACGAGTGTCTAAGACATTTTAGGATCAATACGAACGAGTATTGATTAACCTGAAACAAACACGGACGAGTGTTGAAAGACCACGGACGAGTGTCTAAGACGTTCTAGGATCAACATAAACGAGTATTGATTAACCTGAAACAAACACGGACGAGTGTTGAAAGACCACAGACGAGTGTCTAAGACATTTTAGGATCAATCCGAATGAGTATTGATAAACCTGAAACAAACACGGATGAGTGTTGAAAGACCACGGACGAGTGTCTAAGATGTTCTAGGATCAATACGAATGAGTATTGATTAACCTAAAACAAACATGGACGAGTGTTGAAAGACCACGGACGATTGTCTAAGACGTTTTACGATCAATACGAACGAGTATTGATTAACCTGAAACAAACACGGACGAGTGTTGAAAGACCACAGACGAGTGTCTAAGATGTTCTAGGATCAATACGAATGAGTATTGATTAACCTAAAACAAACATTGACGAGTGTTGAAAGACCACGGACGATTGTCTAAGGCGTTTTAGGATCAATACGAACGAGTATTGATTAACCTGAAACAAACACGGACGAGTGTTGAAAGACCACAGACGAGTGTCTAAGACATTCTAGGATCAATACGAATGAGTATTAATTGACCTGAAACAAACACGGATGAGTGTTGAAAGACCACGGACGAGTGTCTAAGCCGTTTTAGGATCAATACGAATGAGTATTGATTAACCTGAAACAAACACTGACGAGTGTTGAAAGACTACGGACGAGAGTCTTAGACGTTCTAGAATCAATAATAACGAGTATTGATTAACCTGAAACAAACACGGACGAGTGTTGAAAGACCACAGATGAGTGTCTAAGACGTTTTAGGATCAATACGAATGAGTATTGATTAACCTGAAACAAACACGGACTAGTGTTGAAAGACCACAGACGAGTGTCTAAGACGTTCTAGGATCAACGCGAATGAGTATTGATTAACCTGAAACAAACACGGATGAGTCTTGAAAGATCACAAATGAGTGTCTAAGACATTTTAGGATCAATATGAACGAGTATTGATTAACCTGAAACAAAAACGGACGAGTTTTGAAAGACCACGGACGAGTGTCTAAGACGTTTTAGGATCAATACGAACGAGTATTGATTAACCTGAAACAAACACGGACGAGTGTTGAAAGACCACGGACGGGTGTCTAAGACGTTCTAGGATCAATAAGAATGGGTATTGATTAACCTGAAATAAACACGGACGAGTGTTGAAAGACCACGGACGAGTGTCTAAGACATTTTAGGATAAATACGAACGAGTATTGATTAACCTGAAACAAACACGGATGAGTGTTGAAAGACCACGGACGAGTGTCTAAGATGTTCTAGGATCAATACGAACGAGTATTGATTAACCTGAAACAAACACGGACGAGTGTTGAAAGACCACAGACGAGTGTCTAAGACATTTTAGGATCAATCCGAATGAGTATTGATAAACCTGAAACAAACACGGATGAGTGTTGAAAGACCACAGACGAGTGTCTAAGATCTTCTAGGATCAATACGAATGAGTATTGATTAACCTAAAACAAACACGGACTAGTGTTGAAAGACCATAGACGAGTGTCTAAGACATTCTAGGATCAACGCGAACGAGTATTGATTAACCTGAAACAAACACGGACGAGTCTTGAAAGATCACAAAAGAGTGTCTAAGACGTTTAAGGATCAATATGAACGAGTATTGATTAACCTGAAACAAAAATGGACGAGTTTTCAAAGACCACAGACGAGTGTCTAAGACATTTTAGGATCAATACGAACGAGTATTGATTAACCTGAAACAAACAAGGACGAGTGTTGAAAGACCACGGACGAGTGTCTAAGACGTTCTAGGATCAACATAAACGAGTATTGATTAACCTGAAACAAACACGGACGAGTGTTGAAAGACCACAGACGAGTGTCTAAGACATTTTAGGATCAATCCGAATGAGTATTGATAAACCTGAAACAAACACGGATGAGTGTTGAAAGACCACGGACGAGTGTCTAAGATGTTCTAGGATCAATACGAATGAGTATTGATTAACCTAAAACAAACATGGACGAGTGTTGAAAGACCACGGACGATTGTCTAAGACGTTTTACGATCAATACGAACGAGTATTGATTAACCTGAAACAAACACGGACGAGTGTTGAAAGACCACAGACGAGTGTCTAAGATGTTCTAGGATCAATACGAATGAGTATTGATTAACCTAAAACAAACATTGACGAGTGTTGAAAGACCACGGACGATTGTCTAAGGCGTTTTAGGATCAATACGAACG
This sequence comes from Lathyrus tuberosus, assembly GCA_022829125.1. Lineage (NCBI taxonomy): Eukaryota > Viridiplantae > Streptophyta > Magnoliopsida > Fabales > Fabaceae > Lathyrus > Lathyrus tuberosus. Next base: position 1,029,387 of record JALAZF010000677.1, read on the forward strand.
AGTATTGATTAACCTGAAACAAACACGGACGAGTGTTGAAAGACCACAGACGAGTGTCTAAGACATTCTAGGATCAATACGAATGAGTATTAATTGACCTGAAACAAACACGGATGAGTGTTGAAAGACCACGGACGAGTGTCTAAGCCGTTTTAGGATCAATACGAATGAGTATTGATTAACCTGAAACAAACACTGACGAGTGTTGAAAGACTACGGACGAGAGTCTTAGACGTTCTAGAATCAATACGAACGAGTATTGATTAACCTGAAACAAACACGGACGAGTGTTGAAAGACCACAGATGAGTGTCTAAGACGTTTTAGGATCAATACGAATGAGTATTGATTAACCTGAAACAAACACGGACTAGTGTTGAAAGACCACAGACGAGTGTCTAAGACGTTCTAGGATCAACGCGAATGAGTATTGATTAACCTGAAACAAACACGGATGAGTGTTGAAAGATCACAAATGAGTGTCTAAGACATTTTAGGATCAATATGAACGAGTATTGATTAACCTGAAACAAAAACGGACGAGTTTTGAAAGACCACGGACGAGTGTCTAAGACGTTTTAGGATCAATACGAACGAGTATTGATTAACCTGAAACAAACACGGACGAGTGTTGAAAGACCACGGACGGGTGTCTAAGACGTTCTAGGATCAATAAGAATGGGTATTGATTAACCTGAAATAAACACGGACGAGTGTTGAAAGACCACGGACGAGTGTCTAAGACATTTTAGGATAAATACGAACGAGTATTGATTAACCTGAAACAAACACGGATGAGTGTTGAAAGACCACGGACGAGTGTCTAAGATGTTCTAGGATCAATACGAACGAGTATTGATTAACCTGAAACAAACACGGACGAGTGTTGAAAGACCACAGACGAGTGTCTAAGACATTTTAGGATCAATCCGAATGAGTATTGATAAACCTGAAACAAACACGGATGAGTGTTGAAAGACCACAGACGAGTGTCTAAGATGTTCTAGGATCAATACGAATGAGTATTGATTAACCTAAAACAAACATGGACGAGTGTTGAAAGACCACGGACGATTGTCTAAGACGTTTTAGGATCAATACGAACGAGTATTGATTAACCTGAAACAAACACGGACGAGTGTTGAAAGACCACAGACGAGTGTCTAAGACATTCTAGGATCAATACGAATGAGTATTGATTAACCTGAAACAAACACGGATGAGTGTTGAAAGACCACGGACGAGTGTCAAAGCCGTTTTAGGATCAATACGAATGAGTATTGATTAACCTGAAACAAACACAGACGAGTGTTGAAAGACCACAGACGAGTGTCTAAGAGGTTTTAGGATCAATACGAATGAGTATTGCTTAACCTGAAACAAACACTGACAAGTGTTGAAAGACCACGGACGAGTGTCTTAGACGTTTTAAAATCAATACGAATGAGTATTGATTAACCTGAAACAAACACGGACGAGTGTTGAAATACCACAGACGAGTGTCTAAGACGTTTTAGGATCAATACGAATTAGTATTGATTAACCTAAAACAAACACGGACTAGTGTTGAAAGACCATAGACGAGTGTCTAAGACATTCTAGGATCAACGCGAACGAGTATTGATTAACCTGAAACAAACACGGACGAGTCTTGAAAGATCACAAAAGAGTGTCTAAGACGTTTAAGGATCAATATGAACGAGTATTGATTAACCTGAAACAAAAATGGACGAGTTTTCAAAGACCACAGACGAGTGTCTAAGACATTTTAGGATCAATACGAACGAGTATTGATTAACCTGAAACAAACACGGACGAGTGTTGAAAGACCACGGACGAGTGTCTAAGACGTTCTAGGATCAACATAAACGAGTATTGATTAACCTAAAACAAACACGGACGAGTGTTGAAAGACCACAGACGAGTGTCTAAGACATTTTAGGATCAATCCGAATGAGTATTGATAAACCTGAAACAAACACGGATGAGTGTTGAAAGACCACGGACGAGTGTCTAAGATGTTCTAGGATCAATACGAATGAGTATTGATTAACCTAAAACAAACATGGCGGAGTGTTGAAAGACCACAGACGATTGTCTAAGACGTTTTAGGATCAATACGAACGAGTATTGATTAACCTGAAACAAACACGGACGAGTGTTGAAAGACCACAGACGAGTGTCTAAGACATTCTAGGATCAATACGAATGAGTATTGATTAACCTGAAACAAACACGGATGAGTGTTGAAAGACCACGGACGAGTGTCTAAGATGTTCTAGGATCAATACGAACGAGTATTAATTAACCTGAAACAAACACGGACAAGTGTTGAAAGACCACAGACGAGTGTCTAAGACGTTTTAGGATCAATACGAACGAGTATTGATTAACCTGAAACAAACACGGACGAGTGTTGAAAGACCACAGACGAGTGTCTAAGACATTCTGGGATCAATACGAATGAGTATTGATTAACCTGAAACAAACACGGATGAGTGTTGAAAGACCACGGACGAGTGTCTAAGCCGTTTTAGGATCAATACGAATGAGTATTCATTAACCTGAAACAAACACAGATAAGTGTTGAAAGACCACAGACGAGTGTCTAAGAGGTTTTAGGATCAATACGAATGAGTATTGCTTAAATTGAAACAAACACTGACTAGTGTTGAAAGACCACGGACGAGTGTCTTAGACGTTTTAAAATCAATACGAATGAGTATTGATTAACCTGAAACAAACAAACACGGACGAGTGTTGAAATACCACGGACGAGTGTCTAAGACGTTTTAGGATCAATACGAATTAGTATTGATTAACCTAAAACAAACACGGACTAGTGTTGAAAGACCATAGACGAGTGTCTAAGACATTCTAGGATCAACGCGAACGAGTATTGATTAACCTGAAACAAACACGGACGAGTCTTGAAAGATCACAAAAGAGTGTCTAAGACGTTTAAGGATCAATATGAACGAGTATTGATTAACCTGAAACAAAAATGGACGAGTTTTCAAAGACCACAGACGAGTGTCTAAGACATTTTAGGATCAATACGAACGAGTATTGATTAACCTGAAACAAACACGGACGAGTGTTGAAAGACCACAGACGAGTGTCTAAGACATTTTAGGATCAATCCGAATGAGTATTGATAAACCTGAAACAAACACGGATGAGTGTTGAAAGACCACGGACGAGTGTCTAAGATGTTCTAGGATCAATACGAATGAGTATTGATTAACCTAAAACAAACATGGACGAGTGTTGAAAGACCACGGACGATTGTCTAAGATGTTTTAGAATCAATACGAACGAGTATTGATTAACCTGAAACAAACACGGACGAGTGTTGAAAGACCACAGACGAGTGTCTAAGACATTCTAGGATCAATACGAATGAGTATTGATTAACCTGAAACAAACATGGATGAGTGTTGAAAGACCACGGACGAGTGTCAAAGCCGTTTTAGGATCAATACGAATGAGTATTGATTAACCTGAAACAAACACTGACGAGTGTTGAAAGACTACGGACAGTGTCTTAGACGTTCTAGAATCAATACGAACGAGTATTGATTAACCTGAAACAAACACGGACGAGTGTTGAAAGACCACAGATGAGTGTCTAAGACGTTTTAGGATCAATACAAATGAGTATTGATTAACCTGAAACAAACACGGACTAGTGTTGAAAGACCACAGACGAGTATCTAAGACGTTTTAGGATCAATACGAACGAGTATTGATTAACCTGAAACAAACACGGACGAGTGTTGAAAGACCACGGTCGGGTGTCTAAGACGTTCTAGGATCAATAAGAATGGGTATTGATTAACCTGAAATAAACACGGACGAGTGTTGAAAGACCACAAACGCGTGTCTAAGACGTTTTAGGATCAATACGAACGAGTATTGATTAACCTGAAACAAACACAGACAAGTGTTGAAAGACCATGGACGAGTGTCTAAGACGTTCTAGGATCAACATGAACGAGTATTGATTAACCTGAAACAAACACGGACGAGTGTTGAAAGACCACGGACGAGTGTCTAAGACATTTTAGGATAAATACGAACGAGTATTGATTAACCTGAAACAAACACGGATGAGTGTTGAAAGACCACGGACGAGTGTCTAAGATGTTCTAGGATCAATACGAACGAGTATTGATTAACCTGAAACAAACACGGACAAGTGTTGAAAGACCACGGACGAGTGTCTAAGCCGTTTTAGGATCAATACGAATGAGTATTGATTAACTTGAAACAAACACAGACGAGTGTCTAAGACGTTTTAGGATCAATACGAATGAGTATTGATTAACCTGAAACAAACACTGACGAGTGTTGAAAGACCACGGACGAGTGTCTTAGACGTTTTAAAATTAATACGAATGAGTATTGATTAACCTGAAACAAACACGGACGAGTGTTGAAATACCACGGACGAGTGTCTAAGACATTTTATGATCAATACGAATGAGTATTGATTAACCTGAAACAAACACGGACTAGTGTTGAAAGACCATAGACGAGTGTCTAAGACATTCTAGGATCAACGCGAACGAGTATTGATTAACCTGAAACAAACACGGACGAGTCTTGAAAGATCACAAAAGAGTGTCTAAGACGTTTAAGGATCAATATGAACGAGTATTGATTAACCTGAAACAAACACGGACGAGTTTTCAAAGACCACGGACGAGTGTCTAAGACATTTTTGGATCAATACGAACGAGTATTGATTAACCTGAAACAAACACGGACGAGTTTTCAAAGACCACGGACGAGTGTCTAAGACATTTTAGGATCAATACGAACGAGTATTGATTAACCTGAAACAAACACGGACGAGTGTTGAAAGACCACAGACGGGTTTCTAAGACGTCTACGATCAATAAGAACGAGTATTAATTAACCTGAAACAAACACGGACGAGTCTTGAAAGATCACAAAAGAGTGTCTAAGACGTTTAAGGATCAATATGAACGAGTATTGATTAACCTGAAACAAACACGGACGAGTTTTCAAAGACCACGGACGAGTGTCTAAGACATTTTAGGATCAATACGAACGAGTATTGATTAACCTGAAACAAACACGGACGAGTTTTCAAAGACCACGGACGCGTGTCTAAGACGTTTTAGGATCAATACGAACGAGTATTAATTAACCTGAAACAAACACGGACGAGTGTTGACAGACCACGGACGAGTGTCTAAGACAATTTAGGATCAATACGAATGAGTATTGATTAACCTGAAACAAACACGGATGAGTGTTGAAAGACCACGGACGAGTGTCTAAGATGTTCTAGGATCACTACGAATGAGTATTGATTAACCTAAAATAAACATGGACGAGTGTTGAAAGACCACGGACGATTGTCTAAGACGTTTTAGGATCAATACGAACGAGTATTGATTAACCTGAAACAAACACGGACGAGTGTTGAAAGACCACAGACGAGTGTCTAAGACATTCTAGGATCAATACGAATGAGTATTGATTAAGCTGAAACAAACAAGGACAAGTGTTGAAAGACCACGGACGAGTGTCTAAGACGTTTTAGGATCAATACGAACGAGTATTGATTAACCTGAAACAAACACAGACGAGTGTTGAAAGACCACGGACGAGTGTCTAAGACATTTTAGGATAAATACGAACGAGTATTGATTAACCTGAAACAAACACAGACGAGTGTTGAAAGACCACGGTCGGGTGTCTAAGACGTTCTAGGATCAATAAGAATGGGTATTGATTAACCTGAAATAAACACTGACGAGTGTTGAAAGACCACAAACGCGTGTCTAAGCCGTTTTAGGATCAATACGAATGAGTATTGATTAACCTGAATCAAACACAGACGAGTGTTGAAAGACCACAGACGAGTGTCTAAGACGTTTTAGGATCAATACGAACGAGTATTGATTAACCTGAAACAAACACGGACGAGTGTTGAAAGACAACGGTCGGGTGTCTAAGACGTTCTAGGATCAATAAGAATGGGTATTGATTAACCTGAAACAAACATGGACGAGTGTTGAAATACCACGGACGAGTGTCTAAGACGTTTTAGGATCAATACGAATGAGTATTGATTAACCTAAAACAAACACGGACTAGTGTTGAAAGACCATAGACGAGTGTCTAAGACATTCTAGGATCAACGCGAACGAGTATTGATTAATCTGAAACAAACACGGACGAGTCTTGAAAGATCACAAAAGAGTGTCTAAGACGTTTAAGGATCAATATGAACGAGTATTGATTAACATGAAACAAAAATGGACGAGTTTTCAAAGACCACAGACGAGTGTCTAAGACATTTTAGGATCAATACGAACGAGTATTGATTAACCTGAAACAAACACGGACGACTGTTGAAAGACCACGGACGAGTGTCTAAGACGTTCTAGGATCAACATAAACGAGTATTGATTAACCTGAAACAAACACGGACGAGTGTTGAAAGACCACAGACGAGTGTCTAAGACATTTTAGGATCAATCCGAACGAGTATTGATAAACCTGAAACAAACACGGATGAGTGTTGAAAGACCACGGACGAGTGTCTAAGATGTTCTAGGATCGATACGAATTAGTATTGATTAACCTAAAACAAACATGGACGAGTGTTGAAAGACCACGGACGATTGTCTAAGACGTTTTAGGATCAATACGAACGAGTATTGATTAACCTGAAACAAACACGACGAGTGTTGAAAGACCACAGACGAGTGTCTAAAACATTCTAGGATCAATACGAATGAGTATTGATTAACCTGAAACAAACACGGATGAGTGTTGAAAGACCACAGACGAGTGTCTAAGCCGTTTTAGGATCAATAGGAATGAGTATTGATTAACCTGAAACAAACACTGACGAGTGTTGAAAGACTACGGACGAGTGTCTTAGACGTTCTAGAATCAATACGAACGAGTATTGATTAACCTGAAATAAACACGGACGAGTGTTGAAAGACCACAGATGAGTGTCTAAGACGTTTTAGGATCAATACGAATGAGTATTGATTAACCTGAAACAAACACGGACTAGTGTTGAAAGACCACAGACGAGTGTCTAAGACGTTCTAGGATCAACGCGAATGAGTATTGATTAACCTGAAACAAACACGGATGAGTCTTGAAAGATCACAAATGAGTGTCTAAGACATTTTAGGATCAATATGAACGAGTATTGATTAACCTGAAACAAAAACGGACGAGTTTTGAAAGACCACGGACGAGTGTCTAAGACGTTTTAGGATCAATACGAACGAGTATTGATTAACCTGAAACAAACACGGACGAGTGTTGAAAGACCACGGTCGGGTGTCTAAGGCGTTCTAGGATCAATAAGAATGGGTATTGATTAACCTGAAATAATCACGGACGAGTGTTGAAAGACCACAAACGCGTGTCTAAGACGTTTTAGGATCAATACGAACGAGTATTGATTAACCTGAAACAAACACGGACAAGTGTTGAAAGACCATGGACGAGTGTCTAAGACGTTCTAGGATCAACATGAACGAGTATTGATTAACCTGAAACAAACACGGACGAGTGTTGAAAGACCACGGACGAGTGTCTAAGACATTTTAGGATAAATACGAACGAGTATTGATTAACCTGAAACAAACACGGATGAGTGTTGAAAGACCACGGACGAGTGTCTAAGATGTTCTAGGATCAATACGAACGAGTATTGATTAACTTGAAACAAACACGGACAAGTGTTGAAAGACCACGGACGAGTGTCTAAGCCGTTTTAGGATCAATACGAATGAGTATTGATTAACCTGAAACAAACACAGACGAGTGTTGAAAGACCACAGACGAGTGTCTAAGACGTTTTAGGATCAATACGAATGAGTATTGATTAACCTGAAATAAACACTGACGAGTGTTGAAAGACCACGGACGAGTGTCTTAGACATTTTAAAATCAATACAAATGAGTATTGATTAACCTGAAACAAACACGGACGAGTGTTGAAATACCACGGACGAGTGTCTAAGACGTTTTAGGATCAATACGAATGAGTATTGATTAACCTGAAACAAACACGGACTAGTGTTGAAAGACCATAGACGAGTGTCTAAGACATTCTAGGATCAACGCGAACGAGTATTGATTAACCTGAAACAAACACGGACGAGTCTTGAAAGATCACAAAAGAGTGTCTAAGACGTTTAAGGATCAATATGAACGAGTATTGATTAACCTGAAACAAACACGGACGAGTTTTCAAAGACCACGGACGAGTGTCTAAGACATTTTAGGATCAATACGAAAGAGTATTGATTAACCTGAAACAAACACGGACGAGTTTTCAAAGACCACAGACGAGTGTCTAAGACATTTTAGGATCAATACGAACGAGTATTGATTAACCTGAAACAAACACGGACGAGTGTTGAAAGACCACGGACGGGTTTCTAAGACGTCTACGATCAATAAGAACGAGTAATAATTAACCTGAAACAAACACGGACGAGTGTTGAAAGACCACAAACGCGTGTCTAAGACGTTTTAGGATCAATACGAACGAGTATTGATTAACCTGAAACAAACACGGACGAGTGTTGAAAGACCACGGATGAGTGTCTAAGACGTTCTAGGATCAACATAAACGAGTATTGATTAACCTGAAACAAACACGGACGAGTGGTGAAAGACCACGGACGAGTGTCTAAGACATTTTAGGAGCAATACGAATGAGTATTGATTAACCTGAAACAAACACGGATGAGTGTTGAAAGACCACGGACGAGTGTCTAAGATGTTCTAGGATCACTACGAATGAGTATTGATTAACCTAAAACAAACATGGACGAGTGTTGAAAGACCACGAACGATTGTCTAAGACGTTTTAGGATCAATACGAACGAGTATTGATTACCCTGAAACAAACACGGACGAGTGTTGAAAGACCACAGACGAGTGTCTAAGACATTCTAGGATCAATACGAATGAGTATTGATTAACCTGAAACAAACAAGGACAAGTGTTGAAAGACCACGGACGAGTGTCTAAGACGTTTTAGGATCAATACGAACGAGTATTGATTAACCTGAAACAAACACGGACGAGTGTTGAAAGACCACGGACGAGTGTCTAAGACATTTTAGGATAAATACGAACGAGTATTGATTAACCTGAAACAAACACGGACGAGTGTTGAAAGACCACGGTCGGGTGTCTAAGACGTTCTAGGATCAATAAGAATGGGTATTGATTAACCTGAAATAAACACGGACGAGTGTTGAAAGACCACAAACGCGTGTCTAAGACGTTTTAGGATCAATACGAACGAGTATTTATTAACCTGAAACAAACACGGACAAGTGTTGAAAGACCATGGACGAGTGTCTAAGACGTTCTAGGATCAACATGAACGAGTATTGATTAACCTGAAACAAACACGGACGAGTGTTGAAAGACCACGGATGAGTGTCTAAGACATTTTAGGATAAATACGAACGAGTATTGATTAACCTGAAACAAACACGGATGAGTGTTGAAAGACCACGGACGAGTGACTAAGATGTTCTAGGATCAATACGAACGAGTATTGATTAACCTGAAACAAACACGGACAAGTGTTGAAAGACCACGGACGAGTGTCTAAGCCGTTTTAGGATCAATACGAATGAGTATTGATTAACCTGAAACAAACACAGACGAGTGTTGAAAGACCACAGACGAGTGTCTAAGACGTTTTAGGATAAATACGAATGAGTATTGATTAACCTGAAACAAACACTGACGAGTGTTGAAAGACCACGGACGAGTGTCTAAGACGTTTTAGGATCAATACGAATGAGTATTGATTAACTTGAAACAAACACGGACTAGTGTTGAAAGACCATAGACGAGTGTCTAAGACATTCTAGGATCAACGCGAACGAGTATTGATTAACCTGAAACAAACACGGACGAGTCTTGAAAGATCACAAAAGAGTGTCTATGACGTTTAAGGATCAATATGAACGAGTATTGATTAACCTGAAACAAACACGAACGAGTTTTCAAAGACCACGGACGAGTGTCTAAGACATTTTAGGATCAATACGAACGAGTATTGATTAACCTGAAACAAACACGGACGAGTTTTCAAAGACCACGGACGAGTGTCTAAGACATTTTAGGATCAATACGAACGAGTATTGATTAACCTGAAACAAACACGGACGAGTGTTGAAAGACCACGGACGGGTTTCTAAGACGTCTACGATAAATAAGAACGAGTATTAATTAACCTGAAACAAACACGGACGAGTGTTGAAAGACCACAAACGCGTGTCTAAGACGTTTTAGGATCAATACGAACGAGTATTGATTAACCTGAAACAAACACGGACGAGTGTTGAAAGACCACGGATGAGTGTCTAAGACGTTCTTGGATCAACATAAACGAGTATTGATTAACCTGAAACAAACACGGACGAGTGTTGAAAGACCACGGACGATTGTCTAAGACATTTTAGGATCAATACGAATGAGTTTTGATTAACCTGAAACAAACACGGATGAGTGTTGAAAGACCACGGACGAGTGTCTAAGATGTTCTAGGATCACTACGAATGAGTATTGATTAACCTAAAACAAACATGGACGAGTGTTGAAAGACCACGGACGATTGTCTAAGACGTTTTAGGATCAATACGAACGAGTATTGATTAACCTGAAACAAACACGGACGAGTGTTGAAAGACCACAGACGAGTGTCTAAGACATTCTAGGATCAATACGAATGAGTATTGATTAACCTGAAACAAACAAGGACAAGTGTTGAAAGACCACGGACGAGTGTCTAAGACATTTTAGGATCAATACGAACGAGTATTGATTAACCTGAAACAAACACGGACGAGTGTTGAAAGACCACGGACGAGTGTCTAAGACATTTTAGGATAAATACGAACGAGTATTGATTAACCTGAAACAAACACGGACGAGTCTTGAAAGATCACAAAAGAGTGTCTAAGACGTTTAAGGATCAATATGAACGAGTATTGATTAACCTGAAACAAACACGGACGAGTTTTCAAAGACCACGGACGAGTGTCTAAGACATTTTAGGATCAATACGAACGAGTATTGATTAACCTGAAACAAACACGGACGAGTTTTCAAAGACCACGGACGAGTGTCTAAGACATTTTAGGATCAATACGAACGAGTATTGATTAACCTGAAACAAACACGGACGAGTGTTGAAAGACCACGGACGGGTTTCTAAGACGTCTACGATCAATAAGAACGAGTATTAATTAACCTGAAACAAACACGGACGAGTGTTGAAAGACCACAAACGCGTGTCTAAGACGTTTTAGGATCAATACGAACGAGTATTGATTAACCTGAAACAAACACGGACGAGTGTTGAAAGACCACGGATGAGTGTCTAAGACGTTCTTGGATCAACATAAACGAGTATTTATTAACCTGAAACAAACACGGACGAGTGTTGAAAGACCACGGACGATTGTCTAAGACATTTTAGGATCAATACGAATGAGTTTTGATTAACCTGAAACAAACACGGATGAGTGTTGAAAGACCACGGACGAGTGTCTAAGATGTTCTAGGATCACTACGAATGAGTATTGATTAACCTAAAACAAACATGGACGAGTGTTGAAAGACGACGGACGATTGTCTAAGACGTTTTAGGATCAATACGAACGAGTATTGATTAACCTGAAACAAACACGGACGAGTGTTGAAAGACCACAGACGAGTGTCTAAGACATTCTAGGATCAATACGAATGAGTATTGATTAACCTGAAACAAACAAGGACAAGTGTTGAAAGACCACGGACGAGTGTCTAAGACGTTTTAGGATCAATACGAACGAGTATTGATTAACCTGAAACAAACACGGACGAGTGTTGAAAGACCACGGACGAGTGTGTAAGACATTTTAGGATAAATACGAACGAGTATTGATTAACCTGAAACAAACAAGGACGAGTCTTGAAAGATCACAAAAGAGTGTCTAAGACGTTTAAGGATCAATATGAACGAGTATTGATTAACCTGAAACAAACACGGACGAGTTTTCAAAGACCACGGACGAGTGTCTAAGACATTTTAGGATCAATACGAACGAGTATTGATTAACCTGAAACAAACACGAACGAGTTTTCAAAGACCACGGACGAGTGTCTAAGACATTTTAGGATCAATACGAACGAGTATTGATTAACCTGAAACAAACACGAACGAGTGTTGAAAGACCATGGACGGGTTTCTAAGACGTCTACGATCAATAAGAACGAGTATTAATTAACCTGAAACAAACACGGACGAGTGTTGAAAGACCACAAACGCGTGTCTAAGACGTTTTAGGATCAATACGAACGAGTATTGATTAACCTGAAACAAACACGGACGAGTGTTGAAAGACCACGGATGAGTGTCTAAGACGTTCTTGGATCAACATAAACGAGTATTGATTAACCTGAAACAAACACGGACGAGTGTTGAAAGACCACGGACGATTGTCTAAGACATTTTAGGATCAATACGAATGAGTTTTGATTAACCTGAAACAAACACGGATGAGTGTTGAAAGACCACGGACGAGTGTCTAAGATGTTCTAGGATCACTACGAATGAGTATTGATTAACCTAAAACAAACATGGACGAGTGTTGAAAGACCACGGACGATTGTCTAAGACGTTTTAGGATCAATACGAACGAGTATTGATTAACCTGAAACAAACACGGACGAGTGTTGAAAGACCACAGACGAGTGTCTAAGACATTCTAGGATCAATACGAATGAGTATTGATTAACCTGAAACAAACAAGGACAAGTGTTGAAAGACCACGGACGAGTGTCTAAGACATTTTAGGATCAATACGAACGAGTATTGATTAACCTGAAACAAACACGGACGAGTGTTGAAAGACCACGGACGAGTGTCTAAGACATTTTAGGATAAATACGAACGAGTATTGATTAACCTGAAACAAACACGGACGAGTCTTGAAAGATCACAAAAGAGTGTCTAAGACGTTTAAGGATCAATATGAACGAGTATTGATTAACCTGAAACAAACACGGACGAGTTTTCAAAGACCACGGACGAGTGTCTAAGACATTTTAGGATCAATACGAACGAGTATTGATTAACCTGAAACAAACACGGACGAGTTTTCAAAGACCACGGACGAGTGTCTAAGACATTTTAGGATCAATACGAACGAGTATTGATTAACCTGAAACAAACACGGACGAGTGTTGAAAGACCACGGACGGGTTTCTAAGACGTCTACGATCAATAAGAACGAGTATTAATTAACCTGAAACAAACACGGACGAGTGTTGAAAGACCACAAACGCGTGTCTAAGACGTTTTAGGATCAATACGAACGAGTATTGATTAACCTGAAACAAACACGGACGAGTGTTGAAAGACCACGGATGAGTGTCTAAGACGTTCTTGGATCAACATAAACGAGTATTTATTAACCTGAAACAAACACGGACGAGTGTTGAAAGACCACGGACGATTGTCTAAGACATTTTAGGATCAATACGAATGAGTTTTGATTAACCTGAAACAAACACGGATGAGTGTTGAAAGACCACGGACGAGTGTCTAAGATGTTCTAGGATCACTACGAATGAGTATTGATTAACCTAAAACAAACATGGACGAGTGTTGAAAGACGACGGACGATTGTCTAAGACGTTTTAGGATCAATACGAACGAGTATTGATTAACCTGAAACAAACACGGACGAGTGTTGAAAGACCACAGACGAGTGTCTAAGACATTCTAGGATCAATACGAATGAGTATTGATTAACCTGAAACAAACAAGGACAAGTGTTGAAAGACCACGGACGAGTGTCTAAGACGTTTTAGGATCAATACGAACGAGTATTGATTAACCTGAAACAAACACGGACGAGTGTTGAAAGACCACGGACGAGTGTGTAAGACATTTTAGGATAAATACGAACGAGTATTGATTAACCTGAAACAAACAAGGACGAGTCTTGAAAGATCACAAAAGAGTGTCTAAGACGTTTAAGGATCAATATGAACGAGTATTGATTAACCTGAAACAAACACGGACGAGTTTTCAAAGACCACGGACGAGTGTCTAAGACATTTTAGGATCAATACGAACGAGTATTGATTAACCTGAAACAAACACGGACGAGTTTTCAAAGACCACGGACGAGTGTCTAAGACATTTTAGGATCAATACGAACGAGTATTGATTAACCTGAAACAAACACGAACGAGTGTTCAAAGACCATGGACGGGTTTCTAAGACGTCTACGATCAATAAGAACGAGTATTAATTAACCTGAAACAAACACGGACGAGTGTTGAAAGACCACAAACGCGTGTCTAAGACGTTTTAGGATCAATACGAACGAGTATTGATTAACCTGAAACAAACACGGACGAGTGTTGAAAGACCACGGATGAGTGTCTAAGACGTTCTTGGATCAACATAAACGAGTATTGATTAACCTGAAACAAACACGGACGAGTGTTGAAAGACCACGGACGATTGTCTAAGACATTTTAGGATCAATACGAATGAGTTTTGATTAACCTGAAACAAACACGGATGAGTGTTGAAAGACCACGGACGAGTGTCTAAGATGTTCTAGGATCACTACGAATGAGTATTGATTAACCTAAAACAAACATGGACGAGTGTTGAAAGACCACGGACGATTGTCTAAGACGTTTTAGGATCAATACGAACGAGTATTGATTAACCTGAAACAAACACGGACGAGTGTTGAAAGACCACAGACGAGTGTCTAAGACATTCTAGGATCAATACGAATGAGTATTGATTAACCTGAAACAAACAAGGACAAGTGTTGAAAGACCACGGACGAGTGTCTAAGACATTTTAGGATCAATACGAACGAGTATTGATTAACCTGAAACAAACACGGACGAGTGTTGAAAGACCACGGACGAGTGTCTAAGACATTTTAGGATAAATACGAACGAGTATTGATTAACCTGAAACAAACACGGACGAGTCTTGAAAGATCACAAAAGAGTGTCTAAGACGTTTAAGGATCAATATGAACGAGTATTGATTAACCTGAAACAAACACGGACGAGTTTTCAAAGACCACGGACGAGTGTCTAAGACATTTTAGGATCAATACGAACGAGTATTGATTAACCTGAAACAAACACGGAAGAGTTTTCAAAGACCACGGACGAGTGTCTAAGACATTTTAGGATCAATACGAACGAGTATTGATTAACCTGAAACAAACACGGACGAGTGTTGAAAGACCACGGACGGGTTTCTAAGACGTCTACGATCAATAAGAACGAGTATTAATTAACCTGAAACAAACACGGACGAGTGTTGAAAGACCACAAACGCGTGTCTAAGACGTTTTAGGATCAATACGAACGAGTATTGATTAACCTGAAACAAACACGGACGAGTGTTGAAAGACCACGGATGAGTGTCTAAGACGTTCTTGGATCAACATAAACGAGTATTTATTAACCTGAAACAAACACGGACGAGTGTTGAAAGACCACGGACGATTGTCTAAGACATTTTAGGATCAATACGAATGAGTTTTGATTAACCTGAAACAAACACGGATGAGTGTTGAAAGACCACGGACGAGTGTCTAAGCTGTTCTAGGATCACTACGAATGAGTATTGATTAACCTAAAACAAACATGGACGAGTGTTGAAAGACGACGGACGATTGTCTAAGACGTTTTAGGATCAATACGAACGAGTATTGATTAACCTGAAACAAACACGGACGAGTGTTGAAAGACCACAGACGAGTGTCTAAGACATTCTAGGATCAATACGAATGAGTATTGATTAACCTGAAACAAACAAGGACAAGTGTTGAAAGACCACGGACGAGTGTCTAAGACGTTTTAGGATCAATACGAACGAGTATTGATTAACCTGAAACAAACACGGACGAGTGTTGAAAGACCACGGACGAGTGTGTAAGACATTTTAGGATAAATACGAACGAGTATTGATTAACCTGAAACAAACAAGGACGAGTCTTGATAGATCACAAAAGAGTGTCTAAGACGTTTAAGGATCAATATGAACGAGTATTGATTAACCTGAAACAAACACGGACGAGTTTTCAAAGACCACGGACGAGTGTCTAAGACATTTTAGGATCAATACGAACGAGTATTGATTAACCTGAAACAAACACGGACGAGTTTTCAAAGACCACGGACGAGTGTCTAAGACATTTTAGGATCAATACGAACGAGTATTGATTAACCTGAAACAAACACGAACGAGTGTTGAAAGACCATGGACGGGTTTCTAAGACGTCTACGATCAATAAGAACGAGTATTAATTAACCTGAAACAAACACGGACGAGTGTTGAAAGACCACAAACGCGTGTCTAAGACGTTTTAGGATCAATACGAACGAGTATTGATTAACCTGAAACAAACACGGACGAGTGTTGAAAGACCACGGATGAGTGTCTAAGACGTTCTTGGATCAACATAAACGAGTATTGATTAACCTGAAACAAACATGGACGAGTGTTGAAAGACCACGGACGATTGTCTAAGACATTTTAGGATCAATACGAATGAGTTTTGATTAACCTGAAACAAACACGGATGAGTGTTGAAAGACCACGGACGAGTGTCTAAGATGTTCTAGGATCACTATGAATGAGTATTGATTAACCTAAAACAAACATGGACGAGTGTTGAAAGACCACGGACGATTGTCTAAGACGTTTTAGGATCAATACGAACGAGTATTGATTAACCTGAAACAAACACGGACGAGTGTTGAAAGACCACAGACGAGTGTCTAAGACATTCTAGGATCAATACGAATGAGTATTGATTAACCTGAAACAAACAAGGACAAGTGTTGAAAGACCATGGACGAGTGTCTAAGACGTTTTAGGATCAATACGAACGAGTATTGATTAACCTGAAACAAACACGGACGAGTGTTGAAAGACCACGGACGAGTGTCTAAGACATTTTAGGATAAATACGAACGAGTATTGATTAACCTGAAACAAACACGGATGAGTGTTGAAAGACCACGGACGAGTGTCTAAGATGTTCTAGGATCAATACGAACGAGTATTGATTAACCTGAAACAAACACGGACAAGTGTTGACAGACCACGGACGAGTGTCTAAGACGTTTTTGGATCAATACGAACGAGTATTGATTAACCTGAAACAAACACGGACGAGTGTTGAAAGACCACAGACGACTGTCTAAGACATTCTAGGATCAATACGAATGAGTATTAATTAACCTGAAACAAACATGGATGAGTGTTGAAAGACCACGGACGAGTGTCTAAGCCGTTTTAGGATCAATACGAATGAGTATTGATTAACCTGAAACAAACACTGACGATTGTTGAAAGACCATGGACGAGTGTCTAAGACGTTCTAGAATCAATACGAACGAGTATTGATTAACCTGAAACAAACACGAACGAGTGTTGAAAGACCACAGACGAGTGTCTAAGACGTTTTAGGATCAATACGAATGAGTATTGATTAACCTGAAACAAACACTGACGAGTGTTGAAAGACCACGGATGAGTGTCTAAGACGTTTTACAATCAATATGAATGAGTATTGATTAACCTAAAACAAGCACGGACTAGTGTTGAAAGACCACAGACGAGTGTCTAAGACGTTTTAGGATCAATACGAACGAGTATTGATTAACCTGAAACAAAAATGGACGAGTTTTCAAAGACCACGGACGAGTGTCTAAGACATTTTAGGATCAATACGAAAGAGTATTGATTAACCTAAAACAAACACGGACGAGTGTTGAAAGACCACGGACGGGTTTCTAAGACGTCTACGATCAATAAGAATGAGTATTGATTAACCTGAAACAAACACAGACGAGTGTTGAAAGACCACAAACACGTGTCTAAGACGTTTTAGGATCAATACGAACGAGTATTGATTAACCTGAAACAAACACGGACGAGTGTTGAAAGACCACGGACGAGTGTCTAAGACGTTCTAGGATCAACATAAACGAGTATTGATTAACCTGAAACAAACATGGACGAGTGTTGAAAGACCACGGACGATTGTCTAAGACATTTTAGGATCAATACGAATGAGTTTTGATTAACCTGAAACAAACACGGATGAGTGTTGAAAGACCACGGACGAGTGTCTAAGATGTTCTAGGATCACTATGAATGAGTATTGATTAACCTAAAACAAACATGGACGAGTGTTGAAAGACCACGGACGATTGTCTAAGACGTTTTAGGATCAATACGAACGAGTATTGATTAACCTGAAACAAACACGGACGAGTGTTGAAAGACCACAGACGAGTGTCTAAGACATTCTAGGATCAATACGAATGAGTATTGATTAACCTGAAACAAACAAGGACAAGTGTTGAAAGACCATGGACGAGTGTCTAAGACGTTTTAGGATCAATACGAACGAGTATTGATTAACCTGAAACAAACACGGACGAGTGTTGAAAGACCACGGACGAGTGTCTAAGACATTTTAGGATAAATACGAACGAGTATTGATTAACCTGAAACAAACACGGATGAGTGTTGAAAGACCACGGACGAGTGTCTAAGATGTTCTAGGATCAATACGAACGAGTATTGATTAACCTGAAACAAACACGGACAAGTGTTGACAGACCACGGACGAGTGTCTAAGACGTTTTTGGATCAATACGAACGAGTATTGATTAACCTGAAACAAACACGGACGAGTGTTGAAAGACCACAGACGACTGTCTAAGACATTCTAGGATCAATACGAATGAGTATTAATTAACCTGAAACAAACATGGATGAGTGTTGAAAGACCACGGACGAGTGTCTAAGCCGTTTTAGGATCAATACGAATGAGTATTGATTAACCTGAAACAAACACTGACGATTGTTGAAAGACCATGGACGAGTGTCTAAGACGTTCTAGAATCAATACGAACGAGTATTGATTAACCTGAAACAAACACGAACGAGTGTTGAAAGACCACAGACGAGTGTCTAAGACGTTTTAGGATCAATACGAATGAGTATTGATTAACCTGAAACAAACACTGACGAGTGTTGAAAGACCACGGATGAGTGTCTAAGACGTTTTACAATCAATATGAATGAGTATTGATTAACCTAAAACAAGCACGGACTAGTGTTGAAAGACCACAGACGAGTGTCTAAGACGTTTTAGGATCAATACGAACGAGTATTGATTAACCTGAAACAAAAATGGACGAGTTTTCAAAGACCACGGACGAGTGTCTAAGACATTTTAGGATCAATACGAAAGAGTATTGATTAACCTAAAACAAACACGGACGAGTGTTGAAAGACCACGGACGGGTTTCTAAGACGTCTACGATCAATAAGAATGAGTATTGATTAACCTGAAACAAACACAGACGAGTGTTGAAAGACCACAAACACGTGTCTAAGACGTTTTAGGATCAATACGAACGAGTATTGATTAACCTGAAACAAACACGGACGAGTGTTGAAAGACCACGGACGAGTGTCTAAGACGTTCTAGGATCAACATAAACGAGTATTGATTAACCTGAAACAAACACGGACGAGTGTTGAAAGACCACGGACGAGTGTCTAAGACATTTTAGGATCAATACGAACGAGTATTGATAAACCTGAAACAAACACGGATGAGTGTTGAAAGACCACGGACGAGTGTCTAAGATGTTCTAGGATCAATACGAATGAGTATTGATTAACCTGAAACAAACACGGATGAGTGTTGAAAGACCACGGACGAGTGTCTAAGCCGTTTTAGGATCAATACGAATGAGTATTGATTAACCTGAAACAAACACTGACGATTGTTGAAAGACTACGGACGAGTGTCTTAGACGTTCTAGAATCAATACGAACGAGTATTGATTAACCTGAAACAAACACTGAAGATTGTTGAAAGACTACGGACGAGTGTCTTAGACGTTCTAGAATCAATACGAACGAGTATTGATTAACCTGAAACAAACACGGACGAGTGTTGAAAGACCACAGACGAGTGTCTAAGACATTTTAGGATCAATACGAATGAGTATTGATTAACCTGAAACAAACACTGACGAGTGTTGAAAGACCATGGACGAGTGTCTTAGACGTTTTAGAATCAATACGAATGAGTATTGATTAACCTGAAACAAACACGGACGAGTGTTGAAATACAACGGATGAGTGTCTAAGACGTTTTAGGATCAATACGAATGAGTATTGATTAACCTGAAACAAACACGGACTAGTGTTGAAAGACCATAGGCGAGTGTCTAAGACATTCTAGGATCAACGCGAATGAGTATTGATTAACCTTAAACAAACACGGACGAGTCTTGAAAGATCACAAAATAGTGTCTAAGACGTTTAAGGATCAATATGAATGAGTATTGATTAACCTAAAACAAAAATGGATGAGTTTTCAAAGACCACGGACAAGTGTCTAAGACATTTTAGGATCAATACAAACGAGTATTGATTAACCTAAAACAAACACGGACGAGTGTTGAAAGACCACGGACGGGTTTCTAAGACGTCTACGATCAATAAGAACGAGTATTGATTAACCTGAAATAACCACGGACGAGTGTTGAAAGACCACAAACGCGTGTCTAAGACGTTTTAGGATCAATACGAACGAGTATTAATTAACCTGAAACTAACACGGACGAGTGTTGAAAGACCACGGACGAGTGTCTAAGACATTCTAGGATCAACATAAACGAGTATTGATTAACCTGAAATAAACACGGACGAGTGTTGAAAGACCACAAACGCGTGTCTAAGACGTTTTAGGATCAATACGAACGAGTATTGATTAACCTGAAACAAACACGGACAAGTGTTGAAAGACCATGGACGAGTGTCTAAGACGTTCTAGGATCAACATGAACGAGTATTGATTAACCTGAAACAAACACGGACGAGTGTTGAAAGACCACGGACGAGTGTCTAAGACATTTTAGGATAAATACGAACGAGTATTGATTAACCTGAAATAAACACGGATGAGTGTTGAAAGACCACGGACGAGTGTCTAAGATGTTCTAGGATTAATACGAATGAGTATTGATTAACCTGAAACAAACACGGACAAGTGTTGAAAGACCACGGACGAGTGTCTAAGACGTTTTAGGATCAATACGAACAAGTATTGATTAACCTGAAACAAACACGGACGAGTGTTGAAAGACCACAGACGAGTGTCTAAGACATTCTAGGATCAATACGAATGAGTATTGATTAACCTGAAACAAACACGGATGAGTGTTGAAAGACCACGGACGAGTGTCTAAGCCGTTTTAGGATCAATACGAATGAGTATTGATTAACCTGAAACAAACACTGACGATTGTTGAAAGACTACGGACGAGTGTCTTAGACGTTCTAGAATCAATACGAATGAGTATTGATTAACCTGAAACAAACACGGACGAGTGTTGAAAGACCACAGACGAGTGTCTAAGACGTTTTAGGATCAATACGAATGAGTATTGATTAACCTGAAACAAACACTGACGAGTGTTGAAAGACCACGGACGAGTGTCTTAGACGTTTTAGAATTAATACGAATGAGTATTGATTAACCTGAAACAAACACGGACGAGTGTTGAAATACCACGGACGAGTGTCTAAGACGTTTTAGGATCAATACGAATGAGTATTGATTAAAATGAAACAAACACGGACTAGTGTTGAAAGACCATAGACGAGTGTCTAAGACGTTCTAGGATCAACGCGAACGAGTAATGATTAACCTTAAACAAACACGGACGAGTCTTGAAAGATCACAAAATAGTGTCTAAGACGTTTAAGGATCAATATGAACGAGTATTGATTAACCTGACACAAAAATGGACGAGTTTTCAAAGACCACGAACAAGTGTCTAAGACATTTTAGGATCAATACAAACGAGTATTGATTAACCTGAAACAAACACGGACGAGTGTTGAAAGACCACAAACGCGTGTCTAAGACGTTTTAGGATCAATACGAACGAGTATTGATTAACCTGAAACAAACACGGACGAGTGTTGAAAGACCACGGACGAGTGTCTAAGACGTTCTAGGATCAACATAAACGAGTATTGATTAACCTGAAACAAACACGGATGAGTGTTGAAAGACCACGGACGAGTGTCTAAGATGTTCTAGGATCAATACGAATAAGTATTGATTAACCTAAAACAAACATGGACGAGTGTTGAAAGACCACGGACGATTGTCTTAGACGTTTTAGGATCAATACGAACGAGTATTGATTAACCTGAAACAAACACGGACGAGTGTTGAAAGATCACAGACGAGTGTCTAAGACATTATAGGATCAATACGAATGAGTATTGATTAACCTGAAATAAACATGGATGAGTGTTGAAAGACCACGGACGAGTGTCTAAGCCGTTTTAGGATCAATACGAATGAGTATTGATTAACCTGAAATAAACACTGACGAGTGTTGAAAGACTATGGACGAGTGTCTTAGACGTTCTAGAATCAATACGAACGAGTATTGATTAACCTGAAACAAACACGGACGAGTGTTGAAAGTTCACAGATGAGTGTCTAAGACGTTTTAGATTCAATACGAATGAGTATTGATTAACCTGAAACAAACACGGACTAGTGTTGAAAGACCACAGACGAGTGTCTAAGATGTTCTAGGATCAACGCGAATGAGTATTGATTAACCTGAAACAAACACGGATGAGTCTTGAAAGATCACAAATGAGTGTCTAAGATATTTTAGGATCAATATGAACGAGTATTGATTAACCTGAAACAAAAACGGACGGGTTTTGAAAGACCACGGACGAGTGTCTAAGACGTTTTAGGATCAATACGAACGAGTATTGATTAACCTGAAACAAACACGGACGAGTGTTGAAAGACCACGGACGGGTGTCTAAGACGTTCTAGGATCAATAAGAATGGGTATTGATTAACCTGAAATAAACACGGACGAGTGTTGAAAGACCATAAACGCGTGTCTAAGACGTTTTAGGATCAATACAAACGAGTATTGATTAACCTGAAACAAACACGGACAAGTGTTGAAAGACCATGGACGAGTGTCTAAGACGTTCTAGGATCAACATGAACGAGTATTGATTAACCTGAAACAAACACGGACGAGTGTTGAAAGACCACGGACGAGTGTCTAAGACATTTTAGGATCAATACGAATGAGTATTGATTAACCTGAAACAAACACGGACGAGTTTTCAAAGACCACGGACGAGTGTCTAAGACATTTTAGGATCAATACGAACGAGTATTGATTAACCTGAAACAAACACAGACGAGTGTTGAAAGACCACGAACGGGTTTCTAAGACGTCTACGATCAATAAGAACGAGTATTGATTAACCTGAAACAAACACGGACGAGTGTTGAAAGACCACGAACGTGTGTCTAAGACGTTTTAGGATCAATACGAACGAGTATTGATTAACCTGAAACAAACACGGACGAGTGTTGAAAGACCACGGATGAGTGTCTAAGACGTTCTAGGATCAACATAAACGAGTATTGATAAACCTGAAACAAACACGGATGAGTGTTGAAAGACCACGGACGAGTGTCTAAGATGTTCTAGGATCACTACGAATGAGTATTGATTAACCTAAAACAAACATGGACGAGTGTTGAAAACCACGGACGATTGTCTAAGACGTTTTAGGATCAATACGAACGAGTATTGATTAACCTGAAACAAACACGGACGAGTGTTGAAAGACCACAGACGAGTGTCTAAGACATTCTAGGATCAATACGAATGAGTATTGATTAACCTGAAACAAACAAGGACAAGTGTTGAAAGACCATGGACGAGTGTCTAATGTAACGCCCCAGTTTTTGTCAGTTTTTATTTTATTGAGTCTTTTGATTATTTTATTATTATTTTCGACTTTTGTGTGAAAATATGTTATTTTTCGTCGTGATTATATTTTATCGCGTTTTGGGATCGTTTGCGAGAAAATTGAGTGTAGGGGTATTTTGGGCATTTGGGTGTATTTTATTAAGTTAGTAAAAGAAAGAAAAATAGTAAGAGAAGAAGAAAAAGAGAAGGGAAGAAAGAAAAGAAAAGGAGAAGAGAGAAAAGAGAGAAAGTGAAGAAAAGAGTGGAAAATCATCAGGAGCAAGCTTGGGTATCGATTAAATCGGGTAAGGGTGCGAAATTCAATTATCTTATACATGTGTATGATTATGTATGTGTTTGTTTGTTGTTTTGTTGAATTATATGAAAAAAATACTTCAAAACCCATTTTTGGTAGAAAGTGTTAGAATTCGATTTAATCGTGTCGAAAATGATGTTTTCTGGTTCCTTGTTGTTGATACATGATAGATATATGTTGTTGTACATCAAATTGGTATTTTTCTGAGTTTGGATGATGATTTGGAGGGTTTTGGGTGTGAAATTCGTAACAGCAACGCAGCAGGAAAAATTCTGGGTTTCGCTGCCCATACGCGTATGGTACAGTGCAATACGCGTATGGGGTAGGGCAATACGCGTATGGCTGAGGGCAATACGCGTATGGCAATGAAGGAAAATAGGCAATACGCGTATGGGGTAAGGCAATACGCGTATGGCTGAGGGCAATACGCGTATGGCTGAGGGCAATACGCGTATGGCTGAGGGCAATACGCGTATGGCCAGCAAGGGTGCAGAATGTGTTTTTTTTGCGATGTCTTTTCTTGTTTAGTCCGTAACTTTTGTTCCGTTTATCTGATTTTGACATTCTTGGTGTCGTTGGAAAGGTATTGAACTGTACTTGGTGATTATGATGTTTTGGAATTCGTTAGCCGATTTAATTATGTCGGGAAAAGTGAATAGTGTCGATTGTCGACGGTTGTCGTTGTAAGTGTGCATAATTGATGTGTATTATGCCATGTGCTGTTGTGTGATAGAAATACTTGTGATGACATGTTGTGGGGATGAATTGTGGCCGAAAGGCAAATAAATGCAACGAGTTGTATTTGATTATATATGCATGTTTATGGTTGCATATATGTGTGGAAATGCATTGTTTGTCATGAGTTCTTGTATGCCAAGCATCATGATACGCATTGTTGTGACGTCCTGAGTGGCGGTTTGATTCCTGAGAGAATCTGCTATAACATCGTGAGCCTTATGTAAGAAGGACTGAAAACGGTAGTTATAGATGATCGTGAGCCTCATGTAAGGAGGACTGCAAGCGATCGGATCGTGAGCCTTAGATAAGAAGGACTGCAAGCGATCCATAAACGTCGTGAGCCTCATGCAAGGAGGACTGCAAGCGACGGGTGAACATCGTAGGCCCGACGGGGAGTTACAGTGATGTAACGAGCGATGGTTCCAGCAGAGTTCCTGAGTGAACTAGAGATGAGAAATATTTGGAGTCGGTACCGCATGGCATTTGCATAGAGTCGTTGTGTCGGTCTCTGTGCATTTGTATGAAGCATAGTCTGATTGTTTGATTATGTGTGGAATTTGTGATGGTATTGGTGAATTGATGTGCATTCGTGTTACATGCTTGGAATTATGGATGATGTGTTTCGTGTATAAACATATGTATCATGAGTGAATATGTGAATATAATCGGTATATGCTTTATGTGTTAGCATTTGATAGTTGGGGTGAGAATACTTTATATGTGTATGATTATGTGGATATATATAATTATATGCATTTATATTATGGTTGTTTTTCTCACCCTTCTGCTCGTTTTAAAATGCTCTATGAGGCATTGCAGATTAGAGTTGCTGGAGGTCTTTTGTGAAGCTTTGTGTCTTCACCCTTTTTGTCGGTCGGCTCTGATATGTGACACCGGGTAGTTAGGGAGGCCGTTGGCGATTATTATGTATTATGTATATATTATATTTTGGCTTGTACATGTATAACTGGATGTTTGACAAACTTTTTGCATGATGTATGTTAATCAGATTTTAGATTTTTCCGCTTTAATTCTAATTTCTGAAGTGTGGGTGTAAGGAACGAAGTTTCCTCTGTTGATTGCTACCCCACTGTTGCATATCTTTATGGGCAGGTGTTGTATGTATGTTTGGTTTCAAAGTGATGTGATTTCCCCGTCTATGCCATGTTTTTAAATATACTCTGATCAAATTTCGAATTTTTCTGTTATTGCTTTAAATGCATGATTATTTGGGGGCATAGATTGGGGGCGTCACATTAAGTGGTATCAGAGCCAGTCCGTGTCAGTTGTGTCAGTTGTGTGTGTCTTTGCTGGTCCTTGTGGTTCGGTGAGCTGTTTGTTTAACCATTGTTGCTGTTATTGGGGATGAACAGAATATGGCTGGTAGGAGCGATGCTGCTTTGGCTGCTGCAATGGAGGCTATGGCACGAGCTGTGTAGGGTGCACCGAATGCTGCAGGAAATGATGAGTTTAGAAAGAATAAGCCGCCGATCTTTAAAGGGAAACATGATCCGGATGGTGCACGGATTTGGTTGAAAGAGATTGAGAGGATTTTCCGAGTAATGGATTGTGAAGATGATCACAAGGTGAGGCTGGGTACTCACATGTTACATGATGAGGCTGATGATTGGTGGGTCAGTACTCGTCAGGTGTTGGAAGCTGCGGAGGAAGAAGAGATCACTTGGGAAGTGTTTAGCCGAGAGTTTCTGAGGAAGTATTTTCCCGAGGATGTCCGAGGAAAGAAAGAGATAGAGTTTTTGGAATTAAAACAAGGTAATAGGTCTGTTGTTGAGTATACTGCTAAGTTCGTGGAGCTGGTGCAGTTTTATCCACATTATGCTGAACCTACTGCGGAATTTTCTAAGTGTGTGAAGTATGAAAGCGGATTGCGTCCAGAAATCAAACAGGCAATCGGTTACCAAAGGATTAGAAGGTTTGCTGACTTGGTTGATTGTTGTAGGATTTATGAAGAAGATTGTAAGGCTCGTTCGGCTCACTATAAAAGTGTGAATGACAGAAAAGGGAAACAACAGTCTCGTGGTAGTCCTTATGTGACACCCGCTGACGATGGTAAACATAGGGGTAATTTTGAGAGAAAGGAAAGTGATGGAGGAACGTCTAATCCCCCGAGATGTTACAAGTGTGGTAAAGAAGGACATCTTCAGTTTGATTGTGCGAAGAATAAACTGAAATGCATCAATTGTGGACGTAAGGGACATGTCGCAGCTGATTGTAAGGACTATGGGATGAAGTGTTTCAACTGCGGTGAAATAGGTCATATTAGCACGAGGTGTACAGAACCAAAACAAGCTTAGGTTGGTGGGAAGACTTGTGCGTTGGCAGGAACTGAGGCTACTGTTGCAGACCGTTTGATTAAGGTACTTGTTTTATTATTACGCCTTTAATTGCTATTATTGATATTGGGACGACTCATTCGTTTATTTCGTGTGAGTGCGTGAAGTGTTTGAATTTGTTGATTGTCTTCTTGGGGTAGTAAGATGGTTATTGATACTCCAGCAATGGGGTCAGTAATTACTTTTTGGTTTGTTTAAATTGTTCTTTGACCGTTATGGTAACGGCTTGTGATGGATTTAGTGTGTTTATAATTAGAGAGATTAGAATGAGATAAGTGGGGGAGAAGCTGGTACTTCTCCATGTGGCTTCAGGTGTAAAGCGCTGGCTCAGTGGGTTGTGAATTACAGGATTATAAGTGTGATTTCTGGTTCAAGAAGGGATGCAGAAGTAAGGTTTAGGTTAACTAAGGATTTGTGCCTTAGGTGGTTTTGTGTATAGGATGTAAGGAATGCTATTATGGTTGGGTGGAGACGGTTTATGCTTCATCATGATTGTCGGCTGTCTATTGACAAATTGAGGAACTGATCACCCTTAATCTCTTGTTGATAGCAGACGGGAATTATGTTGGATGTATGGACGTGTCTTTCCGGCTTGATAGTGGTGTGAAACGGATTACTTGAAATGGAAAGAGTTGGCTATAGATTGTTTGGTTGTGGCAATGAAGATTCTTATATCAAAAGATGAGTTGGATTAGAGGTTCTGGTAGGTGGTTAACTTGGGAAATCATTAAGAGTTCTTTTTGGTTGGGTGTTGTAATAGGTTGGAATTTGGATTATCAATAGAAGGGATTGTGTATGGATTACGGACAGTGGTATAAGATGACGATTTAGATTAAGTATTCATTTTTGGGATTAGAATTACAATTGTTGGGATGTTTGATAAGAGTAGTGATTTGCTTGAGTTGAGGCTGCTATCGACTTGTGTGTCGGGTTATGTTGTTGTCATCGGAAGTAGATGCGGTGTTGTTATTAGAGGATCCGCAGTTGGTAAAGGTGATTGGGAACTTTTTGGACTTTTGTTGGTTATTATTGAAGGGTATGGGAGGCTTTTTCAAGACTAGCATTTGGTTACTTCAGTTGACTTGCAAAGGTGAATTCGATTGTGTGGGATGTATCTTGGATGAGTAGTCAGTGTGTTAGGGTAAGAGAGTAAGTCGTGGCGTATGTTTGCCGACATTTGAGGATTCGAGAAAGGATTAGTATTATTGTGGAAATCGGAATTGTTTGCAGTTGCAATTGAGTTGGAATATTGGAAGTATTATCTTTATGATTCTAGATTCGAAGTGCTTGGTAATTACAAGAATGTTGAGTACTGGTTTGGTCTGAAGGTATAGAGACAACGAGAGTGGTTAGAAGTTGAGAAGAGTTATTGCGGTGTCTGAGGATTTAAGATGAAAGTTTCTATGAATGGCTGTTTTGGTGGTCCGAGTATTAGAATTGTTTGAGCAGTACAGAGGCTTGTATCTGGTGTACGAGATAACGCGAAAGATTGCGAGGTAGAATATTAAAAGTGAACAATAGTTTATGGAAAGTTTGTGAAAGAGTTAGACCTTGGGAGAGATATTGGTGGTTTAGATGGTTACGAGTCATCAGAGTGCGCAGCGGAAGCGTGATGTGGCATATTTCGTATATGTGTGTGCGACTTGTAAGAGTTCTTAGGTTGAACATTGGAAATCTGTAGGAATGATGAGATCATTGGATGTTTCAGAGTGGAAGTGTTAGGAGAAAGGTTTTGATAGTATCCATGTGTTGCTAAGTTGGGGGATGTTTTGGTTTTATGTTCGATTGGTGAATCGTAGCAGTGTTGTGGTATGGTTGTGTGACAAGGATGTTGGTGTTCTGGTTTTGTAGATGTTGTTGAGACCGTGTGGTGTCGTGGAACTTTATGTTCTTGTTTGGGTTATTGTCTCGTTTCCATTGTGGTGGTTCGAGTGCGAAGAGCTAATTTCTGTATGGGGAATTAGAGGAGTGTTACCTACGGTAGCGGTAACGGTCCTGTTGTGTTTCGGTTCAACAGTGAGCCTGTGAGTTGTGTTTTGCGTATTCCTTGAGTTGTGAGTTGGTCGTCAAGTGCATTGTATGGGCTTTGCGTCTTGTCGTTGTTGTCGTCGTTGTCGTGTTATCGTGGTGTTTAAGGTTAGCAAGGTGGTTTGTCAGTTGTGTTATTCGTGGTGTGCCTTTTTGGTAGGCCTGATGTTTGTTGGTCAGATGCGAGAGTCGCATCCAGAGTGGTTCGTCTCGTTTATTTTCGAGGACGAAAATTTCCAAGTGGGGGAGAATTGTAACGCCCCAGTTTTTGTCAGTTTTTATTTTATTGAGTCTTTTGATTATTTTATTATTATTTTCGACTTTTGTGTGAAAATATGTTATTTTTCGTCGTGATTATATTTTATCGCATTTTGGGATCGTTTGCGAGAAAATTGAGTGTAGGGGTATTTTGGGCATTTGGGTGTATTTTATTAAGTTAGTAAAAGAAAGAAAAATAGTAAGAGAAGAAGAAAAAGAGAAGGGAAGAAAGAAAAGAAAAGGAGAAGAGAGAAAAGAGAGAAAGTGAAGAAAAGAGTGGAAAATCATCAGGAGCAAGCTTGGGTATCGATTAAATCGGGTAAGGGTGCGAAATTCAATTATCTTATACATGTGTATGATTATGTATGTGTTTGTTTGTTGTTTTGTTGAATTATATGAAAAAAATACTTCAAAACCCATTTTTGGTAGAAAGTGTTAGAATTCGATTTAATCGTGTCGGAAATGATGTTTTCTGGTTCCTTGTTGTTGATACATGATAGATATATGTTGTTGTACATCAAATTGGTATTTTTCTGAGTTTGGATGATGATTTGGAGGGTTTTGGGTGTGAAATTCGTAACAGCAACGCAGCAGGAAAAATTCTGGGTTTCGCTGCCCATACGCGTATGGTACAGTGCAATACGCGTATGGGGTAGGGCAATACGCGTATGGCTGAGGGCAATACGCGTATGGCAATGAAGGAAAATAGGCAATACGCGTATGGGGTAAGGCAATACGCGTATGGCTGAGGGCAATACGCGTATGGCTGAGGGCAATACGCGTATGGCCAGCAAGGGTGCAGAATGTGTTTTTTTTGCGATGTCTTTTCTTGTTTAGTCCGTAACTTTTGTTCCGTTTATCTGATTTTGACATTCTTGGTGTCGTTGGAAAGGTATTGAACTGTACTTGGTGATTATGATGTTTTGGAATTCGTTAGCCGATTTAATTATGTCGGGAAAAGTGAATAGTGTCGATTGTCGACGGTTGTCGTTGTAAGTGTGCATAATTGATGTGTATTATGCCATGTGCTGTTGTGTGATAGAAATACTTGTGATGACATGTTGTGGGGATGAATTGTGGCCGAAAGGCAAATAAATGCAACGAGTTGTATTTGATTATATATGCATGTTTATGGTTGCATATATGTGTGGAAATGCATTGTTTGTCATGAGTTCTTGTATGCCAAGCATCATGATACGCATTGTTGTGACGTCCTGAGTGGCGGTTTGATTCCTGAGAGAATCTGCTATAACATCGTGAGCCTTATGTAAGAAGGACTGAAAACGGTAGTTATAGATGATCGTGAGCCTCATGTAAGGAGGACTGCAAGCGATCGGATCGTGAGCCTTAGATAAGAAGGACTGCAAGCGATCCATAAACGTCGTGAGCCTCATGCAAGGAGGACTGCAAGCGACGGGTGAACATCGTAGGCCCGACGGGGAGTTACAGTGATGTAACGAGCGATGGTTCCAGCAGAGTTCCTGAGTGAACTAGAGATGAGAAATATTTGGAGTCGGTACCGCATGGCATTTGCATAGAGTCGTTGTGTCGGTCTCTGTGCATTTGTATGAAGCATAGTCTGATTGTTTGATTATGTGTGGAATTTGTGATGGTATTGGTGAATTGATGTGCATTCGTGTTACATGCTTGGAATTATGGATGATGTGTTTCGTGTATAAACATATGTATCATGAGTGAATATGTGAATATAATCGGTATATGCTTTATGTGTTAGCATTTGATAGTTGGGGTGAGAATACTTTATATGTGTATGATTATGTGGATATATATAATTATATGCATTTATATTATGGTTGTTTTTCTCACCCTTCTGCTCGTTTTAAAATGCTCTATGAGGCATTGCAGATTAGAGTTGCTGGAGGTCTTTTGTGAAGCTTTGTGTCTTCACCCTTTTTGTCGGTCGGCTCTGATATGTGACACCGGGTAGTTAGGGAGGCCGTTGGCGATTATTATGTATTATGTATATATTATATTTTGGCTTGTACATGTATAACTGGATGTTTGACAAACTTTTTGCATGATGTATGTTAATCAGATTTTAGATTTTTCCGCTTTAATTCTAATTTCTGAAGTGTGGGTGTAAGGAACGAAGTTTCCTCTGTTGATTGCTACCCCACTGTTGCATATCTTTATGGGCAGGTGTTGTATGTATGTTTGGTTTCAAAGTGATGTGATTTCCCCGTCTATGCCATGTTTTTAAATATACTCTGATCAAATTTCGAATTTTTCTGTTATTGCTTTAAATGCATGATTATTTGGGGGCATAGATTGGGGGCGTCACATTAAGTGGTATCAGAGCCAGTCCGTGTCAGTTGTGTCAGTTGTGTGTGTCTTTGCTGGTCCTTGTGGTTCGGTGAGCTGTTTGTTTAACCATTGTTGCTGTTATTGGGGATGAACAGAATATGGCTGGTAGGAGCGATGCTGCTTTGGCTGCTGCAATGGAGGCTATGGCACGAGCTGTGCAGGGTGCACCGAATGCTGCAGGAAATGATGAGTTTAGAAAGAATAAGCCGCCGATCTTTAAAGGGAAACATGATCCGGATGGTGCACGGATTTGGTTGAAAGAGATTGAGAGGATTTTCCGAGTAATGGATTGTGAAGATGATCACAAGGTGAGGCTGGGTACTCACATGTTACATGATGAGGCTGATGATTGGTGGGTCAGTACTCGTCAGGTGTTGGAAGCTGCGGAGGAAGAAGAGATCACTTGGGAAGTGTTTAGCCGAGAGTTTCTGAGGAAGTATTTTCCCGAGGATGTCCGAGGAAAGAAAGAGATAGAGTTTTTGGAATTAAAACAAGGTAATAGGTCTGTTGTTGAGTATACTGCTAAGTTCGTGGAGCTGGTGCAGTTTTATCCACATTATGCTGAACCTACTGCGGAATTTTCTAAGTGTGTGAAGTATGAAAGCGGATTGCGTCCTGAAATCAAACAGGCAATCGGTTACCAAAGGATTAGAAGGTTTGCTGACTTGGTTGATTGTTGTAGGATTTATGAAGAAGATTGTAAGGCTCGTTCGGCTCACTATAAAAGTGTGAATGACAGAAAAGGGAAACAACAGTCTCGTGGTAGTCCTTATGTGACACCCGCTGACGATGGTAAACATAGGGGTAATTTTGAGAGAAAGGAAAGTGATGGAGGAACGTCTAATCCCCCGAGATGTTACAAGTGTGGTAAAGAAGGACATCTTCAGTTTGATTGTGCGAAGAATAAACTGAAATGCATCAATTGTGGACGTAAGGGACATGTCGCAGCTGATTGTAAGGACTATGGGATGAAGTGTTTCAACTGCGGTGAAATAGGTCATATTAGCACGAGGTGTACAGAACCAAAACAAGCTTAGGTTGGTGGGAAGACTTGTGCGTTGGCAGGAACTGAGGCTACTGTTGCAGACCGTTTGATTAAGGTACTTGTTTTATTATTACGCCTTTAATTGCTATTATTGATATTGGGACGACTCATTCGTTTATTTCGTGTGAGTGCGTGAAGTGTTTGAATTTGTTGATTGTCTTCTTGGGGTAGTAAGATGGTTATTGATACTCCAGCAATGGGGTCAGTAATTACTTTTTGGTTTGTTTAAATTGTTCTTTGACCGTTATGGTAACGGCTTGTGATGGATTTAGTGTGTTTATAATTAGAGAGATTAGAATGAGATAAGTGGGGGAGAAGCTGGTACTTCTCCATGTGGCTTCAGGTGTAAAGCGCTGGCTCAGTGGGTTGTGAATTACAGGATTATAAGTGTGATTTCTGGTTCAAGAAGGGATGCAGAAGTAAGGTTTAGGTTAACTAAGGATTTGTGCCTTAGGTGGTTTTGTGTATAGGATGTAAGGAATGCTATTATGGTTGGGTGGAGACGGTTTATGCTTCATCATGATTGTCGGCTGTCTATTGACAAATTGAGGAACTGATCACCCTTAATCTCTTGTTGATAGCAGACGGGAATTATGTTGGATGTATGGACGTGTCTTTCCGGCTTGATAGTGGTGTGAAACGGATTACTTGAAATGGAAAGAGTTGGCTATAGATTGTTTGGTTGTGGCAATGAAGATTCTTATATCAAAAGATGAGTTGGATTAGAGGTTCTGGTAGGTGGTTAACTTGGGAAATCATTAAGAGTTCTTTTTGGTTGGGTGTTGTAATAGGTTGGAATTTGGATTATCAATAGAAGGGATTGTGTATGGATTACGGACAGTGGTATAAGATGACGATTTAGATTAAGTATTCATTTTTGGGATTAGAATTACAATTGTTGGGATGTTTGATAAGAGTAGTGATTTGCTTGAGTTGAGGCTGCTATCGACTTGTGTGTCGGGTTATGTTGTTGTCATCGGAAGTAGATGCAGTGTTGTTATTAGAGGATCCGCAGTTGGTAAAGGTGATTGGGAACTTTTTGGACTTTTGTTGGTTATTATTGAAGGGTATGGGAGGCTTTTTCAAGACTAGCATTTGGTTACTTCAGTTGACTTGCAAAGGTGAATTCGATTGTGTGGGATGTATCTTGGATGAGTAGTCAGTGTGTTAGGGTAAGAGAGTAAGTCGTGGCGTATGTTTGCCGACATTTGAGGATTCGAGAAAGGATTAGTATTATTGTGGAAATCGGAATTGTTTGCAGTTGCAATTGAGTTGGAATATTGGAAGTATTATCTTTATGATTCTAGATTCGAAGTGCTTGGTAATTACAAGAATGTTGAGTACTGGTTTGGTCTGAAGGTATAGAGATAACGAGAGTGGTTAGAAGTTGAGAAGAGTTATTGCGGTGTCTGAGGATTTAAGATGAAAGTTTCTATGAATGGCTGTTTTGGTGGTCCGAGTATTAGAATTGTTTGAGCAGTACAGAGGCTTGTATCTGGTGTACGAGATAACGCGAAAGATTGCGAGGTAGAATATTAAAAGTGAACAATAGTTTATGGAAAGTTTGTGAAAGAGTTAGACCTTGGGAGAGATATTGGTGGTTTAGATGGTTACGAGTCATCAGAGTGCACAGCGGAAGCGTGATGTGGCATATTTCGTATATGTGTGTGCGACTTGTAAGAGTTCTTAGGTTGAACATTGGAAATCTGTAGGAATGATGAGATCATTGGATGTTTCAGAGTGGAAGTGTTAGGAGAAAGGTTTTGATAGTATCCATGTGTTGCTAAGTTGGGGGATGTTTTGGTTTTATGTTCGATTGGTGAATCGTAGCAGTGTTGTGGTATGGTTGTGTGACAAGGATGTTGGTGTTCTGGTTTTGTAGATGTTGTTGAGACCGTGTGGTGTCGTGGAACTTTATGTTCTTGTTTGGGTTATTGTCTCGTTTCCATTGTGGTGGTTCGAGTGCGAAGAGCTAATTTCTGTATGGGGAATTAGAGGAGTGTTACCTACGGTAGCGGTAACGGTCCTGTTGTGTTTCGGTTCAACAGTGAGCCTGTGAGTTGTGTTTTGCGTATTCCTTGAGTTGTGAGTTGGTCGTCAAGTGCATTGTATGGGCTTTGCGTCTTGTCGTTGTTGTCGTCGTTGTCGTGTTATCGTGGTGTTTAAGGTTAGCAAGGTGGTTTGTCAGTTGTGTTATTCGTGGTGTGCCTTTTTGGTAGGCCTGATGTTTGTTGGTCAGATGCGAGAGTCGCATCCAGAGTGGTTCGTCTCGTTTATTTTCGAGGACGAAAATTTCCAAGTGGGGGAGAATTGTAACGCCCCAGTTTTTGTCAGTTTTTATTTTATTGAGTCTTTTGATTATTTTATTATTATTTTCGACTTTTGTGTGAAAATATGTTATTTTTCGTCGTGATTATATTTTATCGCGTTTTGGGATCGTTTGCGAGAAAATTGAGTGTAGGGGTATTTTGGGCATTTGGGTGTATTTTATTAAGTTAGTAAAAGAAAGAAAAATAGTAAGAGAAGAAGAAAAAGAGAAGGGAAGAAAGAAAAGAAAAGGAGAAGAGAGAAAAGAGATAAAGTGAAGAAAAGAGTGGAAAATCATCAGGAGCAAGCTTGGGTATCGATTAAATCGGGTAAGGGTGCGAAATTCAATTATCTTATACATGTGTATGATTATGTATGTGTTTGTTTGTTGTTTTGTTGAATTATATGAAAAAAATACTTCAAAACCCATTTTTGGTAGAAAGTGTTAGAATTCGATTTAATCGTGTCGGAAATGATGTTTTCTGGTTCCTTGTTGTTGATACATGATAGATATATGTTGTTGTACATCAAATTGGTATTTTTCTGAGTTTGGATGATGATTTGGAGGGTTTTGGGTGTGAAATTCGTAACAGCAACGCAGCAGGAAAAATTCTGGGTTTCGCTGCCCATACGCGTATGGTACAGTGCAATACGCGTATGGGGTAGGGCAATACGCGTATGGCTGAGGGCAATACGCGTATGGCAATGAAGGAAAATAGGCAATACGCGTATGGGGTAAGGCAATACGCGTATGGCTGAGGGCAATACGCGTATGGCTGAGGGCAATACGCGTATGGCTGAGGGCAATACGCGTATGGCCAGCAAGGGTGCAGAATGTGTTTTTTTTGCGATGTCTTTTCTTGTTTAGTCCGTAACTTTTGTTCCGTTTATCTGATTTTGACATTCTTGGTGTCGTTGGAAAGGTATTGAACTGTACTTGGTGATTATGATGTTTTGGAATTCGTTAGCCGATTTAATTATGTCGGGAAAAGTGAATAGTGTCGATTGTCGACGGTTGTCGTTGTAAGTGTGCATAATTAATGTGTATTATGCCATGTGCTGTTGTGTGATAGAAATACTTGTGATGACATGTTGTGGGGATGAATTATGGCCGAAAGGCAAATAAATGCAACGAGTTGTATTTGATTATATATGCATGTTTATGGTTGCATATATGTGTGGAAATGCATTGTTTGTCATGAGTTCTTGTATGCCAAGCATCATGATACGCATTGTTGTGACGTCCTGAGTGGCGGTTTGATTCCTGAGAGAATCTGCTATAACATCGTGAGCCTTATGTAAGAAGGACTGAAAACGGTAGTTATAGATGATCGTGAGCCTCATGTAAGGAGGACTGCAAGCGATCGGATCGTGAGCCTTAGATAAGAAGGACTGCAAGCGATCCATAAACGTCGTGAGCCTCATGCAAGGAGGACTGCAAGCGACGGGGTGAACATCGTAGGCCCGACGGGGAGTTACAGTGATGTAACGAGCGATGGTTCCAGCAGAGTTCCTGAGTGAACTAGAGATGAGAAATATTTGGAGTCGGTACCGCATGGCATTTGCATAGAGTCGTTGTGTCGGTCTCTGTGCATTTGTATGAAGCATAGTCTGATTGTTTGATTATGTGTGGAATTTGTGATGGTATTGGTGAATTGATGTGCATTCGTGTTACATGCTTGGAATTATGGATGATGTGTTTCGTGTATAAACATATGTATCATGAGTGAATATGTGAATATAATCGGTATATGCTTTATGTGTTAGCATTTGATAGTTGGGGTGAGAATACTTTATATGTGTATGATTATGTGGATATATATAATTATATGCATTTATATTATGGTTGTTTTTCTCACCCTTCTGCTCGTTTTAAAATGCTCTATGAGGCATTGCAGATTAGAGTTGCTGGAGGTCTTTTGTGAAGCTTTGTGTCTTCACCCTTTTTGTCGGTCGGCTCTGATATGTGACACCGGGTAGTTAGGGAGGCCGTTGGCGATTATTATGTATTATGTATATATTATATTTTGGCTTGTACATGTATAACTGGATGTTTGACAAACTTTTTGCATGATGTATGTTAATCAGATTTTAGATTTTTCCGCTTTAATTCTAATTTCTGAAGTGTGGGTGTAAGGAACGAAGTTTCCTCTGTTGATTGCTACCCCACTGTTGCATATCTTTATGGGCAGGTGTTGTATGTATGTTTGGTTTCAAAGTGATGTGATTTCCCCGTCTATGCCATGTTTTTAAATATACTCTGATCAAATTTCGAATTTTTCTGTTATTGCTTTAAATGCATGATTATTTGGGGGCATAGATTGGGGGCGTCACATCTAAGACATTTTAGGATTAATACAAACGAGTATTGATTAACCTGAAACAAACACGGACGAGTGTTGAAAGACCACGGACGAGTGTCTAAGACATTTTAGGATAAATACGAACGAGTATTGATTAACCTAACACAAACATGGATGAGTGTTGAAAGACCACGGACGAGTTTCTAAGCCGTTTTAAGATCAATACGAACGGGTATTGATTAACCTGAAACAAACACGAACAAGTGTTGAAAGACCACGGACGAGTGTCTAAGACGTTTTAGGATCAATACGAACGAGTATTGATTAACCTGAAACAATCACGGACGAGTGTTGAAAGACCACAGACGAGTGTCTAAGACGTTTTAGGATCAATACGAATGAGTATTGATTAACCTGAAACAAACACTGACGAGTGTTGAAAGACCACGGACGAGTGTCTAAGACGTTTTACAATCAATACGAATGAGTATTGATTAACCTGAAACAAACACGGACGAGTGTTGAAATACCAAGGACGAGTGTCTAAGACGTTTTAGGATCAATACGAATGAGTATTGATTAACCTGAAACAAACACGGACTAGTGTTGAAAGACCACAGACGAGTGTCTAAGACATTCTAGGATCAATATGAATGACTATTGATTAGCCTGAAACAAACACGGACGAGTCTTGAAAGATCACAAAAGAGTGTCTAAGCCGTTTTAGGATCAATACGAACGAGTATTGATTAACCTGAAACAAAAATGTACGAGTTTTCAAAGACCACGGACGAGTGTCTAAGACATTTTAGGATCAATACGAACGAGTATTGATTAACTTGAAACAAACACGGACGAGTGTTGAAAGACCACGGACGGGTTTCTAAGACGTCTACGATCAATAAGAACGAGTATTGATTAACCTGAAACAAACACAGACGAGTGTTGAAAGACCACAAACGCATGTCTAAGACATTTTAGGATCAATACGAACGAGTATTGATTAACCTGAAACAAACACGGACGAGTGTTGAAAGACCACGGACGAGTGTCTAAGACGTTCTAGGATCAACATAAACGAGTATTGATTAACCTGAAACAAACACAGACGAGTGTTGAAAGACCACGGACGAGTGTCTAAGACATTTTAGGATCAATACGAACGAGTATTGATAAACCTGAAACAAACACGGATGAGTGTTGAAAGACCACGGACGAGTGTCTAAGATGTTCTAGGATCAATACGAATGAGTATTGATTAACCTAAAACAAACATGGACGAGTGTTGAAAGACCACGGACGATTGTCTAAGACGTTTTAGGATCAATACGAACGAGTATTGATTAACCTGAAACAAACACGGACGAGTGTTGAAAGACCACAGACGAGTGTCTAAGACGTTCTAGGATCAACATAAATGAGTATTGATTAACCTGAAACAAACACAGACGAGTGTTGAAAGACCACGGACGAGTGTCTAAGACATTTTAGGATCAATACGAACGAGTATTGATAAACCTGAAACAAACACGGACGAGTGTTGAAAGACCACAGATGAGTGTCTAAGACGTTTTAGGATCAATACGAATGAGTATTGATTAACCTGAAACAAACACGGACTAGTGTTGAAAGACCACAGACGAGTGTCTAAGACGTTCTAGGATCAACGCGAACAAGTATTGATTAACCTGAAACAAACACGGATGAGTCTTGAAAGATCACAAATGAGTGTCTAAGACATTTTAGGATCAATATGAACGAGTATTGATTAACCTGAAACAAACACGGACGAGTGTTGAAAGACCACGGACGGGTGTCTAAGACGTTCTAGGATCAATAAGAATGCGTATTGATTAACCTGAAATAAACACGGACGAGTGTTGAAAGACCACAAACGCGTGTCTAAGATGTTTTAGGATCAATACGAACGAGTTTTGATTAACCTGAAACAAACACGGACAAGTGTTGAAAGACCATGGACGAGTGTCTAAGACGTTCTAGGATCAACATGAACGAGTATTGATTAACCTGAAACAAACACGGACGAGTGTTGAAAGACCACGGACGAGTGTCTAAGACATTTTAGGATCAATACGAACGAGTATTGATTAACCTGAAACAAACACGGACGAGTTTTCAAAGACCACGGACGAGTGTCTAAGACATTTTAGGATCAATACGAACGAGTATTGATTAACCTGAAACAAACACGGACGAGTGCTGAAAGACCACGAACGGGTTTCTAAGACGTCTACGATCAATAAGAACGAGTATTGATTAACCTGAAACAAACACGGACGAGTGTTGAAAGACCACAAACGTGTGTCTAAGACGTTTTAGGATCAATACGAACGAGTATTGATTAACCTGAAACAAACACGGACGGGTGTTGAAAGACCACGGATGAGTGTCTAAGACGTTCTAGGATCAACATAAACGAGTATTGATTAACCTGAAACAAACAAGGACGAGTGTTGAAAGACCACGGACGAGTGTCTAAGACATTTTAGGATCAATACGAATGAGTATTGATTAACCTGAAACAAACACGGATGAGTGTTGAAAGACCACGGACGAGTGTCTAAGATGTTCTAGGATCACTACGAATGAGTATTGATTAACCTAAAACAAACATGGACGCGTGTTGAAAGACCACGGACGATTGTCTAAGACGTTTTAGGATTAATACGAACGAGTATTGATTAACCTGAAACAAACACGGACGAGTGTTGAAAGACCACAGACGAGTGTCTAAAACATTCTAGGATCAATACGAATGAGTATTGATTAACCTGAAACAAACAAGGATAAGTGTTGAAAGACCATGGACGAGTGTCTAAGACGTTTTAGGATCAATACAAACGAGTATTGATTAACCTGAAACAAACACGGACGAGTGTTGAAAGACCACGGACGAGTGTCTAAGACATTTTAGGATAAATACGAACGAGTATTGATTAACCTGAAACAAACACGGATGAGTGTTGAAAGACCACGGACGAGTGTCTAAGATGTTTTAGGATCAATACGAACGGGTATTGATTAACCTGAAACAAACACGAACAAGTGTTAAAAGGCCACGGACGAGTGTCTAAGACGTTTTAGGATCAATACAAACGAGTATTGATTAACCTGAAACAAACACGGACGAGTGTTGAAAGACCACAGACGAGTGTCTAAGACATTCTAGGATCAATACGAATGACTATTGATTAACCTGACACAAACATGGATGAGTGTTGAAAGACCACGGACGAGTGTCTAAGCCGTTTTAGGATCAATACGAATGAGTATTGATTAACCTGAAACAAACACTGACGATTGTTGAAAGACCATGGACGAGTGTCTAAGACGTTCTAGAATCAATACGAACGAATATTGATTAACCTGAAACAAACACGGACGAGTGTTGAAAGACCACAGACGAGTGTCTAAGACATTTTAGGATCAATACGAATGAGTATTGATTAACCTGAAACAAACACTGACGAGTGTTGAAAGACCACGGACGAGTGTCTAAGACGTTTTACAATCAATACGAATGAGTATTGATTAACCTGAAACAAACACGGACGAGTGTTGAAATACCATGGACGAGTGTCTAAGACGTTTTAGGATCAATACGAATGAGTATTGATTAACCTGAAACAAACACGGACTTGTGTTGAAAGACCACAGACGAGTGTCTAAGACATTCTAGGATCAATACGAATGACTATTGATTAACCTGAAACAAACACGGACGAGTCTTGAAAGATCACAAAAGAGTGTCTAAGCCGTTTTAGGATCAATACGAACGAGTATTGATTAACCTGAAACAAAAATGGATGAGTTTTCAAAGACCACGGACGAGTGTCTAAGACATTTTAGGATCAATACGAACGAGTATTGATTAACTTGAAACAAACACGGACGAGTGTTGAAAGACCACGGACGGGTTTCTAAGACGTCTACGATCAATAAGAATGAGTATTGATTAACCTGAAACAAACACAGACGAGTGTTGAAAGACCACAAACGCGTGTCTAAGACATTTTAGGATCAATACGAATGAGTATTGATTAACCTGAAACAAACACAGACGAGTGTTGAAACACCACGGACGAGTGTCTAAGACGTTCTAGGATCAACATAAACGAGTATTGATTAACCTGAAACAAACACAGACGAGTGTTGAAAGACCACGGACGAGTGTCTAAGACATTTTAGGATCAATACGAACGAGTATTGATAAACCTGAAACAAACACGGATGAGTGTTGAAAGACCACGGACGAGTGTCTAAGATGTTCTAGGATCAATACGAATGAGTATTGATTAACCTAAAACAAACATGGACGAGTGTTGAAAGACCACGGACGATTGTCTAAGACGTTTTAGGATCAATACGAACGAGTATTGATTAACCTGAAACAAACACGGACGAGTGTTGAAAGATCACAGACGAGTGTCTAAGACATTATAGGATCAATACGAATGAGTATTGATTAACCTGAAACAAACACGGATGAGTGTTGAAAGACCACGGACGAGTGTCTAAGCCGCTTTAGGATCAATACGAATGAGTATTGATTAACCTGAAACAAACACTGACGAGTGTTGAAAGACTACGGACGAGTGTCTTAGAAGTTCTAGAATCAATACGAACGAGTATTGATTAACCTGAAACAAACACGGACGAGTGTTGAAAGACCACAGATGAGTGTCTAAGACGTTTTAGGATCAATACGAATGAATATTGATTAACCTGAAACAAACACGGACTAGTGTTGAAAGACCACAGACGAGTGTCTAAGACGTTCTAGGATCAACGCGAACAAGTATTGATTAACCTAAAACAAACACGGATGAGTCTTGAAAGATCACAAATGAGTGTCTAAGACATTTTAGGATCAATATGAACGAGTTTTGAAAGACCACGGACGAGTGTCTAAGACGTTTTAGGATCAATACGAACGAGTATTGATTAACCTGAAACAAACACGGACGAGTGTTGAAAGACCACGGACGGGTGTCTAAGACGTTCTAGGATCAATAAGAATGCGTATTGATTAACCTGAAACAAACACGGACGAGTGTTGAAAGTCCACAAACGCGTGTCTAAGATGTTTTAGGATCAATACGAACGAGTATTGATTAACCTGAACAAACACGGACAAGTGTTGAAAGACCGTGGACGAGTGTCTAAGACGTTCTAGGATCAACATGAACGAGTATTGATTAACCTGAAACAAACACGGACGAGTGTTGAAAGACCACGGACGAGTGTCTAAGACATTTTAGAATAAATACGAACGAGTATTGATTAACCTGAAACAAACACGGATGAGTTTTGAAAGACCACGGACGAGTGTCTAAGATGTTCTAGGATTAATACGAATGAGTATTGATTAACCTGAAACAAACACGGACAAGTGTTGAAAGACCACAGACGAGTGTCTAAGACGTTTTAGGATCAATACGAACAAGTATTGATTAACCTGAAACAAACACGGACGAGTGTTGAAAGACCACAGACGAGTGTCTAAGACATTCTAGGATCAATACGAATGAGTATTGATTAACCTGAAACAAACACGGATGAGTGTTGAAAGACCACGGACGAGTGTCTAAGCCGTTTTAGGATCAATACGAATGAGTATTGATTAACCTGAAACAAACACTGACGATTGTTGAAAGACTACGGACGAATGTCTTAGACGTTCTAGAATCAATACGAACGAGTATTGATTAACCTGAAACAAACACGGACGAGTGTTGAAAGACCACAGACGAGTGTCTAAGACGTTTTAGGATCAATACGAATGAGTATTGATTAACCTAAAACAAACACTGACGAGTGTTGAAATACCTCGGACGAGTGTCTTAGACGTTTTGGAATCAATACGAATGAGTATTGATTAACCTGAAATAAACACGGACGAGTGTTGAAATTCCACGGACGAGTGTCTAAGACGTTTTAGGATCAATACGAATGAGTATTGATTAACCTGAAACAAACACGGACTAGTGTTGAAAGACCATAGACGAGTGTCTAAGACATTCTAGGATCAACGCGAACGAGTATTGATTAACCTTAAACAAACACGGACGAGTCTTGAAAGATCACAAAATAGTGTCTAAGACGTTTAAGGATCAATATGAACGAGTATTGATTAACGTGAAACAAAAATGGACGAGTTTTCAAAGACCACGGACAAGTGTCTAAGACATTTTAGGATCAATACAAACGAGTATTGATTAACCTAAAACAAACACGGACGAGTGTTGAAAGACCATAGACGGGTTTCTAAGACATTTTAGGATAAATACGAACGAGTATTGATTAACCTGAATCAAACACGGATGAGTGTTGAAAGACCACGGACGAGTGTCTAAGATATTCTAGGATCAATACGAACGGGTATTGATTAACCTGAAACAAACACGAACAAGTGTTGAAAGGCCACAGATGAGTGTCTAAGACGTTTTAGGATCAATACAAACGAGTATTGATTAACCTGAAACAAACACGGACGAGTGTTGAAAGACCACAGACGAGTGTCTAAGACATTCTAGGATCAATACGAATGACTATTGATTAACCTGACACAAACATGGATGAGTGTTGAAAGACCACGGACGAGTGTCTAAGCCGTTTTAGGATCAATACGAATGAGTATTGATTAACCTGAAACAAACACTGACGATTGTTGAAAGACCATGGACGAGTGTCTAAGACGTTCTAGAATCAATACGAACGAGTATTGATTAACCTGAAACAAACACGGACGAGTGTTGAAAGACCACAGACGAGTGTCTAAGACGTTTTAGGATCAATACGAATGAGTATTGATTAAC
The DNA here is from genome assembly GCA_022829125.1 of Lathyrus tuberosus. Classification (NCBI taxonomy): domain Eukaryota; kingdom Viridiplantae; phylum Streptophyta; class Magnoliopsida; order Fabales; family Fabaceae; genus Lathyrus; species Lathyrus tuberosus. The sequence goes on from JALAZF010000677.1 coordinate 1,073,833, forward strand.
CTGAAACAAACACTAACGAGTGTTGAAAGACCATGGACGAGTGTCTAAGACGTTTTACAATCAATACGAATGAGTATTGATTAACCTGAAACAAACACGGACGAGTGTTGAAATACCATGGACGAGTGTCTAAGACGTTTTAGGATCAATACGAATGAGTATTGATTAACCTGAAACAAACACGGACTAGTGTTGAAAGACCACAGACGAGTGTCTAAGACATTCTAGGATCAATACGAATGACTATTGATTAACCTGAAACAAACACGGACGAGTCTTGAAAGATCACAAAAGAGTGTCTAAGCCGTTTTAGGATCAATACGAACGAGTATTGATTAACCTGAAACAAAAATGGATGAGTTTTCAAAGACCACGGACGAGTGTCTAAGACATTTTAGGATCAATACGAACGAGTATTGATTAACTTGAAACAAACACGGACGAGTGTTGAAAGACCACGGACGGGTTTCTAAGACGTCTACGATCAATAAGAACGAGTATTGATTAACCTGAAACAAACACAGACGAGTGTTGAAAGACCACAAACGCGTGTCTAAGACATTTTAGGATCAATACGAATGAGTATTGATTAACCTGAAACAAACACAGACGAGTGTTGAAAGACCACGGACGAGTGTCTAAGACGTTCTAGGATCAACATAAACGAGTATTGATTAACCTGAAACAAACACAGACGAGTGTTGAAAGACCACGGACGAGTGTCTAAGACATTTTAGGATCAATACGAACGAGTATTGATAAACCTGAAACAAACACGGATGAGTGTTGAAAGACCACGGACGAGTGTCTAAGATGTTCTAGGATCAATACGAATGAGTATTGATTAACCTAAAACAAACATGGACGAGTGTTGAAAGACCACGGACGATTGTCTAAGACGTTTTAGGATCAATACGAACGAGTATTGATTAACCTGAAACAAACACGGACGAGTGTTGAAAGATCACAGACGAGTGTCTAAGACATTATAGGATCAATACGAATGAGTATTGATTAACCTGAAACAAACACGGATGAGTGTTGAAAGACCACGGACGAGTGTCTAAGCCGCTTTAGGATCAATACGAATGAGTATTGATTAACCTGAAACAAACACTGACGAGTGTTGAAAGACTACGGACGAGTGTCTTAGAAGTTCTAGAATCAATACGAACGAGTATTGATTAACCTGAAACAAACACGGACGAGTGTTGAAAGACCACAGATGATTGTCTAAGACGTTTTAGGATCAATACGAATGAGTATTGATTAACATTAAACAAACATGGACTAGTGTTGAAAGACCACAGACGAGTGTCTAAGACGTTCTAGGATCAACGCGAACAAGTATTGATTAACCTGAAACAAACACGGATGAGTCTTGAAAGATCACAAATGAGTGTCTAAGACATTTTAGGATCAATATGAACGAGTTTTGAAAGACCACGGACGAGTGTCTAAGACGTTTTAGGATCAATACGAACGAGTATTGATTAACCTGAAACAAACACGGACGAGTGTTGAAAGACCACGGACGGGTGTCTAAGACGTTCTAGGATCAATAAGAATGCGTATTGATTAACCTGAAATAAACACGGACGAGTGTTGAAAGTCCACAAACGCGTGTCTAAGATGTTTTAGGATCAATACGAACGAGTATTGATTAACCTGAAACAAACATGGACAAGTGTTGAAAGACCATGGACGAGTGTCTAAGACGTTCTAGGATCAACATGAACGAGTATTGATTAACCTGAAACAAACACGGACGAGTGTTGAAAGACTACGGACGAGTGTCTAAGACATTTTAGAATAAATACGAACGAGTATTGATTAACCTGAAACAAACACGGATGAGTTTTGAAAGACCACGGACGAGTGTCTAAGATGTTATAGGATTAATACGAATGAGTATTGATTAACCTGAAACAAACACGGACAAGTGTTGAAAGACCACGGACGAGTGTCTAAGACGTTTTAGGATCAATACGAACAAGTATTGATTAACCTGAAACAAACACGGACGAGTGTTGAAAGACCACAGACGAGTGTCTAAGACATTCTAGGATCAATACGAATGAGTATTGATTAACCTGAAACAAACACGGATGAGTGTTGAAAGACCACGGACGAGTGTCTAAGCCGTTTTAGGATCAATACGAATGAGTATTGATTAACCTGAAACAAACACTGACGATTGTTGAAAGACTACGGACGAATGTCTTAGACGTTCTAGAATCAATACGAACGAGTATTGATTAACCTGAAACAAACACGGACGAGTGTTGAAAGACCACAGACGAGTGTCTAAGACGTTTTAGGATCAATACGAATGAGTATTGATTAACCTGAAACAAACACTGACGAGTGTTGAAAGACCTCGGACGAGTGTCTTAGACGTTTTGGAATCAATACGAATGAGTATTTATTAACCTGAAATAAACACGGACGAGTGTTGAAATTCCACGGACGAGTGTCTAAGACGTTTTAGGATCAATACGAATGAGTATTGATTAACCTGAAACAAACACGGACTAGTGTTGAAAGACCATAGACGAGTGTCTAAGACATTCTAGGATCAACGCGAACGAGTATTGATTAACCTTAAACAAACACGGACGAGTCTTGAAAGATCACAAAATAGTGTCTAAGACGTTTAAGGATCAATATGAACGAGTATTGATTAACGTGAAACAAAAATGGACGAGTTTTCAAAGACCACGGACAAGTGTCTAAGACATTTTAGGATCAATACAAACGAGTATTGATTAACCTAAAACAAACACGGACGAGTGTTGAAAGACCATAGACGGGTTTCTAAGACGTCTACGATCAATAAGAACGAGTATTGATTAACCTGAAACAAACACGGACGAGTGTTGAAAGACCACAAACGCGTGTCTAAGACTTTTTAGGATCAATACGAACGAGTATTGATTAACCTGAAACAAACATGGACGAGTGTTGAAAGACCACGGACGAGTGTCTAAGACGTTCTAGGATCAACATAAACGAGTATTGATTAACCTAAAACAAACACAGACGAGTGTTGAAAGACCACAGACGAGTGTCTAAGACATTTTAGGATCAATACGAACGAGTATTGATAAACCTGAAACAAACACGGATGAGTGTTGAAAGACCACGGACGAGTGTCTAAGATGTTCTAGGATCAATACGAATGAGTATTGATTAACCTAAAACAAACATGGACGAGTGTTGAAAGACCACGGACGATTGTCTAAGACGTTTTAGGATCAATACGAACGAGTATTGATTAACCTGAAACAAACACGGACGAGTGTTGAAAGATCACAGACGAGTGTCTAAGACATTATAGGATCAATACGAATGAGTATTGATTAACCTGAAACAAACACGGATGAGTGTTGAAAGACCCCAGACGAGTGTCTAAGCCATTTTAGGATCAATACGAATGAGTATTGATTAACCTGAAACAAACACTGACGAGTGTTGAAAGACTACGGACGAGTGTCTTAGACGTTCTAGAATCAATACGAACGAGTATTGATTAACCTGAAACAAACACGGACGAGTGTTGAAAGACCACAGATGAGTGTCTAAGACGTTTTAGGATCAATACGAATGAGTATTGATTAACCTGAAACAAACACGGACTAGTGTTGAAAGACCACAGACGAGTGTCTAAGACGTTCTAGGATCAACGCGAACAAGTATTGATTAACCTGAAACAAACACGGATGAGTCTTGAAAGATCACAAATGAGTGTCTAAGACATTTTAGGATCAATATGAACGAGTTTTGAAAGACCACGGACGAGTGTCTAAGACGTTTTAGGATCAATACGAACGAGTATTGATTAACCTGAAACAAACACGGACGAGTGTTGAAAGACCACGGACGGGTGTCTAAGACGTTCTAGGATCAATAAGAATGCGTATTGATTAACCTGAAATAAACACGGACGAGTGTTGAAAGTCCACAAACGCGTGTCTAAGATGTTTTAGGATCAATACGAACGAGTATTGATTAACCTGAAACAAACACGGACAAGTGTTGAAAGACCATGGACGAGTGTCTAAGACATTCTAGGATCAACATGAACGAGTATTGATTAACCTGAAACAAACACGGACGAGTGTTGAAAGACCACGGACGAGTGTCTAAGACATTTTAGAATAAATACGAACGAGTATTGATTAACCTGAAACAAACACGGACGAGTGTTGAAAGACCACAAACGCGTGTCTAAGACTTTTTAGGATCAATACGAACGAGTATTGATTAACCTGAAACAAACACGGACGAGTGTTGAAATACCACAGACGAGTGTCTAAGACATTCTAGGATCAATACGAATGAGTATTGATTAACCTGAAACAAACACGGATGAGTGTTGAAAGACCACGGACGAGTGTCTAAGCCGTTTTAGGATCAATACGAATGAGTATTGATTAACCTGAAACAAACACTGACGATTGTTGAAAGACTACGGACGAATGTCTTAGACGTTCTAGAATCAATACGAACGAGTATTGATTAACCTGAAACAAACACGGACGAGTGTTGAAAGACCACAGACGAGTGTCTAAGACGTTTTAGGATCAATACGAATGAGTATTGATTAACCTGAAACAAACACTGACGAGTGTTGAAAGACCTCGGACGAGTGTCTTAGACATTTTGGAATCAATACGAATGAGTATTGATTAACCTGAAATAAACACGGACGAGTGTTGAAATTCCACGGACGAGTGTCTAAGACGTTTTAGGATCAATACGAATGAGTATTGATTAACCTGAAACAAACACGGACTAGTGTTGAAAGACCATAGACGAGTGTCTAAGACATTCTAGGATCAACGCGAACGAGTATTGATTAACCTTAAACAAACACGGACGAGTCTTGAAAGATCACAAAATAGTGTCTAAGACGTTTAAGGATCAATATGAACGAGTATTGATTAACGTGAAACAAAAATGGACGAGTTTTCAAAGACCACGGACAAGTGTCTAAGACATTTTAGGATCAATACAAACGAGTATTGATTAACCTAAAACAAACACGGACGAGTGTTGAAAGACCATAGACGGGTTTCTAAGACGTCTACGATCAATAAGAACGAGTATTGATTAACCTGAAACAAACACGGACGAGTGTTGAAAGACCACAAACGCGTGTCTAAGACTTTTTAGGATCAATACGAACGAGTATTGATTAACCTAAAACAAACACGGACGAGTGTTGAAAGACCACGGACGAGTGTCTAAGACGTTCTAGGATCAACATAAACGAGTATTGATTAACCTGAAACAAACACAGACGAGTGTTGATAGACCACGGACGAGTGTCTAAGACATTTTAGGATCAATACGAACGAGTATTGATAAACCTGAAACAAACACGGATGAGTGTTGAAAGACCACGGACGAGTGTCTAAGATGTTCTAGGATCAATACGAATGAGTATTGATTAACCTAAAACAAACATGGACGAGTGTTGAAAGACCACGGACGATTGTCTAAGACGTTTTAGGATCAATACGAACGAGTATTGATTAACCTGAAACAAACACGGACGAGTGTTGAAAGATCACAGACGAGTGTCTAAGACATTATAGGATCAATACGAATGAGTATTGATTAACCTGAAACAAACACGGATGAGTGTTGAAAGACCCCAGACGAGTGTCTAAGCCGTTTTAGGATCAATACGAATGAGTATTGATTAACCTGAAACAAACACTGACGAGTGTTGAAAGACTACGGACGAGTGTCTTAGACGTTCTAGAATCAATACGAACGAGTATTGATTAACCTAAAACAAACACGGACGAGTGTTGAAAGACCACAGATGAGTGTCTAAGACGTTTTAGGATCAATACGAATGAGTATTGATTAACCTGAAACAAACACGGACTAGTGTTGAAAGACCACAGACGAGTGTCTAAGACGTTCTAGGATCAACGCGAACAAGTATTGATTAACCTAAAACAAACACGGATGAGTCTTGAAAGATCACAAATGAGTGTCTAAGACATTTTAGGATCAATATGAACGAGTTTTGAAAGACCACGGACGAGTGTCTAAGACGTTTTAGGATCAATACGAACGAGTATTGATTAACCTGAAACAAACACGGACGAGTGTTGAAAGACCACGGACGGGTGTCTAAGACGTTCTAGGATCAATAAGAATGCGTATTGATTAACCTGAAATAAACACGGACGAGTGTTGAAAGTCCACAAACGCGTGTCTAAGATGTTTTAGGATCAATACGAACGAGTATTGATTAACCTGAAACAAACACGGACAAGTGTTGAAAGACCATGGACGAGTGTCTAAGACATTCTAGGATCAACATGAACGAGTATTGATTAACCTGAAACAAACACGGACGAGTGTTGAAAGACCACGGACGAGTGTCTAAGACATTTTAGAATAAATACGAACGAGTATTGATTAACCTGAAACAAACACGGATGAGTTTTGAAAGACCAAGGACGAGTGTCTAAGATGTTCTAGGATTAATACGAATGAGTATTGATTAACCTGAAACAAACACGGACAAGTGTTGAAAGACCACAGACGAGTGTCTAAGACGTTTTAGGATCAATACGAACAAGTATTGATTAACCTGAAACAAACACGGACGAGTGTTGAAAGACCACAGACGAGTGTCTAAGACATTCTAGGATCAATATGAATGAGTATTGATTAACCTGAAACAAACACGGATGAGTGTTGAAAGACCACAAACGAGTGTCTAAGCCGTTTTAGGATCAATACGAATGAGTATTGATTAACCTGAAACAAACACTGACGATTGTTGAAAGACTACGGACGAATGTCTTAGACGTTCTAGAATCAATACGAACGAGTATTGATTAACCTGAAACAAACACGGACGAGTGTTGAAAGACCACAGACGAGTGTCTAAGACGTTTTAGGATCAATACGAATGAGTATGATTAACCTGAAACAAACACTGACGAGTGTTGAAAGACCACGGACGAGTGTCTTAGACGTTTTAGAATCAATACGAATGAGTATTGATTAACCTGAAATAAACACGGACGAGTGTTGAAATTCCACGGACGAGTGTCTAAGACGTTTTAGGATCAATACGAATGAGTATTGATTAACCTGAAACAAACACGGACTAGTGTTGAAAGACCATAGACGAGTGTCTAAGACATTCTAGGATCAACGCGAACGAGTATTGATTAACCTTAAACAAACACGGACGAGTCTTGAAAGATCACAAAATAGTGTCTAAGACGTTTAAGGATCAATATGAACGAGTATTGATTAACCTGAAACAAAAATGGACGAGTTTTCAAAGACCACGAACAAGTGTCTAAGACATTTTAGGATCAATACAAACGAGTATTGATTAACCTAAAACAAACACGGACGAGTGTTGAAAGACCACAGACGGGTTTCTAAGACGTCTACGATCAATAAGAACGAGTATTGATTAACCTGAAACAAACACGGACGAGTGTTGAAAGACCACAAACGCGTGTCTAAGACTTTTTAGGATCAATACGAACGAGTATTGATTAACCTGAAACAAACACGGACGAGTGTTGAAAGACCACGGACGAGTGTCTAAGACATTTTAGAATAAATACGAACGAGTATTGATTAACCTGAAACAAACACGGACGAGTGTTGAAAGACCACAAACGCGTGTCTAAGACTTTTTAGGATCAATACGAACGAGTATTGATTAACCTGAAACAAACACGGACGAGTGTTGAAAGACCACAGACGAGTGTCTAAGACATTCTAGGATCAATACGAATGAGTATTGATTAACCTGAAACAAACACGGATGAGTGTTGAAAGACCACGGACGAGTGTCTAAGCCGTTTTAGGATCAATACGAATGAGTATTGATTAACCTGAAACAAACACTGACGATCGTTGAAAGACTACGGACGAATGTCTTAGACGTTCTAGAATCAATACGAACGAGTATTTATTAACCTGAAACAAACACAGACGAGTGTTGAAAGACCACAGACGAGTGTCTAAGACGTTTTAGGATCAATACGAATGAGTATTGATTAACCTGAAACAAACACTGACGAGTGTTGAAAGACCTCGGACGAGTGTCTTAGACGTTTTGGAATCAATACGAATGAGTATTGATTAACCTGAAATAAACACGGACAAGTGTTGAAATTCCACGGACGAGTGTCTAAGACGTTTTAGGATCAATACGAATGAGTATTGATTAACCTGAAACAAACACGGACTAGTGTTGAAAGACCATAGACGAGTGTCTAAGACATTCTAGGATCAACGCGAACGAGTATTGATTAACCTTAAACAAACACGGACGAGTCTTGAAAGATCACAAAATAGTGTCTAAGACGTTTAAGGATCAATATGAACGAGTATTGATTAACGTGAAACAAAAATGGACGAGTTTTCAAAGACCACGGACAAGTGTCTAAGACATTTTAGGATCAATACAAACGAGTATTGATTAACCTAAAACAAACACGGACGAGTGTTGAAAGACCATAGACGGGTTTCTAAGACGTCTACGATCAATAAGAACGAGTATTGATTAACCTGAAACAAACACGGACGAGTGTTGAAAGACCACAAACGCGTGTCTAAGACTTTTTAGGATCAATACGAACGAGTATTGATTAACCTGAAACAAACACGGACGAGTGTTGAAAGACCACGGACGAGTGTCTAAGACATTCTAGGATCAACATAAACGAGTATTGATTAACCTGAAACAAACACAGACGAGTGTTGAAAGACCACGGACGAGTGTCTAAGACATTTTAGGATCAATACGAACGAGTATTGATAAACCTGAAACAAACACGGATGAGTGTTGAAAGACCACGGACGAGTGTCTAAGATGTTCTAGGATCAATACGAATGAGTATTGATTAACCTAAAACAAACATGGACGAGTGTTGAAAGACCACGGACGATTGTCTAAGACGTTTTAGGATCAATACGAACGAGTATTGATTAACCTGAAACAAACACGGACGAGTGTTGAAAGATCACAGACGAGTGTCTAAGACATTATAGGATCAATACGAATGAGTATTGATTAACCTGAAACAAACACGGATGAGTGTTGAAAGACCCCAGACGAGTGTCTAAGCCGTTTTAGGATCAATACGAATGAGTATTGATTAACCTGAAACAAACACTGACGAGTGTTGAAAGACTACGGACGAGTGTCTTAGACGTTCTAGAATCAATACGAACGAGTATTGATTAACCTGAAACAAACACGGACGAGTGTTGAAAGACCACAGATGAGTGTCTAAGACGTTTTAGGATCAATACGAATGAGTATTGATTAACCTGAAACAAACACGGACTAGTGTTGAAAGACCACAGACGAGTGTCTAAGACGTTCGAGGATCAACGCGAACAAGTATTGATTAACCTGAAACAAACACGGATGAGTCTTGAAAGATCACAAATGAGTGTCTAAGACATTTTAGGATCAATATGAACGAGTTTTGAAAGACCACGGACGAGTGTCTAAGACGTTTTAGGATCAATACGAACGAGTATTGATTAACCTGAAACAAACTCGGACGAGTGTTGAAAGACCACGGACGGGTGTCTAAGACGTTCTAGGATCAATAAGAATGCGTATTGATTAACCTGAAATAAACACGGACGAGTGTTGAAAGTCCACAAACGCGTGTCTAAGATGTTTTAGGATCAATACGAACGAGTATTGATTAACCTGAAACAAACACGGACAAGTGTTGAAAGACCATGGACGAGTGTCTAAGACATTCTAGGATCAACATGAACGAGTATTGATTAACCTGAAACAAACACGGACGAGTGTTGAAAGACCACGGACGAGTGTCTAGGACATTTTAGAATAAATACGAACGAGTATTGATTAACCTGAAACAAACACGGATGAGTTTTGAAAGACCAAGGACGAGTGTCTAAGATGTTCTAGGATTAATACGAATGAGTATTGATTAACCTGAAACAAACACGGAAAAGTGTTGAAAGACCACGGACGAGTGTCTAAGACGTTTTAGGATCAATACGAACAAGTATTGATTAACCTGAAACAAACACGGACGAGTGTTGAAAGACCACAGACGAGTGTCTAAGACATTCTAGGATCAATACGAATGAGTATTGATTAACCTGAAACAAACACGGATGAGTGTTGAAAGACCACGGACGAGTGTCTAAGCCGTTTTAGGATCAATACGAATGAGTATTGATTAACCTGAAACAAACACTGACGATTGTTGAAAGACTACGGACGAATGTCTTAGACGTTCTAGAATCAATACGAACGAGTATTGATTAACCTGAAACAAACACGGACGAGTGTTGAAAGACCACAGACGAGTGTCTAAGACGTTTTAGGATCAATACGAATGAGTATGATTAACCTGAAACAAACACTGACGAGTGTAGAAAGACCACGGACGAGTGTCTTAGACGTTTTAGAATCAATACGAATGAGTATTGATTAACCTGAAATAAACACGGACGAGTGTTGAAATTCCACGGACGAGTGTCTAAGACGTTTTAGGATCAATACGAATGAGTATTGATTAACCTGAAATAAACACGGACTAGTGTTGAAAGACCATAGACGAGTGTCTAAGACATTCTAGGATCAACGCGAACGAGTATTGATTAACCTGAAACAAACACGGACTAGTGTTGAAAGACCATAGACGAGTGTCTAAGACATTCTAGGATCAACGCGAACGAGTATTGATTAACCTTAAACAAACACGGACGAGTCTTGAAAGATCACAAAATAGTGTCTAAGACGTTTAAGGATCAATATGAACGAGTATTGATTAACGTGAAACAAAAATGGACGAGTTTTCAAAGACCACGAACAAGTGTCTAAGACATTTTAGGATCAATACAAACGAGTATTGATTAACCTAAAACAAACACGGACGAGTGTTGAAAGACCACAGACGGGTTTCTAAGACGTCTACGATCAATAAGAACGAGTATTGATTAACCTGAAACAAACACGGACGAGTGTTGAAAGACCACAAACGCGTGTCTAAGACTTTTTAGGATCAATACGAACGAGTATTGATTAACCTGAAACAAACACGGACGAGTGTTGAAAGACCACGGACGAGTGTCTAAGACATTTTAGAATAAATACGAACGAGTATTGATTAACCTGAAACAAACACGGACGAGTGTTGAAAGACCACAAACGCGTGTCTAAGACTTTTTAGGATCAATACGAACGAGTATTGATTAACCTGAAACAAACACGGACGAGTGTTGAAAGACCACAGACGAGTGTCTAAGACGTTTTAGGATCAATACGAATGAGTATTGATTAACCTGAAACAAACACTGACGAGTGTTGAAAGACCTCGGACGAGTGTCTTAGACGTTTTGGAATCAATACGAATGAGTATTGATTAACCTGAAATAAACACGGACGAGTGTTGAAATTCCACGGACGAGTGTCTAAGACGTTTTAGGATCAATACGAATGAGTATTGATTAACCTGAAACAAACACGGACTAGTGTTGAAAGACCATAGACGAGTGTCTAAGACATTCTAGGATCAACGCGAACGAGTATTGATTAACCTTAAACAAACACGGACGAGTCTTGAAAGATCACAAAATAGTGTCTAAGACGTTTAAGGATCAATATGAACGAGTATTGATTAACGTGAAACAAAAATGGACGAGTTTTCAAAGACCACGGACAAGTGTCTAAGACATTTTAGGATCAATACAAACGAGTATTGATTAACCTAAAACAAACACGGACGAGTGTTGAAAGACCATAGACGGGTTTCTAAGACGTCTACGATCAATAAGAAGGAGTATTGATTAACCTGAAACAAACACGGACGAGTGTTGAAAGACCACAAACGCGTGTCTAAGACTTTTTAGGATCAATACGAACGAGTATTGATTAACCTGAAACAAAAACGGACAAGTGTTGAAAGACCACGGACGAGTGTCTAAGACGTTCTAGGATCAACATAAATGAGTATTGATTAACCTGAAACAAACACAGACGAGTGTTGAAAGACCACGGACGAGTGTCTAAGACATTTTAGGATCAATACGAACGAGTATTGATAAACCTGAAACAAACACGGATGAGTGTTGAAAGACCACGGACGAGTGTCTAAGATGTTCTAGGATCAATACGAATGAGTATTGATTAACCTAAAACAAACATGGACGAGTGTTGAAAGACCACGGACGATTGTCTAAGACGTTTTAGGATCAATACGAACGAGTATTGATTAACCTGAAACAAACACGGACGAGTGTTGAAAGATCACAGACGAGTGTCTAAGACATTATAGGATCAATACGAATGAGTATTGATTAACCTGAAACAAACACGGATGAGTGTTGAAAGACCCTAGACGAGTGTCTAAGCCGTTTTAGGATCAATACGAATGAGTATTGATTAACCTGAAACAAACACTGACGAGTGTTGAAAGACTACGGACGAGTGTCTTAGACGTTCTAGAATCAATACGAACGAGTATTGATTAACCTGAAACAAACACGGACGAGTGTTGAAAGACCACAGATGAGTGTCTAAGACGTTTTAGGATCAATACGAATGAGTATTGATTAACCTGAAACAAACACGGACTAGTGTTGAAAGACCACAGACGAGTGTCTAAGACGTTCGAGGATCAACGCGAACAAGTATTGATTAACCTGAAACAAACACGGATGAGTCTTGAAAGATCACAAATGAGTGTCTAAGACATTTTAGGATCAATATGAACGAGTTTTGAAAGACCACGGACGAGTGTCTAAGACGTTTTAGGATCAATACGAACGAGTATTGATTAACCTGAAACAAACACGGACGAGTGTTGAAAGACCACGGACGGGTGTCTAAGACGTTCTAGGATCAATAAGAATGCGTATTGATTAACCTGAAATAAACACGGACGAGTGTTGAAAGTCCACAAACGCGTGTCTAAGATGTTTTAGGATCAATACGAACGAGTATTGATTAACCTGAAACAAACACGGACAAGTGTTGAAAGACCATGGACGAGTGTCTAAGACATTCTAGGATCAACATGAACGAGTATTGATTAACCTGAAACAAACACGGACGAGTGTTGAAAGACCACGGACGAGTGTCTAAGACATTTTAGAATAAATACGAACGAGTATTGATTAACCTGAAACAAACACGGATGAGTTTTGAAAGACCAAGGACGAGTGTCTAAGATGTTCTAGGATTAATACGAATGAGTATTGATTAACCTGAAACAAACACGGAAAAGTGTTGAAAGACCACGGACGAGTGTCTAAGACGTTTTAGGATCAATACGAACAAGTATTGATTAACCTGAAACAAACACGGACGAGTGTTGAAAGACCACAGACGAGTGTCTAAGACATTCTAGGATCAATACGAATGAGTATTGATTAACCTGAAACAAACACGGATGAGTGTTGAAAGACCACGGACGAGTGTCTAAGCCGTTTTAGGATCAATACGAATGAGTATTGATTAACCTGAAACAAACACTGACGATTGTTGAAAGACTACGGACGAATGTCTTAGACGTTCTAGAATCAATACGAACGAGTATTGATTAACCTGAAACAAACACGGACGAGTGTTGAAAGACCACAGACGAGTGTCTAAGACGTTTTAGGATCAATACGAATGAGTATGATTAACCTGAAACAAACACTGACGAGTGTTGAAAGACCACGGACGAGTGTCTTAGACGTTTTAGAATCAATACGAATGAGTATTGATTAACCTGAAATAAACACGGACGAGTGTTGAAATTCCACGGACGAGTGTCTAAGACGTTTTAGGATCAATACGAATGAGTATTGATTAACCTGAAATAAACACGGACTAGTGTTGAAAGACCATAGACGAGTGTCTAAGACATTCTAGGATCAACGCGAACGAGTATTGATTAACCTTAAACAAACACGGACGAGTCTTGAAAGATCACAAAATAGTGTCTAAGACGTTTAAGGATCAATATGAACGAGTATTGATTAACGTGAAACAAAAATGGACGAGTTTTCAAAGACCATGGACAAGTGTCTAAGACATTTTAGGATCAATACAAACGAGTATTGATTAACCTAAAACAAACACGGACGAGTGTTGAAAGACCATAGACGGGTTTCTAAGACGTCTACGATCAATAAGAACGAGTATTGATTAACCTGAAACAAACACGGACGAGTGTTGAAAGACCACAAACGCGTGTCTAAGACTTTTTAGGATCAATACGAACGAGTATTGATTAACCTGAAACAAACACGGACGAGTGTTGAAAGACCACGGACGAGTGTCTAAGACGTTCTAGGATCAACATAAACGAGTATTGATTTACCTGAAACAAACACAGACGAGTGTTGAAAGACCACGGACGAGTGTCTAAGACATTTTAGGATCAATACGAACGAGTATTGATAAACCTGAAACAAACACGGATGAGTGTTGAAAGACCACGGACGAGTGTCTAAGATGTTCTAGGATCAATACGAATGAGTATTGATTAACCTAAAACAAACATGGACGAGTGTTGAAAGACCACGGACGATTGTCTAAGACGTTTTAGGATCAATACGAACGAGTATTGATTAACCTGAAACAAACACGGACGAGTGTTGAAAGATCACAGACGAGTGTCTAAGACATTATAGGATCAATACGAATGAGTATTGATTAACCTGAAACAAACACGGATGAGTGTTGAAAGACCCCAGACGAGTGTCTAAGCCGTTTTAGGATCAATACGAATGAGTATTGATTAACCTGAAACAAACACTGACGAGTGTTGAAAGACTACGGACGAGTGTCTTAGACGTTCTAGAATCAATACGAACGAGTATTGATTAACCTGAAACAAACACGGACGAGTGTTGAAAGACCACAGATGAGTGTCTAAGACGTTTTAGGATCAATACGAATGAGTATTGATTAACCTGAAACAAACACGGACTAGTGTTGAAAGACCACAGACGAGTGTCTAAGACGTTCTAGGATCAACGCGAACAAGTATTGATTAACCTGAAACTAACACGGATGAGTCTTGAAAGATCACAAATGAGTGTCTAAGACATTTTAGGATCAATATGAACGAGTTTTGAAAGACCACGGACGAGTGTCTAAGACGTTTTAGGATCAATACGAACGAGTATTGATTAACCTGAAACAAACACGGACGAGTGTTGAAAGACCACGGACGGGTGTCTAAGATGTTCTAGGATCAATAAGAATGCGTATTGATTAACCTGAAATAAACACGGACGAGTGTTGAAAGTCCACAAACGCGTGTCTAAGATGTTTTAGGATCAATACGAACGAGTATTGATTAACCTGAAACAAACACGGACAAGTGTTGAAAGACCATGGACGAGTGTCTAAGACATTCTAGGATCAACATGAACGAGTATTGATTAACCTGAAACAAACACGGACGAGTGTTGAAAGACCACGGACGAGTGTCTAAGACATTTTAGAATAAATACGAACGAGTATTGATTAACCTGAAACAAACACGGACGAGTGTTGAAAGACCACAAACGCGTGTCTAAGACTTTTTAGGATCAATACGAATGAGTATTGATTAACCTGAAACAAACACGGACAAGTGTTGAAAGACCACGGACGAGTGTCTAAGACGTTTTAGGATCAATACGAACAAGTATTGATTAACCTGAAACAAACACGGACGAGTGTTGAAAGACCACAGACGAGTGTCTAAGACATTCTAGGATCAATATGAATGAGTATTGATTAACCTGAAACAAACACGGATGAGTGTTGAAAGACCACGGACGAGTCTCTAAGCCGTTTTAGGATCAATACGAATGAGTATTGATTAACCTGAAACAAACACTGATGATTGTTGAAAGACTACGGACGAATGTCTTAGACGTTCTAGAATCAATACGAACGAGTATTGATTAACCTGAAACAAACACGGACGAGTGTTGAAAGACCACAGACGAGTGTCTAAGACGTTTTAGGATCAATACGAATGAGTATGATTAACCTGAAACAAACACTGACGAGTGTTGAAAGACCACGGACGAGTGTCTTAGACGTTTTAGAATCAATACGAATGAGTATTGATTAACCTGAAATAAACACGGACGAGTGTTGAAATTCCACGGACGAGTGTCTAAGACGTTTTAGGATCAATACGAATGAGTATTGATTAACCTGAAACAAACACGGACTAGTGTTGAAAGACCATAGACGAGTGTCTAAGACATTCTAGGATCAACGCGAACGAGTATTGATTAACCTTAAACAAACACGAACGAGTCTTGAAAGATCACAAAATAGTGTCTAAGACGTTTAAGGATCAATATGAACGAGTATTGATTAACCTGAAACAAAAATGGACGAGTTTTCAAAGACCACGAACATGTGTCTAAGACATTTTAGGATCAATACAAACGAGTATTGATTAACCTAAAACAAACACGGACGAGTGTTGAAAGACCACAGACGGGTTTCTAAGACGTCTACGATCAATAAGAACGAGTATTGATTAACCTGAAACAAACACGGACGAGTGTTGAAAGACCACAAACGCGTGTCTAAGACTTTTTAGGATCAATACGAACGAGTATTGATTAACCTGAAACAAACACGGACGAGTGTTGAAAGACCACGGACGAGTGTCTAAGACATTATAGGATCAACATAAACGAGTATTGATTAACCTGAAACAAACACAGACGAGTGTTGAAAGACCACGGACGAGTGTCTAAGACATTTTAGGATCAGTACGAACGAGTATTGATAAACCTGAAACAAACACGGAAGAGTGTTGAAAGACCACGGACGAGTGTCTAAGATGTTCTAGGATCAA
Organism: Lathyrus tuberosus; assembly: GCA_022829125.1. Classification (NCBI taxonomy): domain Eukaryota; kingdom Viridiplantae; phylum Streptophyta; class Magnoliopsida; order Fabales; family Fabaceae; genus Lathyrus; species Lathyrus tuberosus. The sequence continues at coordinate 1,090,698 of JALAZF010000677.1, forward strand.
TACGAATGAGTATTGATTAACCTAAAACAAACATGGACGAGTGTTGAAAGACCACGGACGATTGTCTAAGACGTTTTAGGATCAATACGAACGAGTATTGATTAACCTGAAACAAACACGGACGAGTGTTGAAAGACCACAGACGAGTGTCTAAGACATTATAGGATCAATACGAATGAGTATTGATTAACCTGAAACAAACACGGATGAGTGTTGAAAGACCACAGACGAGTGTCTAAGCCATTTTAGGATCAATACGAATGAGTATTGATTAACCTGAAACAAACACTGACGAGTGTTGAAAGACTACGGACGAGTGTCTTAGACGTTCTAGAATCAATACGAACGAGTATTGATTAACCTGAAACAAACACGGACGAGTGTTGAAAGACCACAGATGAGTGTCAAAGACGTTTTAGGATCAACGCGAATGAGTATTGATTAACCTGAAACATACACGGATGAGTCTTGAAAGATCACAAATGAGTGTCTAAGACATTTTAGGATCAATATGAACGAGTATTGATTAACCTGAAACAAAAATGGACGAGTTTTGAAAGACCACGGACGAGTGTCTAAGACGTTTTAGGATCAATACGAACGAGTATTGATTAACCTGAAACAAACACGGACGAGTGTTGAAAGACCACGGACGGGTGCCTAAGAGGTTCTAGGATCAATAAGAATGGGTATTGATTAATCTGAAATAAACACGGACGAGTGTTGAAAGACCACAAACGCGTGTCTAAGACGTTTTAGGATCAATACGAACGAGTATTGATTAACCTGAAACAAACACGGACAAGTGAAGAAAGACCATGGACGAGTGTCTGAGACGTTCTAGGATCAACATGAACGAGTATTGATTAACCTGAAACAAACACGGACGAGTGTTGAAACACCACGGACGAGTGTCTAAGACATTTTAGGATAAATACGAACGAGTATTGATTAACCTGAAACAAACACGGATGAGTGTTGAAAGACCACGGACGAGTGTCTAAGATGTTCTAGGATCAATACGAACGAGTATTGATTAACCTGAAACAAACACGGACAAGTGTTGAAAGACCACGGACGAGTGTCTAAGATGTTTTAGGATCAATACGAACGAGTATTGATTAACCTAAAACAAACACGGACGAGTGTTGAAAGACCATAGACGGGTTTCTAAGACGTCTACGATCAATAAGAAGGAGTATTGATTAACCTGAAACAAACACGGACGAGTGTTGAAAGACCACAAACGCGTGTCTAAGACTTTTTAGGATCAATACGAACGAGTATTGATTAACCTGAAACAAAAACGGACAAGTGTTGAAAGACCACGGACGAGTGTCTAAGACGTTCTAGGATCAACATAAATGAGTATTGATTAACCTGAAACAAACACAGACGAGTGTTGAAAGACCACGGACGAGTGTCTAAGACATTTTAGGATCAATACGAACGAGTATTGATAAACCTGAAACAAACACGGATGAGTGTTGAAAGACCACGGACGAGTGTCTAAGATGTTCTAGGATCAATACGAATGAGTATTGATTAACCTAAAACAAACATGGACGAGTGTTGAAAGACCACGGACGATTGTCTAAGACGTTTTAGGATCAATACGAACGAGTATTGATTAACCTGAAACAAACACGGACGAGTGTTGAAAGATCACAGACGAGTGTCTAAGACATTATAGGATCAATACGAATGAGTATTGATTAACCTGAAACAAACACGGATGAGTGTTGAAAGACCCTAGACGAGTGTCTAAGCCGTTTTAGGATCAATACGAATGAGTATTGATTAACCTGAAACAAACACTGACGAGTGTTGAAAGACTACGGACGAGTGTCTTAGACGTTCTAGAATCAATACGAACGAGTATTGATTAACCTGAAACAAACACGGACGAGTGTTGAAAGACCACAGATGAGTGTCTAAGACGTTTTAGGATCAATACGAATGAGTATTGATTAACCTGAAACAAACACGGACTAGTGTTGAAAGACCACAGACGAGTGTCTAAGACGTTCGAGGATCAACGCGAACAAGTATTGATTAACCTGAAACAAACACGGATGAGTCTTGAAAGATCACAAATGAGTGTCTAAGACATTTTAGGATCAATATGAACGAGTTTTGAAAGACCACGGACGAGTGTCTAAGACGTTTTAGGATCAATACGAACGAGTATTGATTAACCTGAAACAAACACGGACGAGTGTTGAAAGACCACGGACGGGTGTCTAAGACGTTCTAGGATCAATAAGAATGCGTATTGATTAACCTGAAATAAACACGGACGAGTGTTGAAAGTCCACAAACGCGTGTCTAAGATGTTTTAGGATCAATACGAACGAGTATTGATTAACCTGAAACAAACACGGACAAGTGTTGAAAGACCATGGACGAGTGTCTAAGACATTCTAGGATCAACATGAACGAGTATTGATTAACCTGAAACAAACACGGACGAGTGTTGAAAGACCACAGACGAGTGTCTAAGACATTTTAGAATAAATACGAACGAGTATTGATTAACCTGAAACAAACACGGATGAGTTTTGAAAGACCAAGGACGAGTGTCTAAGATGTTCTAGGATTAATACGAATGAGTATTGATTAACCTGAAACAAACACGGAAAAGTGTTGAAAGACCACGGACGAGTGTCTAAGACGTTTTAGGATCAATACGAACAAGTATTGATTAACCTGAAACAAACACGGACGAGTGTTGAAAGACCACAGACGAGTGTCTAAGACATTCTAGGATCAATACGAATGAGTATTGATTAACCTGAAACAAACACGGATGAGTGTTGAAAGACCACGGACGAGTGTCTAAGCCGTTTTAGGATCAATACGAATGAGTATTGATTAACCTGAAACAAACACTGACGATTGTTGAAAGACTACGGACGAATGTCTTAGACGTTCTAGAATCAATACGAACGAGTATTGATTAACCTGAAACAAACACGGACGAGTGTTGAAAGACCACAGACGAGTGTCTAAGACGTTTTAGGATCAATACGAATGAGTATGATTAACCTGAAACAAACACTGACGAGTGTTGAAAGACCACGGACGAGTGTCTTAGACGTTTTAGAATCAATACGAATGAGTATTGATTAACCTGAAATAAACACGGACGAGTGTTGAAATTCCACGGACGAGTGTCTAAGACGTTTTAGGATCAATACGAATGAGTATTGATTAACCTGAAATAAACACGGACTAGTGTTGAAAGACCATAGACGAGTGTCTAAGACATTCTAGGATCAACGCGAACGAGTATTGATTAACCTTAAACAAACACGGACGAGTCTTGAAAGATCACAAAATAGTGTCTAAGACGTTTAAGGATCAATATGAACGAGTATTGATTAACGTGAAACAAAAATGGACGAGTTTTCAAAGACCATGGACAAGTGTCTAAGACATTTTAGGATCAATACAAACGAGTATTGATTAACCTAAAACAAACACGGACGAGTGTTGAAAGACCATAGACGGGTTTCTAAGACGTCTACGATCAATAAGAACGAGTATTGATTAACCTGAAACAAACACGGACGAGTGTTGAAAGACCACAAACGCGTGTCTAAGACTTTTTAGGATCAATACGAACGAGTATTGATTAACCTGAAACAAACACGGACGAGTGTTGAAAGACCACGGACGAGTGTCTAAGACGTTCTAGGATCAACATAAACGAGTATTGATTTACCTGAAACAAACACAGACGAGTGTTGAAAGACCACGGACGAGTGTCTAAGACATTTTAGGATCAATACGAACGAGTATTGATAAACCTGAAACAAACACGGATGAGTGTTGAAAGACCACGGACGAGTGTCTAAGATGTTCTAGGATCAATACGAATGAGTATTGATTAACCTAAAACAAACATGGACGAGTGTTGAAAGACCACGGACAATTGTCTAAGACGTTTTAGGATCAATACGAACGAGTATTGATTAACCTGAAACAAACACGGACGAGTGTTGAAAGATCACAGACGAGTGTCTAAGACATTATAGGATCAATACGAATGAGTATTGATTAACCTGAAACAAACACGGATGAGTGTTGAAAGACCCCAGACGAGTGTCTAAGCCGTTTTAGGATCAATACGAATGAGTATTGATTAACCTGAAACAAACACTGACGAGTGTTGAAAGACTACGGACGAGTGTCTTAGACGTTCTAGAATCAATACGAACGAGTATTGATTAACCTGAAACAAACACGGACGAGTGTTGAAAGACCACAGATGAGTGTCTAAGACGTTTTAGGATCAATACGAATGAGTATTGATTAACCTGAAACAAACACGGACTAGTGTTGAAAGACCACAGACGAGTGTCTAAGACGTTCTAGGATCAACGCGAACAAGTATTGATTAACCTGAAACTAACACGGATGAGTCTTGAAAGATCACAAATGAGTGTCTAAGACATTTTAGGATCAATATGAACGAGTTTTGAAAGACCACGGACGAGTGTCTAAGACGTTTTAGGATCAATACGAACGAGTATTGATTAACCTGAAACAAACACGGACGAGTGTTGAAAGACCACGGACGGGTGTCTAAGATGTTCTAGGATCAATAAGAATGCGTATTGATTAACCTGAAATAAACACGGACGAGTGTTGAAAGTCCACAAACGCGTGTCTAAGATGTTTTAGGATCAATACGAACGAGTATTGATTAACCTGAAACAAACACGGACAAGTGTTGAAAGACCATGGACGAGTGTCTAAGACATTCTAGGATCAACATGAACGAGTATTGATTAACCTGAAACAAACACGGACGAGTGTTGAAAGACCACGGACGAGTGTCTAAGACATTTTAGAATAAATACGAACGAGTATTGATTAACCTGAAACAAACACGGACGAGTGTTGAAAGACCACAAACGCGTGTCTAAGACTTTTTAGGATCAATACGAATGAGTATTGATTAACCTGAAACAAACACGGACAAGTGTTGAAAGACCACGGACGAGTGTCTAAGACGTTTTAGGATCAATACGAACAAGTATTGATTAACCTGAAACAAACACGGACGAGTGTTGAAAGACCACAGACGAGTGTCTAAGACATTCTAGGATCAATATGAATGAGTATTGATTAACCTGAAACAAACACGGATGAGTGTTGAAAGACCACGGACGAGTGTCTAAGCCGTTTTAGGATCAATACGAATGAGTATTGATTAACCTGAAACAAACACTGATGATTGTTGAAAGACTACGGACGAATGTCTTAGACGTTCTAGAATCAATACGAACGAGTATTGATTAACCTGAAACAAACACGGACGAGTGTTGAAAGACCACAGACGAGTGTCTAAGACGTTTTAGGATCAATACGAATGAGTATGATTAACCTGAAACAAACACTGACGAGTGTTGAAAGACCACGGACGAGTGTCTTAGACGTTTTAGAATCAATACGAATGAGTATTGATTAACCTGAAATAAACACGGACGAGTGTTGAAATTCCACGGACGAGTGTCTAAGACGTTTTAGGATCAATACGAATGAGTATTGATTAACCTGAAACAAACACGGACTAGTGTTGAAAGACCATAGACGAGTGTCTAAGACATTCTAGGATCAACGCGAACGAGTATTGATTAACCTTAAACAAACACGAACGAGTCTTGAAAGATCACAAAATAGTGTCTAAGACGTTTAAGGATCAATATGAACGAGTATTGATTAACCTGAAACAAAAATGGACGAGTTTTCAAAGACCACGAACATGTGTCTAAGACATTTTAGGATCAATACAAACGAGTATTGATTAACCTAAAACAAACACGGACGAGTGTTGAAAGACCACAGACGGGTTTCTAAGACGTCTACGATCAATAAGAACGAGTATTGATTAACCTGAAACAAACACGGACGAGTGTTGAAAGACCACAAACGCGTGTCTAAGACTTTTTAGGATCAATACGAACGAGTATTGATTAACCTGAAACAAACACGGACGAGTGTTGAAAGACCACGGACGAGTGTCTAAGACATTATAGGATCAACATAAACGAGTATTGATTAACCTGAAACAAACACAGACGAGTGTTGAAAGACCACGGACGAGTGTCTAAGACATTTTAGGATCAGTACGAACGAGTATTGATAAACCTGAAACAAACACGGAAGAGTGTTGAAAGACCACGGACGAGTGTCTAAGATGTTCTAGGATCAATACGAATGAGTATTGATTAACCTAAAACAAACATGGACGAGTGTTGAAAGACCACGGACGATTGTCTAAGACGTTTTAGGATCAATACGAACGAGTATTGATTAACCTGAAACAAACACGGACGAGTGTTGAAAGACCACAGACGAGTGTCTAAGACATTATAGGATCAATACGAATGAGTATTGATTAACCTGAAACAAACACGGATGAGTGTTGAAAGACCACAGACGAGTGTCTAAGCCATTTTAGGATCAATACGAATGAGTATTGATTAACCTGAAACAAACACTAACGAGTGTTGAAAGACTACGGACGAGTGTCTTAGACGTTCTAGAATCAATACGAACGAGTATTGATTAACCTGAAACAAACACGGACGAGTGTTGAAAGACCACAGATGAGTGTCAAAGACGTTTTAGGATCAACGCGAATGAGTATTGATTAACCTGAAACATACACGGATGAGTCTTGAAAGATCACAAATGAGTGTCTAAGACATTTTAGGATCAATATGAACGAGTATTGATTAACCTGAAACAAAAATGGACGAGTTTTGAAAGACCACGGACGAGTGTCTAAGACGTTTTAGGATCAATACGAACGAGTATTGATTAACCTGAAACAAACACGGACGAGTGTTGAAAGACCACGGACGGGTGCCTAAGAGGTTCTAGGATCAATAAGAATGGGTATTGATTAATCTGAAATAAACACGGACGAGTGTTGAAAGACCACAAACGCGTGTCTAAGACGTTTTAGGATCAATACGAACGAGTATTGATTAACCTGAAACAAACACGGACAAGTGAAGAAAGACCATGGACGAGTGTCTGAGACGTTCTAGGATCAACATGAACGAGTATTGATTAACCTGAAACAAACACGGACGAGTGTTGAAACACCACGGACGAGTGTCTAAGACATTTTAGGATAAATACGAACGAGTATTGATTAACCTGAAACAAACACGGATGAGTGTTGAAAGACCACGGACGAGTGTCTAAGATGTTCTAGGATCAATACGAACGAGTATTGATTAACCTGAAACAAACACGGACAAGTGTTGAAAGACCACGGACGAGTGTCTAAGATGTTTTAGGATCAATACGAACGAGTATTGATTAACCTAAAACAAACTCGGACGAGTGTTGAAAGACCACAGACGAGTGTCTAAGACATTCTAGGATCAATACGAATGAGTATTGATTAACCTGAAACAAACACGGATGAGTGTTGAAAGATCACAGACGAGTGTCTAAGCCGTTTTATGATCAATACAAATGAGTATTGATTAACCTGAAACAAACACTGACGATTGTTGAAAGACTACGGACAAGTGTCTTAGACGTTCTAGAATCAATACGAACGAGTATTGATTAACCTGAAACAAACACAGACGAGTGTTGAAAGACCACAGACGAGTGTCTAAGACGTTTTAGGATTAATACGAATGAGTATTGACTAACCTGAAACAAACACTGACGAGTGTTGAAAGACCACGGACGAGTGTCTAAGACGTTTTAGGATCAATACGAACGAGTATTGATTAACCTGAAACAAACACGGACTAGTGTTGAAAGACCACAGACGAGTGTCTAAGACGTTCTAGGATCAACGCGAACGAGTATTGATTAACCTGAAACAAACACGGATGAGTCTTGAAAGATCACAAATGAGTGTCTAAGACATTTTAGGATCAATTTGAACGAGTATTGATTAACCTGAAACAAAAACGGACGAGTTTTGAAAGACCACGAACGAGTGTCTAAGACGTTTTAGGATCAATACGAACGAGTATTGATTAACCTGAAACAAACACAGACGAGTGTTGAAAGACCACGGACGGGTGTCTAAGACGTTCTAGGATCAATAAGAATGGGTATTGATTAACCTGAAATAAACACGGACGAGTGTTGAAAGACCACAAACGCGTGTCTAAGACGTTTTAGGATCAATACGAACGAGTATTGATTAACCTGAAACAAACACGGACAAGTGTTGAAAGACCATGGACGAGTGTCTAAGACGTTCTAGGATCAACATGAACGAGTATTGATTAACCTGAAACAAACACGGACGAGTGTTGAAAGACCACGGACGAGTGTCTAAGACATTTTAGGATAAATACGAACGAGTATTGATTAACCTGAAACAAACACGGATGAGTGTTGAAAGACCACGGACGAGTGTCTAAGATGATCTAGGATTAATACGAATGAGTATTGATTAACCTGAAACAAACACGGATGAGTGTTGAAAGACCACGGACGAGTTTCTAAGCCATTTTAGGATCAATACGAATGAGTATTGATTAACCTGAAACAAACACTGACGATTGTTGAAAGACTACGGACGAATGTCTTTGACGTTCTAGAATCAATACGAACGAGTATTAATTAACCTGAAACAAACACGGACGAGTGTTGAAAGACCACAGACGAGTGTCTAAGACGTTTTAGGATCAATACGAATGAGTATGATTAACCTGAAACAAACACTGACGAGTGTTGAAAGACCACGGACGAGTGTCTTAGACGTTTTAGAATCAATACGAATGAGTATTGATTAACCTGAAATAAACACGGACGAGTGTTGAAATTCCACGAACGAGTGTCTAAGACGTTTTAGGATCAATACGAATGAGTATTGATTAACCTGAAACAAACACGGACTAGTGTTGAAAGACCATAGACGAGTGTCTAAGACATTCTAGGATCAACGCGAACGAGTATTGATTAACCTTAAACAAACACGGACGAGTCTTGAAAGATCACAAAATAGTGTCTAAGAAGTTTAAGGATCAATATGAACGAGTATTGATTAACCTGAAACAAACACGGACGAGTTTTCAAAGACCACGGACAAGTGTCTAAGACATTTTAGGATCAATACAAACGAGTATTGATTAACCTAAAACAAACACGGACGAGTGTTGAAAGACCACAGATGGGTTTCTAAGACGTCTACGATCAATAAGAACGAGTATTGATTAACCTGAAACAAACACGGACGAGTGTTGAAAGACCACAAACGCGTGTCTAAGACTTCTACGATCAATAAGAACGAGTATTGATTAACCTGAAACAAACACGGACGAGTGTTGAAAGACCACGGACGAGTGTCTAAGACTTTTTAGGATCAATACGAACGAGTATTGATTAACCTGAAACAAACACAGACGAGTGTTGAAAGACCACGGACGAGTGTCTAAGACAGTTTAGGATCAATACGAACGAGTATTTATAAACCTGAAACAAACACGGATGAGTGTTGAAAGACCACGGACGAGTGTCTAAAACATTATAGGATCAATACGAATGAGTATTGATTAACCTAAAACAACCATGGACGAGTGTTGAAAGACCACGGACGATTGTCTAAGACATTTTAGGATCAATACGAACGAGTATTGATTAACCAGAAACAAACAAGGACGAGTGTTGAAAGACCACAGACGAGTGTCTAAAACATTATAGGATCAATACGAATGAGTATTGATTAACCTGAAACAAACACGGATGAGTGTTGAAAGACCACAGACGAGTGTCTAAGCCATTTTAGGATCAATACGAATGAGTATTGATTAACCTGAAACAAACACTGACGAGTGTTGAAAGACTACGGACGAGTGTCTTAGACGTTCTAGAATCAATACGAACGAGTATTGATTAACCTGAAACAAACACGGACGAGTGTTGAAAGACCACAGATGAGTGTCAAAGACGTTTTAGGATCAACGCGAATGAGTATTGATTAACCTGAAACATACACGGATGAGTCTTGAAAGATCACAAATGAGTGTCTAAGACATTTTAGGATCAATACGAACGAGTATTGATTAACCTGAAACAAAAATGGACGAGTTTTGAAAGACCACGGACGAGTATCTAAGACGTTTTAGGATCAATACGAACGAGTATTGATTAACCTGAAACAAACACGGACGAGTGTTGAAAGACCACGGACTGGTGTCTAAGAGGTTCTAGGATCAATAAGAATGGGTATTGATTAACCTGAAATAAACACGGACGAGTGTTGAAAGACCACAAACGCGTGTCTAAGACGTTTTAGGATCAATACGAACGAGTATTGATTAACCTGAAACAATCACGGACAAGTGAAGAAAGACCATGGACGAGTGTCTGAGACGTTCTAGGATCAACATGAACGAGTATTGATTAACCTGAAACAAACACGGACGAGTGTTGAAAGACCACGGACGAGTGTCTAAGACATTTTAGGATAAATACGAACGAGTATTGATTAACCTGAAACAAACACGGATGAGTGTTGAAAGACCACGGACGAGTGTCTAAGATGATCTAGGATTAATACGAATGAGTATTGATTAACCTGAAACAAACACGGATGAGTGTTGAAAGACCACGGACGAGTTTCTAAGCCATTTTAGGATCAATACGAATGAGTATTGATTAACCTGAAACAAACACTGACGATTGTTGAAAGACTACGGACGAATGTCTTAGACGTTCTAGAATCAATACGAACGAGTATTGATTAACCTGAAACAAACACGGACGAGTGTTGAAAGACCACAGACGAGTGTCTAAGACGTTTTAGGATCAATACGAATGAGTATGATTAACCTGAAACAAACACTGACGAGTGTTGAAAGACCACGGACGAGTGTCTTAGACGTTTTAGAATCAATACGAATGAGTATTGATTAACCTGAAATAAACACGGACGAGTGTTGAAATTCCACGGACGAGTGTCTAAGACGTTTTAGGATCAATACGAATGAGTATTGATTAACCTGAAACAAACACGGACTAGTGTTGAAAGACCATAGACGAGTGTCTAAGACATTCTAGGATCAACGCGAACGAGTATTGATTAACCTTAAACAAACACGGACGAGTCTTGAAAGATCACAAAATAGTGTCTAAGAAGTTTAAGGATCAATATGAACGAGTATTGATTAACCTGAAACAAACACGGACGAGTTTTCAAAGACCACGGACAAGTGTCTAAGACATTTTAGGATCAATACAAACGAGTATTGATTAACCTAAAACAAACACGGACGAGTGTTGAAAGACCACAGACGGGTTTCTAAGACGTCTACGATCAATAAGAACGAGTATTGATTAACCTGAAACAAACACGGACGAGTGTTGAAAGACCACAAATGCGTGTCTAAGACTTCTACGATCAATAAGAACGAGTATTGATTAACCTGAAACAAACACGGACGAGTGTTGAAAGACCACGGACGAGTGTCTAAGACTTTTTAGGATCAATACGAACGAGTATTGATTAACCTGAAACAAACACAGACGAGTGTTGAAAGACCACGGACGAGTGTCTAAGACATTTTAGGATCAATACGAACGAGTATTTATAAACCTGAAACAAACACGGATGAGTGTTGAAAGACCACGGACGAGTGTCTAAAACATTATAGGATCAATACGAATGAGTATTGATTAACCTAAAACAACCATGGACGAGTGTTGAAAGACCACGGACGATTGTCTAAGACGTTTTAGGATCAATACGAACGAGTATTGATTAACCTGAAACAAACGCGGACGAGTGTTGAAAGACCACAGACGAGTGTCTAAAACATTATAGGATCAATACGAATGAGTATTGATTAACCTGAAACAAACACGGATGAGTGTTGAAAGACCACAGACGAGTGTCTAAGCCATTTTAGGATCAATACGAATGAGTATTGATTAACCTGAAACAAACACTGACGAGTGTTGAAAGACTACGGACGAGTGTCTTAGACGTTCTAGAATCAATACGAACGAGTATTGATTAACCTGAAACAAACACGGACGAGTGTTGAAAGACCACAGATGAGTGTCAAAGACGTTTTAGGATCAACGCGAATGAGTATTGATTAACCTGAAACATACACGGATGAGTCTTGAAAGATCATAAATGAGTGTCTAAGACATTTTAGGATCAATACGAACGAGTATTGATTAACCTGAAACAAAAATGGACGAGTTTTGAAAGACCACGGACGAGTATCTAAGACGTTTTAGGATCAATACGAACGAGTATTGATTAACCTGAAACAAACACGGACGAGTGTTGAAAGACCACGGACTGGTGTCTAAGAGGTTCTAGGATCAATAAGAATGGGTATTGATTAACCTGAAATAAACACGGACGAGTGTTGAAAGACCACAAACGCGTGTCTAAGACGTTTTAGGATCAATACGAACGAGTATTGATTAACCTGAAACAAACACGGACAAGTGAAGAAAGACCATGGACGAGTGTCTGAGACGTTCTAGGATCAACATGAACGAGTATTGATTAACCTGAAACAAACACGGACGAGTGTTGAAAGACCACGGACGAGTGTCTAAGACATTTTAGGATAAATACGAACGAGTATTGATTAACCTGAAACAAACACGGATGAGTGTTGAAAGACCACGGACGAGTGTCTAAGATGTTCTAGGATCAATACGAACGAGTATTGATTAACCTGAAACAAACACGGACAAGTGTTGAAAGACCACGGACGAGTGTCTAAGATGTTTTAGGATCAATACGAACGAGTATTGATTAACCTGAAACAAACACGGACGAGTGTTGAAAGACCACAGACGAGTGTCTAAGACATTCTAGGATCAATACGAATGAGTATTGATTAACCTGAAACAAACACGGATGAGTGTTGAAAGACCACAGACGAGTGTCTAATCCGTTTTAGGATCAATACAAATGAGTATTGATTAACCTGAAACAAACACTGACGATTGTTGAAAGACTACGGACAAGTGTCTTAGACGTTCTAGAATCAATACGAACGAGTATTGATTAACCTGAAACAAACACAGACGAGTGTTGAAAGACCACAGACGAGTGTCTAAGACGTTTTAGGATCAATACGAATGAGTATTGATTAACCTGAAACAAACACTGACGAGTGTTGAAAGACCACGGACGAGTGTCTAAGACGTTTTAGGATCAATACGAACGAGTATTGATTAACCTGAAACAAACACGGACTAGTGTTGAAAGACCACAGACGAGTGTCTAAGACGTTCTAGGATCAACGCGAACGAGTATTGATTAACCTGAAACAAATACGGATGAGTCTTGAAATATCACAAATGAGTGTCTAAGACATTTTAGGATCAATATGAACGAGTATTGATTAACCTGAAACAAAAACGGACGAGTTTTGAAAGACCACGAACGAGTGTCTAAGACGTTTTAGGATCAATACGAACGAGTATTGATTAACCTGAAACAAACACAGACGAGTGTTGAAAGACCACGGACGGGTGTCTAAGACGTTCTAGGATCAATAAGAATGGGTATTAATTAACCTGAAATAAACACGGACGAGTGTTGAAAGACCACAAACGCGTGTCTAAGACGTTTTAGGATCAATACGAACGAGTATTGATTAACTTGAAACAAACACGGACAAGTGTTGAAAGACCATGGACGAGTGTCTAAGACGTTCTAGGATCAACATGAACGAGTATTGATTAACCTGAAACAAACACGGACGAGTGTTGAAAGACCACGGACGAGTCTCTAAGACATTTTAGGATAAATACGAACGAGTATTGATTAACCTGAAACAAACACGGATGAGTGTTGAAAGACCACGGACGAGTGTCTAAGATGTTCTAGGATTAATACGAATGAGTATTGATTAACCTGAAACAAACACGGATGAGTGTTGAAAGACCACAGACGAGTGTCTAAGTCGTTTTAGGATCAATACAAATGAGTATTGATTAACCTGAAACAAACACTGACGATTGTTGAAAGACTACGGACAAGTGTCTTAGACGTTCTAGAATCAATACGAACGAGTATTGATTAACCTGAAACAAACACAGACGAGTGTTGAAAGACCACAGACGAGTGTCTAAGACGTTTTAGGATCAATACGAATGAGTATTGATTAACCTGAAACAAACACTGACGAGTGTTGAAAGACCACGGACGAGTGTCTAAGACGTTTTAGGATCAATACGAACGAGTATTGATTAACCTGAAACAAACACGGACTAGTGTTGAAAGACCACAGACGAGTGTCTAAGACGTTCTAGGATCAACGCGAACGAGTATTGATTAACCTGAAACAAACACGGATGAGTCTTGAAAGATCACAAATGAGTGTCTAAGACATTTTAGGATCAATATGAACGAGTATTGATTAACCTGAAACAAAAATGGACGAGTTTTGAAAGACCACGAACGAGTGTCTAAGACGTTTTAGGATCAATACGAACGAGTATTGATTAACCTGAAACAAACACAGACGAGTGTTGAAAGACCACGGACGGGTGTCTAAGACGTTCTAGGATCAATAAGAATGGGTATTGATTAACCTGAAATAAACACGGACGAGTGTTGAAAGACCACAAACGCGTGTCTAAGACGTTTTAGGATCAATACGAACGAGTATTGATTAACCTGAAACAAACACGGACAAGTGTTGAAAGACCATGGACGAGTGTCTAAGACGTTCTAGGATCAACATGAACGAGTATTGATTAACCTGAAACAAACACGGACGAGTGTTGAAAGACCACGGACGAGTGTCTAAGACATTTTAGGATAAATACGAACGAGTATTGATTAACCTGAAACAAACACGGATGAGTGTTGAAAGACCACGGACGAGTGTCTAAGATGTTCTAGGATTAATACGAATGAGTATTGATTAACCTGAAACAAACACGGATGAGTGTTGAAAGACCACAGACGAGTGTCTAAGCCGTTTTAGGATCAATACAAATGAGTATTGATTAACCTGAAACAAACACTGACGATTGTTGAAAGACTACGGACAAGTGTCTTAGACGTTCTAGAATCAATACGAACGAGTATTGATTAACCTGAAACAAACACAGACGAGTGTTGAAAGACCACAGACGAGTGTCTAAGACGTTTTAGGATCAATACGAATGAGTATTGATTAACCTGAAACAAACACTGACGAGTGTTGAAAGACCACGGACGAGTGTCTAAGACGTTTTAGGATCAATACGAACGAGTATTGATTAACCTGAAACAAACACGGACTAGTGTTGAAAGACCACAGACGAGTGTCTAAGACGTTCTAGGATCAACGCGAACGAGTATTGATTAACCTGAAACAAACACGGATGAGTCTTGAAAGATCACAAATGAGTGTCTAAGACATTTTAGGATCAATATGAACGAGTATTGATTAACCTGAAACAAAAACGGACGAGTTTTGAAAGACCACGAACGAGTGTCTAAGACGTTTTAGGATCAATACGAACGAGTATTGATTAACCTGAAACAAACACAGACGAGTGTTGAAAGACCACGGACGGGTGTCTAAGACGTTCTAGGATCAATAAGAATGGGTATTGATTAACCTGAAATAAACACGGACGAGTGTTGAAAGACCACAAACGCGTGTCTAAGACATTTTAGGATCAATACGAACGAGTATTGATTAACCTGAAACAAACACGGACAAGTGTTGAAAGACCATGGACGAGTGTCTAAGACGTTCTAGGATCAACATGAACGAGTATTGATTAACCTGAAACAAACACGGACGAGTGTTGAAAGACCACGGACGAGTGTCTAAGACATTTTAGGATAAATACGAACGAGTATTGATTAACCTGAAACAAACACGGATGAGTGTTGAAAGACCACGGACGAGTGTCTAAGATGTTCTAGGATCAATACGAACGAGTATTGATTAACCTGAAACAAACACGGACAAGTGTTGAAAGACCACGGACGAGTGTCTAAGATGTTTTAGGATCAATACGAACGAGTATTGATTAACCTGAAACAAACACGGACGAGTGTTGAAAGACCACAGACGAGTGTCTAGGACATTCTAGGATCAATACGAATGAGTATTGATTAACCTGAAACAAACACGGATGAGTGTTAAAAGACCACAGACGAGTGTCTAAGCCATTTTAGGATCAATACAAATGAGTATTGATTAACTTGAAACAAACACTGATGATTGTTGAAAGACTACGGACGAGTGTCTTAGACGTTCTAGAATCAATACGAACGAGTATTGATTAACCTGAAACAAACACAGACGAGTGTTGAAAGACCACAGACGAGTGTCTAAGACGTTCTAGGATCAATACGAATGAGTATTAATTAACCAAAAACAAACACGGATGAGTGTTAAAATACCACGGACGAGTGTCTAAGACGTTTTAGGATCAATACGAATGAGTATTGATTAACCTGAAACAAACACGGACTAGTGTTGAAAGACCATAGATGAGTGACTAAGACATTCTAGGATCAACGCGAACGAGTATTGATTAACCTGAAACAAACACGGACGAGTCTTGAAAGATCACAAAAGAGTGTCTAAGATGTTTAAGGATCAATATGAACGAGTATTGATTAACCTGAAACAAAAATGGACGAGTTTTCAAAGACCACAGATGAGTGTCTAAGACATTTTAGGATCAATACGAACGAGTATTGATTAACCTGAAACAAACACGGACGAGTGTTGAAAGACCACGGACGGGTTTCTAAGACGTCTACGATCAATAAGAACGAGTATTGATTAACCTGAAACAAACACGGACGGGTGTTGAAAGACCACAAACGCGTGTCTAAGACGTTTTAGGATAAATACGAACGAGTATTGATTAACCTGAAACAAACACGGGCGAGTGTTGAAAGACCCCGGACGAGTGTCTAAGACGTTCTAGGATCAACATAAACGAGTATTGATTAACCTGAAACAAACACGGACGAGTGTTGAAAGACCACGGACGAGTGTCTAAGACATTTTAGGATCAATACGAACGAGTATTGATTAACCTGAAACAAACACGGACGAGTGTTGAAAGACCACGGACGGGTTTCTAAGACGTCTACGATCAATAAGAACGAGTATTGATTAACCTGAAACAAACACGGATGAGTGTTAAAAGACCACAAACGCGTGTCTAAGACGTTTTAGGATCAATACGAACGAGTATTGATTAACCTGAAACAAACACGGACGAGTGTTGAAAGACCACGGACGAGTGTCTAAGACGTTCTAGGATCAACATAAACGAGTATTGATTAACCTGAAACAAACACGGACGAGTGTTGAAAGACCACAGACGAGTGTCTAAGACATTTTAGGATCAATACGAACGATTATTGATTAACCTGAAAGAAACACGGACGAGTGTTGAAAGACCACGGATGGGTTTCTAAGACGTCTACGATCAATAAGAACGAGTATTGATTAACCTGAAACAAACACGGACGAGTGTTGAAAGACCACGGACGAGTGTCTAAGACATTTTTGGATCAATACGAACGAGTATTGATAAACATGAAACAAACACGGATGAGTGTTGAAAAACCACGGACGAGTGTCTAAGATGTTCTAGGATCAATACGAATGAGTATTGATTAACCTAAAACAAACATGGACGAGTGTTGAAAGACCACAGACGAGTGTCTAAGCCGTTTTAGGATCAATACAAATGAGTATTGATTAACCTGAAACAAACACTGACGATTGTTGAAAGACTACGGACAAGTGTCTTAGACGTTCTAGAATCAATACGAACGAGTATTGATTAACCTGAAACAAACACAGACGAGTGTTGAAAGACCACAGACGAGTGTCTAAGACGTTTTAGGATCAATACGAATTAGTATTGATTAACCTGAAACAAACACTGACGAGTGTTGAAAGACCACGGACGAGTGTCTAAGACGTTTTAGGGTCAATACGAACGAGTATTGATTAACCTGAAACAAACACGGACTAGTGTTGAAAGACCACAGACGAGTGTCTAAGACGTTCTAGGATCAACGCGAACGAGTATTGATTAACCTGAAACAAACACGGATGAGTCTTGAAAGATCACAAATGAGTGTCTAAGACATTTTAGGATCAATATGAACGAGTATTGATTAACCTGAAACAAAAACGGACGAGTTTTGAAAGACCACGAACGAGTGTCTAAGACGTTTTAGGATCAATACGAACGAGTATTGATTAACCTGAAACAAACACAGACGAGTGTTGAAAGACCACGGACGGGTGTCTAAGACGTTCTAGGATCAATAAGAATGGGTATTGATTAACCTGAAATAAACACGGACGAGTGTTGAAAGACCACAAACGCGTGTCTAAGACATTTTAGGATCAATACGAACGAGTATTGATTAACCTGAAACAAACACGGACAAGTGTTGAAAGACCATGGACGAGTGTCTAAGACGTTCTAGGATCAACATGAACGAGTATTGATCAACCTGAAACAAACACGGACGAGTGTTGAAAGACCACGGACGAGTGTCTAAGACATTTTAGGATAAATACGAACGAGTATTGATTAACCTGAAACAAACACGGATGAGTGTTGAAAGACCACGGACGAGTGTCTAAGATGTTCTAGGATCAATACGAACGAGTATTGATTAACCTGAAACAAACACGGACAAGTGTTGAAAGACCACGGACGAGTGTCTAGGACATTCTAGGATCAATACGAATGAGTATTGATTAACCTGAAACAAACACGGATGAGTGTTGAAAGACCACAGACGAGTGTCTAAGCCATTTTAGGATCAATACAAATGAGTATTGATTAACCTGAAACAAACACTGATGATTGTTGAAAGACTACGGACGAGTGTCTTAGACGTTCTAGAATCAATACGAACGAGTATTGATTAACCTGAAACAAACACAGACGAGTGTTGAAAGACCACAGACGAGTGTCTAAGACGTTCTAGGATCAATACGAATGAGTATTAATTAACCAAAAACAAACACGGATGAGTGTTAAAATACCACGGACGTGTGTCTAAGACGTTTTAGGATCAATACGAATGAGTATTGATTAACCTGAAACAAACACGGACTAGTGTTGAAAGACCATAGATGAGTGTCTAAGACATTCTAGGATCAACGCGAACGAGTATTGATTAACCTGAAACAAACACGGACGAGTCTTGAAAGATCACAAAAGAGTGTCTAAGATGTTTAAGGATCAATATGAACGAGTATTGATTAACCTGAAACAAAAATGGACGAGTTTTCAAAGACCACAGATGAGTGTCTAAGACATTTTAGGATCAATACGAACGAGTATTGATTAACCTGAAACAAACACGGACGAGTGTTGAAAGACCACGGACGGGTTTCTAAGACGTCTACGATCAATAAGAACGAGTATTGATTAACCTGAAACAAACACGGACGGGTGTTGAAAGACCACAAACGCGTGTCTAAGACGTTTTAGGATAAATACGAACGAGTATTGATTAACCTGAAACAAACACGGGCGAGTGTTGAAAGACCCCGTACGAGTGTCTAAGACGTTCTAGGATCAACATAAACGAGTATTGATTAACCTGAAACAAACACGGACGAGTGTTGAAAGACCACGGACGAGTGTCTAAGACATTTTAGGATCAATACGAACGAGTATTGATTAACCTGAAACAAACACGGACGAGTGTTGAAAGACCACGGACGGGTTTCTAAGACGTCTACGATCAATAAGAACGAGTATTGATTAACCTGAAACAAACACGGATGAGTGTTAAAAGACCACAAACGCGTGTCTAAGACGTTTTAGGATCAATACGAACGAGTATTGATTAACCTGAAACAAACACGGACGAGTGTTGAAAGACCACGGACGAGTGTCTAAGACGTTCTAGGATCAACATAAACGAGTATTGATTAACCTGAAACAAACACGGACGAGTGTTGAAAGACCACAGACGAGTGTCTAGGACATTCTAGGATCAATACGAATGAGTATTGATTAACCTGAAACAAACACGGATGAGTGTTAAAAGACCACAGACGAGTGTCTAAGCCATTTTAGGATCAATACAAATGAGTATTGATTAACTTGAAACAAACACTGATGATTGTTGAAAGACTACGGACGAGTGTCTTAGACGTTCTAGAATCAATACGAACGAGTATTGATTAACCTGAAACAAACACAGACGAGTGTTGAAAGACCACAGACGAGTGTCTAAGACGTTCTAGGATCAATACGAATGAGTATTAATTAACCAAAAACAAACACGGATGAGTGTTAAAATACCACGGACGAGTGTCTAAGACGTTTTAGGATCAATACGAATGAGTATTGATTAACCTGAAACAAACACGGACTAGTGTTGAAAGACCATAGATGAGTGACTAAGACATTCTAGGATCAACGCGAACGAGTATTGATTAACCTGAAACAAACACGGACGAGTCTTGAAAGATCACAAAAGAGTGTCTAAGATGTTTAAGGATCAATATGAACGAGTATTGATTAACCTGAAACAAAAATGGACGAGTTTTCAAAGACCACAGATGAGTGTCTAAGACATTTTAGGATCAATACGAACGAGTATTGATTAACCTGAAACAAACACGGACGAGTGTTGAAAGACCACGGACGGGTTTCTAAGACGTCTACGATCAATAAGAACGAGTATTGATTAACCTGAAACAAACACGGACGGGTGTTGAAAGACCACAAACGCGTGTCTAAGACGTTTTAGGATAAATACGAACGAGTATTGATTAACCTGAAACAAACACGGGCGAGTGTTGAAAGACCCCGGACGAGTGTCTAAGACGTTCTAGGATCAACATAAACGAGTATTGATTAACCTGAAACAAACACGGACGAGTGTTGAAAGACCACGGACGAGTGTCTAAGACATTTTAGGATCAATACGAACGAGTATTGATTAACCTGAAACAAACACGGACGAGTGTTGAAAGACCACGGACGGGTTTCTAAGACGTCTACGATCAATAAGAACGAGTATTGATTAACCTGAAACAAACACGGATGAGTGTTAAAAGACCACAAACGCGTGTCTAAGACGTTTTAGGATCAATACGAACGAGTATTGATTAACCTGAAACAAACACGGACGAGTGTTGAAAGACCACGGACGAGTGTCTAAGACGTTCTAGGATCAACATAAACGAGTATTGATTAACCTGAAACAAACACGGACGAGTGTTGAAAGACCACAGACGAGTGTCTAAGACATTTTAGGATCAATACGAACGATTATTGATTAACCTGAAAGAAACACGGACGAGTGTTGAAAGACCACGGATGGGTTTCTAAGACGTCTACGATCAATAAGAACGAGAATTGATTAACCTGAAACAAACACGGACGAGTGTTGAAAGACCACGGACGAGTGTCTAAGACATTTTTGGATCAATACGAACGAGTATTGATAAACATGAAACAAACACGGATGAGTGTTGAAAAACCACGGACGAGTGTCTAAGATGTTCTAGGATCAATACGAATGAGTATTGATTAACCTAAAACAAACATGGACGAGTGTTGAAAGACCACAGACGAGTGTCTAAGCCGTTTTAGGATCAATACAAATGAGTATTGATTAACCTGAAACAAACACTGACGATTGTTGAAAGACTACGGACAAGTGTCTTAGACGTTCTAGAATCAATACGAACGAGTATTGATTAACCTGAAACAAACACAGACGAGTGTTGAAAGACCACAGACGAGTGTCTAAGACGTTTTAGGATCAATACGAATTAGTATTGATTAACCTGAAACAAACACTGACGAGTGTTGAAAGACCACGGACGAGTGTCTAAGACGTTTTAGGGTCAATACGAACGAGTATTGATTAACCTGAAACAAACACGGACTAGTGTTGAAAGACCACAGACGAGTGTCTAAGACGTTCTAGGATCAACGCGAACGAGTATTGATTAACCTGAAACAAACACGGATGAGTCTTGAAAGATCACAAATGAGTGTCTAAGACATTTTAGGATCAATATGAACGAGTATTGATTAACCTGAAACAAAAACGGACGAGTTTTGAAAGACCACGAACGAGTGTCTAAGACGTTTTAGGATCAATACGAACGAGTATTGATTAACCTGAAACAAACACAGACGAGTGTTGAAAGACCACGGACGGGTGTCTAAGACGTTCTAGGATCAATAAGAATGGGTATTGATTAACCTGAAATAAACACGGACGAGTGTTGAAAGACCACAAACGCGTGTCTAAGACATTTTAGGATCAATACGAACGAGTATTGATTAACCTGAAACAAACACGGACAAGTGTTGAAAGACCATGGACGAGTGTCTAAGACGTTCTAGGATCAACATGAACGAGTATTGATCAACCTGAAACAAACACGGACGAGTGTTGAAAGACCACGGACGAGTGTCTAAGACATTTTAGGATAAATACGAACGAGTATTGATTAACCTGAAACAAACACGGATGAGTGTTGAAAGACCACGGACGAGTGTCTAAGATGTTCTAGGATCAATACGAACGAGTATTGATTAACCTGAAACAAACACGGACAAGTGTTGAAAGACCACGGACGAGTGTCTAGGACATTCTAGGATCAATACGAATGAGTATTGATTAACCTGAAACAAACACGGATGAGTGTTGAAAGACCACAGACGAGTGTCTAAGCCATTTTAGGATCAATACAAATGAGTATTGATTAACCTGAAACAAACACTGATGATTGTTGAAAGACTACGGACGAGTGTCTTAGACGTTCTAGAATCAATACGAACGAGTATTGATTAACCTGAAACAAACACAGACGAGTGTTGAAAGACCACAGACGAGTGTCTAAGACGTTCTAGGATCAATACGAATGAGTATTAATTAACCAAAAACAAACACGGATGAGTGTTAAAATACCACGGACGTGTGTCTAAGACGTTTTAGGATCAATACGAATGAGTATTGATTAACCTGAAACAAACACGGACTAGTGTTGAAAGACCATAGATGAGTGTCTAAGACATTCTAGGATCAACGCGAACGAGTATTGATTAACCTGAAACAAACACGGACGAGTCTTGAAAGATCACAAAAGAGTGTCTAAGATGTTTAAGGATCAATATGAACGAGTATTGATTAACCTGAAACAAAAATGGACGAGTTTTCAAAGACCACAGATGAGTGTCTAAGACATTTTAGGATCAATACGAACGAGTATTGATTAACCTGAAACAAACACGGACGAGTGTTGAAAGACCACGGACGGGTTTCTAAGACGTCTACGATCAATAAGAACGAGTATTGATTAACCTGAAACAAACACGGACGGGTGTTGAAAGACCACAAACGCGTGTCTAAGACGTTTTAGGATAAATACGAACGAGTATTGATTAACCTGAAACAAACACGGGCGAGTGTTGAAAGACCCCGTACGAGTGTCTAAGACGTTCTAGGATCAACATAAACGAGTATTGATTAACCTGAAACAAACACGGACGAGTGTTGAAAGACCACGGACGAGTGTCTAAGACATTTTAGGATCAATACGAACGAGTATTGATTAACCTGAAACAAACACGGACGAGTGTTGAAAGACCACGGACGGGTTTCTAAGACGTCTACGATCAATAAGAACGAGTATTGATTAACCTGAAACAAACACGGATGAGTGTTAAAAGACCACAAACGCGTGTCTAAGACGTTTTAGGATCAATACGAACGAGTATTGATTAACCTGAAACAAACACGGACGAGTGTTGAAAGACCACGGACGAGTGTCTAAGACGTTCTAGGATCAACATAAACGAGTATTGATTAACCTGAAACAAACACGGACGAGTGTTGAAAGACCACGGACGAGTGTCTAAGACATTTTAGGATCAATACGAACGAGTATTGATTAACCTGAAACAAACACGGACGAGTGTTGAAAGACCACGGATGGGTTTCTAAGACGTCTACGATCAATAAGAACGAGTATTGATTAACCTGAAACAAACACGGACGAGTGTTGAAAGACCACGGACGAGTGTCTAAGACATTTTAGGATCAATACGAACGAGTATTGATAAACATGAAACAAACACGGATGAGTGTTGAAAAACCACGGACGAGTGTCTAAGATGTTCTAGGATCAATACGAATGAGTATTGATTAACCTAAAACAAACATGGACGAGTGTTGAAAGACCACGGACGATTGTCTAAGACGTTTTAGGATCAATACGAATGAGTATTGATTAACCTGAAACAAACACGGACGATTGTTGAAAGACCACAGACGAGTGTCTAAGACATTCTAGGATCAATACGAATGAGTATTGATTAACCCTAAACAAACACGGATGAGTGTTGAAAGACCACGGACGAGTGTCTAAGCCGTTTTAGGATCAATATGAATGAGTATTGATTAACCTGAAACAAACACTGACGAGTGTTGAAAGACTACGGACGAGTGTCTTAGACGTTCTAGAATCAATACGAACGAGTATTGATTAACCTGAAACAAACACGGACGAGTGTTGAAAGACCACAGATGAGTGTCTAAGACGTTTTAGGATCAATACGAATGAGTATTGATTAACCTGAAACAAACACGGACTAGTGTTGAAAGACCACAGACGAGTGTCTAAGACGTTCTAGGATCAACGCGAACGAGTATTGATTAACCTGAAACAAACACGGATGAGTCTTGAAAGATCACAAATGAGTGTCTAAGAAATTTTAGGATCAATATGAACGAGTATTGATTAACCTGAAACAAAAACGGACGAGTTTTGAAAGACCACGGACGAGTGTCTAAGACGTTTTAGGATCAATAGGAACGAGTATTGATTAACCTAAAACAAACACGGACGAGAGTTGAAAGACCACAGACGGGTGTGTAAGACGTTCTAGGATCAATAAGAATGCGTATTGATTAACCTGAAATAAACACGGACGAGTGTTGAAAGACCACAAACGCGTGTCTAAGACATTTTAGGATCAATACGAACGAGTATTGATTAACCTGAAACAAACACGGACAAGTGTTGAAAGACCATGGACGAGTGTCTAAGACGTTCTAGGATCAACATGAACGAGTATTGATTAACCTGAAACAAACACGGACGAGTGTTGAAAGACCACGGACGAGTGTCTAAGACATTTTAGGATAAATACGAACGAGTATTGATTAACCTGAAACAAACACGGATGAGTGTTGAAAGACCACGGACGAGTGTCTAAGATGTTCTAGGATCAATACGAACGAGTATTGTTTAACCTGAAACAAACACGGACAAGTGTTGAAAGACCACGGACGAGTGTCTAAGACGTTTTAGGATCAATACGAACGAGTATTGATTAACCTGAAACAAACACGAACGAGTGTTGAAAGACCACAGACGAGTGTCTAAGACGTTCTAGGATCAACGCGAACGAGTATTGATTAACCTGAAACAAACACGGATGAGTCTTGAAAGATCACAAATGAGTGTCTAAGAAATTTTAGGATCAATATGAACGAGTATTGATTAACCTGAAACAAAAACGGACGAGTTTTGAAAGACCACGGACGAGTGTCTAAGACGTTTTAGGATCAATAGGAACGAGTATTGATTAACCTAAAACAAACACGGACGAGAGTTGAAAGACCACAGACGGGTGTGTAAGACGTTCTAGGATCAATAAGAATGCGTATTGATTAACCTGAAATAAACACGGACGAGTGTTGAAAGACCACAAACGCGTGTCTAAGACATTTTAGGATCAATACGAACGAGTATTGATTAACCTGAAACAAACACGGACAAGTGTTGAAAGACCATGGACGAGTGTCTAAGACGTTCTAGGATCAACATGAACGAGTATTGATTAACCTGAAACAAACACGGACGAGTGTTGAAAGACCACGGACGAGTGTCTAAGACATTTTAGGATCAATACGAACGAGTATTGATAAACTTGAAACAAACACGGATGAGTGTTGAAAGACCACGGACGAGTGTCTAAGATGTTCTAGGATCAATACGAATGAGTATTGATTAACCTAAAACAAACAGGGACGAGTGTTGAAAGACCACGGACGATTGTCTAAGACGTTTTAGGATCAATACGAACGAGTATTGATTAAATTGAAACAAACACGGACGAGTGTTGAAAGACCACAGACGAGTGTCTAAGACATTCTAGGATTAACACGAATGAGTATTGGTTAACCTGAAACAAACACGGACAAGTGTTGAAAGACCACGGCCGAGTGTCTAAGACGTTTTAGGATCAATACGAACGAGTATTGATTAACCTGAAACAAACACGGACGAGTGTTGAAAGACCACAGACGAGTGTCTAAGACATTCTAGGATCAATACAAATGAGTATTGATTAACCTGAAACAAACACGGATGAGTGTTTAAAGACCACAGACGAGTGTCTAAGCCGTTTTAGGATCAATGCGAATGAGTATTGATTAACCTGAAACAAACACTGACGATTGTTGAAAGACTACGGACGAGTGTCTTAGACGTTCTAGAATCAATACGAACGAGTATTGATTAACCTGAACCAAACACGGACGAGTGTTGAAAGACCACAGACGAATGTCTAAGACGTTTTAGGATCAATACGAATGAGTATTGATTAACCTGAAACAAACACTGACGAGTGTTGAAAGACCACGGACGAGTGTCTTAGACGTTTTAGAATCAATACGAATGAGTATTGATTAACCTGAAACAAACACGGACGAGTGTTGAAATACCACGGACGAGTGTCTAAGACGTTTTAGGATAAATACGAATGAGTATTGATTAACCTGAAACAAACACGGATGAGTGTTGAAAGACCACAGACGAGTGTCTAAGCCATTTTAGGATCAATACGAATGAGTATTGATTAACCTGAAACAAACACTGACGATTGTTGAAAGACTACGGACGAGTGTCTTAGACGTTCTAGAATCAATACGAACGAGTATTGATTAACCTGAAACAAACACGGACGAGTGTTGAAAGACCACAGACGAATGTCTAAGACGTTTTAGGATCAATACGAATGAGTATTGATTAACCTGAAACAAACACTGACGAGTGTTGAAAGACCACGGACGAGTGTCTTAGACGTTTTAGAATCAATACGAATGAGTATTGATTAACCTGAAACAAACACGGACGAGTGTTGAAATACCACGGACGAGTGTCTAAGACGTTTTAGGATCAATACGAATGAGTATTGATTAACCTGAAACAAACACGGACTAGTGTTGAAAGACCATAGACGAGTGGCTAAGACATTCTAGGATCAACGCGAACGAGTATTGATTAACCTGAAACAAACACGTACGAGTCTTGAAAGATCACAAAAGAGTGTCTAAGATGTTTAAGGATCAATATGAACGAGTATTGATTAACCTGAAACAAAAATGGACGAGTTTTCAAAGACCACGGATGAGTGTCTAAGACATTTTAGGATCAATACGAACGAGTATTGATTAACCTGAAACAAACACGGACGAGTGTTGAAAGACCACGGACGGGTTTCTAAGACGTCTACGATCAATAAGAACGAGTATTGATTAACCTGAAACAAACACGGACGGGTGTTGAAAGACCACAAACGCGTGTCTAAGACGTTTTAGGATCAATACGAACGAGTATTGATTAACCTGAAACAAACACGGACGAGTGTTGAAAGACCACGGACGAGTGTCTAAGACGTTCTAGGATCAACATAAACGAGTATTGATTAACCTGAAACAAACACGGACGAGTGTCTAAGACATTTTAGGATCAATACGAACGAGTATTTATTAACCTGAAACAAACACGGACGAGTGTTGAAAGACCACGGACGGGTTTCTAAGACGTCTACGATCAACAAGAACGAGTATTGATTAACCTGAAACAAACACGGATGAGTGGTGAAAGACCACAAACGCATGTCTAAGACGTTTTAGGATCAATACGAACGAGTATTGATTAACCTGAAACAAACACGGACGAGTGTTGAAAGACCACGGACGAGTGTCTAAGACGTTCTAGGATCAACATAAACGAGTATTGATTAACCTGAAACAAACACGGACGAGTGTTGAAAGACCACGGACGAGTGTCTAAGACATTTTAGGATCAATACGAACGAGTATTGATTAACCTGAAACAAACACGGACGAGTGTTGAAAGACCACGGACGGGTTTCTAAGACGTCTACGATCAATAAGAACGAGTATTGATTAACCTGAAACAAACACGGGCGAGTGTTGAAAGACCACGGATGAGTGTCTAAGACATTTTAGGATCAATACGAACGAGTATTGATAAACCTGAAACATACACGGATGAGTGTTGAAAAACCACGGACGAGTGTCTAAGATGTTCTAGGATCAATACGAATGAGTATTGATTAACCTAAAACAAACATGGACGAGTGTTGAAAGACCACGGACGATTGTCTAAGACGTTTTAGGATCAATACGACCGAGTATTGATTAACCTGAAACAAACACGGACGAGTGTTGAAAGACCACAGACGAGTGTCTAAGACATTCTAGGATCAATACGAATGAGTATTGATTAACCTGAAACAAACACGGATGAGTGTTGAAAGACCACGGATGAGTGTCTAAGCCGTTTTAGGATCAATATGAATGAGTATTGATTAACCTGAAACAAACACTGACGAGTGTTGAAAGACTACGGACGAGTGTCTTAGACGTTCTAGAATCAATACGAACGAGTATTGATTAACCTAAAACAAACACGGACGAGTGTTGAAAGACCACAGATGAGTGTCTAAGACGTTTTAGGATCAATACGAATGAGTATTGATTAACCTGAAACAAACACGGACTAGTGTTGAAAGACCACAGACGAGTGTCTAAGACGTTCTAGGATCAACGCGAACGAGTATTGATTAACCTGAAACAAACACGGATGAGTCTTGAAAGATCACAAATGAGTGTCTAAGACATTTTAGGCTCTATATGAACGAGTATTGATTAACCTGAAACAAAAACGGACGAGTTTTGAAGGACCACGGACGAGTGTCTAAGACGTTTTAGGATCAATAGGAACGAGTATTGATTAACCTGAAACAAACACGGACAAGTGTTGAAAGACCACGGACGGGTGTGTAAGACGTTCTAGGATCAATAAGAATGCGTATTGATTAACCTGAAATAAACACGGACGAGTGTTGAAAGACCACAAACGCGTGTCTAAGACATTTTAGGATCAATACGAACGAGTATTGATTAACCTGAAACAAACACGGACAAGTGTTGAAAGACCATGGACGAGTGTCTAAGACGTTCTAGGATCAACATGAACGAGTATTGATTAACCTGAAACAAACACGGACGAGTGTTGAAAGACCACGGACGAGTGTCTAAGACATTTTAGGATAAATACGAACGAGTATTGATTAACCTGAAACAAACACGGATGAGTGTTGAAAGACCACGGACGAGTGTCTAAGATTTTCTAGGATCAATACGAACGAGTATTGATTAACCTGAAACAAACACGGACAAGTGTTGAAAGACCACGGACGAGTGTCTAAGACGTTTTAGGATCAATACGAACGAGTATTGATTAACCTGAAACAAACACGGACGAGTGTTGAAAGACCACAGACGAGTGTCTAAGACATTCTAGGATCAATACGAATGAGTATTAATTAACCAAAAACAAACACGGATGAGTGTTGAAAGACCACGGACGCGTGTCTAAGACATTTTAGGATCAATACGAACGAGTATTGATTAACCTGAAACAAACACGGACAAGTGTTGAAAGACCATGGACGAGTGTCTAAGACGTTCTAGGATCAACATGAACGAGTATTGATTAACCTGAAACAAACACGGACGAGTGTTGAAAGACCACGGACGTGTGTCTAAGACATTTTAGGATAAATACGACCGAGTATTGATTAACCTGAAACAAACACGGATGAGTGTTGAAAGACCACGGATGAGTGTCTAAGATGTTCTAGGATCAATACGAACGAGTATTGATTAACCTGAAACAAACACGGACAAGTGTTGAAAGACCACGGACGAGTGTCTAAGACGTTTTAGGATCAATACGAACGAGTATTGATTAACCTGAAACAAACACGGACGAGTGTTGAAAGACCACAGACGAGTGTCTAAGACATTCTAGGATCAATACGAATGAGTATTAATTAACCAAAAACAAACACGGATGAGTGTTGAAAGACCACGGATGAGTGTCTAAGCCGTTTTAGGATCAATACGAATGAGTATTGATTAACCTGAAACAAACACTGATGATTGTTGAAAGACTACGGACGAGTGTCTCAGACGTTCTAGAATCATTACGAACGAGTATTGATTAACCTGAAACAAACACGGACGTGTGTTGAAAGACCACAGACGAGTGTCTAAGACGTTTTAGGATCAATACGAATGAGTATTGATTAACCTGAACCAAACACTGGCGAGTGTTGAAAGACCACGGATGAGTGTCTTAGACATTTTAGAATCAATACGAATGAGTATTGATTAACATGAAACAAACACGGACGAGTGTTGAAAGACCACGGACGAGTGTCTAAGCCGTTTTAGGATCAATACGAATGAGTATTGATTAACCTGAAACAAACACTGACGATTATTGAAAGACTACGGACGAGTGTCTTAGACGTTCTAGAATCATTTCGAACGAGTATTGATTAACCTAAAACAAACACGGACGAGTGTTGAAAGACCACAGACGAGTGTCTAAGACATTTCAGGATCAATACGAATGAGTATTGATTAACCTGAAACAAACACTGACGAGTGTTGAAAGACCACGGATGAGTGTCTTAGACGTTTAGAATCAATACGAATGAGTATTGATTAACCTGAAACAAACACGGACGAGTGTTGAAATACCACGGACGAGTGTCTAAGTCGTTTTAGGATCAATACGAATGAGTATTGATTAACCTGAAACAAACACGGACTAGTGTTGAAAGACCATTGACGAGTGTCTAAGACATTCTAGGATCAACGCGAACGAGTATTGATTAACCTGAAACAAACACGGTCGAGTCTTGAAAGATCACAAAAGAGTGTCCAAGACGTTTAAGGATCAATATGAACGAGTATTGATTAACCTGAAACAAAAATGGACGAGTTTTCAAAGACCATGGACGAGTGTCTAAAACATTTTAGGATCTATACGAACGAGTATTGATTAACCTGAAACAAACACGAATGAGTGTTGAAAGACCACGGACGGGTTTATAAGACGTCTACGATCAATAAGAACGAGTATTGATTAACCTGAAACAAACACGGACGAGTGTTGAAAGACCACAAATGCGTGTCTAAGACGTTTTAGGATCAATACGAACGAGTATTGATTAACCTGAAACAAACACAGATGAGTGTTGAAAGACCACGGACGAGTGTCTAAGACGTTATAGGATCAACATAAACGAGTATTGATTAATCTGAAACAAACACGGACGAGTATTGAAAGACCACGGACGAGTGTCTATGACATTTTAGGATCAATACGAACGAGTATTGATAAACCTGAAACAAACACGGATGAGTGTTGAAAGACCACGGACGAGTGTCTAAGATGTTCTAGGATCAATACGAATGAGTATTGATTAACCTAAAACAAACATGGACGAGTGTTGAAAGACCACGGACGATTGTCTAAGACGTTTTAGGATCAATACGAACGAGTATTGATTAAATTGAAACAAACACAGACGAGTGTTGAAAGACCACAGACGAGTGTCTAAGACATTCTAGGATTAATACGAATGAGTATTGATTTACCTGAAACAAACACGGATGAGTGTTTAAAGACCACGGACGAGTGTCTAAGCCGTTTTAGGATCAATACGAATGAGTATTGATTAACCTGAAACAAACACTGACGATTGTTGAAAGACTACGGACGAGTGTCTTAGACGTTCTAGAATCAATACGAACGAGTATTGATTAACCTGAAACAAACACGGACGAGTGTTGAAAGACCACAGACGAATGTCTAAGACGTTTTAGGATCAATACGAATGAGTATTGATTAACCTGAAACAAACACTGACGATTGTTGAAAGACTACGGACGAGTGTCTTAGACGTTCTAGAATCAATACGAACGAGTATTGATTAACCTGAAACAAACACGGACGAGTGTTGAAAGACCACAGACGAATGTCTAAGACGTTTTAGGATCAATACGAATGAGTATTGATTAACCTGAAACAAACACTGACGAGTGTTGAAAGACCACGGACGAGTGTCTTAGACGTTTTAGAATCAATACGAATGAGTATTGATTAACCTGAAACAAACACGGACGAGTGTTGAAATACCACAGACGAGTGTCTAAGCTGTTTTAGGATCAATACGAATGAGTATTGATTAACCTGAAACAAACACGGACTAGTGTTGAAAGACCATAGACGAGTGTCTAAGACATTCTAGGATCAACGCGAACGAGTATTGATTAATCTGAAACAAACACGGACGAGTCTTGAAAGATCACAAAAGAGTGTCTAAGACATTTAAGGATCAATATGAACGAGTATTGATTAACCTGAAACAAAAATGGACGAGTTTTCAAAGACCACGGACGAGTGTCTAAGACGTTTTAGGATCAATACGAACGAGTATTGATTAACCTGAAACAAACACGGACGAGTGTTGAAAGACCACAGACGAGTGTCTAAGACATTCTAGGATCAATACGAATGAGTATTGATTTACCTGAAACAAACACGGATGAGTGTTTAAAGACCACGGACGAGTGTCTAAGCCGTTTTAGGATCAATACGAATGAGTATTGATTAACCTGAAACAAACACTGACGATTGTTGAAAGACTACGGACGAGTGTCTTAGACGTTCTAGAATCAATACGAACGAGTATTGATTAACCTGAAACAAACACGGACGAGTGTTGAAAGACCACAGACGAATGTCTAAGACGTTTTAGGATCAATACGAATGAGTATTGATTAACCTGAAACAAACACTGACGAGTGTTGAAAGACCACGGACGAGTGTCTTAGACGTTTTAGAATCAATACGAATGAGTATTGATTAACCTGAAACAAACACGGACGAGTGTTGAAATACCACAGACGAGTGTCTAAGCTGTTTTAGGATCAATACGAATGAGTATTGATTAACCTGAAACAAACACGGACTAGTGTTGAAAGACCATAGACGAGTGTCTAAGACATTCTAGGATCAACGCGAACGAGTATTGATTAATCTGAAACAAACACGGACGAGTCTTGAAAGATCACAAAAGAGTGTCTAAGACATTTAAGGATCAATATGAACGAGTATTGATTAACCTGAAACAAAAATGGACGAGTTTTCAAAGACCACGGACGAGTGTCTAAGACATTTTAGGATCAATACGAACGAGTATTGATTAACCTGAAACAAACACGGACGAGTGTTGAAAGACCACGGACGGGTTTCTAAGACATCTACGATCAATAAGAACGAGTATTGATTAACCTGAAACAAACACGGACGAGTGTTGAAAGCCCACAAACGCGTGTCTAAGACGTTTTAGGATCAATACGAACGAGTATTGATTAACCTGAAACAAACACGGACGAGTGTTGAAAGACCACGGACGAGTGTCTAAGACATTTTAAGATCAATACGAACGAGTATTGATAAACCTGAAACAAACACGGATGAGTGTTGAAAGACCACAGACGAGTGTCTAAGATATTCTAGGATCAATACGAATGAGTATTGATTAACCTAAAACAAACATGGACGAGTGTTGAAAGACCACGGACGATTGTCTAAGACGTTTTAGGATCAATACGAACGAGTATTGATTAACCTGAAACAAACACGGACTAGTGTTGAAAGACCACAGACGAGTGTC
This sequence comes from Lathyrus tuberosus, assembly GCA_022829125.1. Classification (NCBI taxonomy): domain Eukaryota; kingdom Viridiplantae; phylum Streptophyta; class Magnoliopsida; order Fabales; family Fabaceae; genus Lathyrus; species Lathyrus tuberosus. The sequence continues at coordinate 1,124,568 of JALAZF010000677.1, forward strand.
TAAGACGTTCTAGGATCAACGCGAACGAGTATTGATTAACCTGAAACAAACACGGATGACTCTTGAAAGATCACAAATGAGTGTCTAAGACATTTTAGGATCAATATGAACGAGTATTGATTAACCTGAAACAAACACGGACGAGTGTTGAAAGACCACAGGCGAGTGTCTAAGAAGTTTTAGGATCAATACGAACGAGTATTGATTAACCTGAAAGAAACACGGACGAGTGTTGAAAGACCATGGACGGGTGTCTAAGACGTTCTAGGATCAATAAGAATGGGTATTGATTAACCTGAAATAAACACGGACGAGTGTTGAAAGACCACAAACGCGTGTCTAAGACGTTTTAGGATCAATACGAACGAGTATTGATTAACCTGAAACAAACACGGACAAGTGTTGAAAGACCATGGACGAGTGTCTAAGACGTTCTAGGATCAACATGAACGAGTATTGATTAACCTGATTCAAACACGGACGAGTGTTGAAAGACCACGGACGAGTGTCTAAGACATTTTAGGATAAATACGAACGAGTATTGATTAACCTGAAACAAACACGGATGAGTGTTGTAAGACCACGGACGAGTGTCTAAGATGTTCTAGGATCAATACGAACAAGTATTGATTAACCTAAAACAAACACGGACAAGTGTTGAAAGACCACGGACGAGTGTCTAAGACGTTTTAGGATCAATACGAACGAGTATTGATTAACCTGAAACAAACACGGACGAGTGTTGAAAGACCACAGACGAGTGTCTGAGACATTCTAGGATCAATACGAATGAGTATTGATTGACCTGAAACAAACACGGATGAGTGTTGAAAGACCACGGACGAGTGTCTAAGCCGTTTTAGGATCAATACGAATGAGTATTGATTAACCTAAAACAAACACTGACGATTGTTGAAAGACTACGGACGAGTGTCTTAGACATTCTAGAATAAATACGAACGAGTATTGATTAACCTGAAACAAACACGGACGAGTGTTGAAAGACCACAGACGAATGTCTAAGACATTTTAGGATCAATACGAATGAGTATTGATTAACCTGAAACAAACACTGACGAGTGTTGAAAGACCACGGACGAGTGTCTTAGACGTTTTAGAATCAATACGAATGAGTATTGATTAACCTGAAACAAACACGGACGAGTGTCTAAGCCGTTTTAGGATCAATACGAATGAGTATTGATTAACCTGAAACAAACACTGACGATTGTTGAAAGACTACGGACGAGTGTCTTAGACGTTCTAGAATCATTTCGAACGAGTATTGATTAACCTAAAACAAACACGGACGAGTGTTGAAAGACCACAGACGAGTGTCTAAGACATTTTAGGATCAATACGAATGAGTATTGATTAACCTGAAACAAACACTGACGAGTGTTGAAAGACCACGGATGAGTGTCTTAGACGTTTAGAATCAATACGAATGAGTATTAATTAACCTGAAACAAACACGGACGAGTGTTGAAATACCACGGACGAGTGTCTAAGTCGTTTTAGGATCAATACGAATGAGTATTGATTAAACTGAAACAAACACGGACTAGTGTTGAAAGACCATTGACGAGTGTCTAAGACATTCTAGGATCAACGCGAACGAGTATTGATTAACCTGAAACAAACACGGACGAGTCTTGAAAGATCACAAAAGAGTGTCCAAGACGTTTAAGGATCAATATGAACGAGTATTGATTAACCTGAAACCAAAATGGACGAGTTTTCAAAGACCATGGACGAGTGTCTAAAACATTTTAGGATCTATACGAACGAGTATTGATTAACCTGAAACAAACACGAATGAGTGTTGAAAGACCACGGACGGGTTTATAAGACGTCTACGATCAATAAGAACGAGTATTGATTAACCTGAAACAAACACGGACGAGTGTTGAAAGACCACAAATGCGTGTCTAAGACGTTTTAGGATCAATACGAACGAGTATTGATTAACCTGAAACAAACACAGACGAGTGTTGAAAGACCACGGACGAGTGTCTAAGACGTTATAGGATCAACATAAACGAGTATTGATTAATCTGAAACAAACACGGACGAGTATTGAAAGACCACGGACGAGTGTCTAAGACATTTTAGGATCAATACGAACGAGTATTGATAAACCTGAAACAAACACGGATGAGTGTTGAAAGACCACGGACGAGTGTCTAAGATGTTCTAGGATCAATACGAATGAGTATTGATTAACCTAAAACAAACATGGACGAGTGTTGAAAGACCACGGACGATTGTCTAAGACGTTTTAGGATCAATACGAACGAGTATTGATTAAATTGAAACAAACACAGACGAGTGTTGAAAGACCACAGACGAGTGTCTAAGACATTCTAGGATCAACACGAATGAGTATTGGTTAACCTGAAACAAACACGGACAAGTGTTGAAAGACCACGGACGAGTGTCTAAGACGTTTTAGGATCAATACGAACGAGTATTGATTAACCTGAAACAAACACGGACGAGTGTTGAAAGACCACAGACGAGTGTCTAAGACATTCTAGGATCAATACGAATGAGTATTGATTTACCTGAAACAAACACGGATGAGTGTTTAAAGACCACGGACGAGTGTCTAAGCCGTTTTAGGATCAATACGAATGAGTATTGATTAACCTGAAACAAACACTGACGATTGTTGAAAGACTACGGACGAGTGTCTTAGACGTTCTAGAATCAATACGAACGAGTATTGATTAACCTGAAACAAACACGGACGAGTGTTGAAAGACCACAGACGAATGTCTAAGACGTTTTAGGATCAATACGAATGAGTATTGATTAACCTGAAACAAACACTGACGAGTGTTGAAAGACCACGGACGAGTGTCTTAGACGTTTTAGAATCAATACGAATGAGTATTGATTAACCTGAAACAAACACGGACGAGTGTTGAAATACCACAGACGAGTGTCTAAGCTGTTTTAGGATCAATACGAATGAGTATTGATTAACCTGAAACAAACACGGACTAGTGTTGAAAGACCATAGACGAGTGTCTAAGACATTCTAGGATCAACGCGAACGAGTATTGATTAATCTGAAATAAACACGGACGAGTCTTGAAAGATCACAAAAGAGTGTCTAAGACATTTAAGGATCAATATGAACGAGTATTGATTAACCTGAAACAAAAATGGACGAGTTTTCAAAGACCACGGACGAGTGTCTAAGACATTTTAGGATCAATACGAACGAGTATTGATTAACCTGAAACAAACACGGACGAGTGTTGAAAGACCACGGACGGGTTTCTAAGACATCTACGATCAATAAGAACGAGTATTGATTAACCTGAAACAAACACGGACGAGTGTTGAAAGCCCACAAACGCGTGTCTAAGACGTTTTAGGATCAATACGAACGAGTATTGATTAACCTGAAACAAACACGGACGAGTGTTGAAAGACCACGGACGAGTGTCTAAGACATTTTAAGATCAATACGAACGAGTATTGATAAACCTGAAACAAACACGGATGAGTGTTGAAAGACCACAGACGAGTGTCTAAGATATTCTAGGATCAATACGAATGAGTATTGATTAACCTAAAACAAACATGGACGAGTGTTGAAAGACCACGGACGATTGTCTAAGACGTTTTAGGATCAATACGAACGAGTATTGATTAACCTGAAACAAACACGGACTAGTGTTGAAAGACCACAGACGAGTGTCTAAGACGTTCTAGGATCAACGCGAACGAGTATTGATTAACCTGAAACAAACACGGATGACTCTTGAAAGATCACAAATGAGTGTCTAAGACATTTTAGGATCAATATGAACGAGTATTGATTAACCTGAAACAAAAACGGACGAGTTTTGAAAGACCACAGGCGAGTGTCTAAGACGTTTTAGGATCAATACGAACGAGTATTGATTAACCTGAAAGAAACACGGACGAGTGTTGAAAGACCATGGACGGGTGTCTAAGACGTTCTAGGATCAATAAGAATGGGTATTGATTAACCTGAAATAAACACGGACGAGTGTTGAAAGACCACAAACGCGTGTCTAAGACGTTTTAGGATCAATACGAACGAGTATTGATTAACCTGAAACAAACACGGACAAGTGTTGAAAGACCATGGACGAGTGTCTAAGACGTTCTAGGATCAACATGAACGAGTATTGATTAACCTGATTCAAACACGGACGAGTGTTGAAAGACCACGGACGAGTGTCTAAGACATTTTAGGATAAATACGAACGTGTATTGATTAACCTGAAACAAACACGGATGAGTGTTGTAAGACCACGGACTAGTGTCTAAGATGTTCTAGGATCAATACGAACAAGTATTGATTAACCTAAAACAAACACGGACAAGTGTTGAAAGACCACGGACGAGTGTCTAAGACGTTTTAGGATCAATACGAACGAGTATTGATTAACCTGAAACAAACACGGACGAGTGTTGAAAGACCACAGACGAGTGTCTGAGACATTCTAGGATCAATACGAATGAGTATTGATTGACCTGAAACAAACACGGATGAGTGTTGAAAGACCACGGACGAGTGTCTAAGCCGTTTTAGGATCAATACGAATGAGTATTGATTAACCTAAAACAAACACTGACGATTGTTGAAAGACTACGGACGAGTGTCTTAGACATTCTAGAATAAATACGAACGAGTATTGATTAACCTGAAACAAACACGGACGAGTGTTGAAAGACCACAGACGAATGTCTAAGACATTTTAGGATCAATACGAATGAGTATTGATTAACCTGAAACAAACACTGACGAGTGTTGAAAGACCACGGACGAGTGTCTTAGACGTTTTAGAATCAATACGAATGAGTATTGATTAACCTGAAACAAACACGGACGAGTGTCTAAGCCGTTTTAGGATCAATACGAATGAGTATTGATTAACCTGAAACAAACACTGACGATTGTTGAAAGACTACGGACGAGTGTCTTAGACGTTCTAGAATCATTTCGAACGAGTATTGATTAACCTAAAACAAACACGGACGAGTGTTGAAAGACCACAGACGAGTGTCTAAGACATTTTAGGATCAATACGAATGAGTATTGATTAACCTGAAACAAACACTGACGAGTGTTGAAAGACCACGGATGAGTGTCTTAGACGTTTAGAATCAATACGAATGAGTATTGATTAACCTGAAACAAACACGGACGAGTGTTGAAATACCACGGACGAGTGTCTAAGTCGTTTTAGGATCAATACGAATGAGTATTGATTAAACTGAAACAAACACGGACTAGTGTTGAAAGACCATTGACGAGTGTCTAAGACATTCTAGGATCAACGCGAACGAGTATTGATTAACCTGAAACAAACACGGACGAGTCTTGAAAGATCACAAAAGAGTGTCCAAGACGTTTAAGGATCAATATGAACGAGTATTGATTAACCTGAAACCAAAATGGACGAGTTTTCAAAGACCATGGACGAGTGTCTAAAACATTTTAGGATCTATACGAACGAGTATTGATTAACCTGAAACAAACACGAATGAGTGTTGAAAGACCACGGACGGGTTTATAAGACGTCTACGATCAATAAGAACGAGTATTGATTAACCTGAAACAAACACGGACGAGTGTTGAAAGACCACAAATGCGTGTCTAAGACGTTTTAGGATCAATACGAACGAGTATTGATTAACCTGAAACAAACACAGACGAGTGTTGAAAGACCACGGACGAGTGTCTAAGACGTTATAGGATCAACATAAACGAGTATTGATTAATCTGAAACAAACACGGACGAGTATTGAAAGACCACGGACGAGTGTCTAAGACATTTTAGGATCAATACGAACGAGTATTGATAAACCTGAAACAAACACGGATGAGTGTTGAAAGACCACGGACGAGTGTCTAAGATATTCTAGGATCAATACGAATGAGTATTGATTAACCTAAAACAAACATGGACGAGTGTTGAAAGACCACGGACGATTGTCTAAGACGTTTTAGGATCAATACGAACGAGTATTGATTAAATTGAAACAAACACAGACGAGTGTTGAAAGACCACAGACGAGTGTCTAAGACATTCTAGGATCAACACGAATGAGTATTGGTTAACCTGAAACAAACACGGACAAGTGTTGAAAGACCACGGACGAGTGTCTAAGACGTTTTAGGATCAATACGAACGAGTATTGATTAACCTGAAACAAACACGGACGAGTGTTGAAAGACCACAGACGAGTGTCTAAGACATTCTAGGATCAATACGAATGAGTATTGATTTACCTGAAACAAACACGGATGAGTGTTTAAAGACCACGGACGAGTGTCTAAGCCGTTTTAGGATCAATACGAATGAGTATTGATTAACCTGAAACAAACACTGACGATTGTTGAAAGACTACGGACGAGTGTCTTAGACGTTCTAGAATCAATACGAACGAGTATTGATTAACCTGAAACAAACACGGACGAGTGTTGAAAGACCACAGACGAATGTCTAAGACGTTTTAGGATCAATACAAATGAGTATTGATTAACCTGAAACAAACACTGACGAGTGTTGAAAGACCACGGACGAGTGTCTTAGACGTTTTAGAATCAATACGAATGAGTATTGATTAACCTGAAACAAACACTGACGAGTGTTGAAATACCACAGACGAGTGTCTAAGCTGTTTTAGGATCAATACGAATGAGTATTGATTAACCTGAAACAAACACGGACTAGTGTTGAAAGACCATAGACGAGTGTCTATGACATTCTAGGATCAACGCGAACGAGTATTGATTAATCTGAAACAAACACGGACGAGTCTTGAAAGATCACAAAAGAGTGTCTAAGACATTTAAGGATCAATATGAACGAGTATTGATTAACCTGAAACAAAAATGGACGAGTTTTCAAAGACCACGGACGAGTGTCTAAGACATTTTAGGATCAATACGAACGAGTATTGATTAACCTGAAACAAACACGGACGAGTGTTGAAAGACCACGGACGGGTTTCTAAGACATCTACGATCAATAAGAACGAGTATTGATTAACCTGAAACAAACACGGACGAGTGTTGAAAGCCCACAAACGCGTGTCTAAGACGTTTTAGGATCAATACGAACGAGTATTGATTAACCTGAAACAAACACGGACGAGTGTTGAAAGACCACGGACGAGTGTCTAAGACATTTTAAGATCAATACGAACGAGTATTGATAAACCTGAAACAAACACGGATGAGTGTTGAAAGACCACAGACGAGTGTCTAAGATATTCTAGGATCAATACGAATGAGTATTGATTAACCTAAAACAAACATGGACGAGTGTTGAAAGACCACGGACGATTGTCTAAGACGTTTTAGGATCAATACGAACGAGTATTGATTAACCTGAAACAAACACGGACTAGTGTTGAAAGACCACAGACGAGTGTCTAAGACGTTCTAGGATCAACGCGAACGAGTATTGATTAACCTGAAACAAACACGGATGACTCTTGAAAGATCACAAATGAGTGTCTAAGACATTTTAGGATCAATATGAACGAGTATTGATTAACCTGAAACAAAAACGGACGAGTTTTGAAAGACCACAGGCGAGTGTCTAAGACGTTTTAGGATCAATACGAACGAGTATTGATTAACCTGAAAGAAACACGGACGAGTGTTGAAAGACCATGGACGGGTGTCTAAGACGTTCTAGGATCAATAAGAATGGGTATTGATTAACCTGAAATAAACACGGACGAGTGTTGAAAGACCACAAACGCGTGTCTAAGACGTTTTAGGATCAATACGAACGAGTATTGATTAACCTGAAACAAACACGGACAAGTGTTGAAAGACCATGGACGAGTGTCTAAGACGTTCTAGGATCAACATGAACGAGTATTGATTAACCTGATTCAAACACGGACGAGTGTTGAAAGACCACGGACGAGTGTCTAAGACATTTTAGGATAAATACGAACGAGTATTGATTAACCTGAAACAAACACGGATGAGTGTTGTAAGACCACGGACGAGTGTCTAAGATGTTCTAGGATCAATATGAACAAGTATTGATTAACCTAAAACAAACACGGACAAGTGTTGAAAGACCACGGACGAGTGTCTAAGACGTTTTAGGATCAATACGAACGAGTATTGATTAACCTGAAACAAACACGGACGAGTGTTGAAAGACCACAGACGAGTGTCTGAGACATTCTAGGATCAATACGAATGAGTATTGATTGACCTGAAACAAACACGGATGAGTGTTGAAAGACCACGGACGAGTGTCTAAGCCGTTTTAGGATCAATACGAATGAGTATTGATTAACCTAAAACAAACACTGACGATTGTTGAAAGACTACGGACGAGTGTCTTAGACATTCTAGAATAAATACGAACGAGTATTGATTAACCTGAAACAAACCCGGACGAGTGTTGAAAGACCACAGACGAATGTCTAAGACATTTTAGGATCAATACGAATGAGTATTGATTAACCTGAAACAAACACTGACGAGTGTTGAAAGACCACGGACGAGTGTCTTAGACGTTTTAGAATCAATACGAATGAGTATTGATTAACCTGAAACAAACACGGACGAGTGTCTAAGCCGTTTTAGGATCAATACGAATGAGTATTGATTAACCTGAAACAAACACTGACGATTGTTGAAAGACTACGGACGAGTGTCTTAGACGTTCTAGAATCATTTCGAACGAGTATTGATTAACCTAAAACAAACATGGACGAGTGTTGAAAGACCACGGACGATTGTCTAAGACGTTTTAGGATCAATACGAACGAGTATTGATTAACCTGAAACAAACACGGACTAGTGTTGAAAGACCACAGACGAGTGTCTAAGACGTTCTAGGATCAACGCGAACGAGTATTGATTAACCTGAAACAAACACGGATGACTCTTGAAAGATCACAAATGAGTGTCTAAGACATTTTAGGATCAATATGAACGAGTATTGATTAACCTGAAACAAAAACGGACGAGTTTTGAAAGACCACAGGCGAGTGTCTAAGACGTTTTAGGATCAATACGAACGAGTATTGATTAACCTGAAAGAAACACGGACGAGTGTTGAAAGACCATGGACGGGTGTCTAAGACGTTCTAGGATCAATAAGAATGGGTATTGATTAACCTGAAATAAACACGGACGAGTGTTGAAAGACCACAAACGCGTGTCTAAGACGTTTTAGGATCAATACGAACGAGTATTGATTAACCTGAAACAAACACGGACAAGTGTTGAAAGACCATGGACGAGTGTCTAAGACGTTCTAGGATCAACATGAACGAGTATTGATTAACCTGATTCAAACACGGACGAGTGTTGAAAGACCACGGACGAGTGTCTAAGACATTTTAGGATAAATACGAACGAGTATTGATTAACCTGAAACAAACACGGATGAGTGTTGTAAGACCACGGACGAGTGTCTAAGATGTTCTAGGATCAATATGAACAAGTATTGATTAACCTAAAACAAACACGGACAAGTGTTGAAAGACCACGGACGAGTGTCTAAGACGTTTTAGGATCAATACGAACGAGTATTGATTAACCTGAAACAAACACGGACGAGTGTTGAAAGACCACAGACGAGTGTCTGAGACATTCTAGGATCAATACGAATGAGTATTGATTGACCTGAAACAAACACGGATGAGTGTTGAAAGACCACGGACGAGTGTCTAAGCCGTTTTAGGATCAATACGAATGAGTATTGATTAACCTAAAACAAACACTGACGATTGTTGAAAGACTACGGACGAGTGTCTTAGACATTCTAGAATAAATACGAACGAGTATTGATTAACCTGAAACAAACCCGGACGAGTGTTGAAAGACCACAGACGAATGTCTAAGACATTTTAGGATCAATACGAATGAGTATTGATTAACCTGAAACAAACACTGACGAGTGTTGAAAGACCACGGACGAGTGTCTTAGACGTTTTAGAATCAATACGAATGAGTATTGATTAACCTGAAACAAACACGGACGAGTGTCTAAGCCGTTTTAGGATCAATACGAATGAGTATTGATTAACCTGAAACAAACACTGACGATTGTTGAAAGACTACGGACGAGTGTCTTAGACGTTCTAGAATCATTTCGAACGAGTATTGATTAACCTAAAACAAACACGGACGAGTGTTGAAAGACCACAGACGAGTGTCTAAGACATTTTAGGATCAATACGAACGAGTATTGATAAACCTGAAACAAACACGGATGAGTGTTGAAAGACCACGGACGAGTGTCTAAGATGTTCTAGGATCAATACGAATGAGTATTGATTAACCTAAAACAAACATGGACGAGTGTTGAAAGACCACGGACGATTGTCTAAGACGTTTTAGGATCAATACGAACGAGTATTGATTAAATTGAAACAAACACAGACGAGTGTTGAAAGACCACAGACGAGTGTCTAAGACATTCTAGGATCAACACGAATGAGTATTGGTTAACCTGAAACAAACACGGACAAGTGTTGAAAGACCACGGACGAGTGTCTAAGACGTTTTAGGATCAATACGAACGAGTATTGATTAACCTGAAACAAACACGGACGAGTGTTGAAAGACCACAGACGAGTGTCTAAGACATTCTAGGATCAATACGAATGAGTATTGATTTACCTGAAACAAACACGGATGAGTGTTTAAAGACCACGAACGAGTGTCTAAGCCGTTTTAGGATCAATACGAATGAGTATTGATTAACCTGAAACAAACACTGACGATTGTTGAAAGACTACGGACGAGTGTCTTAGACGTTCTAGAATCAATACGAACGAGTATTGATTAACCTGAAACAAACACGGACGAGTGTTGAAAGACCACAGACGAATGTCTAAGACGTTTTAGGATCAATACGAATGAGTATTGATTAACCTGAAACAAACACTGACGAGTGTTGAAAGACCACGGACGAGTGTCTTAGACGTTTTAGAATCAATACGAATGAGTATTGATTAACCTGAAACAAACACTGACGAGTGTTGAAATACCACAGACGAGTGTCTAAGCTGTTTTAGGATCAATACGAATGAGTATTGATTAACCTGAAACAAACACGGACTAGTGTTGAAAGACCATAGACGAGTGTCTAAGACATTCTAGGATCAACGCGAACGAGTATTGATTAATCTGAAACAAACACGGACGAGTCTTGAAAGATCACAAAAGAGTGTCTAAGACATTTAAGGATCAATATGAACGAGTATTGATTAACCTGAAACAAAAATGGACGAGTTTTCAAAGACCACGGACGAGTGTCTAAGACATTTTAGGATCAATACGAACGAGTATTGATTAACCTGAAACAAACACGGACGAGTGTTGAAAGACCACGGACGGGTTTCTAAGACATCTACGATCAATAAGAACGAGTATTGATTAACCTGAAACAAACACGGACGAGTGTTGAAAGCCCACAAACGCGTGTCTAAGACGTTTTAGGATCAATACGAACGAGTATTGATTAACCTGAAACAAACACGGACGAGTGTTGAAAGACCACGGACGAGTGTCTAAGACATTTTAAGATCAATACGAACGAGTATTGATAAACCTGAAACAAACACGGATGAGTGTTGAAAGACCACAGACGAGTGTCTAAGATATTCTAGGATCAATACGAATGAGTATTGATTAACCTAAAACAAACATGGACGAGTGTTGAAAGACCACGGACGATTGTCTAAGACGTTTTAGGATCAATACGAACGAGTATTGATTAACCTGAAACAAACACGGACTAGTGTTGAAAGACCACAGACGAGTGTCTAAGACGTTCTAGGATCAACGCGAACGAGTATTGATTAACCTGAAACAAACACGGATGACTCTTGAAAGATCACAAATGAGTGTCTAAGACATTTTAGGATCAATATGAACGAGTATTGATTAACCTGAAACAAAAACGGACGAGTTTTGAAAGACCACAGGCGAGTGTCTAAGACGTTTTAGGATCAATACGAACGAGTATTGATTAACCTGAAAGAAACACGGACGAGTGTTGAAAGACCATGGACGGGTGTCTAAGACGTTCTAGGATCAATAAGAATGGGTATTGATTAACCTGAAATAAACACGGACGAGTGTTGAAAGACCACAAACGCGTGTCTAAGACGTTTTAGGATCAATACGAACGAGTATTGATTAACCTGAAACAAACACGGACAAGTGTTGAAAGACTATGGACGAGTGTCTAAGACGTTCTAGGATCAACATGAACGAGTATTGATTAACCTGATTCAAACACGGACGAGTGTTGAAAGACCACGGACGAGTGTCTAAGACATTTTAGGATAAATACGAACGAGTATTGATTAACCTGAAACAAACACGGATGAGTGTTGTAAGACCACGGACGAGTGTCTAAGATGTTCTAGGATCAATACGAACAAGTATTGATTAACCTAAAACAAACACGGACAAGTGTTGAAAGACCACGGACGAGTGTCTAAGACGTTTTAGGATCAATACGAACGAGTATTGATTAACCTGAAACAAACACGGACGAGTGTTGAAAGACCACAGACGAGTGTCTGAGACATTCTAGGATCAATACGAATGAGTATTGATTGACCTGAAACAAACACGGATGAGTGTTGAAAGACCACGGACGAGTGTCTAAGCCGTTTTAGGATCAATACGAATGAGTATTGATTAACCTAAAACAAACACTGACGATTGTTGAAAGACTACGGACGAGTGTCTTAGACATTCTAGAATAAATACGAACGAGTATTGATTAACCTGAAACAAACCCGGACGAGTGTTGAAAGACCACAGACGAATGTCTAAGACATTTTAGGATCAATACGAATGAGTATTGATTAACCTGAAACAAACACTGACGAGTGTTGAAAGACCACGGACGAGTGTCTTAGACGTTTTAGAATCAATACGAATGAGTATTGATTAACCTGAAACAAACACGGACGAGTGTCTAAGCCGTTTTAGGATCAATACGAATGAGTATTGATTAACCTGAAACAAACACTGACGATTGTTGAAAGACTACGGACGAGTGTCTTAGACGTTCTAGAATCATTTCGAACGAGTATTGATTAACCTAAAACAAACACGGACGAGTGTTGAAAGACCACAGACGAGTGTCTAAGACATTTTAGGATCAATACGAATGAGTATTGATTAACCTGAAACAAACACTGACGAGTGTTGAAAGACCACGGATGAGTGTCTTAGACGTTTAGAATCAATACGAATGAGTATTGATTAACCTGAAACAAACACGGACGAGTGTTGAAATACCACGGACGAGTGTCTAAGTCGTTTTAGGATCAATACGAATGAGTATTGATTAAACTGAAACAAACACGGACTAGTGTTGAAAGACCATTGACGAGTGTCTAAGACATTCTAGGATCAACGCGAACGAGTATTGATTAACCTGAAACAAACACGGACGAGTCTTGAAAGATCACAAAAGAGTGTCCAAGACGTTTAAGGATCAATATGAACGAGTATTGATTAACCTGAAACCAAAATGGACGAGTTTTCAAAGACCATGGACGAGTGTCTAAAACATTTTAGGATCTATACGAACGAGTATTGATTAACCTGAAACAAACACGAATGAGTGTTGAAAGACCACGGACGGGTTTATAAGACGTCTACGATCAATAAGAACGAGTATTGATTAACCTGAAACAAACACGGACGAGTGTTGAAAGACCACAAATGCGTGTCTAAGACGTTTTAGGATCAATACGAACGAGTATTGATTAACCTGAAACAAACACAGACGAGTGTTGAAAGACCACGGACGAGTGTCTAAGACGTTATAGGATCAACATAAACGAGTATTGATTAATCTGAAACAAACACGGACGAGTATTGAAAGACCACGGACGAGTGTCTAAGACATTTTAGGATCAATACGAACGAGTATTGATAAACCTGAAACAAACACGGATGAGTGTTGAAAGACCACGGACAAGTGTCTAAGATGTTCTAGGATCAATACGAATGAGTATTGATTAACCTAAAACAAACATGGACGAGTGTTGAAAGACCACGGACGATTGTCTAAGACGTTTTAGGATCAATACGAACGAGTATTGATTAAATTGAAACAAACACAGACGAGTGTTGAAAGACCACAGACGAGTGTCTAAGACATTCTAGGATCAACACGAATGAGTATTGGTAAACCTGAAACAAACACGGACAAGTGTTGAAAGACCACAGACGAGTGTCTAAGACGTTTTAGGATCAATACGAACGAGTATTGATTAACCTGAAACAAACACGGACGAGTGTTGAAAGACCACAGACGAGTGTCTAAGACATTCTAGGATCAATACGAATGAGTATTGATTTACCTGAAACAAACACGGATGAGTGTTTAAAGACCACGGACGAGTGTCTAAGCCGTTTTAGGATCAATACGAATGAGTATTGATTAACCTGAAACAAACACTGACGATTGTTGAAAGACTACGGACGAGTGTCTTAGACGTTCTAGAATCAATACGAACGAGTATTGATTAACCTGAAACAAACACGGACGAGTGTTGAAAGACCACAGACGAATGTCTAAGACGTTTTAGGATCAATACGAATGAGTATTGATTAACCTGAAACAAACACTGACGAGTGTTGAAAGACCACGGACGAGTGTCTTAGACGTTTTAGAATCAATACGAATGAGTATTGACTAACCTGAAACAAACACGGACGAGTGTTGAAATACCACGGACGAGTGTCTAAGCTGTTTTAGGATCAATACGAATGAGTATTGATTAACCTGAAACAAACACGGACTAGTGTTGAAAGACCATAGACGAGTGTCTAAGACATTCTAGGATCAACGCGAACGAGTATTGATTAATCTGAAACAAACACGGACGAGTCTTGAAAGATCACAAAAGAGTGTCTAAGACATTTAAGGATCAATATGAACGAGTATTGATTAACCTGAAACAAAAATGGACGAGTTTTCAAAGACCACGGACGAGTGTCTAAGACATTTTAGGATCAATACGAACGAGTATTGATTAACCTGAAACAAACACGGACGAGTGTTGAAAGACCACGGACGGGTTTCTAAGACATCTACGATCAATAAGAACGAGTATTGATTAACCTGAAACAAACACGGACGAGTGTTGAAAGCCCACAAACGCGTGTCTAAGACGTTTTAGGATCAATACGAACGAGTATTGATTAACCTGAAACAAACACGGACGAGTGTTGAAAGACCACGGACGAGTGTCTAAGACGTTCTAGGATCAACATAAACGAGTATTGATTAACCTGAAACAAACACGGATGAGTGTTGAAAGACCACGGACGAGTGTCTAAGACATTTTAAGATCAATACGAACGAGTATTGATAAACCTGAAACAAACACGGATGAGTGTTGAAAGACCACAGACGAGTGTCTAAGATATTCTAGGATCAATACGAATGAGTATTGATTAACCTAAAACAAACATGGACGAGTGTTGAAAGACCACGGACGATTGTCTAAGACGTTTTAGGATCAATACGAACGAGTATTGATTAACCTGAAACAAACACGGACTAGTGTTGAAAGACCACAGACGAGTGTCTAAGACGTTCTAGGATCAACGCGAACGAGTATTGATTAACCTGAAACAAACACGGATGACTCTTGAAAGATCACAAATGAGTGTCTAAGACATTTTAGGATCAATATGAACGAGTATTGATTAACCTGAAACAAAAACGGACGAGTTTTGAAAGACCACGGACGAGTGTCTAAGACGTTTTAGGATCAATACGAACGAGTATTGATTAACCTGAAAGAAACACGGACGAGTGTTGAAAGACCATGGACGGGTGTCTAAGACGTTCTAGGATCAATAAGAATGGGTATTGATTAACCTGAAATAAACACGGACGAGTGTTGAAAGACCACAAACGCGTGTCTAAGACGTTTTAGGATCAATACGAACGAGTATTGATTAACCTGAAACAAACACGGACAAGTGTTGAAAGACCATGGACGAGTGTCTAAGACGTTCTAGGATCAACATGAACGAGTATTGATTAACCTGATTCAAACACGGACGAGTGTTGAAAGACCACGGACGAGTGTCTAAGACATTTTAGGATAAATACGAACGAGTATTGATTAACCTGAAACAAACACGGATGAGTGTTGTAAGACCACGGACGAGTGTCTAAGATGTTCTAGGATCAATACGAACAAGTATTGATTAACCTAAAACAAACACGGACAAGTGTTGAAAGACAACGGACGAGTGTCTAAGACGTTTTAGGATCAATACGAACGAGTATTGATTAACCTGAAACAAACACGGACGAGTGTTGAAAGACCACAGACGAGTGTCTGAGACATTCTAGGATCAATACGAATGAGTATTGATTGACCTGAAACAAACACGGATGAGTGTTGAAAGACCACGGACGAGTGTCTAAGCCGTTTTAGGATCAATACGAATGAGTATTGATTAACCTAAAACAAACACTGACGATTGTTGAAAGACTACGGACGAGTGTCTTAGACATTCTAGAATAAATACGAACGAGTATTGATTAACCTGAAACAAACACGGACGAGTGTTGAAAGATCACAGACGAATGTCTAAGACATTTTAGGATCAATACGAATGAGTATTGATTAACCTGAAACAAACACTGACGAGTGTTGAAAGACCACGGACGAGTCTCTTAGACGTTTTAGAATCAATACGAATGAGTATTGATTAACCTGAAACAAACACGGACGAGTGTCTAAGCTGTTTTAGGATCAATACGAATGAGTATTGATTAACCTGAAACAAACACGGACTAGTGTTGAAAGACCATAGACGAGTGTCTAAGACATTCTAGGATCAACGCGAACGAGTATTGATTAACCTGAAACAAACACGGACGAGTCTTGAAAGATCACAAAAGAGTGTCTAAGACGTTTAAGGATCAATATGAACGAGTATTGATTAACCTGAAACAAAAATGGACGAGTTTTCAAAGACCACGGACGAGTGTCTAAGACATTTTAGGATCAATACGAACGAGTATTGATTAACCTGAAATAAACACGGACGAGTGTTGAAAGACCACGGACGGGTTTCTAAGACATCTACGATCAATAAGAACGAGTATTGATTAACCTGAAACAAACACGGACGAGTGTTGAAAGACCACAAACGCGTGTCTAAGACGTTTTAGGATCAATACGAACGAGTATTGATTAACCTGAAACAAACACGGACGAGTGTTGAAAGACCACGGACGAGTGTCTAAGACGTTCTAGGATCAACATAAACGAGTATTGATTAACCTGAAACAAACACGGACTGACTTCTAAGACATCTACGATCAATAAGAACGAGTATTGATTAACCTGAAACAAACACGGACGAGTGTTGAAAGACCACAAACGCGTGTCTAAGACGTTTTAGGATCAATACGAACGAGTATTGATAAACCTGAAACAAACACGGATGAGTGTTGAAAGACCATGGACGAGTGTCTAAGATATTCTAGGATCAATACGAATGAATATTGATTAACCTAAAACAAACATGGACGAGTGTTGAAAGACCACGGACGATTGTCTAAGACATTTTAGGATCTATACGAACGAGTATTGATTAACCTGAAACAAACACGGACGAATGTTGAAACACCACAGACGAGTGTCTAAGACATTCTAGCATCAATACAAATGAGTATTGATTAACCTGAAACAAACACGGATGAGTGTTGAAAGACCACGGACGAGTGTCTAAGCCGTTTTAGGATTAATACGAATGAAAATTGATTAACCTAAAACAAACACTGACGAGTGTTGAAAGACTACGGACGAGTGTCTTAGACGTTCTAGAATCAATACGAACGAGTATTGATTAACCTGAAACAAACACGGACGAGTGTTGAAAGACCACAGATGAGTGTCTAAGACGTTTTAGGATCAATACTAATGAGTATTGATTAACCTGAAACAAACACGGACTAGTGTTGAAAGACCACAGACGAGTGTCTAAGACGTTCTAGGATCAACGCGAACGAGTATTGATTAACCTGAAACAAACACGGAAGAGTCTTGAAAGATCACAAATGAGTGTCTAAGACATTTTAGGATCAATATGAACGAGTATTGATTAACCTGAAACAAAAACGGATGAGTTTTGAAAGACCACGGACGAGTGTCTAAGACGTTTTAGGATCAATACGAACGAGTATTGATTAACCTGAAAGAAACATATACGAGTGTTGAAAGAGAACGGACGGGTGTCTAAGACGTTCTAGGATCAATAAGAATGGGTATTGATTAACCTGAAATAAACACGGACGAGTGTTGAAAGACCACAAACGCGTGTCTAAGACGTTTTAGGATCAATACGAACGAGTATTGATTAACCTGAAACAAACACGGACAAGTTTTGAAAGACCATGGACGAGTGTCTAAGACGTTCTAGGATCAACATGAACGAGTATTGATTAACCTGAAACAAACACGGACGAGTGTTGAAAGACCACAGACGAGTGTCTAAGACATTCTAGGATCAATACAAATGAGTATTGATTAAACTGAAACAAACACGGATGAGTGTTGAAAGACCACGGACGAGTGTCTAAGACATTTTAGGATAAATACGAACGAGTATTGATTAACCTGAAACAAACACGGATGAGTGTTGAAAGACCACGGACGAGTGTCTAAGATGTTTTAGGATCAATACAAACGAGTATTGATTAACCTAAAACAAACACGGACAAGTGTTGAAAGACCACGGACGAGTGTCTAAGACGTTTTAGGATCAATACGAACGAGTATTGATTAACATGAAACAAACACGGACGAGTGTTGAAAGACCACAGACGAGTGTCTAAGACATTCTAGGATCAATACAAATGAGTATTGATTAACCTGAAACAAACACGGATGAGTGTTGAAAGACCACGGACGAGTGTCTAAGCCGTTTTAGGATCAATACGAATGAGTATTGATTAACCTGAAACAAACAATGACGAGTGTTGAAATACTACGGACGAGTGTCTTAGACGTTCTAGAATCAATACGAACGAGTATTGATTAACCTGAAACAAACACGGATGAGTGTTGAAAGACCACGGACGAGTGTCTAAGACGTTTTAGGATCAATACGAACGAGTATTGATTAACCTGAAAGAAACACGGACGAGTGTTGAAAGACCACGGACGGGTGTCTAAGACGTTCTAGGATCAATAAGAATGGGTATTGATTAACCTGAAATAAACACGGACGTGTGTTGAATGACCACAAACGCGTGTCTAAGACGTTTTAGGATCAATACGAACGAGTATTGATTAACCTGAAACAAACACGGACAAGTGTTGAAAGACCATGGACGAGTGTCTAAGACGTTCTAGGATCAACATGAATGAGTATTGATTAACCTGAAACAAACACGGACGAGTGTTGAAAGACCACAGACGAGTGTCTAAGACATTTTAGGATCAATACGAACGAGTATTGATTAACCTGAAACAAACACGGATGAGTGTTGAAAGACCACGGACGAGTGTCTAAGATGTTTTAGGATCAATACAAACGAGTATTGATTAACCTAAAACAAACACGGACAAGTGTTGAAAGACCACGGACGAGTGTCTAAGACGTTTTAGGATCAATACGAACGAGTATTGATTAACATGAAACAAACACGGACGAGTGTTGAAAGACCACAGACGAGTGTCTAAGACATTCTAGGATCAATACAAATGAGTATTGATTAACCTGAAACAAACACGGATGAGTGTTGAAAGACCACGGACGAGTGTCTAAGCCGTTTTAGGATCAATACGAATGAGTATTGATTAACCTGAAACAAACAATGACGAGTGTTGAAATACTACGGACGAGTGTCTTAGACGTTCTAGAATCAATACGAACGAGTATTGATTAACCTGAAACAAACACGGATGAGTGTTGAAAGACCACGGACGAGTGTCTAAGACGTTTTAGGATCAATACGAACGAGTATTGATTAACCTGAAAGAAACACGGACGAGTGTTGAAAGACCACGGACGGGTGTCTAAGACGTTCTAGGATCAATAAGAATGGGTATTGATTAACCTGAAATAAACACGGACGTGTGTTGAATGACCACAAACGCGTGTCTAAGACGTTTTAGGATCAATACGAACGAGTATTGATTAACCTGAAACAAACACGGACAAGTGTTGAAAGACCATGGACGAGTGTCTAAGACGTTCTAGGATCAACATGAATGAGTATTGATTAACCTGAAACAAACACGGACGAGTGTTGAAAGACCACAGACGAGTGTCTAAGACATTTTAGGATCAATACGAACGAGTATTGATTAACCTGAAACAAACACGGATGAGTGTTGAAAGACCACGGACGAGTGTCTAAGATGTTCTAGGATCAATATGAACGAGTATTGATTAACCTGAAACAAACACGGACAAGTGTTGAAAGACCACGGACGAGTGTCAAAGTCGTTTTAGGATCAATACGAACGAGTATTGATTAACTTGAAACAAACACGGACGAGTGTTAAAAGACCACGGACGAGTGTCTAAGACGTTCTAGGATCAACATGAATGAGTATTGATTAACCTGAAACAAACACGGACGAGTGTTGAAAGACCACAGACGAGTGTCTAAGACATTTTAGGATCAATACGAACGAGTATTGATTAACCTGAAACAAACACGGATGAGTGTTGAAAGACCACGGACGAGTGTCTAAGATGTTCTAGGATCAATATGAACGAGTATTGATTAACCTGAAAGAAACACGGACGAGTGTTGAAAGACCACGGACGGGTGTCTAAGACGTTCTAGGATCAATAAGAATGGGTATTGATTAACCTGAAATAAACACGGACGTGTGTTGAATGACCACAAACGCGTGTCTAAGACGTTTTAGGATCAATACGAACGAGTATTGATTAACCTGAAACAAACACGGACAAGTGTTGAAAGACCATGGACGAGTGTCTAAGACGTTCTAGGATCAACATGAATGAGTATTGATTAACCTGAAACAAACACGGACGAGTGTTGAAAGACCACAGACGAGTGTCTAAGACATTTTAGGATCAATACGAACGAGTATTGATTAACCTGAAACAAACACGGATGAGTGTTGAAAGACCACGGACGAGTGTCTAAGATGTTTTAGGATCAATACAAACGAGTATTGATTAACCTAAAACAAACACGGACAAGTGTTGAAAGACCACGGACGAGTGTCTAAGACGTTTTAGGATCAATACGAACGAGTATTGATTAACATGAAACAAACACGGACGAGTGTTGAAAGACCACAGACGAGTGTCTAAGACATTCTAGGATCAATACAAATGAGTATTGATTAACCTGAAACAAACACGGATGAGTGTTGAAAGACCACGGACGAGTGTCTAAGCCGTTTTAGGATCAATACGAATGAGTATTGATTAACCTGAAACAAACAATGACGAGTGTTGAAATACTACGGACGAGTGTCTTAGACGTTCTAGAATCAATACGAACGAGTATTGATTAACCTGAAACAAACACGGATGAGTGTTGAAAGACCACGGACGAGTGTCTAAGACGTTTTAGGATCAATACGAACGAGTATTGATTAACCTGAAAGAAACACGGACGAGTGTTGAAAGACCACGGACGGGTGTCTAAGACGTTCTAGGATCAATAAGAATGGGTATTGATTAACCTGAAATAAACACGGACGTGTGTTGAATGACCACAAACGCGTGTCTAAGACGTTTTAGGATCAATACGAACGAGTATTGATTAACCTGAAACAAACACGGACAAGTGTTGAAAGACCATGGACGAGTGTCTAAGACGTTCTAGGATCAACATGAATGAGTATTGATTAACCTGAAACAAACACGGACGAGTGTTGAAAGATCACAGACGAGTGTCTAAGACATTTTAGGATCAATACGAACGAGTATTGATTAACCTGAAACAAACACGGATGAGTGTTGAAAGACCACGGACGAGTGTCTAAGATGTTCTAGGATCAATATGAACGAGTATTGATTAACCTGAAACAAACACGGACAAGTGTTGAAAGACCACGGACGAGTGTCAAAGTCGTTTTAGGATCAATACGAACGAGTATTGATTAACTTGAAACAAACACGGACGAGTGTTAAAAGACCACGGACGAGTGTCTAAGACGTTCTAGGATCAACATGAATGAGTATTGATTAACCTGAAACAAACACGGACGAGTGTTGAAAGACCACAGACGAGTGTCTAAGACATTTTAGGATCAATACGAACGAGTATTGATTAACCTGAAACAAACACGGATGAGTGTTGAAAGACCACGGACGAGTGTCTAAGATGTTCTAGGATCAATATGAACGAGTATTGATTAACCTGAAACAAACACGGACAAGTGTTGAAAGACCACGGACGAGTGTCAAAGTCGTTTTAGGATCAATACGAACGAGTATTGATTAACTTGAAACAAACACGGACGAGTGTTAAAAGACCACGGACGAGTGTCTAATATGTTTTAGGATCAATACGAACGAGAATTGATTAACCTGAAACAAACATGGACGAGTGTTGAAAGACCACGGATGATTGTCTAAGACGTTTTAGGATCAATACGAACGAGTATTGATTAACCTGAAACAAACACGGACGAGTGTTGAAAGACCACGGACGAGTGTCTAAGACATTTTTGGATCAATACGAACGAGTATTGATTAACCTGAAACAAACACGGATGAGGGTTGAAAGACCACGGACGAGTGTCTAAGATCTTCTAGGATCAATACGAACGAGTATTGATTAACCTGAAACAAACATGGACGAGTGTTGAAAGACCACGGACGATTGTGTAAGACGTTTTAGGATCAATACGAACGAGTATTGATTAACTTGAAACAAACACGGACAAGTGTTGAAAGACCACAGACGAGTGTCTAAGACATTCTAGGATCAATACGAATAAGTATTGATTAACCTGAAACAAACACGGATGAGTGTTGAAAGACCACGGACGAGTGTCTAAGCCATTTTAGGATCAATACGAATGAGTATTGATTAACCTGAAACAAACACGGACTAGTGTTGAAAGACCACAGACGAGTGTCTAAGACGTTCTAGGATCAACGCGAACGAGTATTGATTAACCTGAAACAAACACGGATGAGTCTTGAAAGATCACAAATGAGTGTCTAAGACATTTTAGGATCAATATGAACGAGTATTGATTAACCTGAAACAAAAACGGACGAGTTTTGAAAGACCACGGATGAGTGTCTAAGACGTTTTAGGATCAATACGAACGAGTATTGATTAACCTGAAAGAAACACGGACGAGTGTTGAAAGACCACGGACGGGTGTCTAAGACGTTCTAGGATCAATAAGAATGGGTATTGATTAAGCTGAAATAAACACGGACGACTGTTGAAAGACCACAAACGCGTGTCTAAGACGTTTTAGGATCAATACGAACGAGTATTGATTAACCTGAAACAAACACGGACAAGTGTTGAAAGACCATGGACGAGTGTCTAAGACGTTCTAGGATCAACATGAACGAGTATTGATTAACCTGAAACAAACACGGACGAGTCTTGAAAGACCACAGACGAGTGTCTAAGACATTTTAGGATCAATACGAACGAGTATTGATTAACCTGAAACAAACACGGATGAGTGTTGAAAGACCACAGATGAGTGTCTAAGATGTTTTAGGATCAATACGAATGAGTATTGATTAACCTGAAACAAACACGGACTAGTGTTGAAAGATTACAGACGAGTGTCTAAGACGTTCTAGGATCAACGCGAACGAGTATTGATTAACCTGAAACAAACACGGATGAGTCTTGAAAGATCACAAATGAGTGTCTAAGACATTTTAGGATCAATATGAACGAGTATTGATTAACCTGAAACAAAATCGGACGAGTTTTGAAAGACCACGGACGAGTGTCTAAGACGTTTTAGGATCAATACGAACGAGTATTGATTAACCTGAAAGAAACACGGACGAGTGTTGAAAGACCACGGACGGGTGTCTAAGACGTTCTAGGATCAATAAGAATGGGTATTGATTAACCTGAAATAAACACGGACGTGTGTTGAAAGACCACAAACGCGTGTCTAAGACGTTTTAGGATCAATACGAACGAGTATTGATTAACCTGAAACAAACACGGACAAGTGTTGAAAGACCATGGACGAGTGTCTAAGACGTTCTAGGATCAACATGAACGAGTATTGATTAACCTGAAACGAACACGGACGAGTGTTGAAAGACCACAGACGAGTGTCTAAGACATTTTAGGATCAATACGAACGAGTATTGATTAACCTGAAACAAACACGGATGAGTGTTGAAAGACCACGGACAAGTGTCTAAGATGTTCTAGGATCAATACGAACGAGTATTGATTAACCTGAAACAAACACGGACAAGTATTGAAAGACCACGGACGAGTGTCTAAGTCGTTTTAGGATCAATACGAACAAGTATTGATTAACTTGAAACAAACACGGACGAGTGTTAAAAGACCACGGACGAGTGTCTAATATGTTTTAGGATCAATACGAACGAGTATTGATTAACCTGAAACAAACATGGACGAGTGTTGAAAGACCACGGATGATTGTCTAAGACGTTTTAGGATCAATACGAACGAGTATTGATTAACCTGAAACAAACACAGACGAGTGTTGAAAGACCACGGACGAGTGTCTAAGACATTTTTGGATCAATACGAACGAGTATTGATTAACCTGAAACAAACACGGATGAGGGTTGAAAGACCACGGACGAGTGTCTAAGATGTTCTAGGATCAATACGGACGAGTATTGATTAACCTGAAACAAACATGGACGAGTGTTGAAAGACCACGGACGATTGTGTAAGACGTTTTAGGATCAATACGAACGAGTATTGATTAACCTGAAACAAACATGGACAAGTGTTGAAAGACCACAGACGAGTGTCTAAGACATTCTAGGATCAATACGAATGAGTATTGATTAACCTGAAACAAACACGGATGAGTGTTGAAAGACCACGGACGAGTGTCTAAGCCGTTTTAGGATCAATACGAATGAGTATTGATTAACCTGAAACAAACACGGACTAGTGTTGAAATACCACAGACGAGTGTCTAAGACGTTCTAGGATCAACGCGAACGAGTATTGATTAACCTGAAACAAACACGGATGAGTCTTGAAAGATCACAAATGAGTGTCTAAGACATTTTAGGATCAATATGAACGAGTATTGATTAACCTGAAACAAAAACGGACGAGTTTTGAAAGACCACGGACGAGTGTCTTAGACGTTCTAGAATCAATACGAACGAGTATTGATTAACCTGAAACAAACACGGATGAGTGTTGAAAGACCACGGACGAGTGTCTAAGATGTTCTAGGATCAATACGAACGAGTATTGATTAACCTGAAACAAACACGGACAAGTGTTGAAAGACCATGGACGAGTGTCTAAGACGTTCTAGGATCAACATGAATGAGTATTGATTAACCTGAAACAAACACGGACGAGTGTTGAAAGACCACAGACGAGTGTCTAAGACATTTTAGGATCAATACGAACGAGTATTGATTAACCTGAAACAAACACGGATGAGTGTTGAAAGACCACGGACGAGTGTCTAAGATGTTCTAGGATCAATATGAACGAGTATTGATTAACCTGAAACAAACACGGACAAGTGTTGAAAGACCACGGACGAGTGTCAAAGTCGTTTTAGGATCAATACGAACGAGTATTGATTAACTTGAAACAAACACGGACGAGTGTTAAAAGACCACGGACGAGTGTCTAATATGTTTTAGGATCAATACGAACGAGTATTGATTAACCTGAAACAAACATGGACGAGTGTTGAAAGACCACGGATGATTGTCTAAGACGTTTTAGGATCAATACGAACGAGTATTGATTAACCTGAAACAAACACGGACGAGTGTTGAAAGACCACGGACGAGTGTCTAAGACATTTTTGGATCAATACGAACGAGTATTGATTAACCTGAAACAAACACGGATGAGGGTTGAAAGACCACGGACGAGTGTCTAAGATCTTCTAGGATCAATACGAACGAGTATTGATTAACCTGAAACAAACATGGACGAGTGTTGAAAGACCACGGACGATTGTGTAAGACGTTTTAGGATCAATACGAACGAGTATTGATTAACTTGAAACAAACACGGACAAGTGTTGAAAGACCACAGACGAGTGTCTAAGACATTCTAGGATCAATACGAATAAGTATTGATTAACCTGAAACAAACACAGATGAGTGTTGAAAGACCACGGACGAGTGTCTAAGCCATTTTAGGATCAATACGAATGAGTATTGATTAACCTGAAACAAACACGGACTAGTGTTGAAAGACCACAGACGAGTGTCTAAGACGTTCTAGGATCAACGCGAACGAGTATTGATTAACCTGAAACAAACACGGATGAGTCTTGAAAGATCACAAATGAGTGTCTAAGACATTTTAGGATCAATATGAACGAGTATTGATTAACCTGAAACAAAAACGGACGAGTTTTGAAAGACCACGGATGAGTGTCTAAGACGTTTTAGGATCAATACGAACGAGTATTGATTAACCTGAAAGAAACACGGACGAGTGTTGAAAGACCACGGACGGGTGTCTAAGACGTTCTAGGATCAATAAGAATGGGTATTGATTAACCTGAAATAAACACGGACGACTGTTGAAAGACCACAAACGCGTGTCTAAGACGTTTTAGGATCAATACGAACGAGTATTGATTAACCTGAAACAAACACGGACAAGTGTTGAAAGACCATGGACGAGTGTCTAAGACGTTCTAGGATCAACATGAACGAGTATTGATTAACCTGAAACAAACACGGACGAGTCTTGAAAGACCACAGACGAGTGTCTAAGACATTTTAGGATCAATACGAACGAGTATTGATTAACCTGAAACAAACACGGATGAGTGTTGAAAGACCACAGATGAGTGTCTAAGATGTTTTAGGATCAATACGAATGAGTATTGATTAACCTGAAACAAACACGGACTAGTGTTGAAAGATTACAGACGAGTGTCTAAGACGTTCTAGGATCAACGCGAACGAGTATTGATTAACCTGAAACAAACACGGATGAGTCTTGAAAGATCACAAATGAGTGTCTAAGACATTTTAGGATCAATATGAACGAGTATTGATTAACCTGAAACAAAATCGGACGAGTTTTGAAAGACCACGGACGAGTGTCTAAGACGTTTTAGGATCAATACGAACGAGTATTGATTAACCTGAAAGAAACACGGACGAGTGTTGAAAGACCACGGACGGGTGTCTAAGACGTTCTAGGATCAATAAGAATGGGTATTGATTAACCTGAAATAAACACGGACGTGTGTTGAAAGACCACAAACGCGTGTCTAAGACGTTTTAGGATCAATACGAACGAGTATTGATTAACCTGAAACAAACACGGACAAGTGTTGAAAGACCATGGACGAGTGTCTAAGACGTTCTAGGATCAACATGAACGAGTATTGATTAACCTGAAACGAACACGGACGAGTGTTGAAAGACCACAGACGAGTGTCTAAGACATTTTAGGATCAATACGAACGAGTATTGATTAACCTGAAACAAACACGGATGAGTGTTGAAAGACCACGGACGAGTGTCTAAGATGTTCTAGGATCAATACGAACGAGTATTGATTAACCTGAAACAAACACGGACAAGTATTGAAAGACCACGGACGAGTGTCTAAGTCGTTTTAGGATCTATACGAACAAGTATTGATTAACTTGAAACAAACACGGACGAGTGTTAAAAGACCACGGACGAATGTCTAATATGTTTTAGGATCAATACGAACGAGTATTGATTAACCTGAAACAAACATGGACGAGTGTTGAAAGACCACGGATGATTGTCTAAGACGTTTTAGGATCAATACGAACGAGTATTGATTAACCTGAAACAAACACAGACGAGTGTTGAAAGACCACGGACGAGTGTCTAAGACATTTTTGGATCAATACGAACGAGTATTGATTAACCTGAAACAAACACGGATGAGGGTTGAAAGACCACGGACGAGTGTCTAAGATGTTCTAGGATCAATACGAACGAGTATTGATTAACCTGAAACAAACATGGACGAGTGTTGAAAGACCACGGACGATTGTGTAAGACGTTTTAGGATCAATACGAACGAGTATTGATTAACCTGAAACAAACATGGACAAGTGTTGAAAGACCACAGACGAGTGTCTAAGACATTCTAGGATCAATACGAATGAGTATTGATTAACCTGAAACAAACACGGATGAGTGTTGAAAGACCACGGACGAGTGTCTAAGCCGTTTTAGGATCAATACGAATGAGTATTGATTAACCTGAAACAAACACGGACTAGTGTTGAAATACCACAGACGAGTGTCTAAGACGTTCTAGGATCAACGCGAACGAGTATTGATTAACCTGAAACAAACACGGATGAGTCTTGAAAGATCACAAATGAGTGTCTAAGACATTTTAGGATCAATATGAACGAGTATTGATTAACCTGAAACAAAAACGGACGAGTTTTGAAAGACCACGGACGAGTGTCTTAGACGTTCTAGAATCAATACGAACGAGTATTGATTAACCTGAAACAAACACGGATGAGTGTTGAAAGACCACGGACGAGTGTCTAAGATGTTCTAGGATCAATACGAACGAGTATTGATTAACCTGAAACAAACACGGACAAGTGTTGAATGACCACGGACGAGTGTCTAAGACGTTTTAGGATCAATACGAACGAGTATTGATTAACTTGAAACAAACACGTACGAGTGTTAAAAGACCACGGACGAGTGTCTAATATGTTTTAGGATCAATACGAAAGAGTATTGATTAACCTGAAACAAACATGGACGAGTGTTGAAAGGCCACGGATGATTGTCTAAGATGTTCTAGGATCAATACGAATGAGTATTGATTAACCTGAAACAAACATGGACGAGTGTTGAAAGACCACGGACGAGTGTCTAAGACATTTTTGGATCAATACGAACGAGTATTGATTAACCTGAAACAAACACGGATGAGGGTTGAAAGACCACGGACGAGTGTCTAAGATGTTCTAGGATCAATACGAACGAGTATTGATTAACCTGAAACAAACATGGACGAGTGTTGAAAGACCACGGACGATTGTGTAAGATGTTTTA
This sequence comes from Lathyrus tuberosus, assembly GCA_022829125.1. Classification (NCBI taxonomy): domain Eukaryota; kingdom Viridiplantae; phylum Streptophyta; class Magnoliopsida; order Fabales; family Fabaceae; genus Lathyrus; species Lathyrus tuberosus. The sequence continues at coordinate 1,153,831 of JALAZF010000677.1, forward strand.
GGATCAATACGAACGAGTATTGATTAACCTGAAACAAACACGGACAAGTGTTGAAAGACCACAGACGAGTGTCTAAGACATTCTAGGATCAATACGAATGAGTATTGATTAACCTGAAACAAACACGGACGAGTGTTGAAAGACCACAGACGAGTGTCTAAGACATTCTAGGATCAATACAAATGAGTATTGATTAACCTGAAACAAACATGGATGAGTGTTGAAAGACCACGGACGAGTGTCTAAGCCGTTTTAGGATCAATACAAATGAGTATTGATTAACCTGAAACAAACACTGACGAGTGTTGAAAGACTACGGACGAGTGTCTTAGATGTTCTAGAATCAATACGAACGAGTATTGATTAACCTGAAACAAACACGGATGAGTGTTGAAAGACCACGGACGAGTGTCTAAGATGTTCTAGGATCAATACGAACGAGTATTGATTAACCTGAAACAAACACGGACAAGTGTTGAAAGACCACGGACGAGTGTCTAAGACGTTTTAGGATCAATACGAACGAGTATTGATTAACCTGAAACAAACACGGACTAGTGTTGAAAGACCATGGACGAGTGTCTAAGACGTTCTAGGATCAACATGAACGAGTATTGATTAACCTGAAACAAACATGGACGAGTGTTGAAAGACCACAGACGAGTGTCTAAGACATTTTAGGATCAATACGAACGAGTATTGATTAACCTGAAACAAACACGGATGAGTGTTGAAAGACCACGGACGAGTGTCTAAGATGTTCTAGGATCAATACGAACGAGTAATGATTAACCTGAAACAAACACGGACAAGTGTTGAAAGACCACGGACGAGTGTTTAAGACATTTTAGGATCAATACGAACGAGTATTGATTAACTTGAACCAAACACGGACGAGTGTTAAAAGACCACGGACGAGTGTCTAATATGTTTTAGGATCAATACGAACGAGTATTGATTAACCTGAAACAAACATGGACGAGTGTTGAAAAACCACGGATGATTGTCTAAGACGTTTTAGGATCAATACGAACGAGTATTGATTAACCTGAAACAAACACGGATGAGGGTTGAAAGACCACGGACGAGTGTCTAAGATGTTCTAGGATCAATACGAACGAGTATTGATTAACCTGAAACAAACATGGACGAGTGTTGAAAGACCACGGACGATTGTGTAAGACGTTTTAGGATCAATACGAACGAGTATTGATTAACCTGAAACAAACATGGACAAGTGTTGAAAGACCACAGACGAGTGTCTAAGACATTCTAGGATCAATACGAATGAGTATTGATTAACCTGAAACAAACACGGATGAGTGTTGAAAGACCACGGACGAGTGTCTAAGCCGTTTTAGGATCAATACGAATGAGTATTGATTAACCTGAAACAAACACGGACTAGTGTTGAAATACCACAGACGAGTGTCTAAGACGTTCTAGGATCAACGCGAACGAGTATTGATTAACCTGAAACAAACACGGATGAGTCTTGAAAGATCACAAATGAGTGTCTAAGACATTTTAGGATCAATATGAACGAGTATTGATTAACCTGAAACAAAAACGGACGAGTTTTGAAAGACCACGGACGAGTGTCTTAGACGTTCTAGAATCAATACGAACGAGTATTGATTAACCTGAAACAAACACGGATGAGTGTTGAAAGACCACGGACGAGTGTCTAAGATGTTCTAGGATCAATACGAACGAGTATTGATTAACCTGAAACAAACACGGACAAGTGTTGAATGACCACGGACGAGTGTCTAAGACGTTTTAGGATCAATACGAACGAGTATTGATTAACTTGAAACAAACACGTACGAGTGTTAAAAGACCACGGACGAGTGTCTAATATGTTTTAGGATCAATACGAAAGAGTATTGATTAACCTGAAACAAACATGGACGAGTGTTGAAAGGCCACGGATGATTGTCTAAGATGTTCTAGGATCAATACGAATGAGTATTGATTAACCTGAAACAAACATGGACGAGTGTTGAAAGACCACGGACGAGTGTCTAAGACATTTTTGGATCAATACGAACGAGTATTGATTAACCTGAAACAAACACGGATGAGGGTTGAAAGACCACGGACGAGTGTCTAAGATGTTCTAGGATTAATACGAACGAGTATTGATTAACCTGAAAGAAACATGGACGAGTGTTGAAAGACCACGGACGATTGTGTAAGAAGTTTTAGGATCAATACGAACGAGTATTGATTAACCTGAAACAAACACGGACAAGTGTTGAAAGACCACAGACGAGTGTCTAAGACATTCTAGGATCAATACGAATGAGTATTGATTAACCTGAAACAAACACGGACGAGTGTTGAAAGACCACAGACGAGTGTCTAAGACATTCTAGGATCAATACAAATGAGTATTGATTAACCTGAAACAAACACGGATGAGTGTTGAAAGACCACGGACGAGTGTCTAAGCCGTTTTAGGATCAATACAAATGAGTATTGATTAACCTGAAACAAACACTGACGAGTGTTGAAAGACTACGGACGAGTGTCTTAGATGTTCTAGAATCAATACGAACGAGTATTGATTAACCTGAAACAAACACGGATGAGTGTTGAAAGACCACGGACGAGTGTCTAAGATGTTCTAGGATCAATACGAACGAGTATTGATTAACCTGAAACAAACACGGACAAGTGTTGAAAGACCACGGACGAGTGTCTAAGACGTTTTAGGATCAATACGAACGAGTATTGATTAACCTGAAACAAACACGGACTAGTGTTGAAAGACCATGGACGAGTGTCTAAGACGTTCTAGGATCAACATGAACGAGTATTGATTAACCTGAAACAAACATGGACGAGTGTTGAAAGACCACAGACGAGTGTCTAAGACATTTTAGGATCAATACGAACGAGTATTGATTAACCTGAAACAAACACGGATGAGTGTTGAAAGACCACGGACGAGTGTCTAAGATGTTCTAGGATCAATACGAACGAGTAATGATTAACTTGAAACAAACACGGACAAGTGTTGAAAGACCACGGACGAGTGTTTAAGACATTTTAGGATCAATACGAACGAGTATTGATTAACTTGAAACAAACACGGACGAGTGTTAAAAGACCACGGACGAGTGTCTAATATGTTTTAGGATCAATACGAACGAGTATTGATTAACCTGAAACAAACATGGACGAGTGTTGAAAAACCACGGATGATTGTCTAAGACGTTTTAGGATCAATACGAACGAGTATTGATTAACCTGGAACAAACACGGATGAGGGTTGAAAGACCACGGACGAGTGTCTAAGATGTTCTAGGATCAATACGAACGAGTATTGATTAACCTGAAACAAACATGGACGAGTGTTGAAAGACCACGGACGATTGTGTAAGACGTTTTAGGATCAATACGAACGAGTATTGATTAACCTGAAACAAACATGGACAAGTGTTGAAAGACCACAGACGAGTGTCTAAGACATTCTAGGATCAATACGAATGAGTATTGATTAACCTGAAACAAACACGGATGAGTGTTGAAAGACCACGGACGAGTGTCTAAGCCGTTTTAGGATCAATACGAATGAGTATTGATTAACCTGAAACAAACACGGACTAGTGTTGAAATACCACAGACGAGTGTCTAAGACGTTCTAGGATCAACGCGAACGAGTATTGATTAACCTGAAACAAACACGGATGAGTCTTGAAAGATCACAAATGAGTGTCTAAGACATTTTAGGATCAATATGAACGAGTATTGATTAACCTGAAACAAAAACGGACGAGTTTTGAAAGACCACGGACGAGTGTCTTAGACGTTCTAGAATCAATACGAACGAGTATTGATTAACCTGAAACAAACACGGATGAGTGTTGAAAGACCACGGACGAGTGTCTAAGATGTTCTAAGATCAATACGAACGAGTATTGATTAACCTGAAACAAACACGGACAAGTGTTGAATGACCACGGACGAGTGTCTAAGACGTTTTAGGATCAATACGAACGAGTATTGATTAACTTGAAACAAACACGTACGAGTGTTAAAAGACCACGGACGAGTGTCTAATATGTTTTAGGATCAATACGAAAGAGTATTGATTAACCTGAAACAAACATGGACGAGTGTTGAAAGGCCACGGATGATTGTCTAAGATGTTCTAGGATCAATAGGAATGAGTATTGATTAACCTGAAACAAACATGGACGAGTGTTGAAAGACCACGGACGAGTGTCTAAGACATTTTTGGATCAATACGAACGAGTATTGATTAACCTGAAACAAACACGGATGAGGGTTGAAAGACCACGGACGAGTGTCTAAGATGTTCTAGGATCAATACGAACGAGTATTGATTAACCTGAAACAAACATGGACGAGTGTTGAAAGACCACGGACGATTGTGTAAGAAGTTTTAGGATCAATACGAACGAGTATTGATTAACCTGAAACAAACACGGACAAGTGTTGAAAGACCACAGACGAGTGTCTAAGACATTCTAGGATCAATACGAATGAGTATTGATTAACCTGAAACAAACACGGACGAGTGTTGAAAGACCACAGACGAGTGTCTAAGACATTCTAGGATCAATACAAATGAGTATTGATTAACCTGAAACAAACACGGATGAGTGTTGAAAGACCACGGACGAGTGTCTAAGCCGTTTTAGGATCAATACAAATGAGTATTGATTAACCTGAAACAAACACTGACGAGTGTTGAAAGACTACGGACGAGTGTCTTAGATGTTCTAGAATCAATACGAACGAGTATTGATTAACCTGAAACAAACACGGATGAGTGTTGAAAGACCACGGACGAGTGTCTAAGATGTTCTAGGATCAATACGAACGAGTATTGATTAACCTGAAACAAACACGGACAAGTGTTGAAAGACCACGGACGAGTGTCTAAGACGTTTTAGGATCAATACGAACGAGTATTGATTAACCTGAAACAAACACGGACTAGTGTTGAAAGACCATGGACGAGTGTCTAAGACGTTCTAGGATCAACATGAACGAGTATTGATTAACCTGAAACAAACATGGACGAGTGTTGAAAGACCACAGACGAGTGTCTAAGACATTTTAGGATCAATACGAACGAGTATTGATTAACCTGAAACAAACACGGATGAGTGTTGAAAGACCACGGACGAGTGTCTAAGATGTTCTAGGATCAATACGAACGAGTAATGATTAACCTGAAACAAACACGGACAAGTGTTGAAAGACCACGGACGAGTGTTTAAGACATTTTAGGATCAATACGAACGAGTATTGATTAACTTGAAACAAACACGGACGAGTGTTAAAAGACCACGGACGAGTGTCTAATATGTTTTAGGATCAATACGAACGAGTATTGATTAACCTGAAACAAACATGGACGAGTGTTGAAAAACCACGGATGATTGTCTAAGACGTTTTAGGATCAATACGAACGAGTATTGATTAACCTGAAACAAACACTGACGAGTGTTGAAAGACTACGGACGAGTGTCTTAGACGTTCTAGAATCAATACGAACGAGTATTGATTAACCTGAAACAAACACGGATGAGTGTTGAAAGACCACAGATGAGTGTCTAAGACGTTTTAGGATCAATACGAATGAGTATTGATTAACCTGAAACAAACATGGACTAGTGTTGAAAGACCACAGACGAGTGTCTAAGACGTTCTAGGATCAACGCGAACGAGTATTGATTAACCTGAAACAAACACGGATGAGTCTTGAAAGATCACAAATGAGTGTCTAAGACATTTTAGGATCAATATGAACGAGTATTGATTAACCTCAAACAAAATCGGACGAGTTTTGAAAGACCACGGACGAGTGTCTAAGACGTTTTAGGATCAACATGAACGAGTATTGATTAACCTGAAACAAACACGGACGAGTGTTGAAAGACCACAGACGAGTGTCTAAGACATTTTAGGATAAATACGAACGAGTATTGATTAACCTGAAACAAACACGGATGAGTGTTGAAAGACCACAGATGAGTGTCTAAGACGTTTTAGGATCAATACGAATGAGTATTAATTAACCTGAAACAAACACGGACTAGTGTTGAAAGACCACAGACGAGTGTCTAAGACATTTTAGGATCAATACAAATGAGTATTGATTAACCTGAAACAAACACGGATGAGTGTTGAAAGACCACGGACGAGTGTCTAAGCCGTTTTAGGCTCAATACGAATGAGTATTGATTAACCAAAAACAAACACTGACGAGTGTTGAAAGACTACGGACGAGTGTCTTAGACGTTCTAGAATCAATACGAACGAGTATTGATTAACCTGAAACAAACACGGATGAGTGTTGAAAGACCACAGATGAGTGTCTAAGACGTTTTAGGATCAATACGAATGAGTATTGATTAAGCTGAAACAAACACGGACTAGTGTTGGAAGACCACAGACGAGTGTCTAAGACGTTCTAGGATCAACGCGAACGAGTATTGATTAACCTGAAACAAACACGGATGAGTCTTGAAAGATCACAAATGAGTGTCTAAGACATTTTAGGATCAATATGAACGAGTATTGATTAACCTAAAACAAAATCGGACGAGTTTTGAAAGACCACGGACGAGTGTCTAAGACGTTTTAGGATCAATACGAACGAGTATTGATTAACCTGAAAGAAACACGGACGAGTGTTGAAAGACCACGGACGGGTGTCTAAGACGTTCTAGGATCAATTAGAATGGGTATTGATTAACCTGAAATAAACACGGACGTGTGTTGAAAGACCACAAACGCGTGTCTAAGACGTTTTAGGATCAATACGAACGAGTATTGATTAACCTGAAACAAACACGGACAAGTGTTGAAAGACCATGGACGAGTGTCTAAGACGTTCTAGGATCAACATGAACGAGTATTGATTAACCTGAAACAAACACGGACGAGTGTTGAAAGACCACAGACGAGTGTCTAAGACATTTTAGGATCAATACGAACGAGTATTGATTAACCTGAAACAAACACGGATGAGTGTTGAAAGACCACGGACGAGTGTCTAAGATGTTCTAGGATCAATACGAACGAGTATTGATTAACCTGAAACAAACACAGACAAGTGTTGAAAGACCACGGACGAGTGTCTAAGACGTTTTAGGATCAATACGAACGAGTATTGATTAACCTGAAACAAACACGGACTAGTGTTGAAAGACCATGGACGAGTGTCTAAGACGTTCTAGGATCAACATGAACGAGTATTGATTAACCTGAAACAAACACGGACGAGTGTTGAAAGACCACAGACGAGTGTCTAAGACATTTTAGGATCAATACGAACTGTCGCTCCCGGGATTTTCATCCAAGTAAAAACGCGAAAGTGGCACCGAACAGAGTCGCCAGCAATGTGTATTTATCCCAAGAGAGGGAAAGGAAACACCGCGTAAACCTAAGAGAAAGGAAAAGCATGGTCTTACGACCAAGAGAACTGGGTAAGGGAGTCGGTTACGCGAGAGGAAGGTATTAGCACCCCCTCACGTCCATCGTACCCGATGGGATCCACGCTTGATTGTCTCGATCAAAGGGTGTAAAGAAAGGAATACTGAGAAAGAACTGAAAAAGGAAAGGAGAAAGAGAAACAAATGTAGGGAAAATAAAAGAAGTGCTCGCATGGGCCCTACCCCACTGCCTACGTATCTCATCGGGAATATGAGAATCAGAGCGACGTAGTTCCCCTCACTAGGGATGAATTGTTTGTGTTTTTTTAGAGAACGGCTGACGTTCTAGCTCAGGTGTTGCAGGCTCGCTGGTCCGAGTGCGTTACCATCTTGCAAGAGAACGAGTAGAAGCGCGTTCGTGCGTTGAGAGTGAATGAGGTGAGAAAAGAATTCCCGAAGGACAGACATTATTGTTTGTTTTTGTCTTTTAAGAGTTTTTCATTTGTTTGCATATGATAGTGTATCTGAATCTTAGTCATTGGAATGTGTACATCCTCACATTCCAAGATGGAATGGGTAAGAAAGCACACTAAGAGTGAAGAAGACCCCCACACTTAGTTCCAATTGTCAAGGTTCAAACACACTAGCATACTTGTGTTTATTAAGTGTTTTGTTGATTAAGACATGAAGAAGTGTTTTTTATTATTTGCACCTTCAACAAGTATTGCATTTAAGTCCCTCATACAAGATCAAATGTTTAACACATTGACCCAAGATGGGCTATATGCTATACATTCTAAGATTATAAGAGAAGACCCCTTATAATCTTTTCTTTATATGAAAGGCCTAAATGCAATAAATGCCTACCTTTATTATATGTTTTGAATTTTCTTTGAGATGAGAAAAGAGACTCAAGAGAGGAGAAAAGGTAAAACCTATATGGACTAAGACTCAATCCTAATTGATTAGTTAAGGGAGTGATCCTAAGGTTTGTGAGGTTTCAACCTAACGTCTAAAGAAAGAATGAATTAAACAATTCACTTCTAAAGTAGAAGATGAATTGTAATTCACAAAGGGCAAGTGATGAGTTATTAAAAGAAAGCACATAAGTGCTTAACAAAACACAAAATGAAATTGTAAAAGAGAAAGGATAGAAGTTGAATGTGGATTCCTTATCCACACTCAATTGAAACTTACCAAAGCCCCTACATGGTTAGCACAATCACTTACAAGTAAAGTAAGAAAATATAATGAACAAATCAAATTCAAACAAGTTGACAAACAAAGTAAAATGAGATTAAATGCTATACATGCTTCCAAGTCAGAATGTAACTCATATTTACACAACCTAATGTTATCCTAAATGGGCATACTAAATCATGCAAACAAAATCTCAATCCAACAAGAAGCAAAGAAGAAAAGGTGAAGTGATGTGAATGTGGTTCATACTTGTGAAACAAGTGACTTAAAGTGCAAGATAAACATCAAACATGCAAAGATGAAACCCAAATGTCACAATCAGAAGTCAATTAACATGCTATACATCCTCAAACAAAACCACAACTCATGGCACAAGTGCCTTCATGATCAAGCAAACCAAACATGAGGCATGCATTCACAAAATGAACAAGTTAAACTTCATGCTTCAAACAAATAGCAAACATGCTTCAAAAATTATGACTTTCACCAATCAAACACCTTAAACACATGCCATTAACATATCAAGTCCACAAGCAATGAATCAGAACCAAAGTCACTCAACAATTAGGTCAAAGTCTCATGGAAGTTTCATGCATTCATGCTCAAAGCAACACATCAAAAGTCATCCAAAAAAAGACTTAAAAATCATCAAATAAATCTCAAACATACCTCAACATATTGTGACCACAATGCAAAAAGAAAGGCATCAAAATCATTTTTTATGATCAAGAACAAAAATGCACAAAATCATATGTCACATTAAGTATGCATACAAATGGAAATTCAAAAGAAATAATGGAACAGGGGCAAAATGGTCATAAAATCAGAAAATAAAATCATGAAAAATTTCCTAAATGTTTTAAGAATACACATGAATTTTTGTAGGATTTTATGACGCTATTTTGTAATTTTAAAAATTAAAAAGCAAACGTGAGCAAAATGAAGAAAATAAAATGAAATGGACATAAAGGAGGGGGTGTATGCCTAGTAACTATTCAGTTCAAAATGTTTTGGGCTTGAAAACATGGGGTGCGAATAACAATCTGATTAGGTCCAATTACGCGTAGCACACACTAACTACCATGCATTATCAGTCAAACTAAGTCAAACCATTCACCACCATCAGATCAGGTCAAGGTCAAATCTAGGTCAAGGTAATCAAGATCAACGCGCACACTTGAATGTCCATACACACTACCATGTACCATACCACACAATGTTTAAAAAAAATTCAGAAAATCACACGTGACATGCACATGTATTTTAATGTGCTGTCATCACATAAGCCACACGATTGCGCAAAATGAACGGACGAGATTAAAACAACGCAAACCCTAACAGTTGAAGTCACCGGCCGGAGAATGACCTCCGGTCACCTTCTCCGGCGACCAAGCACCACCTGTAACTCACATTTTTTCCAGAAATTCACAAGCCATATACCAAAAGAAAGCTGAACTCATGCACATTACTAATCTAGCCTTTAAATTCACAGATCAATCACGTACACAGAGAAACGAGCACAAACATTTTTGCCCTAGAAAATAATCTAAGCACCTATAGTGCCTATCACTAGCCAGAACTCACACTGCTTCTATTAAGCCACAAATACCATGAAAACAAGCTAAATTCAGTGAAGAAAGTTTGAGAAGAATGGAACCTGAAGTTGGAGAACTCTTGGATCAACAGAAAACCAGAGAAATGCAATTAACCTTGAGCTTCCTCAGAGCAAAATAAATGCTCAGAATCTTTAGATCTTGAAGAAGATAGTTGGAGATTTGAGAATATAATGTTGCTGCACTTGGAGGATTATGGTTGATTCAGTCTCTTCTTGATCCAGCAATACCAAATAATGATGATGATTGATGAAGATGAGTGATGGAAATGATGAATTCGTATGAGATCAGAGAGAGAGAATAGAGAGAACTTTGAGAGAAAGAGTGAGAATGGTTTGAAGTGAGAGTGAAAAATGAGAATCCTCTTCTAATTGTGCAGAGTTTAGCTTATATAGTTGAGGTTAACTCCCAACCAGTTCAGTTAACAGTTAGAACTCTAGTTAAAATGAGTTAGTTAACTGAGTTTGAGTTAACTAACTGAGTTAGGTGGTTAATGGCACGAGTTGGGGAAGTTTGGTTAGAGTGGGGAGTGATTATGAGATGATATGGTGAGGATGAGAGTGAACCAGTGGTGGTGATGTTACTATCAGTGCAGCAGCCTGGCTTGTACCATAAGTTTTCTTATTTCCTCTTTGATGTAAGGCTATGTATGTGTAAGGTGGTGTTTGTTCAAATGAGGCAAAGGTTGGGAGTGTGTTGAGAATGTACGCGTGTGACTTAAAACATGATAACAACAACAACCTTCTGTTTTTTAATTTTGTGACAGTTTGTAACCAATGTAACAATGTAGGTTTGAGGGTGGATTTCTCTCATGTTAGTGGATGGTTTGAGGAACTTTTGATGTTGTTGGAAAGAATGATCACAATACAACAAGTTTGGTTTGAAAATGAAAGTGAAAGGATGCCTCAAACATGCCTAAAAATGACCATAACCAGATGGAAAAACAAACTGATGTATGGTCGAGCAGTTTGTGGCATGGCATGACAAGTTGGCCTAATGACTTTCAGTTGTGTTGACCAAACTTTGAGCTATCTCAACTCCTTATCCTTTGATCACACAAAAAAATCATGAACATCAATCTTGAAGATCTCACATAGATGAACAACTTTCATGTTGAAAGATTTTTCATTTGAAGCCTTTAACCATGAGAAAAATGAGTGGACATTTGGCCCACCAACTGTTTGTTAAAATGATTGCGCGCGTGACCTGAAAATCTTGGTCATGACCTAGTTCTGAACCTACTTTCCTCCAACTTTGATCAATCATATCTCTCTCAATTTTTATCCAATGGAGATGTTCTACACATGGATTTGAAGCTTAAAACAAGATCTTTCATTGAGGCAGAGTGGATTTTTCATTTGGTGCTCCAAATTTAAATGGCCTTGGTTCAAATTCTGATGCAAAATGGCCAAAACTTGCTATTTTTAGTAACCCTTCTTCATCCAAAAATGGCAACTTTCCACATCTTGATTTTTTCATGATTCCTTTGGAGTTTCTTGATCAAATTTTGTACATTGGACATATGTAACATGAATTTCATGAATTTGGCCTCAAAAAGTCAAGAGTTGACTTTTTCCTCTGATTATTTGACTTTGCCCCAATTTCTCTGATTCTTGATCTTTCTTCCAATTGAACCACTTCTAAAACCAATTGAGATGCAATCTTCCACACATATACACTTAAGAACATGTAGAATACCATGACAACAAGCTTTGTCCAAAAAATCAAAGATTCCCTGATTTAATGTGAAACCCTAGTTTTGACCCCCTTTGGTTAGGAGGAAATTGCACATCTTCCAAATCCAAATTCCTCAGAGTATGTTGTGTATCCTCTTAAAGGATGATGAGAAATGCCACTTGAGAATGATTTTGAATCAATGAGCCATCTCTTTTGAGGGTTTTCCTTCAATTTTTGAATCTCTTGCATAGTGAAAGATGTAGTGCTTCAATCTTCCATTGAATCTCACTTCCTTGAGGTTTTGGAAGATCAATTGAGATAGTATGAGACATGAGAGACCTCTTGGCTTGTCTAGAGCCAACTTGATTGACCTTTTTATGCTTTGAATGATCCCTTGATTGTCCACCTTCCACCTGATCACATGCCCTGATGGTAAGAAGGATGCCATGCTTCATTTTTCTATGTTAAATGCAATGCAATGCTAATGAGATGGATATGATATGATAAATGATAATGCCATGCTATGATGCCAAAAGGGAAGAGCAAATTTTGGGGTATTACAGCTGCCCCTATTCAAGCGCTGTAGACCTGAATGCCTGAAAGCAATTGCTTTCGGACTTTCAAGGTATATAGTGATTGAATACCAAATATAACCAAAAATTTGCTCTGGATGATGAAGAAAAACAGGGATATAAACCCAACGAGACTGCTGGATTGAGTCCTCGATGAAACGTCGGAGAGATCTGTCTTTTGAACGATGCCAGACGACTACTGGCTTGCCACGCTGCTGGTGGACTTTAACAACGTCTTTTGAACGACGCCAGACGACTACTGGCTTGCCACACTGCTGGTGGACTTTAATAATGTCTTTTATGCAACTCCAGACGACTACTGGCCTGCCACGCTACTGATGGACTTTAATAATGTCTTTTATGCAATTCCAGACGACTACTGGCCTGCCACGCTACTGGTGGACTTTAATAATGTCTTTTATGCAATTCCAGACGACTACTGGCCTGCCACACTACTGATGGACTTTAATAATGTCTTTTATGCAACTCCAGACGACTACTGGCCTGCCACGCTACTGATGGACTTTAATAATGTCTTTTATGCAATTCCAGACGACTACTGGCCTGCCACGCTACTGGTGGACTTTAATAATGTTTTTTGAACGACGCCAGACGACTACTGGCTTGCCACGCTACTGATGGACTTTAATAATGTCTTTTATGCAATTCCAGACGACTACTGGCCTGCCACACTACTGATGGACTTTAATAATGTCTTTTATGCAATTCCAGACGACTACTGGCCTGCCACGCTACTGGTGGACTTTAATAATGTCTTTTATGCAATTCCAGACGACTACTGGCCTGCCACACTACTGATGGACTTTAATAATGTCTTTTATGCAACTCCAGACGACTACTGGCCTGCCACGCTACTGATGGACTTTAATAATGTCTTTTATGCAATTCCAGACGACTACTGGCCTGCCACGCTACTGGTGGACTTTAATAATGTCTTTTGAACGACGCCAGACGACTACTGGCTTGCCACGCTACTGATGGACTTTAATAATGTCTTTTATGCAATTCCAGACGACTACTGGCCTGCCACACTACTGGTGGACTTTACAGCTTCGTGCCACCCGAAGATGGACTTTTGCCAATCCACTGTTGGACTTTTGCCACCCGAAGACGGACTTTTGCCAATCCACTGTTGGACTTTTGCCACCCGAAGACGGACTTTTGCCAATCCACTGTTGGACTTTTGCCACCCGAAGACGGACTTTTGCCAATCCACTGTTGGACCTTTGCCACCCGAAGACGGACTTTTGCCAATCCACTGTTGGACTTTTAGATGCTTTGCCACCCGAAGATGGACTTTTGCCAATCCACTGTTGGACTTTTGGAATTTTAAAATCGAATTACTCTCTGCCTCTGCGCCAGACATCTCTGCCGACTCTGCTGAGGAACCACAATCAATGATTTAATCTCGGAGACTCCTAAAAGGATAATATCTCTGCTGGCGAATGGATGAACAATCCGTCTGCTTCGAATTGTCAAGCTTGCCAAAAATAAATTGGACTTTAAGATATGAGGGAATGACGACTCTGGCAGGAATTATTCCATCTGTTTGGGGCTGGATTCTGGTCACAGCAACTCCGCTGGGGATGAGAATTTTTAAATGACGTCCTGCTGGGGAAATGAGCCATTAAAACTCTGCTTGGGGATTTATTCAACCCAAGATCCTTTATAGGGATTATCAACCTTCTGACCCGGCTAGGGAAAGGCTGTACCATCCTTGTTGAGGAATAGATTCTGTCGATCTGATAAACCTCTGCGGAGAGAACAACAACTCAGCTGGAAGTTGCTGATACGATTCGATGCTGACCTCTGTGGGGATACCATGACCAGAGATACGATCTTGCTGGGTATCGGGCTACTCTGCCAGGGATATGCAAATCCTGGTTAGAACATTCTACTGCAACTTGCTAGAAAGAGTCCTTAGAGATCTGTTGGGGAAACCCAAAGCAAATCCACAGTAGTCTGCTGAAGAATATGACTGTCAAGCTTAGGATGAGTACCACAATGCCCCATGTTAGGCGAGCTTTCCCTTTGGACAATTCCGTTGGGGATGACGAGTTTATAACAAACTCTGCTGGAGAAAACTGCTGTAAAGCGTCTCGTGTTGGGGAATGCCTTTTGAGAGAATTTTACAGAAGACCAACTGTCCTCAAACTCTACTGGGGGTGACCAACACTTCATGCTGGGGAAACAATCATGCCCCATGCTTGGACAACACAACAAATCGTCCCCGCAAAGGATGTCATAAGAGGATTTTACAGAAGATCTAGCCTCTTCAAACTCTTGTGACTTCGCTAGGGATAATGACCATCAGTTTCGGTGTCGACGAGACCACTCTTTTGGGGAACCTGTGACCGTTATCGATATAGAAAAGCTTGTAGCTGTTGGAAGTACTGAATGGGAGAATCGACTTAATAAGATGCAACGGTACCCAGTTGAACTTAATTCACTGATATCGACCCGTTATGAACAATCGTCGACCGAACGATGAACGCCGATCTCCTTACCCATAATTGCCCCCGTCTTTTGCGTGGGGTGATTTATTGCTGGTCTTGTGCTTAAAATCATCTGCACCTGCTACCTGCAACAAAAGAATATGCCCACATGCCCCGAATATTGCGTGGCTAGAATCCACCATCCGGGAGTACTCAACATTCGAAGTAATTTCAAATGTTTTTTTTTGCGCATGTTATTGCAAGGCTGTCATGTTTTCAAATGCAATGTTTTATCAAAAATTAGGACGTTTTTGCAAACAAAGCAATAAAACAAAAATGGCAAGCTTTTTACTGAAATTCAATTTATTGACTGAGAGCCCAGAATAGGCAATTACATCTGGAAGCAATCCCTGGAAAGAGGTGATCGCTGAAAATTGAGAAAAGAAACTATCCTAATGGCAATGTGAAAACGGAATTCCACTGAGTTTCCATTCTGTTATGACCAGTATGTCTTCAAAACTCCCCGACCTTGCCTTCTGAGGAATGATCAGACCGATTCCTATCCTTCAGAACGTCAGTTGTTCAAACGGTGACAGGGTACAGATAACTCAAACCGTAGTCATTCGCTTAAATCCCTCTTTTGTGTGGACCGCCCTTTCAGGTTTTCGATCCACCAGGATACCCTTTTTTGCCTAAGTTGCCCTTTCGGGTTTTCAACTTACCGGGTGTAAAAATTTTTTTTAATTATATCCCTAATTTTTGCCCGAACCTTATTCTGTTTTTGGTTCGCCGGGATGCCCTTTTTTGCCTGGATTTTTTTTATTTTTCTTATCCAGCGGGTCTATTCATGCGAAGTATTTTTTGACTACGTCCGAGTTGACAGGGGATGAAAAGTCTTCGCCATCCATGGTTGTAAGCAATAAAGCTCCGCCCGAAAAGACCTTTTTAACCACGAATGGACCTTCATAATTAGGAGTCCATTTGCCCCTGTGATCTGTATTGGGAGGAAGGATCCTTTTGAGTACCACATCTCCGACTTTATAAACCCGAGGACACACCTTTTGGTCAAATGCCTGTTTCATTCTGCGCTGATATAGTTGCCCATGACATACAGCCGCCAATCGCTTTTCCTCAATAAGGCTCAGCTGATCAAATCTGGCTCGTACCCATTCAGCCTCATCTAGCTTAACATCCATCATAACTCTGAGGGACGGAATCTCTACTTCAACCGGTAGCACTGCCTCCATACCATATACAAGTGAGAATGGGGTTGCCCCAGTGGACGTGCGTACCGACGTTCGATACCCATGCAAAGCAAACGGCAACATCTCATGCCAATCTTTGTACGTGACAACCATCTTCTGTACAATCTTCTTGATATTTTTGTTGGCCGCTTCGACCGCGCCATTCATCTTTGGGCGGTACGGAGAAGAATTGTGGTGTTCGATTTTGAAGTCCCGGCATAATTCAGCCATCATCTTATTGTTCAAATTAGAACCATTATCAGTAATGATTCTTTCGGGAACTCCATATCGGCAAATGATATCCCGTTTTAAGAAACGAGCGACCACTTGTTTTGTAACATTGGCATAGGATGCGGCTTCAACCCATTTGGTGAAGTAATCGATTGCCACCAAGATGAAACGATGACCATTGGAAGCTGTAGGCTCAATCTTTCCGATCATATCAATGCCCCACATGGCAAACGGCCAAGGCGACGATATGATGCTCAACGGATTTGGAGGCACATGCACCTTGTCTGCATAGATCTGGCATTTATGGCATTTGCGGGCATATTTACAACAATCTGACTCCATAGTCAACCAATAATATCCCGATCTTAACAACTTTTTAGCCATTGCATGCCCTCCGGCGTGAGTACCGAAAGAGCCTTCGTGCACTTCAATCATCAACAAGTCTGCTTCATGTCTATCCACACATCTAAGCAGGACCGTGTCAAAATTTCTTTTATACAGCACGCCATCTTTGTTCAAGAAGAAACTACCAGCTAACCTTCTCAAAGTCTTCCTGTCTTTGGACGATGCCCCTGACGGGTACTCTTGACTTTTCAAGAAACACTTAATATCATGAAACCATGGCTTGTCATCAGACGTCGCATCGACCGCAAACACAAATGCTGGTCTGTCAAGGCGGGATACCTCAATCTTAGGTACATGGTTCCATCCTTGCACTTTGATCATGGAAGACAGGGTGGCCAAGGCATCAGCGAACCTATTCTCATCTCGAGGAATGTGGTACAGTTTCACTGTTGTGAAAAATGTCAGCAATCTCCTCGTATAATCTCTATACGGCACTAGATTTGCTTGGTGCGTGTACCAACTCCCTTTCACTTGATTGATTACCAAAGCTGAATCACCGAATATATCAAGGGTTTTAATCCGTAGATTAATCGCCTCCTCGATCCCCATTATACAAGCTTCGTACTCTGCTTCATTGTTGGTGCATCCGAAAGTTATTCGGGCAGTGAACGGCATATGAACACCTTCCGGCCTGATAAGAACTGCTCCAACTCCGCACCCATTCATATTGACAGCCCCATCAAACATCAGACTCCATTTGGATTCAGGGTCTGGCCCCTCCTCCGGAAGTGGTTCCTCGCAGTCTTTAGCTTTGAGAAACATGATGTCTTCATCAGGGAAGTCAAACTTCATGGGTTGGTAATCATCAATCGGCTGTTGCGCAAGATAGTCGGACACGATACTTCCTTTGATGGCCTTTTGTGAAGTGTACTGAATGTCATACTCTGTCAAGACCATTTGCCACCGTGCAACTCTGCCTGTCAATGCTGGTTTCTCGAAAATGTACTTGATAGGATCCATTTTTGAAATCAACAAGGTCGTGTGCCTAACCATATATTGCCTCAATCGCTTAGCGGCCCATGCAAGTGCACAGCATGTCTTTTCAAGCATTGAGTATCGGGACTCACAATCATTGAACTTTTTGCTCAGGTAGTAAATAGCATGCTCCTTCCTACCTGTCTCGTCATGTTGACCGAGAACACAACCCATGGAACCTTCAAGCACTGTCAGATACATTATCAGCGGTCTCCCTTCAACTGGAGGCATTAGAATCGGAGGTTCCTGCAAGTATTCTTTTATCTTATCGAATGCCAATTGGCAATCGTCATTCCACCTGACCGTTTGGTCTTTCCTTAACAATTTAAATATTGGTTCACATGTGGCTGTTAGGTGAGATATGAACCTTGCAATGTAGTTCAATCTACCCAAGAAACCACGAACCTCTTTTTCTGTTCTCGGTTCAGGCATTTCTTGTATTGCTTTCACCTTGGCAGGATCGACCTCGATTCCTCTTTCGCTCACAATGAAACCTAGCAATTTTCCAGAACGTACCCCAAACGTGCACTTGTTTGGATTCAATCTTAGACGGAACTTTCTCAACCTTTCAAACAGCTTTTTCAGGTTAACCAGATGTTCCTCTTCTGTTCTCGACTTGGCAATCATATCATCTACATAACATTCGATCTCCTTATGAATCAAGTCATGAAACAATGTCACCATCGCCCGCTGGTACGTTGCCCCTGCGTTTTTCAACCCAAAAGGCATTACTTTATAACAATATGTACCCCACGGAGTAATGAACGTGGTCTTCTCCATGTCTTCAGGTGCCATCTTGATCTGGTTGTACCCGGAGAAACCGTCCATAAATGAGAACACTGAAAACTGAGCTGTATTATCGACCAGCACATCAATATGAGGTAGTGGAAAATCATCTTTCGGGCTAGCTTTATTGAGATCTCGATAATCCACACACATTCTCACTTTTCCATCTTTCTTCGGTACTGGCACGATGTTGGCTACCCATGGAGGATACTTTGTCACAGCAAGAAAACCAGCGTCCCACTGCTTCTGGACTTCCTCCTTAATCTTTAAGGCCATGTCGGGGTGAGTCCGACGAAGTTTCTGCTTAACTGGCGGACATTCTTCTCTCAATGGTAGCCTGTGCACGACAATATCCGTATCCAACCCCGGCATGTCTTGATACGACCAGGCGAAGACGTCAACATACTCGCGCAACATTTCCGTCAAAGTTTGCTTCACATCTGCTTGCAAGCTGGCACCAATCCTGATCTCTTTTTTGGCGTCCTTGGTACCAATATTGATGATGTCTACAGTCTCCTGATGAGGCTGGATGACCCTTTCCTCTTGTTTCAACAATCTGGCCAGTTCTTCAGAAAGTTCACAATCTTTCCCATCCCCTTCTTCGGCTTGATAAATCGGATTGTCAAAGTCATACATGGCCATATCAAAATCGTTATCAGTGGTATCCGGAGGATCAAGTCTGCATGAACGGGTTCATGCCTTATTTTAGAATTTATTTTTAAGCAAAACAAAAGAAAATGAAACATTGCCATTTTATATTTTTTGTGCAAAAATAAAAACTGAAAGACAGAGAACAAAATTTGATTGCAAAACGTCCTTTATTAATGATTAAACATTGCAAATGCAACCATGGTGGCCCTACAAATGAATCTATACGCCTTGGGCAGAGCGCAAGATTTTGTCATGCATTATGGTTAGAAAAAACAAAGAAAAATTACTCTGTCTGAAGAGTAACCCGGATGACTTCTTCAACGAACCAGTTCTGCACTTGTTGTCCCGGAGCACGAGGGCGTACCCAGTTGTCCAGGTCACAATTACTGTCAACACTATCCTCCGTGGCTGCACAAGACTGGTCCATGTAGATAATTCCCCCACTATTGAAAGTAATGGGTCCCCTGCTCCCCGCATCTGAAGTTGTAGAGGGATGATAACCAATACCAAATTTGTCTTCCTTCATTGGGGTCTCTATCAACCTGCCCCAACCTTGGGCGTTGCCTGCCCTGACGACTTCGACAGCTTGTTTGTAAGATGAAATGGAGGTGCCAGCCCCAACTGGTACAGAAGAAGACTCAGGTGCATCGTCAATATTGACTGCTTCAAATGATTGGCACAGCATCTCATGAATTTCCCCATCCATTTCAATGTACTTGAATGTGGACAAGTGACTCACAAAGATGTCTTCCTCCCCACACACTGTCACAACCTGCCCTTCAAACTCATACTTCAGCTTTTGATGTAGAGTAGAGGTAACAGCCCCGGCTCCGTGAATCCAAGGGCGTCCCAATAGGCAGCTATATGCAGGTTGTATGTCCATTACATGGAACGTGGATTTGAATACCTGTGGTCCAATTTGTACGGGCAATTCCACCTCACCAAACACAGATCGTCTAGTTCCATCGAATGCTCTGACCACCAATTCACTAGGCCTTAAGATCAAACCGTCAACTTCCAGCTTCATTAATGCCTTCTTGGGCAAGACATTGAGTGACGAACCAGTGTCTACCAGTACATGAGATAACACTGCGCCCTTACACTCCATCGTGATATGCAAAGCCTTATTATGGTTTCTTCCTTCAACAGTCAAATCTCTACTTGTAAAGCCCAAGCCATGGCTGACATTAACATTGGAGATTACGCCCTCGAGCTGATTAACAGTAATTTCTTGCGGCACGTACGCACTCTTCAACACTTTCAACAACGCCTGCCGGTGCGCATCAGAGCACATCAATAGTGACAAGATTGAAATCTTTGAAGGGGTCTGATTCAGTTGGTCCACAATCTTATAATCGCTTTTCTTGATTATCTTCATAAATTCTTCCATTTCCTTATCAAAAGTAATCTTTGTCTCTGCTTCAGGTGTAGGCGCACTTTCAACCACCTGTTTACCCTTAGCCTTTGCTGCAGCTTCTGCCTCTTTATCACTTCTCAAGGTTGGGGGAGCGAACAACCTTCCACTCCTTGTAAAGCCCCCTACGCCCCCTACGTTATCAACATTTGGGCTGACTGATGACTCAACTTCCTGTTTTTTACCTTCGTAATATACATCTGCCCCATAGTGCCATGGGATAGCTTTCGTGGATGTGAACGGAATTGGTCCTGGCACCGTGATAGTGACAGGACTGGGCCCTTCTGGCGCAACACTCGCCACGGGAACTGCATTGACCGGCATTTGAATCTCAGCGGGAGTGTAATAGATGGTCACGGTTGATATCTCATCAGTGTCTTTCACGACTCTATCGAACTGTAGACATCCTTCATCGATCAGATTCTGTAAACCCATCTTCAACTTATCACAGCCGTTCTCCTGATTCATACACTCAAAGCAATCTTGATTACAGCCCGGGAACACCTGTCCCTTCAATAAACGATCTTTTACAACCAACAAAGAAGTTTTCACTTGACGGATATCTGTCACCAGATTCAATCTCCTCCCATCTTCAATAGCGTACACATTTGCTGCGCTATGATCAGGCATGGGATGCTGAGTAATATTAGGAGCGGGAGAGAAATTGATGGCTTTAGCATCAATCAAATCTTGTACTTTATGATGGAAAGCCCAGCATTTTTCAATGGAGTGCCCCTGAGCACCTGAGTGGAACTCACAACGAGCATTAGCATCGAAGTTAGGTGGCAGGTTTCCGGCAACCGGAGCTTTCATAGTACGGAGTTCTACCAACTTTAACTCGAGTAGCCGGGGCAACAGCGCGGCATAAGTCATAGGGAGAGGATCCATCTTACGATCCCTCTGTCTAGACCTTTGCTGGAAAAAAGGTTGTTGCTGTTGAACTTGTTGTTGGGGTTGTTGTTTCTGAACAGACGGTGTGGGGATTGTCACAGCATCTACCTGATAATAAGCTCGAGAACGCCCTCTGCCTCGTCCTCTAAACACAGCATTCGTATCACCTTCTCTTCTTTTCTGGTTACTAGCAAACGGTTTCTTCGTCCCCGAAGAGCCAGCCCCACTCACATCCTGGATCTTTCCAAGCTTTAACAGACTTTCTATTCTTTCTCCCGCAATCACAATATCAGCAAATCCAGTTGACGGACAAGCAACTAATCTATCCAGATAGGCCCCTTGCAAGGTGCCCATGAACATATCTGCCATTTCTCTGTCTGACAAGGGAGGTTGGACCTGGGCAGCCATTTCCCTCCACCTCTGTGCATATTCTTTGAAACTCTCCTTGGCATTTTGGGACAATCCCTGCAATTGGGTGCGGTTGGGTGCCATGTCAATATTATACTGGTATTGCTTCAAGAACGCTTCTGCCAGATCTTTCCAATTCTTCACAGCAGCTCTATTCAACTTCATGTACCAGGTCAAGGATGCCCCAGCCAGACTGTCCTGAAAATAGTGCATCCATAGCTTCTCGTCTTCCGTATGGGCTGAAATCTTCCCAAAGTAAGCTTGAAGATGCGTTTGGGGACACGCATTGCCGTGATACTTATCAAAAGTGGGAGGTTTGAATTTAGGGGGAATTCTGACTCCTGAGACCAGCCCCAAGCTGGTAACATCAATACCCATAGAGTTCTTGCATTCTATGGCCCTGATCTTTTCTGCTAACTCCTCATACCTTCGATCACCTTGATTACCCACATCAGCGTCTAGTAGAGTAAATTGGTCTTCCAGAGTATCTTCAAGAGTAACACCAGCCTGCCTACCATTTCCATTACCCCGATTGTTACCACCAGGAGGAGGGTTGCCACCGGGAGGAGGAATGCCATGTCCCTGTGAATTGTCATGATGATCACCTTCGGGCCCATTGTCGGGACGCTCTACCAGAAGCCTCAGTCTCTCCTGATTTTGCGCCATGCCAGTCATGAGGGTCATGAACTGGTCCATACGCGCCCTCATTTCCGCCAAATCACTTTGCACTTGATCCATGATTCTTACTTGATTCCTTCGCGTCGAATATCGGTGAATATGACTCTCCGCTATACTGCCTGAAACCAAATAAAGGTTAGAGACCCTGCAACGAGTACCTGAAAAGCAAGTAACAAAAATGCAAAATGATATGCAATGCCATGCAATGCTATGTTTGTCATTTCCGAGGTGCTTTATACCCTGATTCCAATCCAACCACAGAAATCTGAAGACCAGAAATTGTGATATAAAGAGACGTGTCGTGGTCATGTGCTTGTGTGCAGCTATCTGATAAGGAATAATTCTGAATAAAACTGCTCATACTCATTCAACAAAGTATTCAAGTACATTTAAGAAAGGCTCATCCGCAAATGCAATACAAGGAAAAATGGATCCATCAACAAGCCTGATGGTAACCATTAATAACAAAATATAAGGAAAAGAACATCAGTCTGACAATTCCACACCCTTCAGCTTATCACTTGAGTATTTGATCTCCTCAAAAAGTATACGGGTACGCTGGTGATTCGGCTTTTCAATCATTTCTTTGATCAAGACATCCCTTTTCTCAAGAGCTTCAGTTAAAGAACCCATGTGCAGCATCAGAGCCTCGTCATCACACACTCCTTTGTGTCTCTTTATGCCGGCTTGCGTCTTGAGTATCTCCCTTTCTATCATGACTTCTTCAAGCTCTTTCTTGGTATTCCTCAGCTCACCTCTAGCTTCTTCTAGCTGTTCTTGACTCTTACCGAGGCTTTCCCGATACTTTCTCCTCTGCTCATGCGCCTTTTCAAGCTCTTCGTCCTTAATCTGCAACTGTTCCTGTAATTCAGCATTCTCTATCCTAACTTCGTCCCAAGCGTGCTGAAACTTTGTTAACTTTTCTTTGGTCTGTGCTAACGCCTGTTTGGTTTGCTTGTGGGCTTGAGTAGCATCATCAGCACCTTTACTAATCTTCCGGAAATGTTGGGCTCTTCCAGCAAAGTCTTTTTCTTTTGCAGTTAGGATTTGTTCAGCATCTTGGGCTTTCCGCTCCAGCTCTTTGTTGGCATGTAGAGCATTCTGAAGACGGCTACTCAACTCGAAATTCTCTCCTTGGAGCTTTTTCACCAAGGCTTGCAACTTGTCAACTTCTTCCACAGTAGCAGTGCTTTTTGCTTTCTCATTCTCCGGATACAAAAGGGGTGCCTTACCAAAAGGCAAGAGAAAATCTTCAACTCTTTTCTTCACCCACTCTTCATATGCTGGATAAACCCGGTTGTTAGGCTTTCCTAGAGTAACTTTCCCCTTTTTCAGTATGCTACCCCAGCTTTCAGAAGCTTTCTGTGCTGCTTCCCAACCATCTGATGTATGAAAATAGAGGGACTCCTCCACATCTCTCTTGATAGGCGGACCTGTCAGGGCATATCCAAATTGCCGAATGGCCAGAGAAGGATTGTAGTTAATCCCACCCAGTCTTCCTATCAGTGGAACGTTAGGGAACTTACCACAGCTGTGGATAATATTCTTGCCAATCAGCCCATGATCTACCCATACGATGTCCTTGGCCACCAATCCCATTAAACGCTGTTTCCACTCTAGAGAATCTTTGGAATCCACAAAAGCCCCTGATTGTGGTAAACGGCCCGCAAACCACTTATAGAATAAGGGTGCACAACAACGAATTATCCCTCCTCTTTTCTTTTCATTTCGGTTGTACAATGAATAGTGAAGATCTCCCAGTAGCGTTGGCACCGGGTTCTTCATCATGAATATTCGTATAGCGTCCGTATCAATGAAATCCGGCTCGTTGGGAAACAACACTATGCCGTATATACAAAGGGCTAGCAAAGCATTAAAAACAAGCCACTTCTCGCCTTTAGCTGCTTCCTGGGCCTTCTTAATCAGATATTCCAGCTTGTAACCACGAAACTTTCCTTTGTTGGAGACATTGTCACTTAACTCTGATTTGCTCAAATACAGAGCACCAGCCAACTTCCCAAAGTCAAGATCCCCCACCGATCCAAAGAAAGGGGGCTCCTCCTTGATAGCAATCCCCAACATGTTGGAATACTCCTCCAGGGTAGGAACCAACACATAGTCTGGAAACACAAAACATCTCAGAGGCGGATCATAGAACTGCATCAACGTATGGAGACCTCTGGCTTCATAATCACTGACATTACGAACCATAGATAAAATCCACCCATATTTCTCTTCAAAAGCTTCTCGTACTGCAGGACTCGCCATTCCCTTCAGCATAACAATA
Source organism: Lathyrus tuberosus (assembly GCA_022829125.1). Classification (NCBI taxonomy): domain Eukaryota; kingdom Viridiplantae; phylum Streptophyta; class Magnoliopsida; order Fabales; family Fabaceae; genus Lathyrus; species Lathyrus tuberosus. Next base: position 1,178,740 of record JALAZF010000677.1, read on the forward strand.
GGGCCCAAAGTAGGCGTAAGGAACTTATAGCTGATGATATTCTTCCTCTCTTTAGTGTTCATCTTTGCAGCGACCTGATGACTGGAATCAAGGGTAATATGCACCTGGAAATGAATAAACATGTATGTTAGGATATGATAATGCAATGCAAAGGGCAATGTGATCAGGTAATCAGGTGTCTGTGCTGAACTGTGAACGGTGTCAGTGTAGCTCTGAGACTAATATAGAACCATAGATAAGAACCATCTGAATACAATAGGATGAAACTTCCTTTTTGTACAATGATGATAGAAAACCGGGTATGTAGGAGGTCATGGTTACCTGCAAACCTGTAAACAACCCGCCCTTCTCACATGTGGGTACTAGGATGTTCAGTATCCCGGGCTCTCAGGTCGAGAAATGATGATACGTTCACCGTTTCTGGTTTGGCATCATCATCAATCGAGGAGGCCTCAACTGATTCTCCAAAACAAAAAGGTCCTCAGCTTCTGGCACTGAGGTCGAGAAGCAATAGTACATTCATCCCTCAGGGTACAGTACTACCGCCAATCGAAGAGTGCCTCCGCTGATTCTCTTTCAAAAAGGGATGTCCTATAGTAAGTTCCCAGCATTGGGTCCTCGGATCGAGAATGTGCAATGGGTTTGCCACGGAATGTGGTCTGCCACTGTCACAACTCGGGAAGAGTGCCGCAACTGAGTCCTCGGGAATGGTCACCAGAGTCGACAGTTCCTCAAGAGAATAACCACTGGCCTGCATAACATGCAGTAGCAGAAAGCTCCTGATAGAACCTCGTCTGGTTGTGGGTCTCATGAACAACAATACGTGGTCACCACCACGCAAGCGTCATGACTATCCACTCTAATACCTATGTATGTACTCAAGCCTTGGTAGTGGGCTTATCTCTCAGAACACCCATCCCGCCAAACAGACAAAACAGTGCAACACCATATAATATGTGATATGTAATGCTAAAATGCGGTAAATACAGTAATGTACAGTAAAACGGTAAATAACCATACAATAAAACAGTAAATACAGCACAACAGTAAACACCCAATGAAAGAAAAGCAGACAAGCGCTAGGATTGACTCGCTAAGGAAACCAGAGATTCTGGGTTCTGTCCCCAGCAGAGTCGCCAGCTGTCGCTCCCGGGATTTTCATCCAAGTAAAAACGCGAAAGTGGCACCGAACAGAGTCGCCAGCAATGTGTATTTATCCCAAGAGAGGGAAAGGAAACACCGCGTAAACCTAAGAGAAAGGAAAAGCATGGTCTTACGACCAAGAGAACTGGGTAAGGGAGTCGGTTACGCGAGAGGAAGGTATTAGCACCCCCTCACGTCCATCGTACCCGATGGGATCCACGCTTGATTGTCTCGATCAAAGGGTGTAAAGAAAGGAATACTGAGAAAGAACTGAAAAAGGAAAGGAGAAAGAGAAACAAATGTAGGGAAAATAAAAGAAGTGCTCGCATGGGCCCTACCCCACTGCCTACGTATCTCATCGGGAATATGAGAATCAGAGCGACGTAGTTCCCCTCACTAGGGATGAATTGTTTGTGTTTTTTTAGAGAACGGCTGACGTTCTAGCTCAGGTGTTGCAGGCTCGCTGGTCCGAGTGCGTTACCATCTTGCAAGAGAACGAGTAGAAGCGCGTTCGTGCGTTGAGAGTGAATGAGGTGAGAAAAGAATTCCCGAAGGACAGACATTATTGTTTGTTTTTGTCTTTTAAGAGTTTTTCATTTGTTTGCATATGATAGTGTATCTGAATCTTAGTCATTGGAATGTGTACATCCTCACATTCCAAGATGGAATGGGTAAGAAAGCACACTAAGAGTGAAGAAGACCCCCACACTTAGTTCCAATTGTCAAGGTTCAAACACACTAGCATACTTGTGTTTATTAAGTGTTTTGTTGATTAAGACATGAAGAAGTGTTTTTTATTATTTGCACCTTCAACAAGTATTGCATTTAAGTCCCTCATACAAGATCAAATGTTTAACACATTGACCCAAGATGGGCTATATGCTATACATTCTAAGATTATAAGAGAAGACCCCTTATAATCTTTTCTTTATATGAAAGGCCTAAATGCAATAAATGCCTACCTTTATTATATGTTTTGAATTTTCTTTGAGATGAGAAAAGAGACTCAAGAGAGGAGAAAAGGTAAAACCTATATGGACTAAGACTCAATCCTAATTGATTAGTTAAGGGAGTGATCCTAAGGTTTGTGAGGTTTCAACCTAACGTCTAAAGAAAGAATGAATTAAACAATTCACTTCTAAAGTAGAAGATGAATTGTAATTCACAAAGGGCAAGTGATGAGTTATTAAAAGAAAGCACATAAGTGCTTAACAAAACACAAAATGAAATTGTAAAAGAGAAAGGATAGAAGTTGAATGTGGATTCCTTATCCACACTCAATTGAAACTTACCAAAGCCCCTACATGGTTAGCACAATCACTTACAAGTAAAGTAAGAAAATATAATGAACAAATCAAATTCAAACAAGTTGACAAACAAAGTAAAATGAGATTAAATGCTATACATGCTTCCAAGTCAGAATGTAACTCATATTTACACAACCTAATGTTATCCTAAATGGGCATACTAAATCATGCAAACAAAATCTCAATCCAACAAGAAGCAAAGAAGAAAAGGTGAAGTGATGTGAATGTGGTTCATACTTGTGAAACAAGTGACTTAAAGTGCAAGATAAACATCAAACATGCAAAGATGAAACCCAAATGTCACAATCAGAAGTCAATTAACATGCTATACATCCTCAAACAAAACCACAACTCATGGCACAAGTGCCTTCATGATCAAGCAAACCAAACATGAGGCATGCATTCACAAAATGAACAAGTTAAACTTCATGCTTCAAACAAATAGCAAACATGCTTCAAAAATTATGACTTTCACCAATCAAACACCTTAAACACATGCCATTAACATATCAAGTCCACAAGCAATGAATCAGAACCAAAGTCACTCAACAATTAGGTCAAAGTCTCATGGAAGTTTCATGCATTCATGCTCAAAGCAACACATCAAAAGTCATCCAAAAAAAGACTTAAAAATCATCAAATAAATCTCAAACATACCTCAACATATTGTGACCACAATGCAAAAAGAAAGGCATCAAAATCATTTTTTATGATCAAGAACAAAAATGCACAAAATCATATGTCACATTAAGTATGCATACAAATGGAAATTCAAAAGAAATAATGTAACAGGGGCAAAATGGTCATAAAATCAGAAAATAAAATCATGAAAAATTTCCTAAATGTTTTAAGAATACACATGAATTTTTGTAGGATTTTATGACGCTATTTTGTAATTTTAAAAATTAAAAAGCAAACGTGAGCAAAATGAAGAAAATAAAATGAAATGGACATAAAGGAGGGGGTGTATGCCTAGTAACTATTCAGTTCAAAATGTTTTGGGCTTGAAAACATGGGGTGCGAATAACAATCTGATTAGGTCCAATTACGCGTAGCACACACTAACTACCATGCATTATCAGTCAAACTAAGTCAAACCATTCACCACCATCAGATCAGGTCAAGGTCAAATCTAGGTCAAGGTAATCAAGATCAACGCGCACACTTGAATGTCCATACACACTACCATGTACCATACCACACAATGTTTAAAAAAAATTCAGAAAATCACACGTGACATGCACATGTATTTTAATGTGCTGTCATCACATAAGCCACACGATTGCGCAAAATGAACGGACGAGATTAAAACAACGCAAACCCTAACAGTTGAAGTCACCGGCCGGAGAATGACCTCCGGTCACCTTCTCCGGCGACCAAGCACCACCTGTAACTCACATTTTTTCCAGAAATTCACAAGCCATATACCAAAAGAAAGCTGAACTCATGCACATTACTAATCTAGCCTTTAAATTCACAGATCAATCACGTACACAGAGAAACGAGCACAAACATTTTTGCCCTAGAAAATAATCTAAGCACCTATAGTGCCTATCACTAGCCAGAACTCACACTGCTTCTATTAAGCCACAAATACCATGAAAACAAGCTAAATTCAGTGAAGAAAGTTTGAGAAGAATGGAACCTGAAGTTGGAGAACTCTTGGATCAACAGAAAACCAGAGAAATGCAATTAACCTTGAGCTTCCTCAGAGCAAAATAAATGCTCAGAATCTTTAGATCTTGAAGAAGATAGTTGGAGATTTGAGAATATAATGTTGCTGCACTTGGAGGATTATGGTTGATTCAGTCTCTTCTTGATCCAGCAATACCAAATAATGATGATGATTGATGAAGATGAGTGATGGAAATGATGAATTCGTATGAGATCAGAGAGAGAGAATAGAGAGAACTTTGAGAGAAAGAGTGAGAATGATTTGAAGTGAGAGTGAAAAATGAGAATCCTCTTCTAATTGTGCAGAGTTTAGCTTATATAGTTGAGGTTAACTCCCAACCAGTTCAGTTAACAGTTAGAACTCTAGTTAAAATGAGTTAGTTAACTGAGTTTGAGTTAACTAACTGAGTTAGGTGGTTAATGGCACGAGTTGGGGAAGTTTGGTTAGAGTGGGGAGTGATTATGAGATGATATGGTGAGGATGAGAGTGAACCAGTGGTGGTGATGTTACTATCAGTGCAGCAGCCTGGCTTGTACCATAAGTTTTCTTATTTCCTCTTTGATGTAAGGCTATGTATGTGTAAGGTGGTGTTTGTTCAAATGAGGCAAAGGTTGGGAGTGTGTTGAGAATGTACGCGTGTGACTTAAAACATGATAACAACAACAACCTTCTGTTTTTTAATTTTGTGACAGTTTGTAACCAATGTAACAATGTAGGTTTGAGGGTGGATTTCTCTCATGTTAGTGGATGGTTTGAGGAACTTTTGATGTTGTTGGAAAGAATGATCACAATACAACAAGTTTGGTTTGAAAATGAAAGTGAAAGGATGCCTCAAACATGCCTAAAAATGACCATAACCAGATGGAAAAACAAACTGATGTATGGTCGAGCAGTTTGTGGCATGGCATGACAAGTTGGCCTAATGACTTTCAGTTGTGTTGACCAAACTTTGAGCTATCTCAACTCCTTATCCTTTGATCACACAAAAAAATCATGAACATCAATCTTGAAGATCTCACATAGATGAACAACTTTCATGTTGAAAGATTTTTCATTTGAAGCCTTTAACCATGAGAAAAATGAGTGGACATTTGGCCCACCAACTGTTTGTTAAAATGATTGCGCGCGTGACCTGAAAATCTTGGTCATGACCTAGTTCTGAACCTACTTTCCTCCAACTTTGATCAATCATATCTCTCTCAATTTTTATCCAATGGAGATGTTCTACACATGGATTTGAAGCTTAAAACAAGATCTTTCATTGAGGCAGAGTGGATTTTTCATTTGGTGCTCCAAATTTAAATGGCCTTGGTTCAAATTCTGATGCAAAATGGCCAAAACTTGCTATTTTTAGTAACCCTTCTTCATCCAAAAATGGCAACTTTCCACATCTTGATTTTTTCATGATTCCTTTGGAGTTTCTTGATCAAATTTTGTACATTGGACATATGTAACATGAATTTCATGAATTTGGCCTCAAAAAGTCAAGAGTTGACTTTTTCCTCTGATTATTTGACTTTGCCCCAATTTCTCTGATTCTTGATCTTTCTTCCAATTGAACCACTTCTAAAACCAATTGAGATGCAATCTTCCACACATATACACTTAAGAACATGTAGAATACCATGACAACAAGCTTTGTCCAAAAAATCAAAGATTCCCTGATTTAATGTGAAACCCTAGTTTTGACCCCCTTTGGTTAGGAGGAAATTGCACATCTTCCAAATCCAAATTCCTCAGAGTATGTTGTGTATCCTCTTAAAGGATGATGAGAAATGCCACTTGAGAATGATTTTGAATCAATGAGCCATCTCTTTTGAGGGTTTTCCTTCAATTTTTGAATCTCTTGCATAGTGAAAGATGTAGTGCTTCAATCTTCCATTGAATCTCACTTCCTTGAGGTTTTGGAAGATCAATTGAGATAGTATGAGACATGAGAGACCTCTTGGCTTGTCTAGAGCCAACTTGATTGACCTTTTTATGCTTTGAATGATCCCTTGATTGTCCACCTTCCACCTGATCACATGCCCTGATGGTAAGAAGGATGCCATGCTTCATTTTTCTATGTTAAATGCAATGCAATGCTAATGAGATGGATATGATATGATAAATGATAATGCCATGCTATGATGCCAAAAGGGAAGAGCAAATTTTGGGGTATTACACGAACGAGTATTGATTAACCTGAAACAAACACGGATGAGTGTTGAAAGACCACGGACGAGTGTCTAAGATGTTCTAGGATCAATACGAACGAGTATTGATTAACCTGAAACAAACACGGACAAGTGTTGAAAGACCACGGACGAGTGTATAAGACGTTTTAGGATCAATACAAACGAGTATTGATTAACCTGAAACAAACACGGACGAGTGTTGAAAGACCACAGACGAGTGTCTAAGACATTCTAGGATCAATACAAATGAGTATTGATTAACCTGAAACAAAATCAGACGAGTTTTGAAAGACCACGGACGAGTGTATAAGACGTTTTAGGATCAATACGAACGAGTATTGATTAACCTGAAAGAAACACGGACGAGTGTTGAAAGACCACGGACGGGTGTCTAATACGTTCTAGGATCAATTAGAATGGGTATTGATTAACCTGAAATAAACACGGACGTGTGTTGAAAGACCACAAACGCGTGTCTAAGACGTTTTAGGATCAATACGAACGAGTATTGATTAACCTGAAACAAACACGGACAAGTGTTGAAAGACCATGGACGAGTGTCTAAGACGTTCTAGGATCAACATGAACGAGTATTGATTAACCTGAAACAAACACGGACGAGTGTTGAAAGACCACAGACGAGTGTCTAAGACATTTTAGGATCAATACGAACGAGTATTGATTAACCTGAAACAAACACGGATGAGTGTTGAAAGACCACGGACGAGTGTCTAAGATGTTCTAGGATCAATACGAACGAGTATTGATTAACCTGAAACAAACACGGACAAGTGTTGAAAGACCACGGACGAGTGTATAAGACGTTTTAGGATCAATACAAACGAGTATTGATTAACCTGAAACAAACACGGACGAGTGTTGAAAGACCACAGACGAGTGTCTAAGACATTCTAGGATCAATACAAATGGGTATTGATTAACCTGAAACAAAATCGGACGAGTTTTGAAAGACCGCGGACGAGTGTATAAGACGTTTTAGGATCAATACGAACGAGTATTGATTAACCTGAAAGAAACACGGACGAGTGTTGAAAGACCACGGACGGGTGTCTAATACGTTCTAGGATCAATTAGAATGGGTATTGATTAACCTGAAATAAACACGGACGTGTGTTGAAAGACCACAAACGCGTGTCTAAGACGTTTTAGGATCAATACGAACGAGTATTGATTAACCTGAAACAAACACGGACAAGTGTTGAAAGACCATGGACGAGTGTCTAAGACGTTCTAGGATCAACATGAACGAGTATTGATTAACCTGAAACAAACACGGACGAGTGTTGAAAGACCACAGACGAGTGTCTAAGACATTTTAGGATCAATACGAACGAGTATTGATTAACCTGAAACAAACACGGATGAGTGTTGAAAGACCACGGACGAGTGTCTAAGATGTTCTAGGATCAATACGAACGAGTATTGATTAACCTGAAACAAACACGGACAAGTGTTGAAAGACCACGGACGAGTGTCTAAGACGTTTTAGGATCAATACGAACGAGTATTGATTAACCTGAAACAAACACGGACTAGTGTTGAAAGACCATGGACGAGTGTCTAAGACGTTCTAGGATCAACATGAACGAGTATTGATTAACCTGAAACAAACACGGACGAGTGTTGAAAGACCACAGACGAGTGTCTAAGACATTTTAGGATCAATACGAACGAGTATTGATTAACCTGAAACAAACACGGATGAGTGTTGAAAGACCACGGACGAGTGTCTAAGATGTTCTAGGATCAATACGAACGAGTATTGATTAACCTGAAACAAACACGGACAAGTGTTGAAAGACCACGGACGAGTGTCTAAGACGTTTTAGGATCAATACAAACGTGTATTGATTAACCTGAAACAAACACGGACGAGTGTTGAAAGACCACAGACGAGTGTCTAAGACATTCTAGGATCAATACAAATGAGTATTGATTAACCTGAAACAAAATCGGACGAGTTTTGAAAGACCACGGACGAGTGTATAAGACGTTTTATGATCAATACGAATGAGTATTGATTAACCTGAAAGAAACACGGACGAGTGTTGAAAGACCACGGACGGGTGTCTAATACGTTCTAGGATCAATTAGAATGGGTATTGATTAACCTGAAATAAACACGGACGTGTGTTGAAAGACCACAAACGCGTGTCTAAGACGTTTTAGGATCAATACGAACGAGTATTGATTAACCTGAAACAAACACGGACAAGTGTTGAAAGACCATGGACGAGTGTCTAAGACGTTCTAGGATCAACATGAACGAGTATTGATTAACCTGAAACAAACACGGACGAGTGTTGAAAGACCACAGACGAGTGTCTAAGACATTTTAGGATCAATACGAACGAGTATTGATTAACCTGAAACAAACACGGATGAGTGTTGAAAGACCACGGACGAGTGTCTAAGATGTTCTAGGATCAATACGAACGAGTATTGATTAACCTGAAACAAACACGGACAAGTGTTGAAAGACCACGGACGAGTGTCTAAGACGTTTTAGGATCAATACGAACGAGTATTGATTAACCTGAAACAAACACGGACTAGTGTTGAAAGACCATGGACGAGTGTCTAAGACGTTCTAGGATCAACATGAACGAGTATTGATTAACCTGAAACAAACACGGACGAGTGTTGAAAGACCACAGACGAGTGTCTAAGACATTTTAGGATCAATACGAACGAGTATTGATTAACCTGAAACAAACACGGATGAGTGTTGAAAGACCACGGACGAGTGCCTAAGATGTTCTAGGATCAATACGAACGAGTATTGATTAACCTGAAACAAACACGGACAAGTGTTGAAAGACCACGGACGAGTGTCTAAGACGTTTTAGGATCAATACGAACGAGTATTGATTAACCTGAAACAAACACGGACGAGTGTTGAAAGACCACAGACGAGTGTCTAAGACATTTTAGGATCAATACGAACGAGTATTGATTAACCTGAAACAAACACGGATGAGTGTTGAAAGACCACGGACGAGTGTCTATGATGTTCTAGGATCAATACGAACGAGTATTGATTAACCTGAAACAAACACGGACAAGTGTTGAAAGACCACGGACGAGTGTCTAAGACATTTTAGGATCAATACGAACGAGTATTGATTAACTTGAAACAAACACGGACGAGTGTTAAAACACCACGGACGAGTGTCTAATATGTTTTAGGATCAATACGAACGAGTATTGATTAACCTGAAACAAACATGGACGAGTGTTGAAAAACCACGGATGATTGTCTAAGACGTTTTAGGATTCATACGAACGAGTATTGATTAACCTGAAACAACCACTGACGAGTGTTGAAAGACTACGGACGAGTGTCTTAGACGTTCTAGAATCAATACGAACGAGTATTGATTAACCTGAAACAAACAGGGATGAGTGTTGAAAGACCACAGATGAGTGTCTAAGACGTTTTAGGATCAATACGAATGAGTATTGATTAACCTGAAACAAACACGGACTAGTGTTGAAAGACCACAGACGAGTGTCTAAGACGTTCTAGGATCAACATGAACGAGTATTGATTAACCTGAAACAAACACGGACGAGTGTTGAAAGACCACAGACGAGTGTCTAAGACATTTTAGGATCAATACGAACGAGTATTGATTAACCTGAAACAAACACGGATGAGTGTTGAAAGACCACGGACGAGTGTCTAAGATGTTCTAGGATCAATACGAACGAGTATTGATTAACCTGAAACAAACACGGACAAGTGTTGAAAGACCACGGACGAGTGTCTAAGACGTTTTAGGATCAATACGAACGAGTATTGATTAACCTGAAACAAACACGGACTAGTGTTGAAAGACCATGGACGAGTGTCTAAGACGTTCTAGGATCAACATGAACGAGTATTGATTAACCTGAAACAAACACGGATGAGTGTTGAAAGACCACAGACGAGTGTCTAAGACATTTTAGGATCAATACGAACGAGTATTGATTAACCTGAAACAAACACGGATGAGTGTTGAAAGACCACGGACGAGTGTCTAAGATGTTCTAGGATCAATACGAACGAGTATTGATTAACCTGAAACAAACACGGACAAGTGTTGAAAGACCACGGACGAGTGTCTAAGACGTTTTAGGATCAATACGAACGAGTATTGATTAACCTGAAACAAACACGGACTAGTGTTGAAAGACCATGGACGAGTGTCTAAGACGTTCTAGGATCAACATGAACGAGTATTGATTAACCTGAAACAAACACGGACGAGTGTTGAAAGACCACAGACGAGTGTCTAAGACATTTTAGGATCAATACGAACGAGTATTGATTAACCTGAAACAAACACGGATGAGTGTTGAAAGACCACAGACGAGTGTCTAAGATGTTCTAGGATCAATACGAACGAGTATTGATTAACCTGAAACAAACACGGAAAAGTGTTGAAAGACCACGGACGAGTGTCTAAGACGTTTTAGGATCAATACGAACGAGTATTGATTAACCTGAAACAAACACGGACGAGTGTTGAAAGACCACAGACGAGTGTCTAAGACATTTTAGGATCAATACGAACGAGTATTGATTAACCTGAAACAAACACGGACAAGTGTTGAAAGACCACGGACGAGTGTCTAAGACGTTTTAGGATCAATACAAACGTGTATTGATTAACCTGAAACAAACACGGACGAGTGTTGAAAGACCACAGACGAGTGTCTAAGACATTCTAGGATCAATACAAATGAGTATTGATTAACCTGAAACAAAATCGGACGAGTTTTGAAAGACCACGGACGAGTGTATAAGACGTTTTATGATCAATACGAATGAGTATTGATTAACCTGAAAGAAACACGGACGAGTGTTGAAAGACCACGGACGGGTGTCTAATACGTTCTAGGATCAATTAGAATGGGTATTGATTAACCTGAAATAAACACGGACGTGTGTTGAAAGACCACAAACGCGTGTCTAAGACGTTTTAGGATCAATACGAACGAGTATTGATTAACCTGAAACAAACACGGACAAGTGTTGAAAGACCATGGACGAGTGTCTAAGACGTTCTAGGATCAACATGAACGAGTATTGATTAACCTGAAACAAACACGGACGAGTGTTGAAAGACCACAGACGAGTGTCTAAGACATTTTAGGATCAATACGAACGAGTATTGATTAACCTGAAACAAACACGGATGAGTGTTGAAAGACCACGGACGAGTGTCTAAGATGTTCTAGGATCAATACGAACGAGTATTGATTAACCTGAAACAAACACGGACAAGTGTTGAAAGACCACGGACGAGTGTCTAAGACGTTTTAGGATCAATACGAACGAGTATTGATTAACCTGAAACAAACACGGACTAGTGTTGAAAGACCATGGACGAGTGTCTAAGACGTTCTAGGATCAACATGAACGAGTATTGATTAACCTGAAACAAACACGGACGAGTGTTGAAAGACCACAGACGAGTGTCTAAGACATTTTAGGATCAATACGAACGAGTATTGATTAACCTGAAACAAACACGGATGAGTGTTGAAAGACCACGGACGAGTGCCTAAGATGTTCTAGGATCAATACGAACGAGTATTGATTAACCTGAAACAAACACGGACAAGTGTTGAAAGACCACGGACGAGTGTCTAAGACGTTTTAGGATCAATACGAACGAGTATTGATTAACCTGAAACAAACACGGACGAGTGTTGAAAGACCACAGACGAGTGTCTAAGACATTTTAGGATCAATACGAACGAGTATTGATTAACCTGAAACAAACACGGATGAGTGTTGAAAGACCACGGACGAGTGTCTATGATGTTCTAGGATCAATACGAACGAGTATTGATTAACCTGAAACAAACACGGACAAGTGTTGAAAGACCACGGACGAGTGTCTAAGACATTTTAGGATCAATACGAACGAGTATTGATTAACTTGAAACAAACACGGACGAGTGTTAAAACACCACGGACGAGTGTCTAATATGTTTTAGGATCAATACGAACGAGTATTGATTAACCTGAAACAAACATGGACGAGTGTTGAAAAACCACGGATGATTGTCTAAGACGTTTTAGGATTCATACGAACGAGTATTGATTAACCTGAAACAACCACTGACGAGTGTTGAAAGACTACGGACGAGTGTCTTAGACGTTCTAGAATCAATACGAACGAGTATTGATTAACCTGAAACAAACAGGGATGAGTGTTGAAAGACCACAGATGAGTGTCTAAGACGTTTTAGGATCAATACGAATGAGTATTGATTAACCTGAAACAAACACGGACTAGTGTTGAAAGACCACAGACGAGTGTCTAAGACGTTCTAGGATCAACATGAACGAGTATTGATTAACCTGAAACAAACACGGACGAGTGTTGAAAGACCACAGACGAGTGTCTAAGACATTTTAGGATCAATACGAACGAGTATTGATTAACCTGAAACAAACACGGATGAGTGTTGAAAGACCACGGACGAGTGTCTAAGATGTTCTAGGATCAATACGAACGAGTATTGATTAACCTGAAACAAACACGGACAAGTGTTGAAAGACCACGGACGAGTGTCTAAGACGTTTTAGGATCAATACGAACGAGTATTGATTAACCTGAAACAAACACGGACTAGTGTTGAAAGACCATGGACGAGTGTCTAAGACGTTCTAGGATCAACATGAACGAGTATTGATTAACCTGAAACAAACACGGATGAGTGTTGAAAGACCACAGACGAGTGTCTAAGACATTTTAGGATCAATACGAACGAGTATTGATTAACCTGAAACAAACACGGATGAGTGTTGAAAGACCACGGACGAGTGTCTAAGATGTTCTAGGATCAATACGAACGAGTATTGATTAACCTGAAACAAACACGGACAAGTGTTGAAAGACCACGGACGAGTGTCTAAGACGTTTTAGGATCAATACGAACGAGTATTGATTAACCTGAAACAAACACGGACTAGTGTTGAAAGACCATGGACGAGTGTCTAAGACGTTCTAGGATCAACATGAACGAGTATTGATTAACCTGAAACAAACACGGACGAGTGTTGAAAGACCACAGACGAGTGTCTAAGACATTTTAGGATCAATACGAACGAGTATTGATTAACCTGAAACAAACACGGATGAGTGTTGAAAGACCACAGACGAGTGTCTAAGATGTTCTAGGATCAATACGAACGAGTATTGATTAACCTGAAACAAACACGGAAAAGTGTTGAAAGACCACGGACGAGTGTCTAAGACGTTTTAGGATCAATACGAACGAGTATTGATTAACCTGAAACAAACACGGACGAGTGTTGAAAGACCACAGACGAGTGTCTAAGACATTTTAGGATCAATACGAACGAGTATTGATTAACCTGAAACAAACACGGACAAGTGTTGAAAGACCACGGACGAGTGTCTAAGACGTTTTAGGATCAATACAAACGTGTATTGATTAACCTGAAACAAACACGGACGAGTGTTGAAAGACCACAGACGAGTGTCTAAGACATTCTAGGATCAATACAAATGAGTATTGATTAACCTGAAACAAAATCGGACGAGTTTTGAAAGACCACGGACGAGTGTATAAGACGTTTTATGATCAATACGAATGAGTATTGATTAACCTGAAAGAAACACGGACGAGTGTTGAAAGACCACGGACGGGTGTCTAATACGTTCTAGGATCAATTAGAATGGGTATTGATTAACCTGAAATAAACACGGACGTGTGTTGAAAGACCACAAACGCGTGTCTAAGACGTTTTAGGATCAATACGAACGAGTATTGATTAACCTGAAACAAACACGGACAAGTGTTGAAAGACCATGGACGAGTGTCTAAGACGTTCTAGGATCAACATGAACGAGTATTGATTAACCTGAAACAAACACGGACGAGTGTTGAAAGACCACAGACGAGTGTCTAAGACATTTTAGGATCAATACGAACGAGTATTGATTAACCTGAAACAAACACGGATGAGTGTTGAAAGACCACGGACGAGTGTCTAAGATGTTCTAGGATCAATACGAACGAGTATTGATTAACCTGAAACAAACACGGACAAGTGTTGAAAGACCACGGACGAGTGTCTAAGACGTTTTAGGATCAATACGAACGAGTATTGATTAACCTGAAACAAACACGGACTAGTGTTGAAAGACCATGGACGAGTGTCTAAGACGTTCTAGGATCAACATGAACGAGTATTGATTAACCTGAAACAAACACGGACGAGTGTTGAAAGACCACAGACGAGTGTCTAAGACATTTTAGGATCAATACGAACGAGTATTGATTAACCTGAAACAAACACGGATGAGTGTTGAAAGACCACGGACGAGTGCCTAAGATGTTCTAGGATCAATACGAACGAGTATTGATTAACCTGAAACAAACACGGACAAGTGTTGAAAGACCACGGACGAGTGTCTAAGACGTTTTAGGATCAATACGAACGAGTATTGATTAACCTGAAACAAACACGGACGAGTGTTGAAAGACCACAGACGAGTGTCTAAGACATTTTAGGATCAATACGAACGAGTATTGATTAACCTGAAACAAACACGGATGAGTGTTGAAAGACCACGGACGAGTGTCTATGATGTTCTAGGATCAATACGAACGAGTATTGATTAACCTGAAACAAACACGGACAAGTGTTGAAAGACCACGGACGAGTGTCTAAGACATTTTAGGATCAATACGAACGAGTATTGATTAACTTGAAACAAACACGGACGAGTGTTAAAACACCACGGACGAGTGTCTAATATGTTTTAGGATCAATACGAACGAGTATTGATTAACCTGAAACAAACATGGACGAGTGTTGAAAAACCACGGATGATTGTCTAAGACGTTTTAGGATTCATACGAACGAGTATTGATTAACCTGAAACAACCACTGACGAGTGTTGAAAGACTACGGACGAGTGTCTTAGACGTTCTAGAATCAATACGAACGAGTATTGATTAACCTGAAACAAACAGGGATGAGTGTTGAAAGACCACAGATGAGTGTCTAAGACGTTTTAGGATCAATACGAATGAGTATTGATTAACCTGAAACAAACACGGACTAGTGTTGAAAGACCACAGACGAGTGTCTAAGACGTTCTAGGATCAACATGAACGAGTATTGATTAACCTGAAACAAACACGGACGAGTGTTGAAAGACCACAGACGAGTGTCTAAGACATTTTAGGATCAATACGAACGAGTATTGATTAACCTGAAACAAACACGGATGAGTGTTGAAAGACCACGGACGAGTGTCTAAGATGTTCTAGGATCAATACGAACGAGTATTGATTAACCTGAAACAAACACGGACAAGTGTTGAAAGACCACGGACGAGTGTCTAAGACGTTTTAGGATCAATACGAACGAGTATTGATTAACCTGAAACAAACACGGACTAGTGTTGAAAGACCATGGACGAGTGTCTAAGACGTTCTAGGATCAACATGAACGAGTATTGATTAACCTGAAACAAACACGGATGAGTGTTGAAAGACCACAGACGAATGTCTAAGACATTTTAGGATCAATACGAACGAGTATTGATTAACCTGAAACAAACACGGATGAGTGTTGAAAGACCACGGACGAGTGTCTAAGATGTTCTAGGATCAATACGAACGAGTATTGATTAACCTGAAACAAACACGGACAAGTGTTGAAAGACCACGGACGAGTGTCTAAGACGTTTTAGGATCAATACGAACGAGTATTGATTAACCTGAAACAAACACGGACTAGTGTTGAAAGACCATGGACGAGTGTCTAAGACGTTCTAGGATCAACATGAACGAGTATTGATTAACCTGAAACAAACACGGACGAGTGTTGAAAGACCACAGACGAGTGTCTAAGACATTTTAGGATCAATACGAACGAGTATTGATTAACCTGAAACAAACACGGATGAGTGTTGAAAGACCACAGACGAGTGTCTAAGATGTTCTAGGATCAATACGAACGAGTATTGATTAACCTGAAACAAACACGGAAAAGTGTTGAAAGACCACGGACGAGTGTCTAAGACGTTTTAGGATCAATACGAACGAGTATTGATTAACCTGAAACAAACACGGACGAGTGTTGAAAGACCACAGACGAGTGTCTAAGACATTTTAGGATCAATACGAACGAGTATTGATTAACCTGAAACAACCACTGACGAGTGTTGAAAGACTACGGACGAGTGTCTTAGACGTTCTAGAATCAATACGAACGAGTATTGATTAACCTGAAACAAACACGGATGAGTGTTGAAAGACCACAGATGAGTGTCTAAGACGTTTTAAGATCAATACGAATGAGTATTGATTAACCTGAAACAAACACGGACTAGTGTTGAAAGACCACAGACTAGTGTCTAAGACGTTCTAGGATCAACGCGAACGAGTATTGATTAACCTGAAACAAACACGGATGAGTCTTGAAAGATCACAAATGAGTGTCTAAGACATTTTAGGATCAATATGAACGAGTATTGATTAACCTGAAACAAAATCGGACGAGTTTTGAAAGACCACGGACGAGTGTCTAAGACGTTTTAGGATCAACATGAACGAGTATTGATTAACCTGAAACAAACACGGACGAGTGTTGAAAGACCACAGACGAGTGTCTAAGACATTTTAGGATAAATACGAACGAGTATTGATTAACCTGAAACAAACACGGATGAGTGTTGAAAGACCACAGATGAGTGTCTAAGACGTTTTAGGATCAATACGAATGAGTATTGATTAACCTGAAACAAACACGGACTAGTGTTGAAAGACCACAGACGAGTGTTTAAGACATTTTAGGATCAATACAAATGAGTATTGATTAACCTGAAATAAACACGGATGAGTGTTGAAAGACCACGGACGAGTGTCTAAGCCGTTTTAGGATCAATACGAATGAGTATTGATTAACCTAAAACAAACACTGACGAGTGTTGAAAGACTACGGACGAGTGTCTTAGACGTTCTAGAATCAATACGAACGAGTATTGATTAACCTGAAACAAACAAGGATGAGTGTTGAAAGACCACAGATGAGTGTCTAAGACGTTTTAGGATCAATACGAATGAGTATTGATTAACCTGAAACAAACACGGACTAGTGTTGAAAGACCACAGACGAGTGTCTAAGACGTTCTAGGATCAACGCGAACGAGTATTGATTAACCTGAAACAAACACGGATGAGTCTTGAAAGATCACAAATGAGTGTCTAAGACATTTTAGGATCAATATGAACGAGTATTGATTAACCTGAAACAAAATCGGACGAGTTTTGAAAGACCACGGACGAGTGTCTGAGACGTTTTAGGATCAATACGAACGAGTATTGATTAACCTGAAAGAAACACGGACGAGTTTTGAAAGACCACGTACGGGTGTCTAAGACGTTCTAGGATCAATTAGAATGGGTATTGATTAACCTGAAATAAACACGGACGTGTGTTGAAAGACCACAAACGCGTGTCTAAGACGTTTTAGGATCAATACGAACGAGTATTGATTAACCTGAAACAAACACGGACAAGTGTTGAAAGACCATGGACGAGTGTCTAAGACGTTCTAGGATCAACATGAACGAGTATTGATTAACCTGAAACAAACAGGACGAGTGTTGAAAGACCACAGACGAGTGTCTAAGACATTTTAGGATCAATACGAACGAGTATTGATTAACCTGAAACAAACACGGATGAGTGTTGAAAGACCACGGACGAGTGTCTAAGATGTTCTAGGATCAATACGAACGAGTATTGATTAACCTGAAACAAACACGGACAAGTGTTGAAAGACCACGGACGAGTGTCTAAGACGTTTTAGGATCAATACGAACGAGTATTGATTAACCGGAAACAAACACGGACTAGTGTTGAAAGACCATGGACGAGTGTCTAAGACGTTCTAGGATCAACATGAACGAGTATTGATTAACCTGAAACAAACACGGACGAGTGTTGAAAGACCACAGACGAGTGTCTAAGACATTTTAGGATCAATACGAACGAGTATTGATTAACCTGAAACAAACACGGATGAGTGTTGAAAGACCACGGACGAGTGTCTAAGATGTTCGAGGATTAATACGAACGAGTATTGATTAACCTGAAACAAACACGGACGAGTGTTGAAAGACCACAGACGAGTGTCTAAGACATTCTAGGATCAATACAAATGAGTATTGATTAACCTGAAACAAAATCGGACGAGTTTTGAAAGACCACGGACGAGTGTCTAAGACGGTTTAGGATCAATACGAACGAGTATTGATTAACCTGAAAGAAACACGGACGAGTGTTGAAAGACCACGGACGGGTGTCTAAGATGTTCTAGGATCAATTAGAATGGGTATTGAATAACCTGAAATAAACACGGACGTGTGTTGAAAGACCACAAACGCGTGTCTAAGACGTTTTAGGATCAATACGAACGAGTATTGATTAACCTGAAACAAACACGGACTAGTGTTGAAAGACCACAGACGAGTGTCTAAGACGTTCTAGGATCAACGCGAACGAGTATTGATTAACCTGAAACAAACACGGATGAGTCTTGAAAGATCACAAATGAGTGTCTAAGACATTTTAGGATCAATATGAACGAGTATTGATTAACCTGAAACAAAATCGGACGAGTTTTGAAAGACCACGGACGAGTGTCTGAGACGTTTTAGGATCAATACGAACGAGTATTGATTAACCTGAAAGAAACACGGACGAGTGTTGAAAGACCACGGACGGGTGTCTAAGACGTTCTAGGATCAATTAGAATGGGTATTGATTAACCTGAAATAAACACGGACGTGTGTTGAAAGACCACAAACGCGTGTCTAAGACGTTTTAGGATCAATACGAACGAGTATTGATTAACCTGAAACAAACACGGACAAGTGTTGAAAGACCATGGACGAGTGTCTAAGACGTTCTAGGATCAACATGAACGAGTATTGATTAACCTCAAACAAACACGGACGAGTGTTGAAAGACCACAGACGAGTGTCTAAGACATTTTAGGATCAATACGAACGAGTATTGATTAACCTGAAACAAACAGGGATGAGTGTTGAAAGACCACGGACGAGTGTCTAAGATGTTCTAGGATCAATACGAACGAGTATTGATTAACCTGAAACAAACACGGACAAGTGTTGAAAGACCACGGACGAGTGTCTAAGACGTTTTAGGATCAATACGAACGAGTATTGATTAACCTGAAACAAACACGGACTAGTGTTGAAAGACCATGGACGAGTGTATAAGACGTTCTAGGATCAACATGAACGAGTATTGATTAACCTGAAACAAACACGGACAAGTGTTGAAAGACCACAGACGAGTGTCTAAGACATTTTAGGATCAATACGAACGAGTATTGATTAACCTGAAACAAACACGGATGAGTGTTGAAAGACCACGGACGAGTGTCTAAGATGTTCTAGGATTAATACGAACGAGTATTGATTAACCTGAAACAAACACGGACGAGTGTTGAAAGACCACAGACGAGTGTCTAAGACATTCTAGGATCAATACAAATGAGTATTGATTAACCTGAAACAAAATCGGACGAGTTTTGAAAGACCACGGACGAGTGTCTAAGACGGTTTAGGATCAATACGAACGAGTATTGATTAACCTGAAAGAAACACGGACGAGTGTTGAAAGACCACGGACGGGTGTCTAAGATGTTCTAGGATCAATTAGAATGGGTATTGATTAACCTGAAATAAACACGGACGTGTGTTGAAAGACCACAAACGCGTGTCTAAGACGTTTTAGGATCAATACGAACGAGTATTGATTAACCTGAAACAAACACGGACAAGTGTTGAAAGACCATGGACGAGTGTCTAAGACGTTCTAGGATCAACATGAACGAGTATTGATTAACCTGAAACAAACACGGACGAGTGTTGAAAGACCACAGACGAGTGTCTAAGACATTTTAGGATCAATACGAACGAGTATTGATTAACCTGAAACAAACACGGATGAGTGTTGAAAGACCACGGACGAGTGTCTAAGATGTTCTAGGATCAATACGAACGAGTATTGATTAACCTGAAACAAACACGGACAAGTGTTTAAAGACCACGGACGAGTGTCTAAGACGTTTTAGGATCAATACGAACGAGTATTGATTAACCTGAAACAAACACGGACTAGTGTTGAAAGACCATGGACGAGTGTCTAAGACGTTCTAGGATCAACATGAACGAGTATTGATTAACCTGAAACAAACACGGACGAGTGTTGAAAGACCACAGACGAGTGTCTAAGACATTTTAGGATCAATACGAACGAGTATTGATTAACCTGAAACAAACACGGATGAGTGTTGAAAGACCACGGACGAGTGTCTAAGATGTTCTAGGATCAATACGAACGAGTATTGATTAACCTGAAACAAACACGGACAAGTGTTGAAAGACCACGGACGAGTGTCTAAGACGTTTTAGGATCAATACGAACGAGTATTGATTAACCTGAAACAAACACGGAAGAGTGTTGAAAGACCACAGACGAGTGTCTAAGACATTCTAGGATCAATACAAATGAGTATTGATTAACCTGAAACAAACACGGATGAGTGTTGAAAGACCACGGACGAGTGTCTAAGCCGTTTTAGGATCAATACGAATGAGTATTGATTAACCTGAAACAAACACTGACGAGTGTTGAAAGACTACGGACGAGTGTCTTAGATGTTCTAGAATCAATACGAACGAGTATTGATTAACCTGAAACAAACACGGATGAGTGTTGAAAGACCACAGATGAGTGTCTAAGACGTTTTAGGATCAATACGAACGAGTATTGATTAACCTGAAACAAACACGGACAAGTGTTGAAAGACCACGGACGAGTGTCTAAGACGTTTTAGGATCAATACGAACGAGTATTGATTAACCTGACACAAACACTGACGAGTGTTGAAAGACCACAGACGAGTGTCTAAGACATTCTAGGATCAATAAAAATGAGTATTGATTAACCTGAAACAAACACGGATGAGTGTTGAAAGACCACGGACGAGTGTCTAAGACATTTTAGGATCAATACGAACGAGTATTGATTAACCTGAAACAAACACGGATGAGTGTTGAAAGACCACGGACGAGTGTCTAAGATGTTCTAGGATCAATACAAATGAGTATTGATTAACCTGAAACAAACAAGGATGAGTGTTGAAAGACCACAGATGAGTGTCTAAGACGTTTTAGGATCAATACGAATGAGTATTGATTAACCTGAAACAAACACGGACTAGTGTTGAAAGACCACAGACGAGTGTCTAAGACGTTCTAGGATCAACGCGAACGAGTATTGATTAACCTGAAACAAACACGGATGAGTCTTGAAAGATCACAAATGAGTGTCTAAGACATTTTAGGATCAATATGAACGAGTATTGATTAACCTGAAACAAAATCGGACGAGTTTTGAAAGACCACGGACGAGTGTCTGAGACGTTTTAGGATCAATACGAACGAGTATTGATTAACCTGAAAGAAACACGGACGAGTTTTGAAAGACCACGGACGGGTGTCTAAGACGTTCTAGGATCAATTAGAATGGGTATTGATTAACCTGAAATAAACACGAACGTGTGTTGAAAGACCACAAACGCGTGTCTAAGACGTTTTAGGATCAATACGAACGAGTATTGATTAACCTGAAACAAACACGGACAAGTGTTGAAAGACCATGGACGAGTGTCTAAGACGTTCTAGGATCAACATGAACGAGTATTGATTGACCTGAAACAAACAGGACGAGTGTTGAAAGACCACAGACGAGTGTCTAAGACATTTTAGGATCAATACGAACGAGTATTGATTAACCTGAAACAAACACGGATGAGTGTTGAAAGACCACGGACGAGTGTCTAAGATGTTCTAGGATCAATACGAACTAGTATTGATTAACCTGAAACAAACACGGACAAGTGTTGAAAGACCACGGACGAGTGTCTAAGACGTTTTAGGATCAATACGAACGAGTATTGATTAACCTGAAACAAACACGGACTAGTGTTGAAAGACCATGGACGAGTGTCTAAGACGTTCTAGGATCAACATGAACGAGTATTGATTAACCTGAAACAAACACGGACGAGTGTTGAAAGACCACAGACGAGTGTCTAAGACATTTTAGGATCAATACGAACGAGTATTGATTAACCTGAAACAAACACGGATGAGTGTTGAAAGACCACGGACGAGTGTCTAAGATGTTCGAGGATTAATACGAACGAGTATTGATTAACCTGAAACAAACACGGACGAGTGTTGAAAGACCACAGACGAGTGTCTAAGACATTCTAGGATCAATACAAATGAGTATTGATTAACCTGAAACAAAATCGGACGAGTTTTGAAAGACCACGGACGAGTGTCTAAGACGGTTTAGGATCAATACGAACGAGTATTGATTAACCTGAAAGAAACACGGACGAGTGTTGAAAGACCACGGACGGGTGTCTAAGATGTTCTAGGATCAATTAGAATGGGTATTGATTAACCTGAAATAAACACGGACGTGTGTTGAAAGACCACAAACGCGTGTCTAAGACGTTTTAGGATCAATACGAACGAGTATTGATTAACCTGAAACAAACACGGACAAGTGTTGAAAGACCATGGACGAGTGTCTAAGACGTTCTAGGATCAACATGAACGAGTATTGATTAACCTGAAACAAACACGGACGAGTGTTGAAAGACCACAGACGAGTGTCTAAGACATTTTAGAATCAATACGAACGAGTATTGATTAACCTGAAACAAACAGGGATGAGTGTTGAAAGACCACGGACGAGTGTCTAAGATGTTCTAGGATCAATACGAACGAGTATTGATTAACCTGAAACAAACACGGACAAGTGTTGAAAGACCACGGACGAGTGTCTAAGACGTTTTAGGATCAATACGAACGAGTATTGATTAACCTGAAACAAACACGGACTAGTGTTGAAAGACCATGGACGAGTGTATAAGACGTTCTAGGATCAACATGAACGAGTATTGATTAACCTGAAACAAACACGGACAAGTGTTGAAAGACCACAGACGAGTGTCTAAGACATTTTAGGATCAATACGAACGAGTATTGATTAACCTGAAACAAACACGGATGAGTGTTGAAAGACCACGGACGAGTGTCTAAGATGTTCTAGGATTAATACGAACGAGTATTGATTAACCTGAAACAAACACGGACGAGTGTTGAAAGACCACAGACGAGTGTCTAAGACATTTTAGGATCAATACGAACGAGTATTGATTAACCTGAAACAAACACGGACTAGTGTTGAAAGACCACAGACGAGTGTCTAAGACGTTCTAGGATCAACGCGAACGAGTATTGATTAACCTGAAACAAACACGGATGAGTCTTGAAAGATCACAAATGAGTGTCTAAGACATTTTAGGATCAATATGAACGAGTATTGATTAACCTGAAACAAAATCGGACGAGTTTTGAAAGACCACGGACGAGTGTCTGAGACGTTTTAGGATCAATACGAACGAGTATTGATTAACCTGAAAGAAACACGGACGAGTTTTGAAAGACCACGGACGGGTGTCTAAGACGTTCTAGGATCAATTAGAATGGGTATTGATTAACCTGAAATAAACACGGACGTGTGTTGAAAGACCACAAACGCGTGTCTAAGACGTTTTAGGATCAATACGAACGAGTATTGATTAACCTGAAACAAACACGGACAAGTGTTGAAAGACCATGGACGAGTGTCTAAGACGTTCTAGGATCAACATGAACGAGTATTGATTAACCTCAAACAAACACGGACGAGTGTTGAAAGACCACAGACGAGTGTCTAAGACATTTTAGGATCAATACGAACGAGTATTGATTAACCTGAAACAAACAGGGATGAGTGTTGAAAGACCACGGACGAGTGTCTAAGATGTTCTAGGATCAATACGAACGAGTATTGATTAACCTGAAACAAACACGGACAAGTGTTGAAAGACCACGGACGAGTGTCTAAGACGTTTTAGGATCAATACGAACGAGTATTGATTAACCTGAAACAAACACGGACTAGTGTTGAAAGACCATGGACGAGTGTATAAGACGTTCTAGGATCAACATGAACGAGTATTGATTAACCTGAAACAAACACGGACAAGTGTTGAAAGACCACAGACGAGTGTCTAAGACATTTTAGGATCAATACGAACGAGTATTGATTAACCTGAAACAAACACGGATGAGTGTTGAAAGACCACGGACGAGTGTCTAAGATGTTCTAGGATTAATACGAACGAGTATTGATTAACCTGAAACAAACACGGACGAGTGTTGAAAGACCACAGACGAGTGTCTAAGACATTCTAGGATCAATACAAATGAGTATTGATTAACCTGAAACAAAATCGGACGAGTTTTGAAAGACCACGGACGAGTGTCTAAGACGGTTTAGGATCAATACGAACGAGTATTGATTAACCTGAAAGAAACACGGACGAGTGTTGAAAGACCACGGACGGGTGTCTAAGATGTTCTAGGATCAATTAGAATGGGTATTGATTAACCTGAAATAAACACGGACGTGTGTTGAAAGACCACAAACGCGTGTCTAAGACGTTTTAGGATCAATACGAACGAGTATTGATTAACCTGAAACAAACACGGACAAGTGTTGAAAGACCATGGACGAGTGTCTAAGACGTTCTAGGATCAACATGAACGAGTATTGATTAACCTGAAACAAACACGGACGAGTGTTGAAAGACCACAGACGAGTGTCTAAGACATTTTAGGATCAATACGAACGAGTATTGATTAACCTGAAACAAACACGGATGAGTGTTGAAAGACCACGGACGAGTGTCTAAGATGTTCTAGGATCAATACGAACGAGTATTGATTAACCTGAAACAAACACGGACAAGTGTTGAAAGACCACGGACGAGTGTCTAAGACGTTTTAGGATCAATACGAACGAGTATTGATTAACCTGAAACAAACACGGACTAGTGTTGAAAGACCATGGACGAGTGTCTAAGACGTTCTAGGATCAACATGAACGAGTATTGATTAACCTGAAACAAACACGGACGAGTGTTGAAAGACCACAGACGAGTGTCTAAGACATTTTGGGATCAATACGAACGAGTATTGATTAACCTGAAACAAACACGGATGAGTGTTGAAAGACCACGGACGAGTGTCTAAGATGTTCTAGGATCAATACGAACGAGTATTGATTAACCTGAAACAAACACGGACAAGTGTTGAAAGACCACGGACGAGTGTCTAAGACGTTTTAGGATCAATACGAACGAGTATTGATTAACCTGAAACAAACACGGAAGAGTGTTGAAAGACCACAGACGAGTGTCTAAGACATTCTAGGATCAATACAAATGAGTATTGATTAACCTGAAACAAACACGGATGAGTGTTGAAAGACCACGGACGAGTGTCTAAGCCGTTTTAGGATCAATACGAATGAGTATTGATTAACCTGAAACAAACACTGACGAGTGTTGAAAGACTACGGACGAGTGTCTTAGATGTTCTAGAATCAATACGAACGAGTATTGATTAACCTGAAACAAACACGGATGAGTGTTGAAAGACCACAGATGAGTGTCTAAGACGTTTTAGGATCAATACGAACGAGTATTGATTAACCTGAAACAAACACGGACAAGTGTTGAAAGACCACGGACGAGTGTCTAAGACGTTTTAGGATCAATACGAACGAGTATTGATTAACCTGAAACAAACACTGACGAGTGTTGAAAGACCACAGACGAGTGTCTAAGACATTCTAGGATCAATACAAATGAGTATTGATTAACCTGAAACAAACACGGATGAGTGTTGAAAGACCACGGACGAGTGTCTAAGACATTTTAGGATCAATACGAACGAGTATTGATTAACCTGAAACAAACACGGATGAGTGTTGAAAGACCACGGACGAGTGTCTAAGATGTTCTAGGATCAATACGAACGAGTATTGATTAACCTGAAACAAACACGGACAAGTGTTGAAAGACCACGGACGAGTGTCTAAGACGTTTTAGGATCAATACGAACGAGTATTGATTAACCTGAAACAAACACGGACTAGTGTTGAAAGACCATGGACGAGTGTCTAAGACGTTCTAGGATCAACATGAACGAGTATTGATTAACCTGAAACAAACACGGACGAGTGTTGAAAGACCACAGACGAGTGTCTAAGACATTTTAGGATCAATATGAACGAGTATTGATTAACCTGAAACAAACACGGATGAGTGTTGAAAGACCACGGACGAGTGTCTAAGATGTTCTAGGATCAATACGAACGAGTATTGATTAACCTGAAACAAACACGGACAAGTGTTGAAAGACCACGGACGAGTGTCTATGACGTTTTAGGATCAATACGAACGAGTATTGATTAACCTGAAACAAACACAGAAGAGTGTTGAAAGACCACAGACGAGTGTCTAAGACATTCTAGGATCAATACAAATGAGTATTGATTAACCTGAAACAAACACGGATGAGTGTTGAAAGACCACGGACGAGTGTCTAAGCCGTTTTTGGATCAATACGAATGAGTATTGATTAACCTGAAACAAACACTGACGAGTGTTGAAAGACTACGGACGAGTGTCTTAGATGTTCTAGAATCAATACGAACGAGTATTGATTAACCTGAAACAAACACGGATGAGTGTTGAAAACCACAGATGAGTGTCTAAGACGTTTTAGGATCAATACGAACGAGTATTGATTAACCTGAAACAAACACGGACAAGTGTTGAAAGACCACGGACGAGTGTCTAAGACGTTTTAGGATCAATACGAACGAGTATTGATTAACCTGAAACAAACACTGACGAGTGTTGAAAGACCACAGACGAGTGTCTAAGACATTCTAGGATCAATACAAATGAGTATTGATTAACCTGAAACAAACACGGATGAGTGTTGAAAGACCACGGACGAGTGTCTAAGCCGTTTTAGGATCAATACGAATGAGTATTGATTAACCTGAAACAAACACTGACGAGTGTTGAAAGACTACAGACGAGTGTCTTAGATGTTCTAGAATCAATACGAACGAGTATTGATTAACCTGAAACAAACACGGATGAGTCTTGAAAGATCACAAACGACTGTCTAAGACATTTTAGGAATAATATGAACGAGTATTGATTAACCTGAAACAAAATCGGACGAGTTTTGAAAGACCACAGACGAGTGTCTAAGACGTTTTAGGATCAATACGAACGAGTATTGATTAACCTGAAAGAAACACGGACGAGTGTTGAAAGACCACGGACGGGTGTCTAAGACGTTCTAGGATCAATAAGAATGGGTATTGATTAACCTGAAATAAACACGGACGTGTGTTGAAAGACCACAAACGCGTGTCTAAGACGTTTTAGGATCAATACGAACGAGTATTGATTAACCTGAAACAAACACGGACAAGTGTTGAAAGACCATGGACGAGTGTCTAAGACGTTCTAGGATAAACATGAACAAGTATTGATTAACCTGAAACAAACACGGACGAGTATTGAAAGACCACAGACGAGTGTCTAAGACATTTTAGGATCAATACGAACGAGTATTGATTAACCTGAAACAAACACGGATGAGTGTTGAAAGACCACGGACGAGTGTCTAAGATGTTCTAGGATCAATACGAACGAGTATTGATTAACCTGAAACAAACACGGACGAGTGTCTAAGACGTTTTAGGATCAATACGAACGAGTATTGATTAACTTGAAACAAACACGGACGAGTGTTAAAAGACCACGGACGAGTGTCTAATATTTTTTAGGATCATTACGAACGAGTATTGATTAACCTGAAACAAACACTGACGAGTGTTGAAAAACCACGGACGAGTGTCTTAGACATTCTAGAATCAATACGAACGAGTATTGATTAACCTGAAACAAACACGGATGAGTGTTGAAAGACCACAGATGAGTGTCTAAGACGTTTTAGGATCAATACGAATGAGTATTGATTAACCTGAAACAAACACGGACTAGTGTTAAAAGACCACAGACGAGTGTCTAAGACGTTCTAGGATCAACGCGAACGAGTATTGATTAACCTGAAACAAACACGGATGAGTCTTGAAAGATCACAAATGAGTGTCTAAGACATTTTAGGATCAATATGAACGAGTATTGATTAACCTGAAACAAAATCAGAGTAGTTTTGAAAGACCACGGACGAGTGTCTAAGACGTTTTAGGATCAACATGAACGAGTATTGATTAACCTGAAACAAACACGGACGAGTGTTGAAAGACCACGGACGAGTGTCTAAGACATTTTAGGATAAATACGAACGAGTATTGATTAACCTGAAACAAACACGGATGAGTGTTGAAAGACCACGGACGAGTGTCTAAGATGTTCTAGGATCAATACGAACGAGTATTGATTAACCTAAAACAAACACGGACAAGTGTTGAAAGACCACGGACGAGTGTCTAAGACGTTTTAGGATCAATACGAACGAGTATTGATTAACCTGAAACAAACACGGACGAGTGTTGAAAGACCACAGACGAGTGTCTAAGACATTCTAGGATCAATACAAATGAGTATTGATTAACCTGAAACAAACACGGATGAGTGTTGAAAGACCACGGACGAGTGTCTAAGCCGTTTTAGGATCAATACAAATGAGTATTGATTAACCTAAAACAAACACTGACGAGTGTTGAAAGACTACGGACGAGTGTCTTAGACGTTCTAGAATCAATACGAACGAGTATTGATTAACCTGAAACAAACACGGATGAGTGTTGAAAGACCACAGATGAGTGTCTAAGACGTTTTAGGATCAATACGAATGAGTATTGATTAACCTGAAACAAACACGGACTAGTGTTGAAAGACCTCAGACGAGTGTCTAAGATGTTCTAGGATCAACGCGAACGAGTATTGATTAACCTGAAACAAACACGGATGAGTCTTGAAAGATCACAAATGAGTGTCTAAGACATTTTAGGATCAATATGAACGAGTATTGATTAACCTGAAACAAAATCGGACGAGTTTTGAAAGACCACGGACGAGTGTCTAAGACGTTTTAGGATCAATACGAACGAGTATTGATTAACCTGAAAGAAAGACGGACGAGTGTTGAAAGACCACGGACGGGTGTCTAAGACGTTCTAGGATCAATTAGAATGGGTATTGATTAACCTGAAATAAACACGGACATGTGTTGAAAGACCACAAACGCGTGTCTAAGTGTTTTAGGATCAATACGAACGAGTATTGATTAACCTGAAACAAACACGGACAAGTGTTGAAAGACCATGGACGAGTGTCTAAGACGTTCTAGGATCAACATGAACGAGTATTGATTAACCTGAAACAAACACGGACGAGTGTTGAAAGACCACAGACGAGTATCTAAGACATTTTAGGATCAATACGAACGAGTATTGATTAACCTGAAACAAACACGGATGAGAGTTGAACGACCACGGACGAGTGTCTAAGATGTTCTAGGATCAATACGAACGAGTATTGATTAACCTGAAACAAACACGGACAAGTGTTGAAAGACCACGGACGATTGTCTAAGACGTTTTAGGATCAATACGAACGAGTATAGATTAACTTGAAACAAACACGGACGAGTGTTAAAAGACCACGGACGAGTGTCTAATATGTTTTAGGATCAATACGAACGAGTATTGATTAACCTGAAACAAACACGGATGAGTCTTGAAAGATCACAAATGAGTGTCTAAGACATTTTAGGATCAATATGAACGAGTATTGATTAACCTGAAACAAACACGGACGAGTGTTGAAAGACCACGGACGAGTGTCTAAGACATTTTTGGATCATTACGAACGAGTATTGATTAACCTAAAACAAACACGGATGAGGGTTGAAAGACCACGGACGAGTGTCTAAGATGTTCTAGGATTAATACGAACGAGTATTGATTAACCTGAAACAAACACGGACGAGTGTTGAAAGACCACGGACGAGTGTCTAAGACATTTTAGGATCAATACGAACGAGTATTGATTAACCTGAAACAAACACGGACTAGTGTTGAAAGACCACAGACGAGTGTCTAAGACGTTCTAGGATCAACGCGAACGAGTATTGATTAACCTGAAACAAACACGGATGAGTCTTGAAAGATCACAAATGAGTGTCTAAGACATTTTAGGATCAATATGAACGAGTATTGATTAACCTGAAACAAAATCGGACGAGTTTTGAAAGACCACGGACGAGTGTCTGAGACGTTTTAGGATCAATACGAACGAGTATTGATTAACCTGAAAGAAACACGGACGAGTTTTGAAAGACCACGGACGGGTGTCTAAGACGTTCTAGGATCAATTAGAATGGGTATTGATTAACCTGAAATAAACACGGACGTGTGTTGAAAGACCACAAACGCGTGTCTAAGACGTTTTAGGATCAATACGAACGAGTATTGATTAACCTGAAACAAACACGGACAAGTGTTGAAAGACCATGGACGAGTGTCTAAGACGTTCTAGGATCAACATGAACGAGTATTGATTAACCTCAAACAAACACGGACGAGTGTTGAAAGACCACAGACGAGTGTCTAAGACATTTTAGGATCAATACGAACGAGTATTGATTAACCTGAAACAAACAGGGATGAGTGTTGAAAGACCACGGACGAGTGTCTAAGATGTTCTAGGATCAATACGAACGAGTATTGATTAACCTGAAACAAACACGGACAAGTGTTGAAAGACCACGGACGAGTGTCTAAGACGTTTTAGGATCAATACGAACGAGTATTGATTAACCTGAAACAAACACGGACTAGTGTTGAAAGACCATGGACGAGTGTATAAGACGTTCTAGGATCAACATGAACGAGTATTGATTAACCTGAAACAAACACGGACAAGTGTTGAAAGACCACAGACGAGTGTCTAAGACATTTTAGGATCAATACGAACGAGTATTGATTAACCTGAAACAAACACGGATGAGTGTTGAAAGACCACGGACGAGTGTCTAAGATGTTCTAGGATTAATACGAACGAGTATTGATTAACCTGAAACAAACACGGACGAGTGTTGAAAGACCACAGACGAGTGTCTAAGACATTCTAGGATCAATACAAATGAGTATTGATTAACCTGAAACAAAATCGGACGAGTTTTGAAAGACCACGGACGAGTGTCTAAGACGGTTTAGGATCAATACGAACGAGTATTGATTAACCTGAAAGAAACACGGACGAGTGTTGAAAGACCACGGACGGGTGTCTAAGATGTTCTAGGATCAATTAGAATGGGTATTGATTAACCTGAAATAAACACGGACGTGTGTTGAAAGACCACAAACGCGTGTCTAAGACGTTTTAGGATCAATACGAACGAGTATTGATTAACCTGAAACAAACACGGACAAGTGTTGAAAGACCATGGACGAGTGTCTAAGACGTTCTAGGATCAACATGAACGAGTATTGATTAACCTGAAACAAACACGGACGAGTGTTGAAAGACCACAGACGAGTGTCTAAGACATTTTAGGATCAATACGAACGAGTATTGATTAACCTGAAACAAACACGGATGAGTGTTGAAAGACCACGGACGAGTGTCTAAGATGTTCTAGGATCAATACGAACGAGTATTGATTAACCTGAAACAAACACGGACAAGTGTTGAAAGACCACGGACGAGTGTCTAAGACGTTTTAGGATCAATACGAACGAGTATTGATTAACCTGAAACAAACACGGACTAGTGTTGAAAGACCATGGACGAGTGTCTAAGACGTTCTAGGATCAACATGAACGAGTATTGATTAACCTGAAACAAACACGGACGAGTGTTGAAAGACCACAGACGAGTGTCTAAGACATTTTGGGATCAATACGAACGAGTATTGATTAACCTGAAACAAACACGGATGAGTGTTGAAAGACCACGGACGAGTGTCTAAGATGTTCTAGGATCAATACGAACGAGTATTGATTAACCTGAAACAAACACGGACAAGTGTTGAAAGACCACGGACGAGTGTCTAAGACGTTTTAGGATCAATACGAACGAGTATTGATTAACCTGAAACAAACACGGAAGAGTGTTGAAAGACCACAGACGAGTGTCTAAGACATTCTAGGATCAATACAAATGAGTATTGATTAACCTGAAACAAACACGGATGAGTGTTGAAAGACCACGGACGAGTGTCTAAGCCGTTTTAGGATCAATACGAATGAGTATTGATTAACCTGAAACAAACACTGACGAGTGTTGAAAGACTACGGACGAGTGTCTTAGATGTTCTAGAATCAATACGAACGAGTATTGATTAACCTGAAACAAACACGGATGAGTGTTGAAAGACCACAGATGAGTGTCTAAGACGTTTTAGGATCAATACGAACGAGTATTGATTAACCTGAAACAAACACGGACAAGTGTTGAAAGACCACGGACGAGTGTCTAAGACGTTTTAGGATCAATACGAACGAGTATTGATTAACCTGAAACAAACACTGACGAGTGTTGAAAGACCACAGACGAGTGTCTAAGACATTCTAGGATCAATACAAATGAGTATTGATTAACCTGAAACAAACACGGATGAGTGTTGAAAGACCACGGACGAGTGTCTAAGACATTTTAGGATCAATACGAACGAGTATTGATTAACCTGAAACAAACACGGATGAGTGTTGAAAGACCACGGACGAGTGTCTAAGATGTTCTAGGATCAATACGAACGAGTATTGATTAACCTGAAACAAACACGGACAAGTGTTGAAAGACCACGGACGAGTGTCTAAGACGTTTTAGGATCAATACGAACGAGTATTGATTAACCTGAAACAAACACGGACTAGTGTTGAAAGACCATGGACGAGTGTCTAAGACGTTCTAGGATCAACATGAACGAGTATTGATTAACCTGAAACAAACACGGACGAGTGTTGAAAGACCACAGACGAGTGTCTAAGACATTTTAGGATCAATATGAACGAGTATTGATTAACCTGAAACAAACACGGATGAGTGTTGAAAGACCACGGACGAGTGTCTAAGATGTTCTAGGATCAATACGAACGAGTATTGATTAACCTGAAACAAACACGGACAAGTGTTGAAAGACCACGGACGAGTGTCTATGACGTTTTAGGATCAATACGAACGAGTATTGATTAACCTGAAACAAACACAGAAGAGTGTTGAAAGACCACAGACGAGTGTCTAAGACATTCTAGGATCAATACAAATGAGTATTGATTAACCTGAAACAAACACGGATGAGTGTTGAAAGACCACGGACGAGTGTCTAAGCCGTTTTTGGATCAATACGAATGAGTATTGATTAACCTGAAACAAACACTGACGAGTGTTGAAAGACTACGGACGAGTGTCTTAGATGTTCTAGAATCAATACGAACGAGTATTGATTAACCTGAAACAAACACGGATGAGTGTTGAAAACCACAGATGAGTGTCTAAGACGTTTTAGGATCAATACGAACGAGTATTGATTAACCTGAAACAAACACGGACAAGTGTTGAAAGACCACGGACGAGTGTCTAAGACGTTTTAGGATCAATACGAACGAGTATTGATTAACCTGAAACAAACACTGACGAGTGTTGAAAGACCACAGACGAGTGTCTAAGACATTCTAGGATCAATACAAATGAGTATTGATTAACCTGAAACAAACACGGATGAGTGTTGAAAGACCACGGACGAGTGTCTAAGCCGTTTTAGGATCAATACGAATGAGTATTGATTAACCTGAAACAAACACTGACGAGTGTTGAAAGACTACAGACGAGTGTCTTAGATGTTCTAGAATCAATACGAACGAGTATTGATTAACCTGAAACAAACACGGATGAGTCTTGAAAGATCACAAACGACTGTCTAAGACATTTTAGGAATAATATGAACGAGTATTGATTAACCTGAAACAAAATCGGACGAGTTTTGAAAGACCACAGACGAGTGTCTAAGACGTTTTAGGATCAATACGAACGAGTATTGATTAACCTGAAAGAAACACGGACGAGTGTTGAAAGACCACGGACGGGTGTCTAAGACGTTCTAGGATCAATAAGAATGGGTATTGATTAACCTGAAATAAACACGGACGTGTGTTGAAAGACCACAAACGCGTGTCTAAGACGTTTTAGGATCAATACGAACGAGTATTGATTAACCTGAAACAAACACGGACAAGTGTTGAAAGACCATGGACGAGTGTCTAAGACGTTCTAGGATAAACATGAACAAGTATTGATTAACCTGAAACAAACACGGACGAGTATTGAAAGACCACAGACGAGTGTCTAAGACATTTTAGGATCAATACGAACGAGTATTGATTAACCTGAAACAAACACGGATGAGTGTTGAAAGACCACGGACGAGTGTCTAAGATGTTCTAGGATCAATACGAACGAGTATTGATTAACCTGAAACAAACACGGACGAGTGTCTAAGACGTTTTAGGATCAATACGAACGAGTATTGATTAACTTGAAACAAACACGGACGAGTGTTAAAAGACCACGGACGAGTGTCTAATATTTTTTAGGATCATTACGAACGAGTATTGATTAACCTGAAACAAACACTGACGAGTGTTGAAAAACCACGGACGAGTGTCTTAGACATTCTAGAATCAATACGAACGAGTATTGATTAACCTGAAACAAACACGGATGAGTGTTGAAAGACCACAGATGAGTGTCTAAGACGTTTTAGGATCAATACGAATGAGTATTGATTAACCTGAAACAAACACGGACTAGTGTTAAAAGACCACAGACGAGTGTCTAAGACGTTCTAGGATCAACGCGAACGAGTATTGATTAACCTGAAACAAACACGGATGAGTCTTGAAAGATCACAAATGAGTGTCTAAGACATTTTAGGATCAATATGAACGAGTATTGATTAACCTGAAACAAAATCAGAGTAGTTTTGAAAGACCACGGACGAGTGTCTAAGACGTTTTAGGATCAACATGAACGAGTATTGATTAACCTGAAACAAACACGGACGAGTGTTGAAAGACCACGGACGAGTGTCTAAGACATTTTAGGATAAATACGAACGAGTATTGATTAACCTGAAACAAACACGGATGAGTGTTGAAAGACCACGGACGAGTGTCTAAGATGTTCTAGGATCAATACGAACGAGTATTGATTAACCTAAAACAAACACGGACAAGTGTTGAAAGACCACGGACGAGTGTCTAAGACGTTTTAGGATCAATACGAACGAGTATTGATTAACCTGAAACAAACACGGACGAGTGTTGAAAGACCACAGACGAGTGTCTAAGACATTCTAGGATCAATACAAATGAGTATTGATTAACCTGAAACAAACACGGATGAGTGTTGAAAGACCACGGACGAGTGTCTAAGCCGTTTTAGGATCAATACAAATGAGTATTGATTAACCTAAAACAAACACTGACGAGTGTTGAAAGACTACGGACGAGTGTCTTAGACGTTCTAGAATCAATACGAACGAGTATTGATTAACCTGAAACAAACACGGATGAGTGTTGAAAGACCACAGATGAGTGTCTAAGACGTTTTAGGATCAATACGAATGAGTATTGATTAACCTGAAACAAACACGGACTAGTGTTGAAAGACCTCAGACGAGTGTCTAAGATGTTCTAGGATCAACGCGAACGAGTATTGATTAACCTGAAACAAACACGGATGAGTCTTGAAAGATCACAAATGAGTGTCTAAGACATTTTAGGATCAATATGAACGAGTATTGATTAACCTGAAACAAAATCGGACGAGTTTTGAAAGACCACGGACGAGTGTCTAAGACGTTTTAGGATCAATACGAACGAGTATTGATTAACCTGAAAGAAAGACGGACGAGTGTTGAAAGACCACGGACGGGTGTCTAAGACGTTCTAGGATCAATTAGAATGGGTATTGATTAACCTGAAATAAACACGGACATGTGTTGAAAGACCACAAACGCGTGTCTAAGTGTTTTAGGATCAATACGAACGAGTATTGATTAACCTGAAACAAACACGGACAAGTGTTGAAAGACCATGGACGAGTGTCTAAGACGTTCTAGGATCAACATGAACGAGTATTGATTAACCTGAAACAAACACGGACGAGTGTTGAAAGACCACAGACGAGTATCTAAGACATTTTAGGATCAATACGAACGAGTATTGATTAACCTGAAACAAACACGGATGAGAGTTGAACGACCACGGACGAGTGTCTAAGATGTTCTAGGATCAATACGAACGAGTATTGATTAACCTGAAACAAACACGGACAAGTGTTGAAAGACCACGGACGATTGTCTAAGACGTTTTAGGATCAATACGAACGAGTATAGATTAACTTGAAACAAACACGGACGAGTGTTAAAAGACCACGGACGAGTGTCTAATATGTTTTAGGATCAATACGAACGAGTATTGATTAACCTGAAACAAACACGGATGAGTCTTGAAAGATCACAAATGAGTGTCTAAGACATTTTAGGATCAATATGAACGAGTATTGATTAACCTGAAACAAACACGGACGAGTGTTGAAAGACCACGGACGAGTGTCTAAGACATTTTTGGATCATTACGAACGAGTATTGATTAACCTAAAACAAACACGGATGAGGGTTGAAAGACCACGGACGAGTGTCTAAGATGTTCTAGGATCAATACGAACGAGTATTGATTAACCTGAAACAAACATGGATGAGTGTTGAAAGACCACGGACGAGTGTCTAAGACGTTTTAGGATCAATACGAACGAGTATTGATTAACCTGAAACAAACACGGACGAGTGTTGAAAGACCACAGACGAGTGTCTAAGACATTCTAGGATCAATACAAATGAGTATTGATTAACCTGAAACAAACACGGATGAGTGTTGAAAGACCACGGACGAGTGTCTAAGCCGTTTTAGGATCAATATGAATGAGTATTGATTAACCTAAAACAAACACTGACGAGTGTTGAAAGACTACGGACGAGTGTCTTAGACGCTCTAGAATCAATACGAACGAGTATTGATTAACCTGAAACAAACACGGATGAGTGTTGAAAGACCACAGATGAGTGTCTAAGACGTTTTAGGATCAATACGAATGAGTATTGATTAACCTGAAACAAACACGGACTAGTGTTGAAAGACCACAGACGAGTGTCTAAGACGTTCTAGGATCAACGCGAACGAGTATTGATTAACCTGAAACAAACACGGATGAGTCTTGAAAGATCACAAATGAGTGTCTAAGACATTTTAGAATCAATATGAACGAGTATTGATTAACCTGAAACAAAATCGGACGAGTTTTGAAAGACCACGGACGAGTGTCTCAGACGTTTTAGGATCAATACGAACGAGTATTGATTAACCTGAAAGAAAGACGGACGAGTGTTGAAAGACCACGGACGGGTGTCTAAGACGTTCTAGGATCAATTAGAATGGGTATTGATTAACCTGAAATAAACACGGACGTGTGTTGAAAGACCACAAACGCGTGTCTAAGACGTTTTAGGATCAATACGAACGAGTATTGATTAACCTGAAACAAACACGGACAAGTGTTGAAAGACCATGGACGAGTGTCTAAGACGTTCTAGGATCAACATGAACGAGTATTGATTAACCTGAAACAAACACGGACGAGTGTTGAAAGACCACAGATGAGTATCTAAGACATTTTAGGATCAATACGAACGAGTATTGATTAACCTGAAACAAACACGGATGAGAGTTGAACGACCACGGACGAGTGTCTAAGATGTTCTAGAATCAATACGAACGAGTATTGATTAACCTGAAACAAACACGGACAAGTGTTGAAAGACCACAGACGATTGTCTAAGACGTTTTAGGATCAATACGAACGAGTATTGATTAACTTGAAACAAACACGGACGAGTGTTACAAGACCACGGACGAGTGTCTAATATGTTTTAGGATCAATACGAACGAGTATTGATTAACCTGAAACAAACATGGACGAGTGTTGAAAGACCACGGATGATTGTCTAAGACGTTTTAGGATCAATACGAACAAGTATTGATTAACCTGAAACAAACACGGACGAGTGTTGAAAGACCACGGACGAGTGTCTAAGACATTTTTGGATCAATACGAACGAGTATTGATTAACCTGAAACAAACACGGATGAGGGTTGAAAGACCACGGACGAGTGTCTAAGATGTTCTAGGATCAATACGAACGAGTATTGATTAACCTGAAACAAACATGGACGAGTGTTGAAAGACCACGGACGATTGTGTAAGACGTTTTAGGATCAATACGAACGAGTATTGATTAACCTGAAACAAAGACGGACAAGTGTTGAAAGACCACAGACGTGTGTCTAAGACATTCTAGGATCAATACGAATGAGTATTGATTAACCTGAAACAAACACGGATGAGTGTTGAAAGACCACGGACGAGTGTCTAAGCCGGTTTAGGATCAATACGAATGAGTATTGATTAACCTGAAACAAACACTGACGATTGTTGAAAGACTACGGACGAATGTCTTAGACGTTCTAGAATCAATACGAACGAGTATTGATTAACCTGAAACAAACACGGACGAGTGTTGAAAGATCACGGTTGAGTGTCTAAGAGGTTTTAGGATCAATACGAATGAGTATTGATTAACCTGAAACAAACACGGACTAGTGTTGAAAGACCACAGACGAGTGTCTAAGACGTTCTAGGATCAACGTGAACAAGTATTGATTAACCTGAAACAAACACGGATGAGTCTTGAAAGATCACAGATGAGTGTCTAAGACGTTTTAGGATCAATACAAACGAGTATTGATTAACCTGAAACAAACACGGACGAGTGTTGAAAGACCACGGACGAGTGTCTAAGATGTTCTAAGATCAATACGAACGAGTAATGATTAACCTTAAACAAACATGGACGAGTGTTGAAAGACCACGGACGATTGTCTAAGACATTTTAGGATCAATACGAACGAGTATTGATTAACCTGAAATAAACACGGACGAGTGTTGAAAGACCACGGACGAGTGTCTAAGACATTTTAGGATCAATACGAACGAGTATTGATTAACCTGAAACAAACACGGATGAGTGTTGAAAGACCACGGACGAGTGTCTAAGCCGTTTTATGATCAATACGAACGAGTATTGATTAACCTGAAACAAACACGGACGAGTGTTGAAAGACCACGGACGAGTGTCTAAGATGTTCTAAGATCAATACGAACGAGTAATGATTAACCTTAAACAAACATGGACGAGTGTTGAAAGACCACGGACGATTGTCTAAGACATTTTAGGATCAATACGAACGAGTATTGATTAACCTGAAATAAACACGGACGAGTGTTGAAAGACCACGGACGAGTGTCTAAGACATTTTAGGATCAATACGAACGAGTATTGATTAACCTGAAACAAACACGGATGAGTGTTGAAAGACCACGGACGAGTGTCTAAGCCGTTTTAGGATCAATACGAATGAGTATTGATTAACCTGAAACAAACACTGACGAGTGTTGAAAGACTACGTACGAGTGTCTTAGACGTTCTAGAATCAATACGAACGAGTATTGATTAACCTGAAACAAACACGGATGTGTGTTGAAAGACCACAGATGAGTGTCTAATACGTTTTAGGATCAATACGAATGAGTATTGATTAACCTGAAATAAACACGGACTAGGGTTGAAAGACCACAGACGAGTGTCTAAGACGTTCTAGGATCAACGCGAACGAGTATTGATTAACCTGAAACAAACACGGATGAGTCTTGAAAGATCAAAAATAAGTGTCTAAGACATTTTAGGATCAATATGAATGAGTATTGATTAACCTGAAACAAAATCGGACGAGTTTTGATAGACCACAGACGAGTGTCTAAGACGTTTTAGGATTAATACGAACGAGTATTGATTAACCTGAAACAAACACGGACAAGTGTTGAAAGACCATGGACGAGTGTCTAAGACGTTCTCGGATCAACATGAACGAGTATTGATTAACCTGAAACAAACACGGACGAGTGTTGAAAGACCACAGACGGGTGTCTAAGACATTTTAGGATCAACACGAACGAGTATTGATTAACCTGAAACAAACACGGACGAGTGTTGAAAGACCACGGACGAGTGTCTAAGATGTTCTAGGATCAATACGAACGAGTATTGATTAACCTGAAACAAACACGGACAAGTGTTGAAAGACCACGGACGAGTGTCTAAGACGTTTTAGGATCAATACGAACGAGTATTGATTAACTTGAAACAAACACGGACGAGTGTTAAAAGACCACGGACGAGTGTCTAATATGTTTAAGGATCAATACGAACGAGTATTGATTAACTTGAAACAAACACGGACGAGTGTTAAAAGACCACGGACGAGTGTCTAATATGTTTTAGGATCAATACGAACGAGTATTGATTAACCTGAAACAAACATGGACGAGTGTTGAAAGACCACGGACGAGTGTCTAAGACAATTTTGGATCAATACGAACGAGTATTGATTAACCTGAAACAAATACGGATGAGGGTTGAAAGACCACGGACGAGTGTCTAAGATGTTCTAGGATCAATACGAACGAGTATTGATTAACCTGAAACAAACATGGACGAGTGTTGAAAGACCACGGACGATTGTGTAAGACGTTTTAGGATCAATACGAACGAGTATTGATTAACCTGAAACAAACACGGACAAGTGTTGAAAGACCACAGACGTGTGTCTAAGACATTCTAGGATCAATACGAATGAGTATTGATTAACCTGAAACAAACACGGATGAGTGTTGAAAGACCACGGACGAGTGTCTAAGCCGGTTTAGGATCAATACGAATGAGTATTGATTAACCTGAAACAAACACTGACGATTGTTGAAAGACTACGGACGAATGTCTTAGACGTTCTAGAATCAATACGAACGAGTATTGATTAACCTGAAACAAACACGGACGAGTGTTGAAAGATCACGGTTGAGTGTCTAAGAGGTTTTAGGATCAATACGAATGAGTATTGATTAACCTGAAACAAACACGGACTAGTGTTGAAAGACCACAGACGAGTGTCTAAGACGTTCTAGGATCAACGTGAACAAGTATTGATTAACCTGAAACAAACACGGATGAGTCTTGAAAGATCACAGATGAGTGTCTAAGACGTTTTAGGATCAATACAAACGAGTATTGATTAACCTGAAACAAACACGGACGAGTGTTGAAAGACCACGGACGAGTGTCTAAGATGTTCTAAGATCAATACGAACGAGTAATGATTAACCTTAAACAAACATGGACGAGTGTTGAAAGACCACGGACGATTGTCTAAGACATTTTAGGATCAATACGAACGAGTATTGATTAACCTGAAATAAACACGGACGAGTGTTGAAAGACCACGGACGAGTGTCTAAGACATTTTAGGATCAATACGAACGAGTATTGATTAACCTGAAACAAACACGGATGAGTGTTGAAAGACCACGGACGAGTGTCTAAGCCGTTTTAGGATCAATACGAATGAGTATTGATTAACCTGAAACAAACACTGACGAGTGTTGAAAGACTACGTACGAGTGTCTTAGACGTTCTAGAATCAATACGAACGAGTATTGATTAACCTGAAACAAACACGGATGTGTGTTGAAAGACCACAGATGAGTGTCTAATACGTTTTAGGATCAATACGAATGAGTATTGATTAACCTGAAATAAACACGGACTAGGGTTGAAAGACCACAGACGAGTGTCTAAGACGTTCTAGGATCAACGCGAACGAGTATTGATTAACCTGAAACAAACACGGATGAGTCTTGAAAGATCAAAAATAAGTGTCTAAGACATTTTAGGATCAATATGAACGAGTATTGATTAACCTGAAACAAAATCGGACGAGTTTTGATAGACCACAGACGAGTGTCTAAGACGTTTTAGGATTAATACGAACGAGTATTGATTAACCTGAAACAAACACGGACAAGTGTTGAAAGACCATGGACGAGTGTCTAAGACGTTCTCGGATCAACATGAACGAGTATTGATTAACCTGAAACAAACACGGACGAGTGTTGAAAGACCACAGACGGGTGTCTAAGACATTTTAGGATCAACACGAACGAGTATTGATTAACCTGAAACAAACACGGACGAGTGTTGAAAGACCACGGACGAGTGTCTAAGATGTTCTAGGATCAATACGAACGAGTATTGATTAACCTGAAACAAACACGGACAAGTGTTGAAAGACCACGGACGAGTGTCTAAGACGTTTTAGGATCAATACGAACGAGTATTGATTAACTTGAAACAAACACGGACGAGTGTTAAAAGACCACGGACGAGTGTCTAATATGTTTAAGGATCAATACGAACGAGTATTGATTAACTTGAAACAAACACGGACGAGTGTTAAAAGACCACGGACGAGTGTCTAATATGTTTTAGGATCAATACGAACGAGTATTGATTAACCTGAAACAAACATGGACGAGTGTTGAAAGACCACGGACGAGTGTCTAAGACATTTTTGGATCAATACGAACGAGTATTGATTAACCTGAAACAAATACGGATGAGGGTTGAAAGACCACGGACGAGTGTCTAAGATGTTCTAGGATCAATACGAACGAGTATTGATTAACCTGAAACAAACATGGACGAGTGTTGAAAGACCACGGACGATTGTGTAAGACGTTTTAGGATCAATACGAACGAGTATTGATTAACCTGAAACAAACACGGACAAGTGTTGAAAGACCACAGACGTGTGTCTAAGACATTCTAGGATCAATACGAATGAGTATTGATTAACCTGAAACAAACACGGATGAGTGTTGAAAGACCACGGACGAGTGTCTAAGCCGGTTTAGGATCAATACGAATGAGTATTGATTAACCTGAAACAAACACTGACGATTGTTGAAAGACTACGGACGAATGTCTTAGACGTTCTAGAATCAATACGA
This sequence comes from Lathyrus tuberosus, assembly GCA_022829125.1. Classification (NCBI taxonomy): domain Eukaryota; kingdom Viridiplantae; phylum Streptophyta; class Magnoliopsida; order Fabales; family Fabaceae; genus Lathyrus; species Lathyrus tuberosus. The sequence goes on from JALAZF010000677.1 coordinate 1,222,130, forward strand.
ACGAGTATTGATTAACCTGAAACAAACACGGACGAGTGTTGAAAGATCACGGTTGAGTGTCTAAGAGGTTTTAGGATCAATACGAATGAGTATTGATTAACCTGAAACAAACACGGACTAGTGTTGAAAGACCACAGACGAGTGTCTAAGACGTTCTAGGATCAACGTGAACAAGTATTGATTAACCTGAAACAAACACGGATGAGTCTTGAAAGATCACAGATGAGTGTCTAAGACGTTTTAGGATCAATACAAACGAGTATTGATTAACCTGAAACAAACACGGACGAGTGTTGAAAGACCACGGACGAGTGTCTAAGATGTTCTAAGATCAATACGAACAAGTAATGATTAACCTTAAACAAACATGGACGAGTGTTGAAAGACCACGGACGATTGTCTAAGACATTTTAGGATCAATACGAACGAGTATTGATTAACCTGAAATAAACACGGACGAGTGTTGAAAGACCACGGACGAGTGTCTAAGACATTTTAGGATCAATACGAACGAGTATTGATTAACCTGAAACAAACACGGATGAGTGTTGAAAGACCACGGACGAGTGTCTAAGCCGTTTTAGGATCAATACGAATGAGTATTGATTAACCTGAAACAAACACGGACTAGTGTTGAAAGACCATAGACGAGTGTCTAAGACGTTCTAGGATCAACGCGAACGAGTATTGATTAACCTGAAACAAACACGGATGAGTCTTGAAAGATCACAAATAAGTGTCTAAGACATTTTAGGATCAATATGAACGAGTATTGATTAACCTGAAACAAAATCGAACGAGTTTTGAAAGACCACGGACGAGTGTCTAAGACGTTTTAGGATCAATACGAACGAGTATTGATTAACCTGAAACAAACACGGACAAGTGTTGAAAGACCATGGACGAGTGTCTAAGACGTTCTCGGATCAACATGAACGAGTATTGATTAACCTAAAACAAACACGGACGAGTGTTGAAAGACCACAGACGAGTGTCTAAGACATTTTAGGATCAACATGAACGAGTATTGATTAACCTGAAACAAACACGGACGAGTGTTGAAAGACCACGGACGAGTGTCTAAGATGTTCTAGGATCAATACGAACGAGTATTGATTAACCTGAAACAAACACGGACAAGTGTTGAAAGACCACGGACGAGTGTCTAAGACGTTTTAGGATCAATACGAACGAGTATTGATTAACTTGAAACAAACACGGACGAGTGTTAAAAGACCACGGACGAGTGTCTAATATGTTTTAGGATCAATACGAACGAGTATTGATTAACCTGAAACAAACATGGACGAGTGTTGAAAGACCACGGATGATTGTCTAAGACGTTTTAGGATCAATACGAACGAGTATTGATTAACCTGAAACAAACACGGACGAGTGTTGAAAGACCACGGACGAGTGTCTAAGACATTTTTGGATCAATACGAATGAGTATTGATTAACCTGAATCAAACACGGATGAGTGTTGAAAGACTACGGACGAGTGTCTTAGACGTTCTAGAATCAATACGAACGACTATTGATTAACCTGAAACAAACACGGACGAGTGTTGAAAGACCACGGACGAGTGTCTAAGACGTTTTAGGATCAATACGAACGAGTATTGATTAACCTGAAACAAACACGGACGAGTGTTGAAAGACCACAGACGAGTGTCTAAGACATTCTAGGATCAATACAAATGAGTATTGATTAACCTGAAACAAACACGGATGAGTGTTGAAAGACCACGGACGAGTGTCTAAGCCGTTTTAGGATCAATATGAATGAGTATTGATTAACCTAAAACAAACACTAACGAGTGTTGAAAGACTACGGACGAGTGTCTTAGACGTTCTAGAATCAATACGAACGAGTATTGATTAACCTGAAACAAACACGGATGAGTGTTGAAAGACCACAGATGAGTGTCTAAGACGTTTTAGGATCAATACGAATGAGTATTGATTAACCTGAAACAAACACGGACTAGTGTTGAAAGACCACAGACGAGTGTCTAAGACGTTCTAGGATCAACGCGAACGAGTATTGATTAACCTGAAACAAACACGGATTAGTCTTGAAAGATCACAAATGAGTGTCTAAGACATTTTAGGATCAATATGAACGAGTATTGATTAACCTGAAACAAAATCGGACGAGTTTTGAAAGACCACGGACGAGTGTCTAAGACGTTTTAGGATCAATACGAATGAGTATTGATTAACCTGAAAGAAAGACGGACGAGTGTTGAAAGACCACGGACGGGTGTCTAAGACGTTCTAGGATCAATTAGAATGGGTATTGATTAACCTGAAATAAACACGGACGTGTGTTGAAAGACCACAAACGCGTGTCTAAGACGTTTTAGGATCAATACGAACGAGTATTGATTAACCTGAAACAAACACGGACAAGTGTTGAAAGACCATGGACGAGTGTCTAAGACGTTCTAGGATCAACATGAACGAGTATTGATGAACCTGAAACAAACACGGACGAGTGTTGAAAGACCACAGACGAGTATCTAAGACATTTTAGGATCAATACGAACGAGTATTGATTAACCTGAAACAAACACGGATGAGAGTTGAACGACCACGGACGAGTGTCTAAGATGTTCTAGGATCAATACGAACGAGTATTGATTAACCTGAAACAAACACGGACAAGTGTTGAAAGACCATGGACGATTGTCTAAGACGTTTTAGGATCAATACGAACGAGTATTGATTAACTTGAAACAAACACGGACGAGTGTTAAAAGACCACGGACGAGTGTCTAATATGTTTTAGGATCAATACGAACGAGTATTGATTAACCTGAAACAAACATGGACGAGTGTTGAAAGACCACGGATGATTGTCTAAGACGTTTTAGGATCAATACGAACGAGTATTGATTAACCTGAAACAAACACGGACGAGTGTTGAAAGACCACGGACGAGTGTCTAAGACATTTTTGGATCAATACGAACGAGTATTGATTAACCTGAAACAAACACGGATGAGGGTTGAAAGACCACGGACGAGTGTCTAAGATGTTCTAGGATCAATACGAACGAGTATTGATTAACCTGAAACAAACATGGACGAGTGTTGAAAGACCACGGACGATTGTGTAAGACGTTTTAGGATCAATACGAACGAGTATTGATTAACCTGAAACAAACACGGACAAGTGTTGAAAGACCACAGACGTGTGTCTAAGACATTCTAGGATCAATACGAATGAGTATTGATTAACCTGAAACAAACACGGATGAGTGTTGAAAGACCACAGACGAGTGTCTAAGCCGGTTTAGGATCAATACGAATGAGTATTGATTAACCTGAAACAAACACTGACGATTGTTGAAAGACTACGGACGAATGTCTTAGACGTTCTAGAATCAATACGAACGAGTATTGATTAACCTGAAACAAACACGGACGAGTGTTGAAAGATCACGGTTGAGTGTCTAAGAGGTTTTAGGATCAATACGAATGAGTATTGATTAACCTGAAACAAACACGGACTAGTGTTGAAAGACCACAGACGAGTGTCTAAGACGTTCTAGGATCAACGTGAACAAATATTGATTAACCTGAAACAAACACGGATGAGTCTTGAAAGATCACAGATGAGTGTCTAAGACGTTTTAGGATCAATACAAACGAGTATTGATTAACCTGAAACAAACACGGACGAGTGTTGAAAGACCACGGACGAGTGTCTAAGATGTTCTAAGATCAATACGAACGAGTAATGATTAACCTTAAACAAACATGGACGAGTGTTGAAAGACCACGGACGATTGTCTAAGACATTTTAGGATCAATACGAACGAGTATTGATTAACCTGAAATAAACACGGACGAGTGTTGAAAGACCACGGACGAGTGTCTAAGACATTTTAGGATCAATACGAACGAGTATTGATTAACCTGAAACAAACACGGATGAGTGTTGAAAGACCACGGACGAGTGTCTAAGCCGTTTTAGGATCAATACGAATGAGTATTGATTAACCTGAAACAAACACTGACGAGTGTTGAAAGACTACGGACGAGTGTCTTAGACGTTCTAGAATCAATACGAACGAGTATTGATTAACCTGAAACAAACACGGATGAGTGTTGAAAGACCACAGATGAGTGTCTAAGACGTTTTAGGATCAATACGAATGAGTATTGATTAACCTGAAACAAACACGGACTAGTGTTGAAAGACCACAGACGAGTGTCTAAGACGTTCTAGGATCAACGCGAACGAGTATTGATTAACCTGAAACAAACACGGATGAGTCTTGAAAGATCACAAATAAGTGTCTAAGACATTTTAGGATCAATATGAACGAGTATTGATTAACCTGAAACAAAATCGGACGAGTTTTGAAAGACCACGGACGAGTGTCTAAGACGTTCTAGGATCAACATGAACGAGTATTGATGAACCTGAAACAAACACGGACGAGTGTTGAAAGACCACAGACGAGTATCTAAGACATTTTAGGATCAATACGAACGAGTATTGATTAACCTGAAACAAACACGGATGAGAGTTGAACGACCACGGACGAGTGTCTAAGATGTTCTAGGATCAATACGAACGAGTATTGATTAACCTGAAACAAACACGGACAAGTGTTGAAAGACCATGGACGATTGTCTAAGACGTTTTAGGATCAATACGAACGAGTATTGATTAACTTGAAACAAACACGGACGAGTGTTAAAAGACCACGGACGAGTGTCTAATATGTTTTAGGATCAATACGAACGAGTATTGATTAACCTGAAACAAACATGGACGAGTGTTGAAAGACCACGGATGATTGTCTAAGACGTTTTAGGATCAATACGAACGAGTATTGATTAACCTGAAACAAACACGGATGAGTGTTGAAAGACCACGGACGAGTGTCTAAGACATTTTTGGATCAATACGAACGAGTATTGATTAACCTGAAACAAACACGGATGAGGGTTGAAAGACCACGGACGAGTGTCTAAGATGTTCTAGGATCAATACGAACGAGTATTGATTAACCTGAAACAAACATGGAGGAGTGTTGAAAGACCACGGACGATTGTGTAAGATGTTTTAGGATCAATACGAACGAGTATTGATTAACCTGAAACAAACACGGACAAGTGTTGAAAGACCACAGACGTGTGTCTAAGACATTCTAGGATCAATACGAATGAGTATTGATTAACCTGAAACAAACACGGATGAGTGTTGAAAGACCACAGACGAGTGTCTAAGCCGGTTTAGGATCAATACGAATGAGTATTGATTAACCTGAAACAAACACTGACGATTGTTGAAAGACTACGGACGAATGTCTTAGACGTTCTAGAATCAATACGAACGAGTATTGATTAACCTGAAACAAACACGGACGAGTGTTGAAAGATCACGGTTGAGTGTCTAAGAGGTTTTAGGATCAATACGAATGAGTATTGATTAACCTGAAACAAACACGGACTAGTGTTGAAAGACCACAGACGAGTGTCTAAGACGTTCTAGGATCAACGTGAACAAGTATTGATTAACCTGAAACAAACACGGATGAGTCTTGAAAGATCACAGATGAGTGTCTAAGACGTTTTAGGATCAATACAAACGAGTATTGATTAACCTGAAACAAACACGGACGAGTGTTGAAAGACCACGGACGAGTGTCTAAGATGTTCTAAGATCAATACGAACGAGTAATGATTAACCTTAAACAAACACGGACGAGTGTTGAAGGACCACGGACGATTGTCTAAGACATTTTAGGATCAATACGAACGAGTATTGATTAACCTGAAATAAACACGGATGAGTGTTGAAAGACCACGGACGAGTGTCTAAGACATTTTAGGATCAATACGAACGAGTATTGATTAACCTGAAACAAACACGGACGAGTGTTGAAAGACCACGGACGAGTGTCTAAGATGTTCTAAGATCAATACGAACGAGTAATGATTAACCTTAAACAAACACGGACGAGTGTTGAAGGACCACGGACGATTGTCTAAGACATTTTAGGATCAATACGAATGAGTATTGATTAACCTGAAACAAACACTGACGAGTGTTGAAAGACTACGGACGAGTGTCTTAGACGTTCTAGAATCAATACGAACGAGTATTGATTAACCTGAAACAAACACGGATGAGTGTTGAAAGACCACAGATGAGTGTCTAAGACGTTTTAGGATCAATACGAATGAGTATTGATTAACCTGAAACAAACACGGACTAGTGTTGAAAGACCACAGACGAGTGTCTAAGACGTTCTAGGATCAACGCGAACGAGTATTGATTAACCTGAAACAAACACGGATGAGTCTTGAAAGATCACAAATAAGTGTCTAAGACATTTTAGGATCAATATGAACGAGTATTGATTAACCTGAAACAAAATCGGACGAGTTTTGAAAGACCACGGACGAGTGTCTAAGACGTTTTAGGATCAATACGAACGAGTATTGATTAACCTGAAAGAAACACGGACAAGTGTTGAAAGACCATGGACGAGTGTCTAAGACGTTCTCGGATCAACATGAACGAGTATTGATTAACCTGAAACAAACACGGACGAGTGTTGAAAGACCACAGACGAGTGTCTAAGACATTTTAGGATCAATACGAACGAGTATTGATTAACCTGAAACAAACACGGATGAGTGTTGAAAGACCACGGACGAGTGTCTAAGATGTTCTAGGATCAATACGAACGAGTATTGATTAACCTGAAACAAACACGGACAAGTGTTGAAAGACCACGGACGAGTGTCTAAGACGTTTTAGGATCAATACGAACGAGTATTGATTAACTTGAAACAAACACGGACGAGTGTCAAAAGACCACGGACTAGTGTCTAATATGTTTTAGGATCAATACGAACGAGTATTGATTAGCCTGAAACAAACATGGACGAGTGTTGAAAGACCACGGATGATTGTCTAAGACGTTTTAGGATCAATACGAACGAGTATTGATTAACCTGAAACAAACACGGACGAGTGTTGAAAGACCGCGGACGAGTGTCTAAGACATTTTTGGATCAATACGAACGAGTATTGATTAACCTGAAACAAACACGGATGAGGGTTGAAAGACCACGGACGAGTGTCTAAGATGTTCTAGGATCAATACGAACGAGTATTGATTAACCTGAAACAAACATGGACGAGTGTTGAAAGACCACGGACGATTGTGTAAGACGTTTTAGGATCAATACGAACGAGTATTGATTAACCTGAAACAAACACGGACAAGTGTTGAAAGACCACAGACGAGTGTCTAAGACATTCTAGGATCAATACGAATGAGTATTGATTAACCTGAAACAAACACGGATGAGTGTTGAAAGACCACGGACGAGTGTCTAAGCCGGTTTAGGATCAATACGAATGAGTATTGATTAACCTGAAACAAACACTGACGATTGTTGAAAGACTACGGACGAATGTCTTAGACGTTCTAGAATCAATACGAACGAGTATTGATTAACCTGAAACAAACACGGACGAGTGTTGAAAGATCACGGTTGAGTGTCTAAGAGGTTTTAGGATCAATACGAATGAGTATTGATTAACCTGAAACAAACACGGACTAGTGTTGAAAGACCACAGACGAGTGTCTAAGACGTTCTAGGATCAACGTGAACAAGTATTGATTAACCTGAAACAAACACGGATGAGTCTTGAAAGATCACAGATGAGTGTCTAAGACGTTTTAGGATCAATACAAACGAGTATTGATTAACCTGAAACAAACACGGACGAGTGTTGAAAGACCACGGACGAGTGTCTAAGATGTTCTAAGATCAATACGAACGAGTAATGATTAACCTTAAACAAACACGGACGAGTGTTGAAGGACCACGGACGATTGTCTAAGACATTTTAGGATCAATACGAACGAGTATTGATTAACCTGAAATAAACACGGATGAGTGTTGAAAGACCACGGACGAGTGTCTAAGACATTTTAGGATCAATACGAACGAGTATTGATTAACCTGAAACAAACACGGACGAGTGTTGAAAGACCACGGACGAGTGTCTAAGATGTTCTAAGATCAATACGAACGAGTAATGATTAACCTTAAACAAACACGGACGAGTGTTGAAGGACCACGGACGATTGTCTAAGACATTTTAGGATCAATACGAATGAGTATTGATTAACCTGAAACAAACACTGACGAGTGTTGAAAGACTACGGACGAGTGTCTTAGACGTTCTAGAATCAATACGAACGAGTATTGATTAACCTGAAACAAACACGGATGAGTGTTGAAAGACCACAGATGAGTGTCTAAGACGTTTTAGGATCAATACGAATGAGTATTGATTAACCTGAAACAAACACGGACTAGTGTTGAAAGACCACAGACGAGTGTCTAAGACGTTCTAGGATCAACGCGAACGAGTATTGATTAACCTGAAACAAACACGGATGAGTCTTGAAAGATCACAAATAAGTGTCTAAGACATTTTAGGATCAATATGAACGAGTATTGATTAACCTGAAACAAAATCGGACGAGTTTTGAAAGACCACGGACGAGTGTCTAAGACGTTTTAGGATCAATACGAACGAGTATTGATTAACCTGAAAGAAACACGGACAAGTGTTGAAAGACCATGGACGAGTGTCTAAGACGTTCTCGGATCAACATGAACGAGTATTGATTAACCTGAAACAAACACGGACGAGTGTTGAAAGACCACAGACGAGTGTCTAAGACATTTTAGGATCAATACGAACGAGTATTGATTAACCTGAAACAAACACGGATGAGTGTTGAAAGACCACGGACGAGTGTCTAAGATGTTCTAGGATCAATACGAACGAGTATTGATTAACCTGAAACAAACACGGACAAGTGTTGAAAGACCACGGACGAGTGTCTAAGACGTTTTAGGATCAATACGAACGAGTATTGATTAACTTGAAACAAACACGGACGAGTGTCAAAAGACCACGGACTAGTGTCTAATATGTTTTAGGATCAATACGAACGAGTATTGATTAGCCTGAAACAAACATGGACGAGTGTTGAAAGACCACGGATGATTGTCTAAGACGTTTTAGGATCAATACGAACGAGTATTGATTAACCTGAAACAAACACGGACGAGTGTTGAAAGACCGCGGACGAGTGTCTAAGACATTTTTGGATCAATACGAACGAGTATTGATTAACCTGAAACAAACACGGATGAGGGTTGAAAGACCACGGACGAGTGTCTAAGATGTTCTAGGATCAATACGAACGAGTATTGATTAACCTGAAACAAACATGGACGAGTGTTGAAAGACCACGGACGATTGTGTAAGACGTTTTAGGATCAATACGAACGAGTATTGATTAACCTGAAACAAACACGGACAAGTGTTGAAAGACCACAGACGAGTGTCTAAGACATTCTAGGATCAATACGAATGAGTATTGATTAACCTGAAACAAACACGGATGAGTGTTGAAAGACCACGGACGAGTGTCTAAGCCGGTTTAGGATCAATACGAATGAGTATTGATTAACCTGAAACAAACACTGACGATTGTTGAAAGACTACGGACGAATGTCTTAGACGTTCTAGAATCAATACGAACGAGTATTGATTAACCTGAAACAAACACGGACGAGTGTTGAAAGATCACGGATGAGTGTCTAAGACGTTTTAGGATCAATACGAATGAGTATTGATTAACCTGAAATAAACACGGACTAGTGTTGAAAGACCACAGACGAGTGTCTAAGACGTTCTAGGATCAACGCGAACAAGTATTGATTAACCTGAAACAAACACGGATGAGTCTTGAAAGATCACAGATGAGTGTCTAAGACGTTTTAGGATCAATATGAACGAGTATTGATTAACCTGAAACAAAAACGGAGGAGTTTTGAAAGACCACGGACGAGTGTCTAAGACGTTTTAGGATCAATACAAACGAGTATTGATTAACCTGAAACAAACACGGACGAGTGTTGAAAGACCACGGACGAGTGTCTAAGATGTTCTAAGATCAATACGAACGAGTAATGATTAACCTTAAACAAACATGGACGAGTGTTGAAAGACCACGGACGATTGTCTAAGACGTTTTAGGATCAATACGAACGAGTATTGATTAATCTGAAACAAACACGGACGAGTGTTGAAAGACCACGGACGACTGTCTAAGACATTTTAGGATCAATACGAACGAGTATTGATTAACCTGAAACAAACACGGATGAGTGTTGAAAGACCATGGACGACTGTCTAAGATGTTCTAGGATCAATACGGACGAGTATTGATTAACCTGAAACAAACATGGACGAGTGTTGAAAGACCACGGACGATTGTCTAAGACATTTTAGGATCAATACGAACGAGTATTGATTAACCTGAAACAAACACGGACTAGTGTTGAAAGACCACAGACGAGTGTCTAAGACATTCTAGGATCAATACGAATGAGTATTGATTAACCTGAAACAAACACGGATGAGTTTTGAAAGACCACGGACGAGTGTCTTAACTGTTTTAGGATCAATACGAATGAGTATTGATTAACCTGAAACAAACACTGACGAGTGTTGAAAGACTACGGACGAGTGTCATAGATGTTCTAGAATCAATACGAACGAGTATTGATTAACCTGAAACAAACACTGACGAGTGTTGAAAGACCACGGATAAGTGTCTAAGACGTTTTAGGATCAATACGAATGAGTATTGATTAACCTGAAACAAACACGGACTAGTGTTGAAAGACCACAGACGAGTGTCTAAGACGTTCTAGGATCAATGCGAACGAGTATTGATTAACTTGAAACAAACACGGATGAGTCTTGAAAGATCACAGATGAGGTTCTAAGATGTTTTAGGATCAAAATGAATGAGTATTGATTAACCTGAAACAAAAACGGACGAGTTTTGAAAGACCACGGACGAGTGTCTAAGATGTTTTAGGATCAATACGAACGAGTATTGATTAACCTGAAACAAACACGGACGAGTGTTGAAAGACCACGGACGAGTGTCTAAGATGTTCTAAGATCAATACGAACGAGTAATGATTAACCTTAAACAAACATGGACGAGTGTTGAAAGACCACGGACGAGTGTCTAAGATGTTCTAGGATCAATACGGACGAGTATTGATTAACCTGAAACAAACATGGACGAGTGTTGAAAGACCACGGACGATTGTCTAAGACGTTTTAGGATTAATACGAACGAGTATTGATTAACCTGAAACAAACACGGACTAGTGTTGAAAGACCACAGAGGAGTGTCTAAGACATTCTAGGATCAATACGAATGAGTATTGATTAACCTGAAACAAACACAGATGAGTTTTGAAAGACCACAGACGAGTGTCTTAGCCGTTTTAGGATCAATACGAATGAGTATTGATTAACCTGAAACAAACATTGACGAGTGTTGAAAGACTACGGACGAGTGTCATAGACGTTCTAGAATCAATAAGAACGAGTATTGATTAACCTGAAACAAACACTGACGAGTGTTGAAAGACCACGGATGAGTGTCTAAGACGTTTTAGGATCAATACGAATGAGTATTGATTAACCTGAAACAAACACGGACTAGTGTTGAAAGACCACAGACGAGTGTCTAAGACGTTCTAGGATCAACGCGAACGAGTATTGATTAACTTGAAACAAACACGGATGAGTCTTGAAAGATCACAGATGAGTGTCTAAGACGTTTTAGGATCAAAATGAATGAGTATTGATTAACCTGAAACAAAAACGGACGAGTTTTGAAAGACCACGGACGAGTGTCTAAGATGTTTTAGGATCAATACGAACGAGTATTGATTAACCTGAAACAAACACGGACGAGTGTTGAAAGACCACGGACGGGTGTCTAAGACGTTCTAGGATCAATAAGAATGGGTATTGATTAACCTGAAACAAACACGGATGAGTGTTGAAAGACCACAAACGCGTGTCTAAGATGTTTTAGGATCAATACGAACGAGTATTGATTAACTTGAAACAAACACAGACGAGTGTTGAAAGACCATGGACGAGTGTCTAAGACGTTCTAGGATCAACGCGAACAAGTATTGATTAACCTGAAACAAACACTGACGAGTGTTGAAAGACTACGGACGAGTGTCTTAGACGTTCTAGAATCGATACGAACGAGTATTGATTAACCTGAAACAAACACGGACAAGTGTTGAAAGACCACAGATGAGTGTCTAAGACGTTTTAGGATCAATACGAATGAGTATTGATTAACCTGAAACAAACACGGACTAGTGTTGAAAGACCACAGACGAGTGTCTAAGACGTTCTAGGATCAACGCAACGAGTATTGATTAACCTGAAACAAACACGGATGAGTCTTGAAAGATCACAAATGAGTGTCTAAGACATTTTAGGATCAATATGAACGAGTATTGATTAACCTGAAACAAAAATGGACGAGTTTTGAAAGACCACGGACGAGTGTCTAAGTAGTTTTAGGATCAATACGAATGAGTATTGATTAACCTGAAAGAAACACGGACGAGTGTTGAAAGACCACGGACGGGTGTCTAAGACGTTCTAGGATCAATAAGAATGGGTATTAATTAACCTGAAAAAAACACGGACGAGTGTTGAAAGACCACAAACGCGTGTCTAAGACGTTTTAGGATCAATACGAACGAGTACTGATTAAACTGAAACAAACACGGACAAGTGTTGAAAGACCACGGACGAGTGTCTAAGACATTTTAGGATCAATACGAACGAGTATTGATTAACCTGAAACAAACACGGATGAGTGTTGAAAGACCACGAACGAGTGTCTAAGATGTTCTAGGATCAATACGGACGAGTATTGATTAACCTGAAAAAAACATGGACGAGTGTTGAAAGACCACGGACGATTGTCTAAGACGTTTTAGGATCAATACGAACGAGTATTGATTAACCTGAAACAAACACGAACTAGTGTTGAAGGACCACAGACGAGTGTCTAAGACATTCTAGGATCAATACGAATGAGTATTGATTAACCTGAAACAAACACGGATGAGTTTTGAAAGACCACAGACGAGTGTCTTAGCCGTTTTAGGATCAATACGAATGAGTATTGATTAACCTGAAACAAACACTGACGAGTGTTGAAAGACTACGGACGAGTGTCATAGACGTTCTAGAATCAATTCGAACGAGTATTGATTAACCTGAAACAAACACTGACGAGTGTTGAAAGACCACGGATGAGTGTCTAAGACGTTTTAGGATCAATACGAATGAGTATTGATTAACCTGAAACAAACACGGACTAGTGTTGAAAGACCACAGACGAGTGTCTAAGACGTTCTAGGATCAACGCGAACGAGTATTGATTAACTTGAAACAAACACGGATGAGTCTTGAAAGATCACAGATGAGTGTCTAAGATGTTTTAGGATCAAAATGAATGAGTATTGATTAACCTGAAACAAAAACGGACGAGTTTTGAAAGACCATGGACGAGTGTCTAAGATGTTTTAGGATCAATACGAACGAGTATTGATTAACCTGAAACAAACACGGACGAGTGTTGAAAGACCACGGACGAGTGTCTAAGATGTTCTAAGATCAATACGAACGAGTAATGATTAACCTTAAACAAACATGGACGAGTGTTGAAAGACCACGGACGATTGTCTAAGACGTTTTAGGATCAATACGAACGAGTATTGATTAACCTGAAACAAACACGGACGAGTGTTGAAAGACCACGGACGAGTGTCTAAGACATTTTAGGATCAATACGAACGAGTATTGATTAACCTGAAACAAACACGGATAAGTGTTGAAAGACCACGGACGAGTGTCTAAGATGTTCTAGGATCAATACGGACGAGTATTGATTAACCTGAAACAAACATGGACGAGTGTTGAAAGACCACTCACGATTGTCTAAGACGTTTTAGGATCAATACGAACGAGTATTGATTAACCTGAAACAAACACGGACTAGTGTTGAAAGACCACAGACGAGTGTCTAAGACGTTCTAGGATCAATGCGAACGAGTATTGATTAACTTGAAACAAACACGGATGAGTCTTGAAAGATCACAGATGAGTGTCTAAGATGTTTTAGGATCAAAATGAATGAGTATTGATTAACCTGAAACAAAAACGGACGAGTTTTGAAAGACCACGGACGAGTGTCTAAGATGTTTTAGGATCAATACGAACGAGTATTGATTAACCTGAAACAAACACGGACGAGTGTTGAAAGACCACGGACGAGTGTCTAAGATGTTCTAAGATCAATACGAACGAGTAATGATTAACCTTAAACAAACATGGACGAGTGTTGAAAGACCACGGACGATTGTCTAAGACGTTTTAGGATCAATACGAACGAGTATTGATTAACCTGAAACAAACACGGACGAGTGTTGAAAGACCACGGACGAGTGTCTAAGACATTTTAGGATCAATACGAACGAGTATTGATTAACCTGAAACAAACACGGATAAGTGTTGAAAGACCACGGACGAGTGTCTAAGATGTTCTAGGATCAATACGGACGAGTATTGATTAACCTGAAACAAACATGGACGAGTGTTGAAAGACCACTCACGATTGTCTAAGACGTTTTAGGATCAATACGAACGAGTATTGATTAACCTGAAACAAACACGGACTAGTGTTGAAAGACCACAGACGAGTGTCTAAGACGTTCTAGGATCAATGCGAACGAGTATTGATTAACTTGAAACAAACACGGATGAGTCTTGAAAGATCACAGATGAGTGTCTAAGATGTTTTAGGATCAAAATGAATGAGTATTGATTAACCTGAAACAAAAACTGACGAGTTTTGAAAGACCACGGACGAGTGTCTAAGATGTTTTAGGATCAATACGAACGAGTATTGATTAACCTGAAACAAACACGGACGAGTGTTGAAAGACCACGGACGAGTGTCTAAGATGTTCTAAGATCAATACGAACGAGTAATGATTAACCTTAAACAAACATGGACGAGTGTTGAAAGACCACGGACGAGTGTCTAAGATGTTCTAGGATCAATACGGACGAGTATTGATTAACCTGAAACAAACATGGACGAGTGTTGAAAGACCACGGACGATTGTCTAAGACGTTTTAGGATTAATACGAACGAGTATTGATTAACCTGAAACAAACACGGACTAGTGTTGAAAGACCACAGACGAGTGTCTAAGACATTCTAGGATCAATACGAATGTATTGATTAACCTGAAACAAACACGGATGAGTGTTGAAAGACCACGGACGAGTGTCTAAGATGTTCTAGGATCAATACGAACGAGTATTGATTAACCTGAAACAAACACGGACAAGTGTTGAAAGACCACGGACGAGTGTCTAAGACGTTTTAGGATCAATACGAACGAGTATTGATTAACTTGAAACAAACACGGACGAGTGTTAAAAGACCACGGACTAGTGTCTAATATGTTTTAGGATCAATACGAACGAGTATTGATTAGCCTGAAACAAACATGGACGAGTGTTGAAAGACCACGGATGATTGTCTAAGACGTTTTAGGATCAATACGAACGAGTATTGATTAACCTGAAACAAACACGGACGAGTGTTGAAAGACCACGGACGAGTGTCTAAGACATTTTTGGATCAATACGAACGAGTATTGATTAACCTGAAACAAACACGGATGAGGGTTGAAAGACCACGGACGAGTGTCTAAGATGTTCTAGGATCAATACGAACGAGTATTGATTAACCTGAAACAAACATGGACGAGTGTTGAAAGACCACGGACGATTGTGTAAGACGTTTTAGGATCAATACGAACGAGTATTGATTAACCTGAAACAAACACGGACAAGTGTTGAAAGACCACAGACGAGTGTCTAAGACATTCTAGGATCAATACGAATGAGTATTGATTAACCTGAAACAAACACGGATGAGTGTTGAAAGACCACGGACGAGTGTCTAAGCCGGTTTAGGATCAATACGAATGAGTATTGATTAACCTGAAACAAACACTGACGATTGTTGAAAGACTACGGACGAATGTCTTAGACGTTCTAGAATCAATACGAACGAGTATTGATTAACCTGAAACAAACACGGATGAGTCTTGAAAGATCACAAATGAGTGTCTAAGACATTTTAGGATCAATATGAACGAGTATTGATTAACCTGAAACAAAAATGGACGAGTTTTGAAAGACCACGGACGAGTGTCTAAGTAGTTTTAGGATCAATACGAATGAGTATTGATTAACCTGAAAGAAACACGGACGAGTGTTGAAAGACCACGGACGGGTGTCTAAGACGTTCTAGGATCAATAAGAATGGGTATTAATTAACCTGAAAAAAACACGGACGAGTGTTGAAAGACCACAAACGCGTGTCTAAGACGTTTTAGGATCAATACGAACGTGTACTGATTAAACTGAAACAAACACGGACAAGTGTTGAAAGACCACGGACGAGTGTCTAAGACATTTTAGGATCAATACGAACGAGTATTGATTAACCTGAAACAAACACGGATGAGTGTTGAAAGACCACGAACGAGTGTCTAAGATGTTCTAGGATCAATACGGACGAGTATTGATTAACCTGAAAAAAACATGGACGAGTGTTGAAAGACCACGGACGATTGTCTAAGACGTTTTAGGATCAATACGAACGAGTATTGATTAACCTGAAACAAACACGAACTAGTGTTGAAAGACCACAGACGAGTGTCTAAGACATTCTAGGATCAATACGAATGAGTATTGATTAACCTGAAACAAACACGGATGAGTTTTGAAAGACCACAGACGAGTGTCTTAGCCGTTTTAGGATCAATACGAATGAGTATTGATTAACCTGAAACAAACACTGACGAGTGTTGAAAGACTACGGACGATTGTCATAGACGTTCTAGAATCAATACGAACGAGTATTGATTAACCTGAAACAAACACTGACGAGTGTTGAAAGACCACGGATGAGTGTCTAAGACGTTTTAGGATCAATACGAATGAGTATTGATTAACCTGAAACAAACACGGACTAGTGTTGAAAGACCACAGACGAGTGTCTAAGACGTTCTAGGATCAACGCGAACGAGTATTGATTAACTTGAAACAAACACGGATGAGTCTTGAAAGATCACAGATGAGTGTCTAAGATGTTTTAGGATCAAAATGAATGAGTATTGATTAACCTGAAACAAAAACGGACGAGTTTTGAAAGACCACGGACGAGTGTCTAAGATGTTTTAGGATCAATACGAACGAGTATTGATTAACCTGAAACAAACACGGACGAGTGTTGAAAGACCACGGACGAGTGTCTAAGATGTTCTAAGATCAATACGAACGAGTAATGATTAACCTTAAACAAACATGGACGAGTGTTGAAAGACCACGGACGATTGTCTAAGACGTTTTAGGATCAATACGAACGAGTATTGATTAACCTGAAACAAACACGGACGAGTGTTGAAAGACCACGGACGAGTGTCTAAGACATTTTAGGATTAATACGAACGAGTATTGATTAACCTGAAACAAACACGGATAAGTGTTGAAAGACCACGGACGAGTGTCTAAGATGTTCTAGGATCAATACGGACGAGTATTGATTAACCTGAAACAAACATGGACGAGTGTTGAAAGACCACTCACGATTGTCTAAGATGTTTTAGGATTAATACGAACCAGTATTGATTAACCTGAAACAAACACGGACTAGTGTTGAAAGACCACAGACGAGTGTCTAAGACATTCTAGGATCAATACGAATGTATTGATTAACCTGAAACAAACACGGAGGAGTGTTGAAAGACCACGGACGAGTGTCTAAGATGTTCTAGGATCAATACGAACGAGTATTGATTAACCTGAAACAAACACGGACAAGTGTTGAAAGACCACGGACGAGTGTCTAAGACGTTTTAGGATCAATACGAACGAGTATTGATTAATTTGAAACAAACACGGACGAGTGTTAAAAGACCACGGACTAGTGTCTAATATGTTTTAGGATCAATACGAACGAGTATTGATTAGCCTGAAACAAACATGGACGAGTGTTGAAAGACCACGGATGATTGTCTAAGACGTTTTAGGATCAATACGAACGAGTATTGATCAACCTGAAACAAACACGGACGAGTGTTGAAAGACCACGGACGAGTGTCTAAGACATTTTTGGATCAATACGAACGAGTATTGATTAACCTGAAACAAACACGGATGAGGGTTGAAAGACCACAGACGAGTGTCTAAGATGTTCTAGGATCAATACGAACGAGTATTGATTAACCTGAAACAAACATGGACGAGTGTTGAAAGACCACGGACGATTGTGTAAGACGTTTTAGGATCAATACGAACGAGTATTGATTAACCTGAAACAAACACGGACAAGTGTTGAAAGACCACAGACGAGTGTCTAAGACATTCTAGGATCAATACGAATGAGTATTGATTAACCTGAAACAAACACGGATGAGTGTTGAAAGACCACGGACGAGTGTCTAAGCCGGTTTAGGATCAATACGAATGAGTATTGATTAACCTGAAACAAACACTGACGATTGTTGAAAGACTACGGACGAATGTCTTAGACGTTCTAGAATCAATACGAACGAGTATTGATTAACCTGAAACAAACACAGACGAGTGTTGAAAGATCACGGATGAGTGTCTAAGACGTTTTAGGATCAATACGAATGAGTATTGATTAACCTGAAATAAACACGGACTAGTGTTGAAAGACCACAGACGAGTGTCTAAGACGTTCTAGGATCAATGTAACACCCCAATTCCCCATCATAAATAAATAACAATTAATAAAATCAGAGTAACTAAATATTTATTTTTCCGACAGAAACAAGGATGCCACATTTTAAAATAAGAATACACACTCCCTGCTCATAAATTTGATACATAGCATAAAATAGGTTACCCTCAATTGGGAAACTTTTCCATATAAAGGTAATACCAAATATATTCAACAATTATATACATAAATAAAATAATCGTTTCCCCGACTCCCGTGCTACGTATCAGAGCAGACACCAAGACCTAAGCAAAGACGAAGATCTAACTCTTCCACTTGCCTCCACGCCTCTAAAGCTGACAATCTGCACTATGCCATAAAAAGCATATTCCAGCAGAAGGGTGAGAAATAACAACTATAACAAGATTGCATAATAATATGCCACAACACAGATAAATTCACATATATAATATTTCTCACCAATTACATCACATACTAACACATATAGCATGCCACCAATACAAAACATATCACACATAATCCCACCACGATTATGACATATGGAACCACACCACCACATCACCACAAAATATAACATATATTAATCATACCGACATAATCACATATTCACACATAATGCATATGTTTATACACAAAACATATCACTCACAACCAATGCATTCATCTCTTATGCAAACTAATTCACCAAGGCTATCACAAGCTCACACATAATCAATCCATTTATAATTCTCACCACAATTCATCCCAACTCACTCATATACATCACAATGTATATATATATATATAAATATATATATATATATATATATATATATATATATATAATCAAGCATATTCATCATGCATACTTTCACAATCCTTAATCATTCCACATAAACATACACATTTACGTTTACTCACCAACACATCATTATAAAGATGATAAATGCAAATCATAGAGACCGACTCACGACTCTATGCAAATGCAATGCGGTACCGACTCAACCTCGTAATTCATTAGTCCCCCAGGAACTCTTGGAATCATCGCTTGTTACATAGAGTAACTCCCCGTCGGGCCTACGATGTTCCCCGTCGCTATAAACCATTATTTCAGGGCGAACGACGTTTATGGATTGCTTTCGACCACTATTTCAGGGCGCACAATCATTTGTGATTAATCGCTTCTACCATTATTTCAGGGCGTAAGACGATAAAACTGATTGTGATTAATCGCTTCTACCATTATTTCAGGGCGTAAGACGATAAAACTGATTGTGATTAATCGCTTCTACCATTATTTCAGGGCGTAAGACGATAAAACTGATTCATCTATGAATCTTCCAATGCAAGAATGCATATCATGATACTTGACACATTAATGACTCATGCCAACATCAAATGCTCATGCATTAACAATAATCATGTATTTCAAGTACATATAAAGTAATGCACACAATTGCCCAAAATGGCCACAAACACCAATATACCATTCCACAACATCAAATTCCCATCAAAGAATCATCACACAAGCCATCTCATAACATATCATAATATGTCTTACAATATTGAAAAATAACTCAAAATTCCATTTTTACGGTTTCTCGAAAAAGTCGGCTAAAAGTCGGCCAAAAATAATATTTTCTATCATCATCAAAAAGTGCTCATCGACAGCTTCGATTCGGTATAAAGAACACTTAAATACGATAAACAACGAAGAAGATATGAATATTTCAAAATAACGCAAAAACATAAACCGGACGCCCGACACTACGAAACGGTTCGAAAAAACTGTACCGATTGGACTAGGTTCAGACCTCAAAACTATTTTTCCTAGAAAGAACATCTCGTTAGCTTTCCAACGCTTTGAACGGGGGTTAAAACCGACTTACGGATCAAGAGATATGAATTTCCGAAGTTTTTCCAAAACAGAATTTTTCACCTACAGCACGCGTCCGTACGACTGCGCACAAAACCAGAAATTCTGCTACATTCTGGTACAGCCGCGTAATCGCCCGAAACCCGACCGATTCAATTACTTTCTTCCGAATAAATACATGGTAATATCACATAAATACACACCAACATATTAGGATCAAGAAAAACCCGATTCCACGACTTTTATTTTTCACCAAAATCTCAAAATCTCAAAACTCAAAAATGTCAAAACTCACAATATCAACCGATTTCAACCAAACGAGTTTCTATAATCTCGGCCTAACCTCATACGACTAATCTACGCAATTTATTTCGAAATTCATCCGTGAAAACATCGATTTTTAATCGTTTATCTCATTTCGACCTATATTTGAAAAACCAACAAAACTTCCACACAAACATACATAATCATACACATATATAAGATAATTGAATTTCACACCCTTACCCGATTATTCGCGCTTGAAACGGAGTTCCCGCGATTTTTTTCCCTTTTCTCCTCTTTTCTCTCTTCTTCCTCTTCTTTTCTCTTTTCCTTCTTTCTTTCTCTTTTTCTCTTCCTTACTATTTTTCTCTCTTTTCTTTCTATTTATATAAAAACATAAAACTTACCCAAGCAAAAGACCAAAATACCCCTCAGCTCAAATATCTCTCAAACGCTCTCAAAATGCGATAAAACATCAACAACGATGAAAAATAATATATTGCCAAATAAAAGTCAATAATAAAATAATCAAATAGACTCGATTAACTAAAACTGACAAAAACTGGGGCGTTACAATTCTCCCCCACTTAGACATTTTCGTCCTCGAAAATCTAACCGATACGAACAACTCCGGATACGACTCTCGCATCCGACTAACAAACCAACATGCCAACAAAAGTCACACCACGAATAACACAACTGACAAACCACCTTGCTAACTACCACAACGACACGACAACGACGACAACTACAACGACAAGATGCAAAGCCCATACAATGCACTTGACGACAAATTCACAACTCAAAGAAAAGCCAAGATACCAACACACAGGTTCACTCTAGAACCGAAACACAACAAGATCGTTACCCTACCCTAGGTAACACTCCCCTAATTCCCCACACAGGAATTAGCTACACACACTCGAACCATCACCATGGAAACGAGGCAATCAACACAAACAAGAACATCAAGTTACACGACACCACAAGGTCTCAACAACATCAACAAAACCAGAACACCAACATCCTTGTCACACAGCCATACTACAACAATGCTACGATTCACCAATCGAACATACAATCAAAACATCCATTTACATAGTAGCCCATGAATAATATTCAAACCTTCCACCTAACACTTCCATTCTGAAACGTCCAATAGTCTCACCATTCCTACATGTTCTCAATGTTCAACCTATGAACTCTTACAAGTCTCACACGTAAATACAAAATGTGTCACCTCACGCTTCCGCTGCGCACTCTGATTACTCGCAACCATCAAAACTACCATGTATAAAAACTTCCAACTTAACTTATCCCGCACGACATTAACTTTACCAATAGGATAATCTGAGCCAAATTCATAACTCGTCACGAATTTTAACCATCCTCGCTGTCTCACCCTCTATGCCTTCAGACCAAACCAGTAATCCATATCCTTGTGATTACTAAACACTTCGAATCTGGAACCATAAAGATAATACCTCCAAATATTCCAACACAATACAACCGCGACCAAATCCAAACCCAAAAGAGTATAGATCCTTTTATAAATCCTCAATTGTCATAAAGCATAAGCCACGACTTTACCCCCTTGCATTAACACCTGACCACACTCTTCAGAGACACATCACAATACCTCACAAACGGTTTATTAGGATCACACAGAATCAAAACTGGAGCCGTAGACAACTTCTACTCCAGCTCACCAAAACTTACTCACAACGAACATCCAAACAAACGACTCACCCTTTGTAAGTCAACTGAGATACCAGAAGTACGAACTTAACAAAGTCTTCCATAACCTGTAATAACAACCAACTGAGTCCAAAAGTTTCTAATCTCCTTAACCAATTTCGGAGCCTCTCAATGTAGAACTACATCTACTTCCGATGAATCCCTTACCATACTCTCCTCTGAAATAACATATCCAAGAAAACTAACCTTTTTCAACCCAAATTCTCACTTGAATAACTTAGCATAAAACTTCATCTCTTTTTGACACTTGTAATTCAAATCCCAAACACTCTACCTGTTCTTCCTTTGAGTTTACAACAGATCCGAATATCCTCCATCAAAGCCATTACGAACTTATCCAATTAAATATGGAAGATACGATTCCTCTACTCCATAAGCATTAGAGACGCGTTACTAACACCAAATACCATCACTATACGTTGCAATTCCCAACCAAAATCCAAAAGATATAAATCCTTAAAGCTTTTGCAAAACTTTTCACTGGGTAACTGGTTACTCACATACAAGCTTAACCGAGTAAATAACAACCTATTCCGAGGATAACAAACCTAACTAGTCACATTAAATCGATCAAAGGCTCAACTCACACAATTCACCACTCTTATCAAACATTCCAAACAATTGTAATTCACTCAAACTCAACCAAACCATTCTAGTCATCTGTTCATGAAAGTGGACACTTATTCTCAATCATTACCCTATTCAACTATTAGTAATCCATACCCAATTTCTTCTCCTGACCGTCCAATTCCGCAATTCCAACATGTATCAACAACCAACCAAAAAGAATTCTCAAACACAATGTTACATCCAAAAACACATCTGAAAATTATGCCCAACTGACGGTCCATCACTGCGACTTCCTGCCAATTCCCAGAACACTACCATCACAGACAAAACAAACATATTATTCCCATCTACTAAGAGTTTCCTACTTACTTAGCAGATATAAACCTCAACTATTCACCTTCGTCCAATTAAGTTCAATCTCTACTCTCTGTGAAGCAGTCCTTAAATAAAACCCAATCATTCTCTCTCAATGACTTCCCAACTGGACTAACACACCAAAACCTCTAATCCATTTCATCTTCCGATATTAGCATCTTCATCGACTCATCAAAACAATCTGTAATCATCTCCTTAAATTCCAAACAATTCATTTCACACACTATCAAAGCCGGAAAGACCCGCCTATTCCATCCAACATAATTTCCGTCTGCTATCAACAAGAGATTAAGGGTGATCAGTTCCTTAATTTGTCAATAGACAGCCGACAATCACGATGGGGCATAAACCGTCTTTACCAAACTATAATAACATTTCTTACATCCTGTACACAAAACTACCTAAGGCACAAATCCTTAGTTGACATAAACCTTACCTCCGCATCCCCTTCGGAACTGAGAACAACATTGTCCGAACAACACTTACAATCTTGCAATTCACAATACACTGAGCCAACGCTCCACACCTGAAGCAACATGGAGAAGTACCAACTTCTCCCCCACTTATCTCAAACTCAATCCTGAAAACAAAGGATTAGAAAACCCAGAAAGTACTGACAGTGTTCCACACACCTATCACGTACTAAGAGATAAACAACAACGACAGTATTCAACTGTCACACCAACTGACTCAATAACTTGGCCGGACGGACCGACCTGCTCTGATACCACTAATGTAACACCCCAATTCCCCATCATAAATAAATAACAATTAATAAAATCAGAGTAACTAAATATTTATTTTTCCGACAGAAACAAGGATGCCACATTTTAAAATAAGAATACACACTCCCTGCTCATAAATTTGATACATAGCATAAAATAGGTTACCCTCAATTGGGAAACTTTTCCATATAAAGGTAATACCAAATATATTCAACAATTATATACATAAATAAAATAATCGTTTCCCCGACTCCCGTGCTACGTATCAGAGCAGACACCAAGACCTAAGCAAAGACGAAGATCTAACTCTTCCACTTGCCTCCACGCCTCTAAAGCTGACAATCTGCACTATGCCATAAAAAGCATATTCCAGCAGAAGGGTGAGAAATAACAACTATAACAAGATTGCATAATAATATGCCACAACACAGATAAATTCACATATATAATATTTCTCACCAATTACATCACATACTAACACATATAGCATGCCACCAATACAAAACATATCACACATAATCCCACCACGATTATGACATATGGAACCACACCACCACATCACCACAAAATATAACATATATTAATCATACCGACATAATCACATATTCACACATAATGCATATGTTTATACACAAAACATATCACTCACAACCAATGCATTCATCTCTTATGCAAACTAATTCACCAAGGCTATCACAAGCTCACACATAATCAATCCATTTATAATTCTCACCACAATTCATCCCAACTCACTCATATACATCACAATGTATATATATATATAAATATATATATATATATATATATATATATATAATCAAGCATATTCATCATGCATACTTTCACAATCCTTAATCATTCCACATAAACATACACATTTACGTTTACTCACCAACACATCATTATAAAGATGATAAATGCAAATCATAGAGACCGACTCACGACTCTATGCAAATGCAATGCGGTACCGACTCAACCTCGTAATTCATTAGTCCCCCAGGAACTCTTGGAATCATCGCTTGTTACATAGAGTAACTCCCCGTCGGGCCTACGATGTTCCCCGTCGCTATAAACCATTATTTCAGGGCGAACGACGTTTATGGATTGCTTTCGACCACTATTTCAGGGCGCACAATCATTTGTGATTAATCGCTTCTACCATTATTTCAGGGCGTAAGACGATAAAACTGATTGTGATTAATCGCTTCTACCATTATTTCAGGGCGTAAGACGATAAAACTGATTGTGATTAATCGCTTCTACCATTATTTCAGGGCGTAAGACGATAAAACTGATTCATCTATGAATCTTCCAATGCAAGAATGCATATCATGATACTTGACACATTAATGACTCATGCCAACATCAAATGCTCATGCATTAACAATAATCATGTATTTCAAGTACATATAAAGTAATGCACACAATTGCCCAAAATGGCCACAAACACCAATATACCATTCCACAACATCAAATTCCCATCAAAGAATCATCACACAAGCCATCTCATAACATATCATAATATGTCTTACAATATTGAAAAATAACTCAAAATTCCATTTTTACGGTTTCTCGAAAAAGTCGGCTAAAAGTCGGCCAAAAATAATATTTTCTATCATCATCAAAAAGTGCTCATCGACAGCTTCGATTCGGTATAAAGAACACTTAAATACGATAAACAACGAAGAAGATATGAATATTTCAAAATAACGCAAAAACATAAACCGGACGCCCGACACTACGAAACGGTTCGAAAAAACTGTACCGATTGGACTAGGTTCAGACCTCAAAACTATTTTTCCTAGAAAGAACATCTCGTTAGCTTTCCAACGCTTTGAACGGGGGTTAAAACCGACTTACGGATCAAGAGATATGAATTTCCGAAGTTTTTCCAAAACAGAATTTTTCACCTACAGCACGCGTCCGTACGACTGCGCACAAAACCAGAAATTCTGCTACATTCTGGTACAGCCGCGTAATCGCCCGAAACCCGACCGATTCAATTACTTTCTTCCGAATAAATACATGGTAATATCACATAAATACACACCAACATATTAGGATCAAGAAAAACCCGATTCCACGACTTTTATTTTTCACCAAAATCTCAAAATCTCAAAACTCAAAAATGTCAAAACTCACAATATCAACCGATTTCAACCAAACGAGTTTCTATAATCTCGGCCTAACCTCATACGACTAATCTACGCAATTTATTTCGAAATTCATCCGTGAAAACATCGATTTTTAATCGTTTATCTCATTTCGACCTATATTTGAAAAACCAACAAAACTTCCACACAAACATACATAATCATACACATATATAAGATAATTGAATTTCACACCCTTACCCGATTATTCGCGCTTGAAACGGAGTTCCCGCGATTTTTTTCCCTTTTCTCCTCTTTTCTCTCTTCTTCCTCTTCTTTTCTCTTTTCCTTCTTTCTTTCTCTTTTTCTCTTCCTTACTATTTTTCTCTCTTTTCTTTCTATTTATATAAAAACATAAAACTTACCCAAGCAAAAGACCAAAATACCCCTCAGCTCAAATATCTCTCAAACGCTCTCAAAATGCGATAAAACATCAACAACGATGAAAAATAATATATTGCCAAATAAAAGTCAATAATAAAATAATCAAATAGACTCGATTAACTAAAACTGACAAAAACTGGGGCGTTACAATCAACGCGAACAAGTATTGATTAACCTGAAACAAACACGGATGAGTCTTGAAAGATCACAGATGAGTGTCTAAGACGTTTTAGGATCAATATGAACGAGTATTGATTAACCTGAAACAAAAACGGAGGAGTTTTGAAAGACCACGGACGAGTGTCTAAGACGTTTTAGGATCAATACAAACGAGTATTGATTAACCTGAAACAAACACGGACGAGTGTTGAAAGACCACGGACGAGTGTCTAAGATGTTCTAAGATCAATACGAACGAGTAATGATTAACCTTAAACAAACATGGACGAGTGTTGAAAGACCACGGACGATTGTCTAAGACGTTTTAGGATCAATACGAACGAGTATTGATTAACCTGAAACAAACACGGACGAGTGTTGAAAGACCACGGACGACTGTCTAAGACATTTTAGGATCAATACGAACGAGTATTGATTAACCTGAAACAAACACGGATGAGTGTTGAAAGACCATGGACGACTGTCTAAGATGTTCTAGGATCAATACGGACGAGTATTGATTAACCTGAAACAAACATGGACGAGTGTTGAAAGACCACGGACGATTGTCTAAGACATTTTAGGATCAATACGAACGAGTATTGATTAACCTGAAACAAACACGGACTAGTGTTGAAAGACCACAGACGAGTGTCTAAGACATTCTAGGATCAATACGAATGAGTATTGATTAACCTGAAACAAACACAGATGAATTTTGAAAGACCACGGACGAGTGTCTTAGCTGTTTTAGGATCAATACGAATGAGTATTGATTAACCTGAAACAAACACTGACGAGTGTTGAAAGACTACGGACGAGTGTCATAGATGTTCTAGAATCAATACGAACGAGTATTGATTAACCTGAAACAAACACTGACGAGTGTTGAAAGACCACGGATGAGTGTCTAAGACGTTTTAGGATCAATACGAATGAGTATTGATTAACCTGAAACAAACACGGACTAGTGTTGAAAGACCACAGACGAGTGTCTAAGACGTTCTAGGATCAATGCGAACGAGTATTGATTAACTTGAAACAAACACGGATGAGTCTTGAAAGATCACAGATGAGTGTCTAAGATGTTTTAGGATCAAAATGAATGAGTATTGATTAACCTGAAACAAAAACGGTCGAGTTTTGAAAGACCACGGACGAGTGTCTAAGATGTTTTAGGATCAATACGAACGAGTATTGATTAACCTGAAACAAACACGGACGAGTGTTGAAAGACCACGGACGAGTGTCTAAGATGTTCTAAGATCAATACGAACGAGTAATGATTAACCTTAAACAAACATGGACGAGTGTTGAAAGACCACGGACGATTGTCTAAGACGTTTTAGGATCAATACGAACGAGTATTGATTAACTTGAAACAAACACAGACGAGTGTTGAAAGACCATGGACGAGTGTCTAAGACGTTCTAGGATCAACGCGAACAAGTATTGATTAACCTGAAACAAACACTGACGAGTGTTGAAAGACTACGGACGAGTGTCTTAGACGTTCTAGAATCGATACGAACGAGTATTGATTAACCTGAAACAAACACGGACAAGTGTTGAAAGACCACAGATGAGTGTCTAAGACGTTTTAGGATCAATACGAATGAGTATTGATTAACCTGAAACAAACACGGACTAGTGTTGAAAGACCACAGACGAGTGTCTAAGACGTTCTAGGATCAACGCGAACGAGTATTGATTAACCTGAAACAAACACGGATGAGTCTTGAAAGATCACAAATGAGTGTCTAAGACATTTTAGGATCAATATGAACGAGTATTGATTAACCTGAAACAAAAATGGACGAGTTTTGAAAGACCACGGACGAGTGTCTAAGTAGTTTTAGGATCAATACGAATGAGTATTGATTAACCTGAAAGAAACACGGACGAGTGTTGAAAGACCACGGACGGGTGTCTAAGACGTTCTAGGATCAATAAGAATGGGTATTAATTAACCTGAAAAAAACACGGACGAGTGTTGAAAGACCACAAACGCGTGTCTAAGGCGTTTTAGGATCAATACGAACGAGTACTGATTAAACTGAAACAAACACGGACAAGTGTTGAAAGACCACGGATGAGTGTCTAAGACATTTTAGGATCAATACGAACGAGTATTGATTAACCTGAAACAAACACGGATGAGTGTTGAAAGACCACGAACGAGTGTCTAAGATGTTCTAGGATCAATACGGACGAGTATTGATTAACCTGAAAAAAACATGGACGAGTGTTGAAAGACCACGGACGATTGTCTAAGACGTTTTAGGATCAATACGAACGAGTATTGATTAACCTGAAACAAACACGAACTAGTGTTGAAAGACCACAGACGAGTGTCTAAGACATTCTAGGATCAATACGAATGAGTATTGATTAACCTGAAACAAACACGGATGAGTTTTGAAAGACCACAGACGAGTGTCTTAGCCGTTTTAGGATCAATACGAATGAGTATTGATTAACCTGAAACAAACACTGACGAGTGTTGAAAGACTACGGACGAGTGTCATAGACGTTCTAGAATCAATTCGAACGAGTATTGATTAACCTGAAACAAACACTGACGAGTGTTGAAAGACCACGGATGAGTGTCTAAGACGTTTTAGGATCAATACGAATGAGTATTGATTAACCTGAAACAAACACGGACTAGTGTTGAAAGACCACAGACGAGTGTCTAAGACGTTCTAGGATCAACGCGAACGAGTATTGATTAACTTGAAACAAACACGGATGAGTCTTGAAAGATCACAGATGAGTGTCTAAGATGTTTTAGGATCAAAATGAATGAGTATTGATTAACCTGAAACAAAAACGGACGAGTTTTGAAAGACCACGGACGAGTGTCTAAGATGTTTTAGGATCAATACGAACGAGTATTGATTAACCTGAAACAAACACGGACGAGTGTTGAAAGACCACAGATGAGTGTCTAAGATGTTCTAAGATCAATACGAACGAGTAATGATTAACCTTAAACAAACATGGACGAGTGTTGAAAGACCACGGACGATTGTCTAAGACGTTTTAGGATCAATACGAACGAGTATTGATTAACCTGAAACAAACACGGACGAGTGTTGAAAGACCACGGACGAGTGTCTAAGATGTTCTAGGATCAATACGGACGAGTATTGATTAACCTGAAACAAACATGGACGAGTGTTGAAAGACCACTCACGATTGTCTAAGACGTTTTAGGATCAATACGAACGAGTATTGATTAACCTGAAACAAACACGGACTAGTGTTGAAAGACCACAGACGTGTGTCTAAGACGTTCTAGGATCAATGCGAACGAGTATTGATTAACTTGAAACAAACACGGATGAGTCTTGAAAGATCACAGATGAGTGTCTAAGATGTTTTAGGATCAAAATGAATGAGTATTGATTAACCTGAAACAAAAACGGACGAGTTTTGAAAGACCACGGACGAGTGTCTAAGATGTTTTAGGATCAATACGAACGAGTATTGATTAACCTGAAACAAACACGGACGAGTGTTGAAAGACCACGGACGAGTGTCTAAGATGTTCTAAGATCAATACGAACGAGTAATGATTAACCTTAAACAAACATGGACGAGTGTTGAAAGACCACGGACGAGTGTCTAAGATGTTCTAGGATCAATACGGACGAGTATTGATTAACCTGAAACAAACATGGACGAGTGTTGAAAGACCACGGACGATTGTCTAAGACGTTTTAGGATTAATACGAACGAGTATTGATTAACCTGAAACAAACACGGACTAGTGTTGAAAGACCACAGACGAGTGTCTAAGACATTCTAGGATCAATACGAATGTATTGATTAACCTGAAACAAACACGGATGAGTGTTGAAAGACCACGGACGAGTGTCTAAGATGTTCTAGGATCAATACGAACGAGTATTGATTAACCTGAAACAAACACGGACAAGTGTTGAAAGACCACGGACGAGTGTCTAAGACGTTTTAGGATCAATACGAACGAGTATTGATTAACGTGAAACAAACACGGACGAGTGTTAAAAGACCACGGACTAGTGTCTAATATGTTTTAGGATCAATACGAACGAGTATTGATTAGCCTGAAACAAACATGGATGAGTGTTGAAAGACCACGGATGATTGTCTAAGACGTTTTAGGATCAATACGAACGAGTATTGATTAACCTGAAACAAACACGGACGAGTGTTGAAAGACCACGGACGAGTGTCTAAGACATTTTTGGATCAATACGAACGAGTATTGATTAACCTGAAACAAACACGGATGAGGGTTGAAAGACCACGGACGAGTGTCTAAGATGTTCTAGGATCAATACGAACGAGTATTGATTAACCTGAAACAAACATGGACGAGTGTTGAAAGACCACGGACGATTGTGTAAGACGTTTTAGGATCAATACGAACGAGTATTGATTAACCTGAAACAAACACGGACAAGTGTTGAAAGACCACAGACGAGTGTCTAAGACATTCTAGGATCAATACGAATGAGTATTGATTAACCTGAAACAAACACGGATGAGTGTTGAAAGACCACGGACGAGTGTCTAAGCCGGTTTAGGATCAATACGAATGAGTATTGATTAACCTGAAACAAACACTGACGATTGTTGAAAGACTACGGACGAATGTCTTAGACGTTCTAGAATCAATACGAACGAGTATTGATTAACCTGAAACAAACACGGATGAGTCTTGAAAGATCACAAATGAGTGTCTAAGACATTTTAGGATCAATATGAACGAGTATTGATTAACCTGAAACAAAAATGGACGAGTTTTGAAAGACCACGGACGAGTGTCTAAGTAGTTTTAGGATCAATACGAATGAGTATTGATTAACCTGAAAGAAACACGGACGAGTGTTGAAAGACCACGGACGGGTGTCTAAGACGTTCTAGGATCAATAAGAAAGGGTATTAATTAACCTGAAAAAAACACGGACGAGTGTTGAAAGACCACAAACGCGTGTCTAAGACGTTTTAGGATCAATACGAACGAGTACTGATTAAACTGAAACAAACACGGACAAGTGTTGAAAGACCACGGACGAGTGTCTAAGACATTTTAGGATCAATACGAACGAGTATTGATTAACCTGAAACAAACACGGATGAGTGTTGAAAGACCACGAACGAGTGTCTAAGATGTTCTAGGATCAATACGGACGAGTATTGATTAACCTGAAAAAAACATGGACGAGTGTTGAAAGACCACGGACGATTGTCTAAGACGTTTTAGGATCAATACGAACGAGTATTGATTAACCTGAAACAAACACGAACTAGTGTTGAAAGACCACAGACGAGTGTCTAAGACATTCTAGGATCAATACGAATGAGTATTGATTAACCTGAAACAAACACGGATGAGTTTTGAAAGACCACAGACGAGTGTCTTAGCCGTTTTAGGATCAATACGAATGAGTATTGATTAACCTGAAACAAACACTGACGAGTGTTGAAAGACTACGGACGAGTGTCATAGACGTTCTAGAATCAATACGAACGAGTATTGATTAACCTGAAACAAACACTGACGAGTGTTGAAAGACCACGGATGAGTGTCTAAGACGTTTTAGGATCAATACGAATGAGTATTGATTAACCTGAAACAAACACGGACTAGTGTTGAAAGACCACAGACGAGTGTCTAAGACGTTCTAGGATCAACGCGAACGAGTATTGATTAACTTGAAACAAACACGGATGAGTCTTGAAAGATCACAGATGAGTGTCTAAGATGTTTTAGGATCAAAATGAATGAGTATTGATTAACCTGAAACAAAAACGGACGAGTTTTGAAAGACCACGGACGAGTGTCTAAGATGTTTTAGGATCAATACGAACGAGTATTGATTAACCTGAAACAAACACGGACGAGTGTTGAAAGACCACGGACGAGTGTCTAAGATGTTCTAAGATCAATACGAACGAGTAATGATTAACCTTAAACAAACATGGACGAGTGTTGAAAGACCACGGACGATTGTCTAAGACGTTTTAGGATCAATACGAACGAGTATTGATTAACCTGAAACAAACACGGACGAGTGTTGAAAGACCACGGACGAGTGTCTAAGACATTTTAGGATCAATACGAACGAGTATTGATTAACCTGAAACAAACACGGATAAGTGTTGAAAGACCACGGACGAGTGTCTAAGATGTTCTAGGATCAATACGGACGAGTATTGATTAACCTGAAACAAACATGGACGAGTGTTGAAAGACCACACACGATTGTCTAAGACGTTTTAGGATCAATACGAACGAGTATTGATTAACCTGAAACAAACACGGACTAGTGTTGAAAGACCACAGACGAGTGTCTAAGACGTTCTAGGATCAATGCGAACGAGTATTGATTAACTTGAAACAAACACGGATGAGTCTTGAAAGATCACAGATGAGTGTCTAAGATGTTTTAGGATCAAAATGAATGAGTATTGATTAACCTGAAACAAAAACGGACGAGTTTTCAAAGACCACGGACGAGTGTCTAAGATGTTTTAGGATCAATACGAACGAGTATTGATTAACCTGAAACAAACACGGACGAGTGTTGAAAGACCACGGACGAGTGTCTAAGATGTTCTAAGATCAATACGAACGAGTAATGATTAACCTTAAACAAACATGGACGAGTGTTGAAAGACCACGGACAAGTGTCTAAGATGTTCTAGGATCAATACAGACGAGTATTGATTAACCTGAAACAAACATGGACGAGTGTTGAAAGACCACGGACGATTGTCTAAGACGTTTTAGGATTAATACGAACGAGTATTGATTAACCTGAAACAAACACGGACTAGTGTTGAAAGACCACAGACGAGTGTCTAAGACATTCTAGGATCAATAAGAATGTATTGATTAACCTGAAACAAACACGGATGAGTGTTGAAAGACCACGGACGAGTGTCTAAGATGTTCTAGGATCAATACGAACGAGTATTGATTAACCTGAAACAAACACGGACAAGTGTTGAAAGACCACGGACGAGTGTCTAAGACGTTTTAGGATCAATACGAACGAGTATTGATTAACTTGAAACAAACACGGACGAGTGTTAAAAGACCACGGACTAGTGTCTAATATGTTTTAGGATCAATACGAACGAGTATTGATTAGCCTGAAACAAACATGGACGAGTGTTGAAAGACCACGGATGATTGTCTAAGACGTTTTAGGATCAATACGAACGAGTATTGATTAACCTGAAACAAACACGGACGAGTGTTGAAAGACCACGGACGAGTGTCTAAGACATTTTTGGATCAATACGAACGAGTATTGATTAACCTGAAACAAACACGGATGAGGGTTGAAAGACCACGGACGAGTGTCTAAGATGTTCTAGGATCAATACGAACGAGTATTGATTAACCTGAAACAAACATGGACGAGTGTTGAAAGACCACGGACGATTGTGTAAGACGTTTTAGGATCAATACGAACGAGTATTGATTAACCTGAAACAAACACGGACAAGTGTTGAAAGACCACAGACGAGTGTCAAAGACATTCTAGGATCAATACGAATGAGTATTGATTAACCTGAAACAAACACGGATGAGTGTTGAAAGACCACGGACGAGTGTCTAAGCCGGTTTAGGATCAATACGAATGAGTATTGATTAATCTGAAACAAACACTGACGATTGTTGAAAGACTACGGACGAATGTCTTAGACGTTCTAGAATCAATACGAACGAGTATTGATTAACCTGAAACAAACACAGACGAGTGTTGAAAGATCACGGATGAGTGTCTAAGACGTTTTAGGATCAATACGAATGAGTATTGATTAACCTGAAATAAACACGGACTAGTGTTGAAAGACCACAGACGAGTGTCTAAGACGTTCTAGGATCAACGCGAACAAGTATTGATTAACCTGAAACAAACACGGATGAGTCTTGAAAGATCACAGACGGGTGTCTAAGACGTTTTAGGATCAATATGAACGAGTATTGATTAACCTGAAACAAAAACGGAGGAGTTTTGAAAGACCACGGACGAGTGTCTAAGATGTTTTAGGATCAATACGAACGAGTATTGATTAACCTGAAACAAACACAGACGAGTGTTGAAAGACCATGGACGAGTGTCTAAGACGTTCTAGGATCAACGCGAACAAGTATTGATTAACCTGAAACAAACACTGACGAGTGTTGAAAGACTACGGACGAGTGTCTTAGACGTTCTAGAATCGATACGAACGAGTATTGATTAACCTGAAACAAACACGGACGAGTGTTGAAAGACCACGGACGAGTGTCTAAGACGTTCTAGGATCAATACGAACGAGTATTGATTAACCTGAAACAAACACGGATGAGTGTTGAAAGATCACAAATGAGTGTCTAAGACATTTTAGGATCAATATGAACGAGTATTGATTAACGTGAAACAAAAATGGACGAGTTTTGAAAGACCACGGACGAGTGTCTAAGTAGTTTTAGGATCAATACGAATGAGTATTGATTAACCTGAAAGAAACACGGACGAGTGTTGAAAGACCACGGACGGGTGTCTAAGACGTTCTAGGATCAATAAGAATGGGTATTAATTAACCTGAAAAAAACACGGACGAGTGTTGAAAGACCACAAACGCGTGTCTAAGACGTTTTAGGATCAATACGAACGAGTACTGATTAAACTGAAACAAACACGGACAAGTGTTGAAAGACCACAGACGAGTGTCTAAGACATTTTAGGATCAATACGAACGAGTATTGATTAACCTGAAACAAACACGGATGAGTGTTGAAAGACCACGAACGAGTGTCTAAGATGTTCTAGGATCAATACGGACGAGTATTGATTAACCTGAAAAAAACATGGACGAGTGTTGAAAGACCACGGACGATTGTCTAAGACGTTTTAGGATCAATACGAACGAGTATTGATTAACCTGAAACAAACACGAACTAGTGTTGAAAGACCACAGACGAGTGTCTAAGACATTCTAGGATCAAAATGAATGAGTATTGATTAACCTGAAACAAAAACGGACGAGTTTTGAAAGACCACGGACGAGTGTCTAAGATGTTTTAGGATCAATACGAACGAGTATTGATTAACCTGAAACAAACACGGACGAGTGTTGAAAGACCACGGACGAGTGTCTAAGATGTTCTAAGATCAATACGAACGAGTAATGATTAACCTTAAACAAACATGGACGAGTGTTGAAAGACCACGGACGAGTGTCTAAGATGTTCTAGGATCAATACAGACGAGTATTGATTAACCTGAAACAAACATGGACGAGTGTTGAAAGACCACGGACGATTGTCTAAGACGTTTTAGGATT
Source organism: Lathyrus tuberosus (assembly GCA_022829125.1). Taxonomy (NCBI): domain Eukaryota; kingdom Viridiplantae; phylum Streptophyta; class Magnoliopsida; order Fabales; family Fabaceae; genus Lathyrus; species Lathyrus tuberosus. The sequence continues at coordinate 1,258,478 of JALAZF010000677.1, forward strand.
AATACGAACGAGTATTGATTAACCTGAAACAAACACGGACTAGTGTTGAAAGACCACAGACGAGTGTCTAAGACATTCTAGGATCAATAAGAATGTATTGATTAACCTGAAACAAACACGGATGAGTGTTGAAAGACCACGGACGAGTGTCTAAGATGTTCTAGGATCAATACGAACGAGTATTGATTAACCTGAAACAAACACGGACAAGTGTTGAAAGACCACGGACGAGTGTCTAAGACGTTTTAGGATCAATACGAACGAGTATTGATTAACTTGAAACAAACACGGACGAGTGTTAAAAGACCACGGACTAGTGTCTAATATGTTTTAGGATCAATACGAACGAGTATTGATTAGCCTGAAACAAACATGGACGAGTGTTGAAAGACCACGGATGATTGTCTAAGACGTTTTAGGATCAATACGAACGAGTATTGATTAACCTGAAACAAACACGGACGAGTGTTGAAAGACCACGGACGAGTGTCTAAGACATTTTTGGATCAATACGAACGAGTATTGATTAACCTGAAACAAACACGGATGAGGGTTGAAAGACCACGGACGAGTGTCTAAGATGTTCTAGGATCAATACGAACGAGTATTGATTAACCTGAAACAAACATGGACGAGTGTTGAAAGACCACGGACGATTGTGTAAGACGTTTTAGGATCAATACGAACGAGTATTGATTAACCTGAAACAAACACGGACAAGTGTTGAAAGACCACAGACGAGTGTCAAATACATTCTAGGATCAATACGAATGAGTATTGATTAACCTGAAACAAACACGGATGAGTGTTGAAAGACCACGGACGAGTGTCTAAGCCGGTTTAGGATCAATACGAATGAGTATTGATTAATCTGAAACAAACACTGACGATTGTTGAAAGACTACGGACGAATGTCTTAGACGTTCTAGAATCAATACGAACGAGTATTGATTAACCTGAAACAAACACAGACGAGTGTTGAAAGATCACGGATGAGTGTCTAAGACGTTTTAGGATCAATACGAATGAGTATTGATTAACCTGAAATAAACACGGACTAGTGTTGAAAGACCACAGACGAGTGTCTAAGACGTTCTAGGATCAACGCGAACAAGTATTGATTAACCTGAAACAAACACGGATGAGTCTTGAAAGATCACAGACGGGTGTCTAAGACGTTTTAGGATCAATATGAACGAGTATTGATTAACCTGAAACAAAAACGGAGGAGTTTTGAAAGACCACGGACGAGTGTCTAAGATGTTTTAGGATCAATACGAACGAGTATTGATTAACCTGAAACAAACACAGACGAGTGTTGAAAGACCATGGACGAGTGTCTAAGACGTTCTAGGATCAACGCGAACAAGTATTGATTAACCTGAAACAAACACTGACGAGTGTTGAAAGACTACGGACGAGTGTCTTAGACGTTCTAGAATCGATACGAACGAGTATTGATTAACCTGAAACAAACACGGACGAGTGTTGAAAGACCACGGACGAGTGTCTAAGACGTTCTAGGATCAATACGAACGAGTATTGATTAACCTGAAACAAACACGGATGAGTGTTGAAAGATCACAAATGAGTGTCTAAGACATTTTAGGATCAATATGAACGAGTATTGATTAACCTGAAACAAAAATGGACGAGTTTTGAAAGACCACGGACGAGTGTCTAAGTAGTTTTAGGATCAATACGAATGAGTATTGATTAACCTGAAAGAAACACGGACGAGTGTTGAAAGACCACGGACGGGTGTCTAAGACGTTCTAGGATCAATAAGAATGGGTATTAATTAACCTGAAAAAAACACGGACGAGTGTTGAAAGACCACAAACGCGTGTCTAAGACGTTTTAGGATCAATACGAACGAGTACTGATTAAACTGAAACAAACACGGACAAGTGTTGAAAGACCACAGACGAGTGTCTAAGACATTTTAGGATCAATACGAACGAGTATTGATTAACCTGAAACAAACACGGATGAGTGTTGAAAGACCACGAACGAGTGTCTAAGATGTTCTAGGATCAATACGGACGAGTATTGATTAACCTGAAAAAAACATGGACGAGTGTTGAAAGACCACGGACGATTGTCTAAGACGTTTTAGGATCAATACGAACGAGTATTGATTAACCTGAAACAAACACGAACTAGTGTTGAAAGACCACAGACGAGTGTCTAAGACATTCTAGGATCAAAATGAATGAGTATTGATTAACCTGAAACAAAAACGGACCAGTTTTGAAAGACCACGGACGAGTGTCTAAGATGTTTTAGGATCAATACGAACGAGTATTGATTAACCTGAAACAAACACGGACGAGTGTTGAAAGACCACGGTCGAGTGTCTAAGATGTTCTAAGATCAATACGAACGAGTAATGATTAACCTTAAACAAACATGGACGAGTGTTGAAAGACCACGGACGAGTGTCTAAGATGTTCTAGGATCAATACAGACGAGTATTGATTAACCTGAAACAAACATGGACGAGTGTTGAAAGACCACGGACGATTGTCTAAGACGTTTTAGGATTAATACGAACGAGTATTGATTAACCTGAAACAAACACGGACTAGTGTTGAAAGACCACAGACGAGTGTCTAAGACATTCTAGGATCAATAAGAATGTATTGATTAACCTGAAACAAACACGGATGAGTGTTGAAAGACCACGGACGAGTGTCTAAGATGTTCTAGGATCAATACGAACGAGTATTGATTAACCTGAAACAAACACGGACAAGTGTTGAAAGACCACGGACGAGTGTCTAAGACGTTTTAGGATCAATACGAACGAGTATTGATTAACTTGAAACAAACACGGACGAGTGTTAAAAGACCACGGACTAGTGTCTAATATGTTTTAGGATCAATACGAACGAGTATTGATTAGCCTGAAACAAACATGGACGAGTGTTGAAAGACCACGGATGATTGTCTAAGACGTTTTAGGATCAATACGAACGAGTATTGATTAACCTGAAACAAACACGGACGAGTGTTGAAAGACCACGGACGAGTGTCTAAGACATTTTTGGATCAATACGAACGAGTATTGATTAACCTGAAACAAACACGGATGAGGGTTGAAAGACCACGGACGAGTGTCTAAGATGTTCTAGGATCAATACGAACGAGTATTGATTAACCTGAAACAAACATGGACGAGTGTTGAAAGACCACGGACGATTGTGTAAGACGTTTTAGGATCAATACGAACGAGTATTGATTAACCTGAAACAAACACGGACAAGTGTTGAAAGACCACAGACGAGTGTCAAATACATTCTAGGATCAATACGAATGAGTATTGATTAACCTGAAACAAACACGGATGAGTGTTGAAAGACCACGGACGAGTGTCTAAGCCGGTTTAGGATCAATACGAATGAGTATTGATTAATCTGAAACAAACACTGACGATTGTTGAAAGACTACGGACGAATGTCTTAGACGTTCTAGAATCAATACGAACGAGTATTGATTAACCTGAAACAAACACAGACGAGTGTTGAAAGATCACGGATGAGTGTCTAAGACGTTTTAGGATCAATACGAATGAGTATTGATTAACCTGAAATAAACACGGACTAGTGTTGAAAGACCACAGACGAGTGTCTAAGACGTTCTAGGATCAACGCGAACAAGTATTGATTAACCTGAAACAAACACGGATGAGTCTTGAAAGATCACAGACGGGTGTCTAAGACGTTTTAGGATCAATATGAACGAGTATTGATTAACCTGAAACAAAAACGGAGGAGTTTTGAAAGACCACGGACGAGTGTCTAAGATGTTTTAGGATCAATACGAACGAGTATTGATTAACCTGAAACAAACACAGACGAGTGTTGAAAGACCATGGACGAGTGTCTAAGACGTTCTAGGATCAACGCGAACAAGTATTGATTAACCTGAAACAAACACTGACGAGTGTTGAAAGACTACGGACGAGTGTCTTAGACGTTCTAGAATCGATACGAACGAGTATTGATTAACCTGAAACAAACACGGACGAGTGTTGAAAGACCACGGACGAGTGTCTAAGACGTTCTAGGATCAATACGAACGAGTATTGATTAACCTGAAACAAACACGGATGAGTGTTGAAAGATCACAAATGAGTGTCTAAGACATTTTAGGATCAATATGAACGAGTATTGATTAACCTGAAACAAAAATGGACGAGTTTTGAAAGACCACGGACGAGTGTCTAAGTAGTTTTAGGATCAATACGAATGAGTATTGATTAACCTGAAAGAAACACGGACGAGTGTTGAAAGACCACGGACGGGTGTCTAAGACGTTCTAGGATCAATAAGAATGGGTATTAATTAACCTGAAAAAAACACGGACGAGTGTTGAAAGACCACAAACGCGTGTCTAAGACGTTTTAGGATCAATACGAACGAGTACTGATTAAACTGAAACAAACACGGACAAGTGTTGAAAGACCACAGACGAGTGTCTAAGACATTTTAGGATCAATACGAACGAGTATTGATTAACCTGAAACAAACACGGATGAGTGTTGAAAGACCACGAACGAGTGTCTAAGATGTTCTAGGATCAATACGGACGAGTATTGGTTAACCTGAAAAAAACATGGACGAGTGTTGAAAGACCACGGACGATTGTCTAAGACGTTTTAGGATCAATACGAACGAGTATTGATTAACCTGAAACAAACACGAACTAGTGTTGAAAGACCACAGACGAGTGTCTAAGACATTCTAGGATCAAAATGAATGAGTATTGATTAACCTGAAACAAAAACGGACGAGTTTTGAAAGACCACGGACGAGTGTCTAAGATGTTTTAGGATCAATACGAACGAGTATTGATTAACCTGAAACAAACACGGACGAGTGTTGAAAGACCACGGACGAGTGTCTAAGATGTTCTAAGATCAATACGAACGAGTAATGATTAACCTTAAACAAACATGGACGAGTGTTGAAAGACCACGGACGAGTGTCTAAGATGTTCTAGGATCAATACAGACGAGTATTGATTAACCTGAAACAAACATGGACGAGTGTTGAAAGACCACGGACGATTGTCTAAGACGTTTTAGGATTAATACGAACGAGTATTGATTAACCTGAAACAAACACGGACTAGTGTTGAAAGACCACAGACGAGTGTCTAAGACATTCTAGGATCAATAAGAATGTATTGATTAACCTGAAACAAACACGGATGAGTGTTGAAAGACCACGGACGAGTGTCTAAGATGTTCTAGGATCAATACGAACGAGTATTGATTAACCTGAAACAAACACGGACAAGTGTTGAAAGACCACGGACGAGTGTCTAAGACGTTTTAGGATCAATACGAACGAGTATTGATTAACTTGAAACAAACACGGACGAGTGTTAAAAGACCACGGACTAGTGTCTAATATGTTTTAGGATCAATACGAACGAGTATTGATTAGCCTGAAACAAACATGGACGAGTGTTGAAAGACCACGGATGATTGTCTAAGACGTTTTAGGATCAATACGAACGAGTATTGATTAACCTGAAACAAACACGGACGAGTGTTGAAAGACCACGGACGAGTGTCTAAGACATTTTTGGATCAATACGAACGAGTATTGATTAACCTGAAACAAACACGGATGAGGGTTGAAAGACCACGGACGAGTGTCTAAGATGTTCTAGGATCAATACGAACGAGTATTGATTAACCTGAAACAAACATGGACGAGTGTTGAAAGACCACGGACGATTGTGTAAGACGTTTTAGGATCAATACGAACGAGTATTGATTAACCTGAAACAAACACGGACAAGTGTTGAAAGACCACAGACGAGTGTCTAAGACATTCTAGGATCAATACGAATGAGATTTGATTAACCTGAAACAAACACGGATGAGTGTTGAAAGACCACGGACGAGTGTCTAAGCCGGTTTAGGATCAATACGAATGAGTATTGATTAATCTGAAACAAACACTGACGATTGTTGAAAGACTACGGACGAATGTCTTAGACGTTCTAGAATCAATACGAACGAGTATTGATTAACCTGAAACAAACACAGACTAGTGTTGAAAGATCACGGATGAGTGTCTAAGACGTTTTAGGATCAATACGAATGAGTATTGATTAACCTGAAATAAACACGAACTAGTGTTGAAAGACCACAGACGAGTGTCTAAGACGTTCTAGGATCAACGCGAACAAGTATTGATTAACCTGAAACAAACACGGATGAGTCTTGAAAGATCACAGACGGGTGTCTAAGACGTTTTAGGATCAATATGAACGAGTATTGATTAACCTGAAACAAAAACGGAGGAGTTTTGAAAGACCACGGACGAGTGTCTAAGATGTTTTAGGATCAATACGAACGAGTATTGATTAACCTGAAACAAACACAGACGAGTGTTGAAAGACCATGGACGAGTGTCTAAGACGTTCTAGGATCAACGCGAACAAGTATTGATTAACCTGAAACAAACACTGACGAGTGTTGAAAGACTACGGACGAGTGTCTTAGACGTTCTAGAATCGATACGAACGAGTATTGATTAACCTGAAACAAACACGGACGAGTGTTGAAAGACCACGGACGAGTGTCTAAGACGTTCTAGGATCAATACGAACGAGTATTGATTAACCTGAAACAAACACGGATGAGTGTTGAAAGATCACAAATGAGTGTCTAAGACATTTTAGGATCAATATGAACGAGTATTGATTAACCTGAAACAAAAATGGACGAGTTTTGAAAGACCACGGACGAGTGTCTAAGTAGTTTTAGGATCAATACGAATGAGTATTGATTAACCTGAAAGAAACACGGACGAGTGTTGAAAGACCACGGACGGGTGTCTAAGACGTTCTAGGATCAATAAGAATGGGTATTAATTAACCTGAAAAAAACACGGACGAGTGTTGAAAGACCACAAACGCGTGTCTAAGACGTTTTAGGATCAATACGAACGAGTACTGATTAAACTGAAACAAACACGGACAAGTGTTGAAAGACCACGGACGAGTGTCTAAGACATTTTAGGATCAATACGAACGAGTATTGATTAACCTGAAACAAACACGGATGAGTGTTGAAAGACCACGAACGAGTGTCTAAGATGTTCTAGGATCAATACGGACGAGTATTGATTAACCTGAAAAAAACATGGACGAGTGTTGAAAGACCACGGACGATTGTCTAAGACGTTTTAGGATCAATACGAACGAGTATTGATTAACCTGAAACAAACACGAACTAGTGTTGAAAGACCACAGACGAGTGTCTAAGACATTCTAGGATCAAAATGAATGAGTATTGATTAACCTGAAACAAAAACGGACGAGTTTTGAAAGACCACAGACGAGTGTCTAAGATGTTTTAGGATCAATACGAACGAGTATTGATTAACCTGAAACAAACACGGACGAGTGTTGAAAGACCACGGACGAGTGTCTAAGATGTTCTAAGATCAATACGAACGAGTAATGATTAACCTTAAACAAACATGGACGAGTGTTGAAAGACCACGGACGAGTGTCTAAGATGTTCTAGGATCAATACGGACGAGTATTGATTAACCTGAAACAAACATGGACGAGTGTTGAAAGACCACGGACGATTGTCTAAGACGTTTTAGGATTAATACGAACGAGTATTGATTAACCTGAAACAAACACGGACTAGTGTTGAAAGACCACAGACGAGTGTCTAAGACATTCTAGGATCAATACGAATGAGTATTGATTAACCTGAAACAAACACAGATGAGTTTTGAAAGACCACAGACGAGTGTCTTAGCCGTTTTAGGATCAATACGAATGAGTATTGATTAACCTGAAACAAACATTGACGAGTGTTGAAAGACTACGGACGAGTGTCATAGACGTTCTAGAATCAATACGAACGAGTATTGATTAACCTGAAACAAACACTGACGAGTGTTGAAAGACCACGGATGAGTGTCTAAGACGTTTTAGGATCAATACGAATGAGTATTGATTAACCTGAAACAAACACGGACTAGTGTTGAAAGACCACAGACGAGTGTCTAAGACGTTCTAGGATCAACGCGAACGAGTATTGATTAACTTGAAACAAACACGGATGAGTCTTGAAAGATCACAGATGAGTGTCTAAGACGTTTTAGGATCAAAATGAATGAGTATTGATTAACCTGAAACAAAAACGGACGAGTTTTGAAAGACCACGGACGAGTGTCTAAGATGTTTTAGGATCAATACGAACGAGTATTGATTAACCTGAAACAAACACGGACGAGTGTTGAAAGACCACGGACGGGTGTCTAAGACGTTCTAGGATCAATAAGAATGGGTATTGATTAACCTGAAACAAACACGGATGAGTGTTGAAAGACCACAAACGCGTGTCTAAGATGTTTTAGGATCAATACGAACGAGTATTGATTAACTTGAAACAAACACAGACGAGTGTTGAAAGACCATGGACGAGTGTCTAAGACGTTCTAGGATCAACGCGAACAAGTATTGATTAACCTGAAACAAACACTGACGAGTGTTGAAAGACTACGGACGAGTGTCTTAGACGTTCTAGAATCGATACGAACGAGTATTGATTAACCTGAAACAAACACGGACAAGTGTTGAAAGACCACAGATGAGTGTCTAAGACGTTTTAGGATCAATACGAATGAGTATTGATTAACCTGAAACAAACACGGACTAGTGTTGAAAGACCACAGACGAGTGTCTAAGACGTTCTAGGATCAACGCGAACGAGTATTGATTAACCTGAAACAAACACGGATGAGTCTTGAAAGATCACAAATGAGTGTCTAAGACATTTTAGGATCAATATGAACGAGTATTGATTAACCTGAAACAAAAATGGACGAGTTTTGAAAGACCACGGACGAGTGTCTAAGTAGTTTTAGGATCAATACGAATGAGTATTGATTAACCTGAAAGAAACACGGACGAGTGTTGAAAGACCACGGACGGGTGTCTAAGACGTTCTAGGATCAATAAGAATGGGTATTAATTAACCTGAAAAAAACACGGACGAGTGTTGAAAGACCACAAACGCGTGTCTAAGACGTTTTAGGATCAATACGAACGAGTACTGATTAAACTGAAACAAACACGGACAAGTGTTGAAAGACCACGGACGAGTGTCTAAGACATTTTAGGATCAATACGAACTAGTATTGATTAACCTGAAACAAACACGGATGAGTGTTGAAAGACCACGAACGAGTGTCTAAGATGTTCTAGGATCAATACGGACGAGTATTGATTAACCTGAAAAAAACATGGACGAGTGTTGAAAGACCACGGACGATTGTCTAAGACGTTTTAGGATCAATACGAACGAGTATTGATTAACCTGAAACAAACACGAACTAGTGTTGAAAGACCACAGACGAGTGTCTAAGACATTCTAGGATCAATACGAATGAGTATTGATTAACCTGAAACAAACACGGATGAGTTTTGAAAGACCACAGACGAGTGTCTTAGCCGTTTTAGGATCAATACGAATGAGTATTGATTAACCTGAAACAAACACTGACGAGTGTTGAAAGACTACGGACGAGTGTCATAGACGTTCTAGAATCAATACGAACGAGTATTGATTAACCTGAAACAAACACTGACGAGTGTTGAAAGACCACGGATGAGTGTCTAAGACGTTTTAGGATCAATACGAATGAGTATTGATTAACCTGAAACAAACACGGACTAGTGTTGAAAGACCACAGACGAGTGTCTAAGACGTTCTAGGATCAACGCGAACGAGTATTGATTAACTTGAAACAAACACGGATGAGTCTTGAAAGATCACAGATGAGTGTCTAAGGTGTTTTAGGATCAAAATGAATGAGTATTGATTAACCTGAAACAAAAACGGACGAGTTTTGAAAGACCACGGACGAGTGTCTAAGATGTTTTAGGATCAATACGAACGAGTATTGATTAACCTGAAACAAACACGGACGAGTGTTGAAAGACCACGGACGAGTGTCTAAGATGTTCTAAGATCAATACGAACGAGTAATGATTAACCTTAAACAAACATGGACGAGTGTTGAAAGACCACAGACGATTGTCTAAGACGTTTTAGGATCAATACGAACGAGTATTGATTAACCTGAAACAAACACGGACGAGTGTTGAAAGACCACGGACGAGTGTCTAAGACATTTTAGGATCAATACGAACGAGTATTGATTAACCTGAAACAAACACGGATAAGTGTTGAAAGACCACGGACGAGTGTCTAAGATGTTCTAGGATCAATACGGACGAGTATTGATTAACCTGAAACAAACATGGACGAGTGTTGAAAGACCACAGACGATTGTCTAAGACGTTTTAGGATCAATACGAACGAGTATTGATTAACCTGAAACAAACACGGACTAGTGTTGAAAGACCACAGACGAGTGTCTAAGACGTTCTAGGATCAATGCGAACGAGTATTGATTAACTTGAAACAAACACGGATGAGTCTTGAAAGATCACAGATGAGTGTCTAAGATGTTTTAGGATCAAAATGAATGAGTATTGATTAACCTGAAACAAAAACGGACGAGTTTTGAAAGACCACGGACGAGTGTCTAAGATGTTTTAGGATCAATACGAACGAGTATTGATTAACCTTAAACAAACATGGACGAGTGTTGAAAGACCACGGACGAGTGTCTAAGATGTTCTAAGATCAATACGAACGAGTAATGATTAACCTTAAACAAACATGGACGAGTGTTGAAAGACCACGGACGAGTGTCTAAGATGTTCTAGGATCAATACGGACGAGTATTGATTAACCTGAAACAAACATGGACGAGTGTTGAAAGACCACGGACGATTGTCTAAGACGTTTTAGGATTAATACGAACGAGTATTGATTAACCTGAAACAAACACGGACTAGTGTTGAAAGACCACAGACGAGTGTCTAAGACATTCTAGGATCAATACGAATGAGTATTGATTAACCTGAAACAAACACAGATGAGTTTTGAAAGACCACAGACGAGTGTCTTAGCCGTTTTAGGATCAATACGAATGAGTATTGATTAACCTGAAACAAACATTGACGAGTGTTGAAAGACTACGGACGAGTGTCATAGACGTTCTAGAATCAATACGAACGAGTATTGATTAACCTGAAACAAACACTGACGAGTGTTGAAAGACCACGGATGAGTGTCTAAGACGTTTTAGGATCAATACGAATGAGTATTGATTAACCTGAAACAAACACGGACTAGTGTTGAAAGACCACAGACGAGTGTCTAAGACGTTCTAGGATCAACGCGAACGAGTATTGATTAACTTGAAACAAACACGGATGAGTCTTGAAAGATCACAGATGAGTGTCTAAGACGTTTTAGGATCAAAATGAATGAGTATTGATTAACCTGAAACAAAAACGGACGAGTGTCTAAGATGTTTTAGGATCAATACGAACGAGTATTGATTAACCTGAAACAAACACGGACGAGTGTTGAAAGACCACGGACGGGTGTCTAAGACGTTCTAGGATCAATAAGAATGGGTATTGATTAACCTGAAACAAACACGGATGAGTGTTGAAAGACCACAAACGCGTGTCTAAGATGTTTTAGGATCAATACGAACGAGTATTGATTAACCTGAAACAAACACAGACGAGTGTTGAAAGACCATGGACGAGTGTCTAAGACGTTCTAGGATCAACGCGAACAAGTATTGATTAACCTGAAACAAACACTGACGAGTGTTGAAAGACTACGGACAAGTGTCTTAGACGTTCTAGAATCGATACGAACGAGTATTGATTAACCTGAAACAAACACGGACTAGTGTTGAAAGACCACAGACGAGTGTCTAAGACGTTCTAGGATCAACGCGAACGAGTATGGATTAACCTGAAACAAACACGGATGAGTCTTGAAAGATCACAAATGAGTGTCTAAGACATTTTAGGATCAATATGAACGAGTATTGATTAACCTGAAACAAAAATGGACGAGTTTTGAAAGACCACGGACGAGTGTCTAAGTAGTTTTAGGATCAATACGAATGAGTATTGATTAACCTGAAAGAAACACGGACGAGTGTTGAAAGACCACGGACGGGTGTCTAAGACGTTCTAGGATCAATAAGAATGGGTATTAATTAACCTGAAAAAAACACGGACGAGTGTTGAAAGACCACAAACGCGTGTCTAAGACGTTTTAGGATCAATACGAACGAGTACTGATTAAACTGAAACAAACACGGACAAGTGTTGAAAGACCACGGACGAGTGTCTAAGACATTTTAGGATCAATACGAACGAGTATTGATTAACCTGAAACAAACACGGATGAGTGTTGAAAGACCACGAACGAGTGTCTAAGATGTTCTAGGATCAATACGGACGAGTATTGATTAACCTGAAAAAAACATGGACGAGTGTTGAAAGACCACGGACGATTGTCTAAGACGTTTTAGGATCAATACGAACGAGTATTGATTAACCTGAAACAAACACGAACTAGTGTTGAAAGACCACAGACGAGTGTCTAAGACATTCTAGGATCAATACGAATGAGTATTGATTAACCTGAAACAAACACGGATGAGTTTTGAAAGACCACAGACGAGTGTCTTAGCCGTTTTAGGATCAATACGAATGAGTATTGATTAACCTGAAACAAACACTGACGAGTGTTGAAAGACTACGGACGAGTGTCATAGATGTTCTAGAATCAATACGAACGAGTATTGATTAACCTGAAACAAACACGGACTAGTGTTGAAAGACCACAGACGAGTGTCTAAGACGTTCTAGGATCAACGCGAACGAGTATTGATTAACTTGAAACAAACACGGATGAGTCTTGAAAGATCACAGATGAGTGTCTAAGATGTTTTAGGATCAAAATGAATGAGTATTGATTAACCTGAAACAAAAACGGACGAGTTTTGAAAGACCACGGACGAGTGTCTAAGATGTTTTAGGATCAATACGAACGAGTATTGATTAACCTGAAACAAACACGGACGAGTGTTGAAAGACCACGGACGAGTGTCTAAGATGTTCTAAGATCAATACGAACGAGTAATGATTAACTTTAAACAAACATGGACGAGTGTTGAAAGACCACGGACGATTGTCTAAGACGTTTTAGGATCAATACGAACGAGTATTGATTAACCTGAAACAAACACGGACGAGTGTTGAAAGACCACGGACGAGTGTCTAAGACATTTTAGGATCAATACGAACGAGTATTGATTAACCTGAAACAAACACGGATAAGTGTTGAAAGACCACGGACGAGTGTCTAAGATGTTCTAGGATCAATACGGACGAGTATTGATTAACCTGAAACAAACATGGACGAGTGTTGAAAGACCACGGATGATTGTCATAGACGTTTTAGGATCAATACGAACGAGTATTGATTAACCTGAAACAAACACTGACGAGTGTTGAAAGACCACGGATGAGTGTCTAAGACGTTTTAGGATCAATACGAATGAGTATTGATTAACCTGAAACAAACACGGACTAGTGTTGAAAGACCACAGACGAGTGTCTAAGACGTTCTAGGATCAACGCGAACGAGTATTGATTAACTTGAAACAAACACGGATGAGTCTTGAAAGATCACAGATGAGTGTCTAAGACGTTTTAGGATCAAAATGAATGAGTATTGATTAACCTGAAACAAAAACGGACGAGTTTTGAAAGACCACGGACGAGTGTCTAAGATGTTTTAGGATCAATACGAACGAGTATTGATTAACCTGAAACAAACACGGACGAGTGTTGAAAGACCACAGACGGGTGTCTAAGACGTTCTAGGATCAATAAGAATGGGTATTGATTAACCTGAAACAAACACGGATGAGTGTTGAAAGACCACAAACGCGTGTCTAAGATGTTTTAGGATCAATACGAACGAGTATTGATTAACCTGAAACAAACACAGACGAGTGTTGAAAGACCATGGACGAGTGTCTAAGACGTTCTAGGATCAACGCGAACATGTATTGATTAACCTGAAACAAACACTGACGAGTGTTGAAAGACTACGGACGAGTGTCTTAGACGTTCTAGAATCGATACGAACGAGTATTGATTAACCTGAAACAAACACGGACGAGTGTTGAAAGACCACAGATGAGTGTCTAAGACGTTTTAGGATCAATACGAATGAGTATTGATTAACCTGAAACAAACACGGACTAGTGTTGAAAGACCACAGACGAGTGTCTAAGACGTTCTAGGATCAACGCGAACGAGTATTGATTAACCTGAAACAAACACGGATGAGTCTTGAAAGATCACAAATGAATGTCTAAGACATTTTAGGATCAATATGAACGAGTATTGATTAACCTGAAACAAAAACGGACGAGTTTTGAAAGACCACGGACGAGTGTCTAAGACGTTTTAGGATCAATACGAACGAGTATTGATTAACCTGAAAGAAACACGGACGAGTGTTGAAAGACCACGGACGGGTGTCTAAGACGTTCTAGGATCAATAAGAATGGGTATTGATTAACCTGAAAAAAACACGGACGAGTGTTGAAAGACCACAAACGCGTGTCTAAGACGTTTTAGGATCAATACGAACGAGTACTGATTAACCTGAAACAAACACGGACAAGTGTTGAAAGACCATGGACGAGTGTCTAAGACGTTCTAGGATCAACATGAACGAGTATTGATTAACCTGAAACAAACACGGACGAGTGTTGAAAGACCACGGACGAGTGTCTAAGACATTTTAGGATAAATACGAACGAGTATTGATTAACCAGAAACAAACACGGATGAGTGTTGAAAGACCACGGACGAGTGTCTAAGATGTTCTAGGATCAATACGAACGAGTATTGATTAACCTGAAACAAACACGGACAAGTGTTGAAAGACCACGGACGAGTGTCTAAGACATTTTAGGATCAATACGAACGAGTATTGATTAACCTGAAACAAACACGGACGAGTGTTAAAAGACCACGGACGAGTGTCTAATATGTTTTAGGATCAATACGAAAGAGTATTGATTAACCTGAAACAAACATGGACGAGTGTTGAAAGACCACGGATGATTGTCTAAGCCGTTTTAGGATCAATACGAACGAGTATTGATTAACCTGAAATAAACACGGACGAGTGTTGAAAGACCACGGACGAGTGTCTAAGACATTTTAGGATCAATACGAACGAGTATTGATTAACCTGAAACAAACACGGATGAGGGTTGAAAGACCACGGACGAGTGTCTAATATGTTCTAGGATCAATACGAACGAGTATTGATTAACCTGAAACAAACATGGACGAGTGTTGAAAGACCACAGACGATTGTGTAAGACGTTTTAGGATCAATACGAACGGGTATTGATTAACCTGAAACAAACACGGACGAGTGTAGAAAGACCACAGACGAGTGTCTAAGACATTCTAGGATCAATACGAATGAGTATTGATTAACCTGAAACAAACACGGATGAGTGTTGAAAGACCACAGACGAGTGTCTAAGCCATTTTAGGATCAATACGAATGAGTATTGATTAACCTGAAACAAACACTGACGATTGTTGAAAGACTACGGACGAATGTCTTAGACGTTCTAGAATCAATACGAACGAGTATTGATTAACCTGAAACAAACACGGACGAGTGTTGAAAGATCACAGATGAGTGTCTAAGACGTTTTAGGATCAATACGAATGAGTATTGATTAACCTGAAACAAACACGGACTAGTGTTGAAAGACCACAGACGAGTACTAAGACGTTTTAGGATCAACGCGAACAAGTATTGATTAACCTGAAACAAACACGGATGAGTCTTGAAAGATCACAGATGAGTGTCTAACACGTTTTAGGATCAATATGAACGAGTATTGATTAACCTGAAACAAAAACGGAGGAGTTTTGAAAGACCACGGACGAGTGTCTAAGACGTTTTAGGATCAATACAAACGAGTATTGATTAACCTGAAACAAACACGGACGAGTGTTGAAAGACCACGGACGAGTGTCTATGATGTTCTAAGATCAATACGAACGAGTAATGATTAACCTTAAACAAACATGGACGAGTGTTGAAAGACCACGGACGATTGTGTAAGACGTTTTAGGATCAATACGAACGAGTATTGATTAACCTGTAACAAACACGGATGAGTGTTGAAAGACCACGGACGAGTGTCTAAGACATTTTAGGATCAATACGAATGAGTATTGATTAACCTGAAACAAACACGGATGAGTGTTGAAAGACCACGGACGACTGTCTAACATGTTCTAGGATCAATACGAACGAGTATTGATTAACCTAAAACAAACATGCATGAGTGTTGAAAGACCACGGACGATTGTCTAAGACGTTTTAGGATCAATACGAACGAGTATTGATTAACCTGAAACAAACACGGACTAGTGTTGAAAGACCACAGACGAGTGTCTAAGCCGTTTTAGGATCAATACGAATGAGTATTGATTAACCTGAAACAAACACGTATGAGTTTTGAAAGACCACGGACGAGTGTCTTAACCGTTTTAGGATCAATACGAATGAGTATTGATTAACCTGAAACAAACACTGACGAGTGTTGAAAGACTACGGACGAGTGTCATAGACGTTCTAGAATCAATACGAACGAGTATTGATTAACCTGAAACAAACACTGACGAGTGTTGAAAGACCACGAATGAGTGTCTAAGACGTTTTAGGATCAACGCGAACGAGTATTGATTAACTTGAAACAAACACGGATGAGTCTTGAAAGATCACAAATGAGTGTCTAAGTCGTTTTAGGATCAATATGAACGAGTATTGATTAACCTGAAACAAAAACGGACGAGTTTTGAAAGACCACGGACGAGTGTCTAAGATGTTTTAGGATCAATACGAATTAGTATTGATTAACCTGAAACAAACATGGACGAGTGTTGAAAGACCACGGATGATTGTCTAAGCCGTTTTAGGATCAATACGAACGAGTATTGATTAACCTGAAATAAACACGGACGAGTGTTGAAAGACCACGGACGAGTGTCTAAGACATTTTAGGATCAATACGAACGAGTATTGATTAACCTGAAACAAACACGGATGAGGGTTGAAAGACCACGGACGAGTGTCTAATATGTTCTAGGATCAATACGAACGAGTATTGATTAACCTGAAACAAACATGGACGAGTGTTGAAAGACCACAGACGATTGTGTAAGACGTTTTAGGATCAATACGAACGAGTATTGATTAACCTGAAACAAACACGGACGAGTGTAGAAAGACCACAGACGAGTGTCTAAGACATTCTAGGATCAATACGAATGAGTATTGATTAACCTGAAACAAACACGGATGAGTGTTGAAAGACCACAGACGAGTGTCTAAGCCATTTTAGGATCAATACGAATGAGTATTGATTAACCTGAAACAAACACTGACGATTGTTGAAAGACTACGGACGAATGTCTTAGACGTTCTAGAATCAATACGAACGAGTATTGATTAACCTGAAACAAACACGGACGAGTGTTGAAAGATCACAGATGAGTGTCTAAGACGTTTTAGGATCAATACGAATGAGTATTGATTAACCTGAAACAAACACGGACTAGTGTTGAAAGACCACAGACGAGTACTAAGACGTTTTAGGATCAACGCGAACAAGTATTGATTAACCTGAAACAAACACGGATGAGTCTTGAAAGATCACAGATGAGTGTCTAACACGTTTTAGGATCAATATGAACGAGTATTGATTAACCTGAAACAAAAACGGAGGAGTTTTGAAAGACCACGGACGAGTGTCTAAGACGTTTTAGGATCAATACAAACGAGTATTGATTAACCTGAAACAAACACGGACGAGTGTTGAAAGACCACGGACGAGTGTCTATGATGTTCTAAGATCAATACGAACGAGTAATGATTAACCTTAAACAAACATGGACGAGTGTTGAAAGACCACGGACGATTGTGTAAGACGTTTTAGGATCAATACGAACGAGTATTGATTAACCTGTAACAAACACGGATGAGTGTTGAAAGACCACGGACGAGTGTCTAAGACATTTTAGGATCAATACGAATGAGTATTGATTAACCTGAAACAAACACGGATGAGTGTTGAAAGACCACGGACGACTGTCTAACATGTTCTAGGATCAATACGAACGAGTATTGATTAACCTAAAACAAACATGCATGAGTGTTGAAAGACCACGGACGATTGTCTAAGACGTTTTAGGATCAATACGAACGAGTATTGATTAACCTGAAACAAACACGGACTAGTGTTGAAAGACCACAGACGAGTGTCTAAGCCGTTTTAGGATCAATACGAATGAGTATTGATTAACCTGAAACAAACACGTATGAGTTTTGAAAGACCACGGACGAGTGTCTTAACCGTTTTAGGATCAATACGAATGAGTATTGATTAACCTGAAACAAACACTGACGAGTGTTGAAAGACTACGGACGAGTGTCATAGACGTTCTAGAATCAATACGAACGAGTATTGATTAACCTGAAACAAACACTGACGAGTGTTGAAAGACCACGAATGAGTGTCTAAGACGTTTTAGGATCAACGCGAACGAGTATTGATTAACTTGAAACAAACACGGATGAGTCTTGAAAGATCACAGATGAGTGTCTAAGTCGTTTTCGGATCAATATGAACGAGTATTGATTAACCTGAAACAAAAACGGACGAGTTTTGAAAGACCACGGACGAGTGTCTAAGATGTTTTAGGATCAATACGAATTAGTATTGATTAACCTAAAAGAAACACGGACGAGTGTTGAAAGACCACGGACGGGTGTCTAAGACGTTCTAGGATCAATAAGAATGGGTATTGATTAACCTGAAACAAACACGGATGAGTGTTGAAAGACCACAAACGCGTGTCTAAGATGTTTTAGGATCAATACAAACGAGTTTTGATTAACCTGAAACAAACACAGACGAGTGTTGAAAGACCATGGACGAGTGTCTAAGACATTCTAGGATCAACGCGAACAAGTATTGATTAACCTGAAATAAACACTGACGAGTGTTGAAAGACTACGGACGAGTGTCTTAGACGTTCTAGAATCATTACGAATGAGTATTGATTAACCTGAAACAAACACGGACGAGTGTTGAAAGACCACGAACGAGTGTCTAAGACATTTTAGGATAAATATGAACGAGTATTGATTAACCTGAAACAAACACGGATGAGTGTTGAAAGACCACGGATGAGTGTCTAAGATGTTCTAGGATCAATACGAACGAGTATTGATTAACCTGAAACAAACACGGACAAGTGTTGAGAGACCACAGACGAGTGTCTAAGACGTTTTTGGATCAATACGAACGAGTATTGATTAACCTGAAACAAACACGGACGAGTGTTGAAAGACCACGGACGAGTGTCTAATATGATTTAGGATCAATACGAACGAGTATTGATTAACCTGAAACAAACATGGACGAGTGTTGAAAGACCACGGATGATTGTCTAAGAAGTTTTAGGATCAATACGAACGAGTATTGATTAACCTGAAACAAACACGGACGAGTGTTGAAAGACCTCGGACGAGTGTCTAAGACATTTTAGGATCAATACGAACGAGTATTGATTAACCTGAAACAAACACGGATGAGGGTTGAAAGACCACGGACGAGTGTCTAAGATGTTCTAGGATCAATACGAACGAGTATTGATTAACCTGAAACAAACATGGACGAGTGTTGCAAGACCACGGACGATTGTGTAAGACGTTTTAGGATCAATACGAACGAGTATTGATTAACCTGAAACAAACACGGACGAGTGTTGAAAGACCACAGACGAGTGTCTAAGACATTCTAGGATCAATACGAATGAGTATTGATTAACCTGAAACAAACACGGATGAGTGTTGAAAGACCACGGACGAGTGTCTAAGCCGTTTTAGGATCAATACGAATGAGTATTGATTAACCTGAAACAAACACTGACGATTGTTGAAAGATTACGGACGAATGTCTTAGACGTTCTAGAACCAATACGAACGAGTATTGATTAACCTGAAACAAACACGGACGAGTGTTGAAAGATCACGGATGAGTGTCTAAGACGTTTTAGGATCAATACGAATGAGTATTGATTAACCTGAAACAAACACGGACTAGTGTTGAAAGACCACAGACGAGTGTCTAAGACGTTCTAGGATCAACGCGAACAAATATTGATTAACCTGAAACAAACACGGATGAGTCTTGAAAGATCACAGATGAGTGTGTAAGACGTTTTAGGATCAATATGAACGAGTATTGATTAACCTGAAACAAAAACAGAGAAGTTTTGAAAGACCACGGACGAGTGTCTAAGACGTTTTAGGATCAATACAAACGAGTATTGATTAACCTGTAACAAACATGGACGAGTGTTGAAAGACAACGGACGAGTGTCTAAGATGTTCTAAGATCAATACGAACGAGTAATGATTAACCTTAAACAAACATGGACGAGTGTTGAAAGACCACAGACGATTGTCTAAGACGTTTTAGGATCAATACGAACGAGTATTGATTAACCTGAAACAAACACGGACGAGTGTTGAAAGATCACGGACGAGTGTCTAAGACATTTTAGGATCAATACGAACGAGTATTGATTAACCTGAAACAAACACGGATGAGTGTTGAAAGATCACGGACGAGTGTCTAAGATGTTCTAGGATCAATACGAACGAGTATTGATTAACCTGAAACAAATATGGACGAGTGTTGAAAGACCACGGACGATTGTCTAAGACGTTTTAGGATCAATACGAACGAGTATTGATTAACCTGAAACAAACACGGACTAGGGTTGAAAAACCACAGACGAGTGTCTAAGACATTCTAGGATCAATACGAATGAGTATTAATTAACCAGAAACAAACACGGATGAGTTTTGAAAGACCACGGACGAGTGTCTTAGCCGTTTTAGGATCAATACGAATGAGTATTGATTAACCTAAAACAAACATTGACGAGTGTTGAAAGACTACGGACGAGTGTCATAGACGTTCTAGAATCAATACGAACGAGTATTGATTAACCTGAAACAAACACTGACGAGTGTTGAAAGACCACGGATGAGTGTCTAAGACGTTTTAGGATCAATACAAATGAGTATTGATTAACCTGAAACAAACACGGACTAGTGTTGAAAGACCACAGACGAGTGTCTAAGACGTTCTAGGATCAACGCGAACGAGTATTGATTAACTTGAAACAAACCCGGATGAGTCTTGAAAGATCACAGATGAGTGTCTAAGACGTTTTAGGATCAATATGAACGAGTATTGATTAACCTGAAACAAAAATGGACGAGTTTTGAAAGACCACAGACGAGTGTCTAAGATGTTTTAGGATCAATACGAACGAGTATTGATTAACCTGAAACAAACACGGACGAGTGTTGAAAGACCACAGACGGGTGTCTAAGACGTTCTAGGATCAATAAGAATGGGTATTGATTATCCTAAAACAAACACGGATGAGTGTTGAAAGACCACAAACGCGTGTCTAAGATGTTTTAGGATCAATACGAACGATTATTGATTAACCTGAAACAAACACAGACGAGTGTTGAAAGACCATGGACGAGTATCTAAGACGTTCTAGGATCAACATGAACGAGTATTGATTAACCTGAAACAAACATGGACGAGTGTTGAAAGACCACAGACGAGTGTCTAAGACATTTTAGGATCAATACGAACGAGTATTGATTAACCTGAAACAAACACGGATGAGTGTTGAAAGACCACGGACGAGTGTCTAAGATGTTCTAGGATCAATATGAACGAGTATTGATTAACCTGAAACAAACACGGACGAGTGTTGAAAGACCACGGACGAGTGTCTAAGACGTTTTAGGATCAATACGAACGAGTATTGATTTGCCTGAAACAAACACGGACGAGTGTTAAAAGACCACGGACGAGTGTCTAAGACGTTATAGGATCAACACGAACGAGTATTGATTAACCTGAAACAAACATGGACAAGTGTTGAAAGATCACAGAGAGTGTCTAAGATCAATATGGACGAATATTGAAGAAACTGAAATAAACACGGACGAGTGTCTAAGACCAATACGGACAAATATTGAAGCGAGTGAGACAAACATGGACGAGTGTTAAAAGAAATGGGGATCAGTACAGACGAAGTATTGAAGAAACAAAACAAACACAGATGAGTGTTGAAAGAACAGTGTCTTGAAGACATCAAGATTAACGCATCAGAACCTTGGACGAGGGGTGTGAGGGACGACTCAGAGGGGATAATGGAGTCCTAGTCAGACGACTCTGCTAGGGAATGAAGATCAATGAGAGTAGGGTTGACAGATTTACTACCCTAAGGATTAATTGGGGCACCAGCTTGGGGCTACGATTACGTTGTTTTCTACTGGGGAAAAGAGATAACCCTGAACAGATGACTCTGTAGGGGTATACCAGTAAGATTAACGGGTTTATTGGCAACTTCACCGGGAATAAAGGTAAGATTGAACCTTCTGAGTTAAACCACTTTTGTTAGGGGGACGTCTGGCAATGAGAATATCCAAACCTGGCTTACGTTTCGAATGCATATGTTTGAATTTTTCCATGGCGTAATGCTCCATGCGAAATGGAAATGCTACGCGTTTTGAGGATGCAATGACTACTACATGCAAGATGCAAAGAGGCTCCTCAGCAAAATAAATGCTGAGGATATGAAGGCAACTCCACTAGGGATAATAAACTGAATTGTCCTCAGGGTCACAAACAGTGCTGAGGAAGACAAATTGAATGGCCTTCTCTATCCAAACCTCTGCTGAAGATGAAACCCGAAAAGAACTTCCACCCCGTTGGGGATTAAGAATGACGACTGCTGATAATGGAACCCAAAAATCTAATACAGGAAAGACGCTGATAACCATTGGACTTGAAATCTGTCGGGGACGCCAACCACTGTTGATCTAACTGTTGAGAGGGTGAACACCAAATTATGCTTGGGGTGCGCAGTCAATAATACCAAACCTACCGGGGAATATCATGGAACTTGACCTGCTGTTGGGGAAACGACTTTAACTTGATGGGGGATAAGAGCACACGACTGTTGTCGAGAGCGTACTTCCTGGCTTGACAAAGAAAGGAGGCACTAAGGCTCTGTGGGGAATACAGATCTCTATCAAGGAGAGACACCAAACAAGTCTCCTGCTGGAGATGCAACGCCACCCTGTCTGATGTGGTTGACTTCTAAACACTCACTAGGGAGTAATAACCAATCTGACTAGGGAAAGAAAATATCTGCACTCTTGCTGGGGAGAGAGAGGTTCTTGAGGATCTGTTGTGGATGCTAGCTCTTCTATATTAGAGAGAAAGACTTTACTGGGGACGGGAGGTCAAACGAGCCTCTTGCTGGGGATGCCCACCTGCTTGGAGAGCAAGAACAAACCATCTTTACCCTGTTTGGGGACTTAAACTCTTGCTGGAGAAAGGAAAAATACAACTCCGGTTGGGGAAACCAAACCTTAGGACTCTCACTAGGGAGAACACTTTGCCGAGGACAATACCATCATGGCTATTTCTACCGGGGACGAGTAGCAATTCTAATACCTCAATGGGGAACGATATCCTCTAGCGCCTTGCCGAGGAAGAGAAACCCCATGTTGGGAACTACTTTGGCGCTTCATACTTCTATTAATCAACTGTATGCCAGTTATCATAAGTGGACTCCCCACTTGTCTCAGACCGTATGGTCTACTGGGAGAAATCGTCTCAAGAGGATTTTACAGAAAACCCGACATTCAAAATGCCCTAGTATCTTCAAACTCTTGGAGAGATTTATAGGATCTCGACGTAACTGCCTCAGACTGCATAGTTTATGAAGGAATTTGTCTCGAGATAATTCGTAGTGATTTGAAATATTTTGCCCCAGTATGCTGGATCTAGAAAAGGTGCTCTTGATTAACCGTCTTTTAGAGGAGGATAACTTCTCGTGCTCTTGAGGTGGCCTGCCTCGATACGAGCCTTGAAGTGATTTTACCCGTGACTGACTGCTCTTCGAGAGATCTGCCTAATCTCGATGTGAATGCCCCAGATTGGCTGAACTTTAGAGACATTCCTCGACGTGGCTTCTCCAGATTAGCTAAATCTCGGAATGGCTTGCCCTCATGGCGTGATCATTTGATGACTCGCCCTTGCTCAACGGAGTCTTCTGGCGTTTGCATCATATCTTGATCAATCTTTTCATTGTAGAAACTCTCCTGATATCAAGTACCTACTAGCAAGTAAAACTGATCGTTTTGATAATGACAATTTTAATGCAATGCATATGACAGTTATGAAATCCAGGTCTGTTCACTGGAAAAATGTTGTGACATATAGCGAACGAATCACTTATCAGAATGTCACATCGATACCAACATGAATGGTAAGAAAAACCTTTTAGGAGTCAGAACTGACGCGATTTTAACCGAAGTATGCTTTCGAAACAACCCTGCTTAAATTAGGTATTTTAAAGGTTGTAACTGGCCTGGTTCGCGGTTTAAGAAAGAAAGGATATAAGGCACAAAGTTTTGTTTTTACCCACCCATTCTCCTTGATGTTCTCCTATCCTACATTCAGGTAACTTGACACAAGCGTTCACCTTTCAAAAAGGTTAAGAACGGTATGAGGATGGTTAAGGAACCCACATTGTTTGCGGAGTGACAATCACCTCTTTTGTCTTTGTGTCTGTAGTCACACGACTTGTTCTTTGCTTGAGGATTTTTCATTTTTTGTTCCTCTTATTTTTCTCATTTCGTTCTTTTTTTTTTTTTTTTCCCTCATTTTGGCTGGACTGATTCTTTTGGATCCTTTTCGATTTTGATGTCCAGCGGGATGCCCTAACTTTTTCCTAAGTCAATTATTTTCAAGTTTTTGACTTAGCAGACTTTCTTCTTTTGATTCTTTTTCTATTGAACAAATCGTATGACACTGGCTTGTCTGACTTGTTTGAAAGAGTTGTGACTGCCTCACTCTTCAGTTGGTGAGGGATAACCATTGTGATTTGATCCTCGAATGGGACACTCCTTTTGAAATTTGAACGCTCGGTCAAATTAACTGACACCTACCCTGCCCCAGGTTAAGATTGTGGGTTTTTTATTTTTAGAAAGAAACTCCTACTACTAGGCTCAACGGGGTTTGCAAGGGATTATCTTCCTTATGTCTCCGGTGTTTGGGGAGTTGAAACAATGCATGTACATCATCAACAGGGTTTTGTTTCAAAAGCATACAATCAGAAGTTTTACGTCTTTCGATTTCGTCATTCTCCCTCAGACCCTGCTTAGACAAACATATGATATCGATAAAATAAACGAATGGATTAAATCAACATGCATATTCATTTTATTATCATTATCAATTAAAAATAGACGAGTTTTACAAATGAGTTTGCACTTTAACAGAAAAGAAACTACAAATGCAAAGAAATGACATGATATAATGATCGCCAGCTTCGTGGAACTGGGCTTTCCAAGCTTGATTCACTACTGAGCTAACCATATTCAGAATTGCTCGTCGAAGTCAATCTGACAATCACATGCACAACTGCTCTAGGTGACTTCTTCCATAACTGGACCGATGAACCCTTACGACTGGTTGAAGAAGAATTGTTGATCTGAATACCCTGAGGCGTGAATGAGAACATATTTGAGTCATGAAGTGATTGAACCTTGCTCTTGAGCACCTTACAGTCTTCAGTTGAATGCCCATGTGCCCCAGCATGGTAGTCACAACGGGCGTTGACATCAAAACCTGGTGGGTACGGAGGAATCACTGAATCTATCCTCTTTGGCACTATAAGTTCACCCCTGATTAAATCTGGCAACATCTGACTGTACGACATTGGCAACTGAGTGAAATGCCCTCTCTGGCCTCATTGGCTTTTGTCGGGTGTGCTGACGTGGCTAACGACGGTATAGTCGTTGATTCTGAGGAATACCTTGATTTGCAGAAGAATATCGTCCCTGATATGAAGACCCAGAAGATTGCTGACTATGGATAGTTGATATGCCTGACTGCTGAGAATAAGGTGATGAAGATTCCTGGATGGAACTATTTTTTCCTCACATTCTTCTTGAGAACTTTTAACTGATTCATTTTCGTTAGCGTGGAAAATCGAGACACCTTGGAGCTTTCCACACTTGAGCAGGCTCTCGATACGTTCTCCCATTATTACCAGGTCAGAAAATTTTGTTGCCCCATTGACAATCATCTTTTCCAGGTACAGACCTTGCAAGGTATCCATGAACAGGTCAACCAATTCTCTATCTATAAGTGGTGGTTGAACAAGAGCAGCTAACTCTCTCCGTCTCTAAGCATACCCTCGGAATGATTCATTATCCGCTTGAGATAAACATTGCGGCTGCATGCGGCTGGGAGCCATGTCAAGATTGTAACTGTATTGCTTCACAAAGGCATTGGATAGATCTGACCATGATTGGGTGCTACCACTTTCTAACTGCATGTACCAATACAATGATGCCCCACTCAGACTGTCCTGAAAATAATGAATCATAAGCTTGTCATTGTGGACATACGAGGTCATTCTCCGGCAAAACATCACCAAATGTTGTTTTGGACATACGAGGTCATTCTCCGGCAAAACATCACCAGACACATGCTCGAAGCATTCAAATCAAGAGTATCACGTCTTTCCAGGACTTTCAGCTTCTCATCCCACAGATGGTATCCTTCATCAAATTCAACAGATCATGGATCCTTAGGTTTCACCTTTGGAACCACCCCTTGGAAACCTGGCACAGAAAAGGCAAAACTTTAATAGTCTACAACATCTAGAGAAGATGAATGTCCGCCTCAGACAATGGGACGCTCTTGTATAACAGGATCCTCAACAGGGATCCGCACGGGCTGAGCTTGAGCAATATTGTTCACCGGAGGTGGAATGACCTTCTCAGTTCTCTGAATATTGGCCTCTCCCCTTGTCATAGCTATCATGGCTTCCCCAAGCTGGTCCAACCGATTCTTCATCAAATCAATATCGGCCCTAGTCGCTAACTGATTCTGCTCTTCAGAGTTCAGGATGACCTTTCAAAGGCTGATTCAAGTCCAATCAAACTTCAGGTCGAGACAAAGGATGGATGAGCTCACTGTTCTGGCCGGATAAAGGATAAGTAAAATGATGCAAGATAAATATACAATGCAAAAATGCAATAAGACATGGGATCAAAGCTTCCATATATTCTGAATAAGTGTTGTGCTGATGGCTGAATAAGCTCATAGGTCTGCTCTGAAGAGAATACCGAAATACCAAAATATCTGAATAATCAGAATACTAGAATGCCAGAATACCAGAATAATCGGAATACCAGAATATCCGAATAATCAGAATACCATAATACTAGGCTGATAAGTCCACACTCATAGGAAAACCAGAATACCAGGTAGGTTGAAGGCCAAGGTTACCACCAGCAAACCTGTAAACACCCGCCCATTCTCACATGTGGGTACTAAAAAGCGGGATTCTCTGTTTCGGATTCTCGATTTGAGAAGCAATAGTACATTAATCCCTCGGGGTACAATACTCTTGCCAAACAAAGAGTTTGTCCACTAATTCCCCCAAATATAAGGTAATCCTATGCAAGTTCTCAGCTTTGGGTCCTCGGATCGAGAAGCGTAATGGGTTTGCGATTTCTGGTCTGCCATTATCGCCCCTTGGGAGGAGTGCCTCAACTGAGTCCTCGGGAATGGTCGCCAGAGTCGACAACTCTCTAGGTTATGTTCTAACGTCTGCACCAATGCGCAGGAAAGAACATTACCAAAGAAAACATCATCAGGGTGTGGAATTTTTGTGTATACTATGTCTGGCCAAATGCCACACAAGTCACACTACTTTCCACGCTAATCCTAGGTGTGTACTCAAGCCCGGGTATTGGGCTTATCTCTCATGGAACCAACCCACCCAACAGCACAACAACAGCAGCACAATATATGATATATGGCAACAGTAAATGTAAAGCAAGTAAATGTAATAAAACAGTAAGCATGCAACAATGCCATAAATAAAGCAGGTAAAGTATACAGATAAACACCCTATAATCGAAAACAAACAGGCGCTAGGATTGACTCGCATAAGGGATGGACCAGCAAGAGGTCAATCTGTCCCCAGCAGAGTCGCCAGCCTGCTGGGGAGTCCCAACAAGCTAGGTACCAGCAGTCCCCAACAGAGTCGCAAGTTGTCGCATCTACGAAAATCAATCTGCAGAAATGAACAGAAGAGTCGCCACCGAGCGTTATTTATCCCGACGCAGGGAAAGGAAACGATTGAAGAAAACCTCAACAAAGGGAAAGGAATGGTCGTCGCAACCATAGCCTGGGTTCGGGAGTCGGTAACGCGAGAGGAAGGTATTAGCACCCCCTCGCGTCCATCGTACTCGATGGGATCCACGCTTGTTGTTATCAATCAAAGGGTGTAGGTTATCTGAAGCTCAACTGCTAATTGGAAAGGAAAAGAACGGGAAACGGAGAAGCGTGGAAAAAGAAAAGAAGTGACTCGATAGGACATCGCCATCCTAGGCCTACGTATTCCCTCGGGAGCAGGAAAGTCAGAGTCAACGTAGTTCGGGCTACGGTTTTGTGGGGGGAAGGTTGCTCGTCAAGACGTCACGTCTCGTGCCTACGTATCCTCAATCTAACCAGAGAGAGGAAGTCAGAGCAGTCGTAGTTCGACCTACGGGTCAATTTTGTTTTGTTAATATCTCGATCCCACGCGGGCGAGAGAAAGGTTTGACAAATAATGGTTGTGCTCGCAGAGATCTCGCATGATCTCCTGCCTACGTATCTCCATTAACCAATGAAGAATCAGAGCGACGTAGTTCCCCTCACTAGGGATGACTTTGCTTTGCTTGTGTTTTTAGGCGGAATACGTCAACGTTCACGTTCCAGCAGTTTAGGTGTTACCGCTCGGCGTGGGAGTCTTACGCGTTTACCTATTTGCGGTAGAATGGAAATGACGCATCCTTTATGAGTCAATTAAGGGGATGAGAGAAAAGGTTTATAGGTGTAAGAGAAAATGGAAGTCAATTGTTAGTGTGCTAGGGGATTCATCTCGATCGTACGGGTGCGAGAGAAAGGGGAAGTTAGTTGTTAGTGTGCTCGCCGAGATATCGCATCTCGTGCCTACGTATTCGCAATCTGAAAAGAAAGAGGAACCAGAGCATCTGTAGTTCACGCTACTACAGGTGAACGGGAAACAGTCTCGATCCCATGGGTGCGAGAGACAAGATGAGACTCACGGGAGGTCTATGGGAAACTCAGTCCTACAAGTCAGCATACAATGATGGTTCTAATGTCAGGATCAAAAGGGAAGTCTACCTAATGTTGTCATGCATGGATTGCTATCCTAATGTCTCTCCTACCTCTGACTTAATAAAAAATTAAGTGGAGTGAGGAATCCTATGGGATCATGTCATCAGACAAGTAAACACCGGATAAATCAATCAGAAAATGAACTAAAAATAATGAAAGAGTAAACAGTGTCAGTCAACAATAATGTCACACAATCAAAGTACGAAAAGGGGGAGCTTTAGCCAAGGGGTCATATCAACTGAGGCAAACAAGCTAGCTGTGGAAAATAGAGGTATTCACCCAATAGTATCGAGAACCATGGAGAGCTGAGTAAGAAAAGGGGAGATGTGAATCAGATCACATAAGCATCAGCATCGGTCAATGCGAGCTATAGACAATGTGTGGGGGTCAATTGTGAACCCTATCTTCCACTTGACAGACTCGATAACAAGAACAGGTGATGTTCAAAGCTTCAATCATGTAATGAGAGCTAAGAACGACTCGACTAGAAATGGCGGGAGTCGATTGCGGACTCTCATTCCGCCTGATTCCTTCTTTGAGGTCTTACAAGGGGATACGGGAATGGGATGCCTCTTTGGAGGTCTTAGGCACAATATTAAACAATCACAAACAGAGCCTCCTTTGAGGACTTCCAGAATTGCCGGCCAAGTGGCACGGACTCCCAATCCTACTTCTCATGGCATCGAAAGGAAAAAATGCAGAATTAGTAAAAGAGAAGAGAAGTAATACCGAACGGATATCAATCCGTAGCAACGCAAGCAAAGGATAAGCAAACCGACAAACTTCTAGTAATCTAGCATAAATGAGCAAAAGTGTCAGAAAGCGAAACGGATCCGTGAAAGATATGGAACCAAATGCTCTTCACCCTTCATGAATAAAACAATAAAACAAGGCAATAAGCCACAAACAGCAGCAACAACAGCGCTCCAGAACCTACATAGTTATAAAAACCAGCAACAAGCAAAAACAGCCTATAAAAGCTACTATTTCCATAATAGAATAGGCATATATGCAACCAGATAGGATAGCAACATTTTACAGCACACTTTGTGCACAGCAGCTATGCATGTAGCAGCAACTTCTACATTTAAATAACTTATCAAATCAAATGTGAAACACTACAAAAACAACTCAAAAGTTAGTCAAGGTAAATCAACAAGCTCCCAATGGAAATGAAATAAGAAAAACCATTAGAGATTCCAAAAATTAAGCAAAAGAATGCCAATGAGGTAACAAAATCTAACCACAAAATAAGGTAAAAACTTACCACATTTTGAGAATTAATCACAAGGAAGCATTAAGCATAAACTTCAACATTAAATCTAGATACTAACCAAAAAAATCAATCCAATCCTACTAGAAAAATCAACTAAGAAGTCCATGAGAAGTCAATCAAAAATCACTACATGATTCAAATGATATTCAATCAAAATCATGTAAAAAATTCTCCAAGAGGTAACATGATATTCAAACAATGTCATGTAAAAAATCCTAATCAAAACAACATAATATCCAACTAATATCATGTGAAAAATCTCAATCAAGTGGAAACATAATATTCAATCAATATCATGTAAAAAAGATCATTCGAACGCATTTGAATCAACAATTCAAAACAAATGCCAAAAATCAATTAAGGAAAACCATTATGAAAAACCTACAACTAATTAGTCACAATTACGGTCTAAAGTCAATATCTATATCAAATTGAAATTGGTTTCTAAACAAAAGTTAATCAAAATTAATCTTCTAAAAACTAATTCTAAAACTACAATCTAATTGTAAGGTTAATAAAGTTTGAGTTAAATTCTAACACAAGAATCTAACACTAATGCAAAATCTAAAAAAATAGCAATGTAAAATTAAACTTTATAAACTCTAATTAATCTAATCAAAATAAAACTTACACGCAAAGGGGGGTGCGGCCATGATTAGGGGAGTGTGAATCCAAGTCCATGGGGGCTTTGAAAGCCTGGTCCAAGATCATGGCAATACTTGTAACCTAGAAAAAGAGAATGAGCAAAGTATCAGTAAACTAAAACCGAAACCGCGCCTCTCCAACTACACTTCGCCGTCCTCACACTTTCTCCGTCAACATTCCCGTCTTCATTTTCTCCGTCTCTTCCTTCTCAATTCTGCGCCGTTTCGCTTCTTCTACCTTTAAATCGCGCCACCATTTTACATCCTTCTCTTCTCAAACACATCATTCTTGAATGTCTACACGCGATCTTCATCGGGTTTTTGCATGATGACGACACCAGATGAAGTTTGAAGCAACTTCGAATTGCTGTTGAGGTTTGCGACGGAACCTTCTTCTTCTTCTTATGCTGGTCGCTAATGATCTTTTGCGATTGAAATGTTGTGGTTGATGCGCGTTCTCACGTTGATGATGTATAGTTCTTTGTTTTTGAATTCTTCTCCTTCTTTATGTTCTGTGTGTGTGGTGATGTTGTGCATCTTCGCGTCGGAGTCGCTTCGCCGTGACTTTTGTGTGGTTGTTATAGGTTGAAGATTTTGGAAACAACGCTATGAGTAATGCGTTGGCGCTGAATTCTTGCGAGTTTGTTTGTGCAGAGACGTTGTTACCTTGAATTTTGTTGTAGGTTGCTGAAGTGAGAAGAACAATGCTGATGATGGTTTGCGTGGAAGAATAATGGAAACAAATGAATAATGGACAACAGAAGAATAATGGACAGCAGAAGAATAATGGACCGCAAATGCGGTTTGGTAGAAGAAGGTAGAAGAAGGGTTCCCTTGATTGGATGCAGAATGGATTGAAGGAGAAGAACATTATTGAAGGCCTGAGGGTTTTGGAGATGAATTGAAGATGATGAAGAGAAAACCCGAGTTGAAACTTGGAGAAAGCCTTTTTGGTTAAGAGTTCTGGTTAGAGTTAGGGAGTTAGTTTTTTCTGTTAGAGTTAGTTGGTTAGAAGTTTTTTGAATCAGTTAGAAGAAATTGGAGGTTAGGAGGATTGTTAGAAAACTGTTAGAAGGTTGTTAGCCGTTAACTGTTAGTGAAAAAGTTAAGTTATATTAGTTGATTTTCTGTTATGAGTTTCTGTAGTTGTTTATGAAAATGGTTTTTGCTGTTAGCTTTTGTTAATTGGCTCAAGTACAAGGGCGTATTTGAAATCATCAACTGCTTCTTTGTAGTAAGTGGCCTAGCATCTCTCGAGCTATACCTTTGCGAAAGTAGGCCTTTACATTCTTTTTGTCAAAACTTATTGTTGTTGTACAATCTTCTTCAGCTTGAAGATAACTACCCTTTAAAGCATATCCATGAACACTCTTCCCAACATTGAATGCCTCTAGACCAAGACAAGACTTAAGCGCACCTGAAATGGTGAAATTGTTGGGCATGTACCCCATAATCCTCATCTGATTGAAAAGTTGCAATGACTCTATAAACAATTCTTTGCATAACAAGCTATCATCCCAGTCCAAGACACCCTATCCTTACAACAAATATCATTGAAAACATGACGAGCAACATCAACATTTCCAAAAACAGAATATGCATCAATAAGAGCAGTCCCAACAAATGCATTAACATGATGATGGCCATGTTTATAAATGCAAGCATGAAGTGTCCAACACGAGTGACATGCTCACCAACAACTTGAGAAGAGTAGTAAAACAAATAGGTTCACCTCATGTCCTTCTCTTAATAACATGAGAATGAAATGAAGGACTTCGTTGAATTGATGGAAATGAGTGTAACATTTGAGAATGTGGCAGTGGAGATGTTTTTTCGGCGTTTGTGTCGGTGCTATTTTGGATAATTTGTTGGAGCATGTGGGCGTAGGAATGAGAATCCAGAGAAGAAAGACATGGTTGGTGTTGGTTATGGATTTTATAAATGGATAAAAATGTTTAGCAATTATGATATGGTCTAAAGAAATGAAAAAAATGTGGTTCAAAATGTGGGTCAAAGAATGGTTTAAAATGGATTTATTTTGGAAAAATGGGTAAAAATATGGTTTTAAAGTGGATAAAATGAGTAATGAATTGAAATAGATAAAAGATGGACTTGTATCTTGAATTCCAAGTGATCCACATAATCAATCTCAGCACATTCAAATCTCATCACACATCAACTCCAAAGCAAGCTTGTACTCAATTAGCACCTATCAATGATGGCCTTGATCACAACATGGGTTCTCGATTGGATCTTCTGTACCATGAATACCAAGATGCATTTGTCATGTAACCCTAACCACCACCTTCAATTGATGAATATCAACCAATTCACACAGAAGATGCGAAACCATGATCCCATGCCTCAGGAGCCCAATGCAAATGTATGATTATGAACTCATGACCTACTAGGAGATGTAGATGTATATGAAGTAAAAGCCACTTATTAATGGTATAAATAGGAGGGCAAATTTTGAGGTGTTACAACCTTGAGCTAGAAGTCTTTAGAGCTACGGACTTCTTCCATTCTTCTTTGTATTTACCTTTCTTCTTCTTCACTTTCTTTTCTTGCTCTTTTTCATATTTTGCTAAACAAGTGAGTTCTTGCTCATGTTCTTCTAATTTTCCAAACAAATTCGTGAGATCAAGAACCTTTAGATCGTTTGCCTTTTTAATAGCGCTGACCTTGAGTTGCCATTCCCTAATTAAGCATCTCAAAACTTTGTTAGTAGCAAGTTCATTTGAAACAAGACTACCTAGCACATTTAATCGATTTATAATATGTGTGAACCGCTTTCGCATATCCGTAATAGTTTCACCATGCTCAATACGAAATAACTCAAAATATTGATTTAATGTGCTGATCCTAGATTGTTTGAAATCATTAGTACCCTCATGGGCAACCTCTAATACGTCCCACATAGCCTTGGCGGTCTCACAATGAGAAACATGATAGTACTCATCAACACTCAAAGCAAATGTGAGAATATTTTTCGTCTACCAATCATTTGACCATAATTTCCAATCATTAGTATTCCATTGTGCTTCCGGATTAGGTATGGTAACACCTTCATTGGTCATGGTTATTTCAGTTGGACCATTTTTTATGGCGTTCCATATACCTTTGTCAACGAAGTTCAAATGTATAGGCATACAAGTTTTCCAATAGCCTTAATTTTCACCAGTGAAAATTGGTGCTATATTGTACGCTTCTTTAGGTTTGGTAGCCATTCTTCTAAAAAGTAAATCTTAAGCACAAAATTAATCGGAGCTCGTGATACCACTTGTTAGACGATAGGATTCGATCTGGAAGGGGGTGAATAAATCACCAATTTAAAAACAAAACTTTTGGCAAGAATTGTTTTCAAAGGTTTTATGGCACAATGGAAACAACCCGAATCTAATGATTTAACCAAATCTATTATCGAAAAGCTCGGATACGCGTAAGATAAACCAATTGGATGATAATGAAAACAAATTGTTCAACATCGATTAATTTACAAATCAATTAAATGCTAAGCTACTCATAGATCTTTTTTCCAATGAACAAAATTCAATTAAAATACTCAAAGGTAATTTATGGAAAACTTTGTGTGTGATCGATAGCGTTTGGAAATTCAATTTGTTTTGTTGATGTTAAAAACCAATCACTATCAAAGTGATTATGATTACATCAACAACAACACTTTACAAGATAATTGAAAAACAATTTCCAATCAAATTGATCAAAACAACAATGAACTCGATACTTTGCAAGAACAACAATTTAAAGATAGATATATATATATATATATATATATAGAGAGAGAGAGAGAGAGAAAGATAGAGAGAGAGAGAGATAAAGAGAGAGACACAAAGATTTGTTTAAGCAGTTCCTCAATCGGCCTCGTTATGGGTACTTCTACCCTCAATTCGAAATCGAATTGAGATACTTGCAATTAACCTTATCTTTGCAAAAATGTTTATCAAGAGATGAAGAACTCTAACCCCACAAACCCTATGCTTTGTTGTTGATTCTACCACCTCGAAACCCTTGATCAAATTTTGATCAAGTCACCAACAATACTGCTACAATCCACCAGTTCTTGACTACTTGCTTGTAAGACCTCCTCGTCTTCAAGGTTTTTGCTCGGTCGGATGAATCCCTAGAACACACTTGTTAAACTCAAGATTCATG
The DNA here is from genome assembly GCA_022829125.1 of Lathyrus tuberosus. Classification (NCBI taxonomy): domain Eukaryota; kingdom Viridiplantae; phylum Streptophyta; class Magnoliopsida; order Fabales; family Fabaceae; genus Lathyrus; species Lathyrus tuberosus. The sequence goes on from JALAZF010000677.1 coordinate 1,293,946, forward strand.
AACATGATTCACCATATCGCGCTACTCCCTTACATGGAACCTCCTTGTCCTAAGGCCTTCACTTAGTTGAATCTGTCATTGTTTGATCTTGTCCAAAACCTTCAAATCACAATGATCTTGAAGGAAAACCTCAACTTGGTTTTCTTATTTGAAACACACAAAGATCCCAACCCAATATTCTTGGTCACACCAACTTAATTGGATGTTATCAACCCTAATCTAGATGGTCACCCAATCAAAAAATGAATATGTTTAGTTTGATCTTGTGTATGCATAGAAGAGAGGTTGAAGATGATGGGAATTCTTTGTAATTCTGGTTTCGTTTAGGTTTTACACTAGTACCTTACTAGTGCCTTGCTAGAATATGATGCATGTATGAGTATATATATGCATGGGAGGTGTCATACCCCAAATTTTACCCCTAGATTCAATTATCATTTGCATAACATTTTAGGTCAACCATTCATGCATAGCTAACCAATTATCGAGATATGTTTGTTTTTGCTCACATGTGAATTAGGGTTTGCCCTAAGAGGTTTAATGGATTGATTAGTCAAGGTTTTGGATGGATCATCAGTCAAAAAAGTTCTCATACACTCAAGAGATCTCCCTCCATCAATAATCAAGTTCAAAATTACTTCATTACAAGTTCTTCAAGTTTCAAATTCATCCGGTTACAAATTAGGTTTTTCTTTCAGCCAAAGTCAACTGCATCTTTGACATTTGATCAAGCCATGATCTCAAGCCTTGGGACATGATTCAAGACATTTAAATACACCCTTGGAGTCAATCCATGGTGTTCAAATAGCTCAAGAGTTTGAATTCATTGAAGATCAAGAAGTGAAGATTCATCTGATACACAAGCCATTCACTGCAGAGTCAAACCTTTGACTTTAGTGTTTGTGATCAAATATGAGCTTCTCAATAGAATTGATGAATTTTATCAAGAAAAATCAATAGAATTGAGGTTACTGGCAAAAAGTGCAACATGGAAGAAATTGAATTTTTTTTCTAAGTTATGGATGCACAATGACTTTTGTCCAACTTGCCAAGGCCATAACTTTCAATTCAAGCATCCATTTTCATTGCTCCAAAGACCCATTTGAAGAGCTAATTACATAATACAACTTTGTCCTTAAGGATAAATTCCCAAAAAATGCTTAGATTTCAAGTTATGAAGCCATGAAGTTGGTGTTTCATTGAAATGTTTCTTCTGCAACTTGTTTCTTCTGCAGAAAGCAAGATCTAAACCTCTCAACCACTCTAAGTTAGCCCTTGTACTTCACCTTGCAACCACTATTTTTCATGTAACCATTAAGTTGAAATCCAACCAAGCCTAAACTCCAAAACTCCACAACCTGGTTAGCTCTCAATCTCTCAACTTTTCCTATAAATAGAGGGTATCTCTAAGTCTAGAAACACAAGCAACAAACCTCAAAACCAAAACCATACCTCTACCCACTAGAATTTGCAAAATCATCATCTTAAGCAAGTTGTCAAGCAAAAACATCCTAAACCTTTGTTCCCCTCGTGCATTCTTCAAACCAACACCATAAACCTTTCATAAACACTCATTAGAGTTTGTTCATGCCTTTGAACAAGTTCTGAACCATCCATAACATCATCTACCATCTTCACCATTACATTTTCAAAAAAGGATCGTGTGGAGAAATACAAGGAGTTTCTGGCCAAGTTTTCCATTCAAGCTCTCTCTCCAAGGATCAAGGAGGTCATTAGAGTTTTAATATTGCTTCTGTAACTTTTGTGAAGGGAATTGGACCTTGCTCCAATAGGTATGATTCTTACACTTTGAAGCTTTTATTTCATGCATCATTCTTGAATATTTTTGGAAGCAAAATGTAGCCTCTGTTGTGCTTAGTGTGTTCTCATGCTTGGTTGCTCTGTATCTTGTTTATATGAGAAGTCATCAATGTTAGAAATCTAGGTTTTCACTTCTGTTTGTGCCCTTCGTGTGTATTATTCATTAGGTTTCAGAATGTAAAAATCACACCAATGGATTCCTTATGAAAAATTGCATGATTTTGGTTTTTATAGTTTTTAAAACGGTTGAGAGTTGAGAGAGATATTGTTGGTGAAAAAATCTGAACATGGAGAAGAAAAAGAGAAAAAGAGAAAAACACGAAGGAGAAGAGAGAGAGAGTGTGCATGGTTGCGGAAGAAAATGATGACGTGTTCCATTCCATTTATCTTGTGTTTTTATTATTTATTTTACTGGTTCCATTTAATACACAAATTTATTTGCCACCCCAGTGGATGGAGCCTGCGCGTTTGTGTACTTATAACCGTTGGAACTAGGGTTCGAATCCCCCTCACCCAAGTTCCTTTTGTTTTATTTTTTGGATTATTTTCTGAAGCATGTTTAATATATATTATTCTTGATGCATTGATTATTCACATACAAGCGTGTGGTCTAGTGGCTTACTTTTAAGCTAGAAACCTGAGTGTCTTGGGTTCAAACACTTTGAAGGCCATGTGCTTACTTTGGTTGTTACCATTGTTTTGTTCATGACTTTGTTAAGTCTTACTTATGTTGTCACTTTGGTCTTGTTAGAACCATATCATGTATGCTTTGTATGTCATCCTTTGAGCTTTGATATCATGTTTAAATATCATCCTTGTTCATCTCATCCATAGTCACTCATATTGTTCATGCTTACTTTAACTTTTTCAAGTTATCCCCAAGTGATGTTAGCTTGTTAGCCTTTATCCTTCTTTATTCTCTTTTGTTTCTAAATCCAAAGGAAAGATCTTTTTGTTGACTTTACGTCATAGGTAGCTTAACTTTACCTCAAATCCCCTTATGACTTTGTTAAGCCATTAACTTTTCAACTTAGCCTTAGGTTAGAGTTTGTAAACTCTATGTAAGTGTTATTGTTATAAACACTCACCTTCCCCTTGGAACCTTGATCTTTATAAATTTTTCTTCACCCTTGTTAAGGTGAACTACGATTGCTCTGATTCCATCCTTGTTAGGATACGTAGGCACAAGACCGCAAAGTTTTGGTGAGCATACTTAGGAAAACCTCTAGGTCTTTCCCATAAAACATTCCTAAACATAGGAAACAAACAATAACATAACACAAATGCTGTAGCATGCGATTTTTGTCGGTGACGCGACCACCTTATCGCCATTGGTTGGAATTGGGTGCTACTTTCTGATTTCTTATTTATCCTATGAAGCTGGAAAGGAAAGGGAAGCTATCTAAAACTAACCTTGCACGCAAATATTTTCTTTAACAAATGCTAAGAGATTGGGGGGTCCGGGGTCAGGTTATGCAATGGGGAGTTGTTAATTACCCATCCTATATATGGTTGTCTATAGATTGTTTTGCATATTCTACTGTTATCTACTTACTAGTGTTTATCTATCATGGGTTGGGAAAGTTTCTTCTTTGGGAATGTTTGAGAGAGAGTTTTTGTTGTTTTCGGGTTTTCCGATGCTTTTGGTAAGGTACTGGACCTAAGGTTTTTGTTATGTGTGCTCGCTAAGATTTCGCAATCTTATGCCTACGTATTCCCGTTAAAGAAAATAGGGAAATCAGAGCAATCGTAGTTCCTCCTATTCTATGGGAGGAAAGAGATGTTTTGGTGTCTTGTTCAAAGCCCAAGATTGAAGCTAAAGGTTATTAGTGTCTTGTTTAAAGCCCGAGATTGAAGCTAAAGGTTTTGACTGAGAGAGAATTTGTCATCTCTAAAGGAAGATATCTCATCTATTTATCACAGTTGTTGGGTAGCTGATTATAAGGGAGGCTTACTTTAATTGGAATGTATGGAATCCAACAATGCCATAATTTCCTTTATAAGGGATTTGTCTTGAAGGGGAAAACTTTAACTCATGGTAGAGAAATGCCATTTTTCCTTAGGAGTCTTTCATGCTAAGAGATGGACATTGGCTTGGACGTAAATAATCCAGAGGCTTGCCACTTACAGCAATTAGATGAAAGAAAGGGTTTTTAACAAGATAAGAGATGGACTAAAGCTTGGATTTTTGAATCAACAAGTGTGCCACTTACAGCAGTTATCTGGGATTAAGGTTTTTTTCTTATCTATTTTGATGTGTGATTGTACAGAGAAATGCCTTCCTACAGAGAGATTTTTGATTTCCTCTGAGGGGATTTTGGTTTTTGTGTGCCTTGATTAAAGCCCAAGGTTGAAGCTAAAAGGTTGACTCTACTAGGGAGTTTTATATCTATCTTGTACAAAGCCCAAGATTGAGGCTGAAGAATACTGACTCAACAAGAGAGTGTTTTATTTGTCTTATACAAAGCCCAAGATTGAGGCTGAAAAGAGATTGACCCTGTTAGGGAGATCATTATATAAAGCCTAAGATGAGGCTAGAAGGAATTGACTCTTTTGTGGAAAATTTTGTTTGTCTTGTACAAAGGCCAAGATTAAGGCTAAAAGGGATTGACTCTACGGGTGAGAGGTTTTATCTGTCTTGTACAAAGCCCAAGATTGAGGCTAAAAGAGAATTGACTCCACTGAGGAGGTTTCATATGTGTCTTGTACAAAGCCCAAGATTGAGGCTAAAAGGGAATTTGACTGACTCAGTTGAGGATATTTTATCTGTCTTGTACAAAGCCCAAGATTGAGGCTAAAACTACTGAGGGATGATCATTATACAAAGCCTAAGAGGAGGCTAACTTCTTCTGAGGATTATTGAGATCCAGAGACAGGTCCAAATAAGGGAATCAACTCTTGCTGAGGATTGTAGAAGAGTTGAAATATCAGAGACCTTGAGGTTCTGATTGAGGGTTTATTGATAATGATTTGACCCTAGCTGGGGAAATTTGAAGTGAGAGTTTAAAGATTGAGTTTTGAAACTTATGGAGGTTTTAACTCTTTTGGAGATTGATGAGATGATCAGGGTTTTTCCTATACTTTTAGGAAACTTGTTGGTTTCTTTGAGATCCAAGAGGAGATGAGACTGTCCAAGTATACTGGTATGAAAAGGTTTATCTTTGTATGATGCCAAAGAGGAGGCTGATGTTTTAAGGGATGAGAATCAACCCTAAACTGGTCTGATGTTTTGACTTTTGACTCTTGGGAGAATTGAACTATCAAAGGATGACTAAGTTATGTCCTATACCTGTAGGAGGTCTTTGGGTCCTTGTATTAAGCCCAAGAGGGGGCATGAGAACTTATAAGAAGCCTGAGGGTCTTTGTACAAAGCCCAAGATGAGGCTGGGGATGCTTTTAGGAAGCTTGTGGGTCTAAACCTAAGTAAAGTTCAAGAAAGGTTTCACCGGGAATAATCCTTTCTTTAGTGAACAGTTCTAGGGTTTGAAGAAATTCAAGAGAGGTTTCACCGGGAATTAATCTTCTCTGGGGGAAATGAATTTCTTAGACAAATTTCTACTAGTGACAGTCTTGAGAAAAGTTTCACCGGGAATAATGCCTTTCTCTGTTCCATATTGTATAAGTCCAAGAGGAGGCAACACTGTATCAGGAATTTCCTATGGGGAACTAGTTTTGACTGTGTTGAAAGAGTGACCACTGGTTTGATCTAATCCTAGACCTAATTGTCGGGGAAAACTCTAAGCAAGTAATATACATGCATATATATATATATATATATATATATATATATATATATATATATATATATATAGATGAAAAATATAAACAAGTATGTAAAAGAAAGCTGGTAGAACTTATAGGTGAGCAAGCTTTTAGTGTTATAGCTGTATGGTTAGTTATTCAAGAAATTAAAGAAAGTTTTGATAACAACTATGGATTTGAATCTAAATCAAAATGGAAGTTGTTTTTAAAAGAGGTTTGGGGGCTTATGCTCAAGGAGGGGCCCAGATGAATTCTTTTGAAAAGGCGACGATCGCGTCGAGATTTTTGAAATCGTATCAGGACTT